>JAZGTH010000005.1:6510000-7110000 GCA_036877525.1 Chromobotia macracanthus
TGAACTTTGTTCTAGGGCCTGTCAGGACGGCAAATTAAATTCTGATAAATGCAGACACTTTGTATTTTACATGGCTCAGTTTGGGAAGTGTGAATTATGGCTTGGTTTTATGCAGTCCACCTGTGGGCCATACTGCAGGTCTTCTAAATCATGTGATCATTTTGTGTGAAGAAAAGACCAAAATCTGAGTCCCCTAAACATCTTTCTGCTTCACAACATTTGCTGTGTCAAGAAGCCCTACAGCAGGTGTTTAGATCAATAATGTCAAGTTTCATTGGCTCCTGTGTCATGTGACTTAATGAGAGTTAAGAGCTGCAGGGAATTTTCAGGAAATAACAAATTAAATTTCTGTCTATTTCTCACACAAAGCTGTTGTATGACACTTAGAATATAGCACAATATAGCAATATAAATCATATGGATTGCCTTTATAGTGTTTCTTTAAGGTTGGCTTAAAGATTAGGGACTCTATTCACATAATACATCTAAATCTAGTATATTTAAATACATGATTAATTTAAAAATAATTACACTATGTTTAAAAATATCCAATATTCTATCAATGATTATATATGACATTATGAAGGGGCAAATGCAGAGCTGGGTGTCTGACTGTGAGGCTGAAAGTATGTTCATACTGGAAACATTTTGAAGATTTGCACACGTGTGATGTGACAGCCCTTCTGTCTGGAATAGGCTGGGAAAGGACAAGCCCAGTTCCTTAAATACTGAGCAAACAAAACGATCAGAAAGATGCACCTGGAATAACAAAACACAAACACCTCTCTAGAATCACTCAAATCAATAAAAGTAATAATACAGAGATGAATTATGATCATGCTTGAAGAACTCACAGGAGAGAAAGACCCCAGTGGCTGCCCGCACGGTCACCTGCTGTTTGGAAGACTGACAAGCCAATAAGGGACACGGTGGGGGTGACAGTCAGGGGGCCAATTGAGTTAAGCAGAATACCAGGAATTCCAGTGAACCCTATGACCACCTCAATCAGGCTAGACACGATGATAGCACCCTGAATCTGCACAGCATTCATACACACAAGTTAAAGCCTATTGCATTGGAAGGTAATGTTGGCTAGATCTCAGTCTTTATACAGTGTTGAAGCCACACCTCTCTGATTCGTGGGTGCCAGATATGAGAAGTATTGAGAGGATATGTCCAATCACCGTAAATCTCCTCTGTGGAAGCCAAAACCAGCGTTAAGTATTAACTCTGACACAAAATGACCTGCACAATGTGGAATGTAGACGTTGGGATTTTTAAAGAAACTTAACTTAAATTAAAACTTTATTTATTAAAAATAAATAAAATTCACCCATACGTCTTTTCAAACCTGTATTTTGACTTTTCCAGAGAACACAGAATGAAAATTACTGCTGTTTATTATGTTTATTATAAATGCATCCTGTATGTCCATCCCTTAAGACTGTTTGAAATCATTTACCTTCAGGGGGACATTTCCATCTGTCTAGCCTCAGGATTGCCTGAGCAGGGACGAGAAAGGCAAAGGCACTCGCCTGGAACAGAGGCAACCTGAACACAGGACATAAAATCATTTACACAACAACAGCAGTCACTCTAACCCTTGACCAGATGTTCCTGTACTGTAACACAGATAGGATAACTCACCTGACACCAAACGTGGTCTGTATGAGAGTAGTGATGCCCACACAAGTGAAGATAGTGCCCACCAATTGGCTGATAGTGTACTGGTCCCGCCCAACACACATGGCATCAGCCAATAGAAATGGTACAGCAATAGTTCCACTGAAGCATGTCAGATAGTGCTGGAGACGTTAACACAGTTTGTATGATTTGGAAACATTTAGAAGGAATTAAATGGTTGGGCTAGAAGATCAGACTAGAAGATCAAGAGAATAAATGTGTACCTGAAGTCCCAGCAGCATGCACAGATACCAAGGTGGGACATCTTCAATTCTATAGATCATATCAAATCCTGCCATCTGTTTCTGACTCCCATCAGACTTGCTGGCCATGTCAGGAGGCATCTCCTGTATCTCTGACTGCACAACCCCATCTAAAGATGGGAGCTAATGGAGAATAAACACAGACCCACATCAGTCATTCATGAAAGGAGTATTTTGAAAAGGCATGTGTTTCACAGAATTACTCATCATTACACTCATCATTAATACATCAAGTTACAGTATGGTAAAAGAAATTATCAATCCTGTTTAGAAAGCAACTACATGGATAAAATGATGAACATCATGAATCATCATTAAGCAGGTCTTGCAGAAATAATGGTGTAAAACAACTTAATTACTAACAGCACTTATTAATAATATAAATATTCTATTCCAAAGAAATATTGTGCATTTTTTTAATAAGTTTGTTAGTAAGTTGACTTTATCCAAAACAAGTATTGGCTGATAACAAGGTATTTTAATACACTCTATAAATAGTGTATATGCAGACACATTTGTACGTAGACTATATGTGAAATCTACTAAACATTGACTTTTCTAAATGTATATAATTTACACCCAGGACGGTTTTGTCAAATTATACTGTGGATGGATTAAACAATGCTGATAGATACATTATTATAATTTTAGGTCAAATAATATCTTGACGATGCAACTACTTTTTACTTTTGGAAATCTTGTCTAGAGCTAACCTAAAACTCTTTAAAAGCCCGAACAGGCAAAAAGTGAAAACAAGATCTACCATCCACATTTTAACATCTTGTTCCAATTTTAAATTGCATTTTGCCATCAAATCTTTCCCATGTAACTATCTACTGTTTCAGAAAAACTGCAATGCGACCCAATATAGTGCTCTTATTCAGAACACTCAAAAGAGGAAGAAGAGATGAATTTTAAATATCAAAAAATGAATTTTATGGAGCAATGGTCATGGTCTCAACTGTAATAATCTCTTTTTTCCCAAACAAAAACAAAAAACAAAAAACAAAAAAAAAAAAAAAAACCCAACATGAGGCTAGTGGTAAAGTAAGCAAAAGTGACTTCAATTTTTCTATGTAACCAACAATTCTTCCCATGATATTGATACGTATTTGTAACAATTGTCACTTTCTTTAAGATAAACAACTACAATGTGACTCATTGCAGTGTTTTCATTTAGAAGATATTTTACCTTCTCTGATGTCTCTGAGTGATTCATTGGCCCTTGGAGGTTGTGTGTAGCTCAGAGGGGCCTGTGCTGCTGTCTCCCAACAGACTTGAGACCTGGCTGGATGCAGAGCAATAGTTTTATGGGGGAGCGAGAAACAGTAAAGGGCTAGATTAGGTAGGTTAATAATCTGCCCTTGGTGCTGGACTTTACTCCCCATTCCTGTGTTCATCACAAGACAGTAGCTGTGTTCTGAGAATGCTGAAAACATGAAGCAATGTATCCACATGTAACTCCTGGATGTGAACCAGAACATCTAAAAAACAGAATGTGAGGTCATTCTTCAGGGCACAGACTTTTGAACAGTGAGGCCTTACGGTTTTTGTGAGAAAGTGCTGATTAAATAGATACTATCCCCTCCTCCCTTGTGATTCTGTGGAGCGTGCCACAGAGCCAAATGTAAACTGCAATATTTTAACTGTTGAAGATAATGTCTCTATTGGAGGACAATCATGAGGAGCTATCATCTGAGATAATCATTAATGAAGTTCCTTGTGTGTCTGATCTATGGATAATCAAAACAGTACAGAATCTGGGGGCAAGTTTTTCACTGTACCCACTCACTGTGTTTAAGCAATAAACACATGACTTCAAGGGGTCCCACCTAAATGTGAAAGACTATATTTAGTACTGTGGCCAGCAGGGGGCAGTAGATATTAGCATGTGAATTTATGATGCCACATCTGTGTGGAGTGGCTCTGTCGAAGACATTTTAAAGTATTTGTACACTATATAACATATACGAATATAAACGGTACTGCATAAAAATCAAAGCATATGACGCATTTATTGTTGTATACACCTTTCACAGTGCAGAAAGCCAGCACTGTAACAAGAATAGCAAAAGGACAAAACAGATATTCATCATTCAAAGTTAATGTGATGAACCTGCAAACTTACTATGACTGGTGAATCTTTTAATTCCTAGACAACTATCAAAAAAACCCACAAAGGGGTTAGTGGAAATTGGAAACATGGTAGAAAACAAACACTCATTTTCTTTTAGTAGGATTTTTTTGCTTGTCATTTATGAAATTTAAGTTTAAGCACAATACCAAAACACCTTGTTTTTATAATTCAATGTCAATTCACCACAATAACTAAGTAACTGCCTACAGTATTAAAACCTCTGTACTAGGACACCTGTGTAAACTTATAGGGAAGTCACTTTCATCCAATACAAAAAAAATCATTTTGGGACAAGCAGTTTAAAACTAGCTGCAAAAATGATAAATTCAGTTCTGAGTGTCATTTGAGGTCAGAACCCCATGGACGGAAATGACAACAACCTCAGCCCATCTATTACAAAATTAACATTCAGCCAGTCAATTGTAGGTTTAATACGTGCAAAGATAACCAAAACTCACATGAGCAAGAAAAAGGATATCAGGCAGACAAACATCTGCATCATAAAAGATTGAGACTCAGACAGACACACAGGAAAGACACAGGAAGGACAGTCTGGAGGAGACTTAAACAGAAGTCTGGCCTAAATTCTCTTTTCCAGTTCTGAGGTCATCGCCTGTAAGTTCTCACAAGCTTGTGTAACATTTCTCTGGGGGTTGTGCAAAAGCAAAGGTGGTCAGTGAATCCCAAGATCAGAAGAAAATAGAAACTGAAAGAAGACAAAGATAAGACACAAGAAAAGGATGTCCAGAGGAACTGGACAGGAAACCAGTGATATAGAATCCCCAAAACACACAGCAATAAACAGCGGCCATAGATAATGCAACATCATAGAGATCATATCTAAATGACTTTTAACTCTTTTAAATTCACCTTTATTACAATGTTCACACCTGCTAACATAAAACATTTTCGCATAGTTTTTACAAACCATAGAAAAGAAATCTACAAAGAATGATAACAGTAAATAACTTAAGACTTTACAGAATACTCAAGGTGTTGAAGTTCAACCAAGAGGTCAAGAGTCAGTATGTTAGACAGACTGTAAACAGTACAATCATGTAACAATTTACTTAAATAACTTCCTCCCTTCAGCTGACAAATGACTATAACTAGCTTGGCTGTCATGAGTACTCTTGAATACACGTGAAAAGCATGTATAAACTAAGGGCAGGGTGTATACATGAAATGGAGCAGGTTTTTTAATGTGTTTCACTGGGACCTTCTGGACATCAGCATCTCTCTGATGTTGTCCTCCGCCTCTTTAACGCTGCGCTCCAGGTACGTCTTCTTTTGCTGAGGAGAAAACAGAGTAAACAAATACTGCAACTCGCAAAACCATGTTCGTTATTTCGTCATTAAATTTTTGCATTCACTTCTGAAGAAGCCTCCAAGTCAGTTTCACATGCGGAACATCAAAAGATTCTTTCTTTTCGTACACACCCTCTAACACCCTGAGCTGCTATGACAGCTAAGTTGTTAAAATTCTTTGAGATAAGATAAGAATATGCTCTTTGTAATTACATTTAAAGACACTTTTAACATGACTTAAACTTTTTGATTTTAAAATAAGGTTAAACGTTTTTGATGTCTTTGAATGATAATTAATGGTAATAATTTCCATTTCTTTATATATTGAGAAGTAAATCTGTGACATATCTCAGTTATGTTAGAACAAAGGTGTGTGTGCGTGCTGTAGAAAGTGTGAATGTGGGTTGTGCAAGATATGCCTCAGGATGTGATCACATGTACTCTGTCTGACACCTGGTTAGCAGTGGTGATAATGCACAGAAACAGGTCCCTACCTGAGGTCTTCCGGTCATGCATTGTAAAAGGAGTGAGTCAACACACACACACGCACACAAATAAAAACCTTTGCCCTGGGCGATGTGGCACCATTTCTCTCACACACAGAAATAAATCAAAATAACATCAATGTTGTGCAGCATTGTGTGCAATCCATCGCATTAATGAGCAGTTATTTCTGAATTTCATATGAACCACCAATTAAAATTATATCACAATTCTGAGATTTGGCAAGCTTTTACAAAAGCTGGAAAGTCAGCTGGAATTTCTTTTATATGTGTTTGTAGTTCAGAACTGACAGACCAGAACTGTGGTCTGACAGACCATGTGTTTACATTTATGCATTTGGCATACGCTTTTATCCAAAGTTACTTACAGTGCATTCAAGCTATACATTTGATCAGTATGTGTGTTGCCTGGGAATCGAACCCACAACCTTTTTGTGCTGCTAATGCTATGCTCTCCCAGTTGAGCAACACACTGAAGTACACCACACATTTACATGAACTGTAACCAAGTAGTAGTGTACATTAGCTCACCACTGTCTGGAAATCCCACCCTTCCTCCATCACCTTTTAATTACGTTTAGCCTACATCTAAGTCATTGTCTTTCAAAGCAATTGCTATGTTTCTCCTTTCATTGACGTGCAGATTTTTCATTCAACCTTATAGTGTGGGCCAAACAATGCCAAATATGTCACAAAAAAAAAGGACATGAGACTAATATCCGAACTGTGTCCTATAAAAAGCAAAAGGCAATTGTTCATTGAAAAGTTTATTTTTGGAATCTCACCCAGCCTGTTTATGTACATGCATTTCTGCATGACTTTTACATGTGCATGTCTGCAGAAACATGACGACAAATAAGCTCTATGCAGGTTCTTTTTTCAAAAAAAGGGTGAGGGAACCTCGGCCTCTGTGTGATGATCAGTCTGCAGGACATCAGTAAGCAGAAAATATTCTCTGAGCAAGCATGATAACAGATATAACAGATATCAGCCCATACCTCTCCTTCATGCCGGGTCTTTACGAACGCTTCAGAAAAGCCACTTATTTTTAGGTTGTGGGGCTTGGAGGGGCCAAAAAAAGGTCATCAAAATATTTTAAAGTGCAAAACAGGAGGGGAAAACAATGGTGAGCAGGGGTGTGTAGAATGTTGCGTTAACCCACCAGTGATCTGATAGTGTGCAACTACAAGTGGAGTTAAACAGATGACTTGTTTGTCTGCCGTAAATATTCCTTTTTCTTATGTATGAACACAGATTCAATACCTGTAAGAATGTCATCAGCACACCCACTGATTTTCTAACATACTCATTATTCTGTGTTAAATAACTTAATAACTTAAGCTTTATCAAAAGTATGTGTGATATGCTGTCAACCACAACTGAAACTTTCAACGCATCCCTCATTTTGTAAAAACAATTTAAACATCTATACAGTAACGCACACATAAGGGAGGCTAGTTAGCCAGAGGCATTAAAAGCAGGAATACGCAGCTTGTCTATTTGTTAAAGCACTTGCAGTAGTTCTTCAAATTGAATCATGCATTATGAGATAGGACTTTTTTCTAATAGGTGAATTTCAGGTTATGTGCTCTTACCCTGGGGGTGGAGTGTGTAGAGCTTCATGTAAACAGTGCTTTTTTTTTTTTTTACAGAAAGTGGCAGGTTTAGGGTCAGTGGATACGCAGAGCTTAACTCACATGGTTAAGAATATTTGGGCCATATACAATGAATATGGGCCATCTGCTGAACTGTGTAATAAAATACTCTTTAAAATACATGTAAGATTTCAACAACTGCAGTGGTTTTTATATTAATGCATATTTTAAGTAAATCTGTCAATAATTAGAGTTAGAACTAAAATGGCACACTCCAAGCTTCAGAAAGGCTATATTAAAAAAATAAAGTAAAAAAAATGAAGTGCTGTTATTTACATTTCATACATTATGTTGTTAGTTAAATGTCTGACTTTTTCATTTATAGAAAAGTAACTGCAGATGTAAATTAATTTAATAGTGACAAAAATAGTAGTGACAAGGCATAGTATGCAAAGTATAAAACTAAATGTTTAGAAAGCTCCTACAAAACAGTCTGTACTTAAGAGTCTGACACTTAATTCCTGTATGTTCTTTCCACTACATTATTTGCTGATATAACTCATTTACACACTGAATACGGATAAAAATGGCAAACTGAAACCAGCCTTTAAAAGTGTTTAAAAGTTCCAAAGGAACAGATACTTTGCTAACTGAGCGACATTCGCCTCCTACACAGCTCAGTTGGGCTTATTGTGAAACAATCAATCCTTTGAACTCAGTGAATGTTCTTCTTGGTTTATGTATGTCTCTCTCATTTTTGGGGATCTCCACTAGGCTCTCCTCTATAAAACACCACTCATCCAGACTTCTTTGAAATATCTATGAAAGCAGGCCAGTTTCATAGCACACACAGACAAGGAAAAACTTTAAATCTTTAAATCTACTCAACATCAGCAAAGAAATGTTTTCAGATATATAAAATATTAAGAACCTAAAAGACCACGTACACTATTAAACTTTGCTGCTTTAAACTTTTAAGTTTAATCAATGTGGCTGCACAAGTCATTTCAACAAGTCACTTTTGCAATCTTGACTGGTCTTGAGTTGCTGTAACTCTTATTTTTATAAGTTACACCTGTCAGGATTTAAACTATTAAGTTGAAATGACTAATAAAGCCAAGTTGATTAAACATAAAAATTTAAGGCAGCAAAGTTTTTTTACAGTGTACAAACCTATATGAAAACAATCAATGAATGCACCAAATTCTGGACTAAACTGGTTATCATCAAAGGTATGAACCCAACAACATCTGCCTCTAATGGGGGATTCCCTTTCTGCTCAAGCACGTCTATTATGGAAACACTGTTTTCCATGCAGATAATGATACCTCAGAAGGCTGACCTTCCCAGAACAATGCGGAAGAAGGCACAAAGAGAGGTCTTGTGGCTCTCTCTTTGCAGCTCTGTCTCAATCAGGCTGCAGAAGCTCTCATTGTTGTGGTCTGAATGGATCCTCTCATAAGGCTGAGGGCCGCCCATACTGACTTCTGTCAGAGCACAGATGACAGGGCAGATAGTCTGCGCAGACACTGTTGTAAATGAGCCCTTTGTTGTTGTCGGCTCCACTACGGGAGGCAGAGGTGACGGTTCGAAAAACGCAGCGACCTGTCACAAAACGACTGGATAAGCGGCAATGAAGAGCTGTAGAACTTCATGTAAAGTAAACTGCTTTAGGCAAACTTGAATATAAACAACTGCCAATGGAATGTGACTGCAGCTATTATAATTCCAGAGAAATGGAGTTGGAAGGCTTTGGTTTATGCCTCCGGCTAATTTAGAGAATGGTTTCATTCTGCTCAAGTACCTTGAAGTGAAAACACAAAAGGCGAATGTGCACACTGAGCTTCAGGGATGTTTATTAAGCTTGCCCTGCATAAACAAAATGTGTATTCATACAGATGCATTTAAAACATAAACTTGCTACTTGCATTTGGTGCAAAAATGAAAACAAAAGAAAACCTTTTGTTTTAAGTGCATTCTAATTATTTACAGTAACAACCAAAGAATATTGGTGAAAGAGGAATCTCTAAAAAAAATACTGGTGCTGGTGAAGCTGGTGAACCAGCAACAGCTTGACGTTCATCAGCAAAATAAAGCAGATGAAGCTGGTTAACCAAGGTAGTCTTGCTGGTTATGAAGTGTAGCATTTAATGCTAGAGATGCTGTCCAAAACAGAAAACAAACGCACTTGCTTGAAGTTCATAGAGACTCATGAATGAAAGCATGGAAAGATCCTGTCAAGATCAAGGGTACAGTCAAAACAGACACAGTGTGAAAGATGTTAAGGGCCAAAGGAGACCAATCAGAGCCAATCAAAGAAGTGAACCAGAAAGTTCCATGTTAGGATGTTTGTCCCCAAGCTTGCAGGACGACACCCAAGCCATGCAACTAATTCTGCTGCATTCGCCCCCGCTGCCCCAGGAGTATTAATAACAAACTTCTCCCATCTTTCCCTGCAAATGCAGTAAACGGCAACCTGCTGAGGTTCAGAAAAAGAGTAGACAGATCCATAGCAGCCCTGTCAACAAGTTTTTCCTCCATCTACACTGCAGTCCCCCCACCATGGGCATGCAGCCCACCTGCGTTGCGGGCCAATTATGAGCTCATAAAGGAATCGCCGGTTGTATCATTGTCACCACAGGAGTCATCGCTCATGTGTGGGCATCACGAGGGTGGTGAGTGGGCCAGGGCTCTGCTCAGATGCTGACGACATCATGTTACCTCGGAACGTACCGCCTCACCCAGCCTCTGTGAATAAAGAGGTCACAAGAGTCGTGAGATCATTTGCTCCCTGTGGTCTAAATATGGCCCAGTATTAGGCGGAAAATGGCAGCTATGTGGTCTGACTGTACACAGGCATGACCAAAGCAAGGAGGCCTCTGAAACATCTGCGTGACTCAGGGTTCGATCACATAAGTGTATCGAAATGTCTTTTAAAGTCCGGTCAACAAGTCATCGGGCCTCCCTCTTGCCAAGCAACGATAACAATCCCCGTTATGTTACAACTGCTGTGTATTGGATGAGTAGAACATTTAGTTTGTGTTTGGTCACCATGGGATACATGAGGGTCACTGCAGATTTAAATATGTTGTCATTGATTTTGACATGGTACTTACAGTGTGGCTGGGCTGCACCACATGCTCTTTAGACTAGCTAGTCAAGGGAAGCCCTGGGCCTCATTCCAAAAGTCACCAGGCCCAGATTTATTCAGGGTGATGTCACAGACGAGGCTGGTATTACACCCAAACTGCCCAATGCACCCCAGCCAAAGACAGACAGGCCCAGACACGATGCTGAATGTGCACAAACACAGCTCAGCATTACGATGTATCAGTCAACGCCCAGTTCTTATTTACTCTTCATGCTCATCACACTTCCCTTCCATCCAATTCATTTGCCTTTTAAATGAACAAGTCCTCAATACCGTAAACAGTGTTAAGGGAAGCACTAGATGGGTATATGCAAAGGATAGGAGCATAAAATCAAGACAACGTAAGTATTTAAATAGGTCATAACACAAACTTTCCTTGGTCTATCAGCAGATTGTTGTACTATGAAGACATACTGTAATTCTAAACTTTCTCCCAAGTGGAAAAAAGAGTGTTTCTTGACATTAAGCTGCAATTAAGTTTGTTCCAAAGTTTCAGGAAACAAATGTATACGTTGGATCACATGTACACCCACATTTATATGTCAAGAGCACATATGTTGTTCAAACATCTGACCCACCCATTCATTGTAAACTAATATGTAGGAAGTTGGACATTAGACATTATTCCCAAACTAACAATCTAATTCCAATTAGATTTCCCCCCAGTTTTGGGGGGACAAATTATCCCTTTAAAAATAATACAGGAACTAAGATCAAGCTTTGTCAGTTCTAATTTAGCTGTATAAAAAAGGTGGATTAAATAAATCCTAAAGCCAATAGTTATAGCCAAAGAGTAAATGCTTGCACAAGGTCATGACATGAGACATGTGTTGAGCTACATTTTCAACACAAACTCACAAGCTGGAGAACTCTGTATGACACATCAAACCCAGACAGATGAAAGGTGAACTACATTACTGTACCTGACACCTGATGACTGTCTCACCTGTGCTCAGTTTCAATGCATCACAAGACAGGACAAAACTGCGGTTCCCATTCTACACACTCATACAAGGGCTATGATGCAATTTGCACACACCCACATGTTTGACTTCAATACAGATTTTCTACCACAATAGTAAGTGGTTATGAGGAAATGGATGACATCACAGCTAAAATGATCTGGGAAAATTTAGAAGATGAGTTAAGTTTAAAATAAAGACACAATCACAAAAATGCTCCTGAACTGTTTATTCAGTCAGAACAGAAATAAGATAATTCCAGTTATCTCTAAACCAACACTGTGCATTGTGAGATAACGGAATTTTTATTCCAGGCATAAGGAAATCGAAAACCAATACTACTTATGAATTTTTCCAAAATGACCCAACCTTTAAACAACCTTTCCCTCATGCAAAATACACAGGGTGTAAGTGACACAGTCTGACACCTGCATGGGCTGTTTCTATAAACCTCACTAAGACAAGACATGGTTGTCATATCTTCAATAACAAAAGATTAAAGCCTGTTGCATCTGTTGCATAGCTGACAACTGCATTGATCTGAAAGCTGTTTGAAACAGGAGGCAGGACCTCCTATGAGGCTACAGGTGGTCACACTCACTCTTAAAGTTCAGGTAAACACCTGAACAGCTGGTTTTTCAATGTAAACGATTCAGATCAAAGAACTGAAGCATGTGAACTTTATCCAGGCATTATCCTTTATGATGTCAGTAATGTGGTCACAGCTCAGCTCAAGCTCTAAAGTGCCATGGGCTGCATTACCTTTAATGTCAATAATCAGATTGCTACATCGGAACAGTATGCCTCAGAGTCTACTGAAGTTAAACAGAACTTCAGAAAAGAACCAACAGAACATTGCAATGCCACGGAACCATTTGCGATGGTGAAAACACAACAACACACTGAATTAACAGTCGCATCAGTCATTTTCACAGGGACCCACATGTTGACGATAATTAAAAAAAATTTTGCATTACTATTTCCTCTAATACGACAAGTTCCCCAGAAGTCAAATCAAAAACATGTTAAGCTTTCCTGTACATGTCACAGAGTTTGGTCTGAAGACCACCTAAGAAGTTCCACTGTTCAACAACTTTCTCATTCATTCAAAGGGTCCTGTGTGCACTATGCCATCCAGGTCAAGACAGAATATTTATTATGTATAACTTGCTTAATAATGCAGTATTCGATTTGATAATGTTTTAAGTTTGATAATTTAACTACATTTAAATTGTGTTTAAAAACGTGTTTAAAAACTAAAAATTATATAACCAACATACATATTTCACATTCTTTCTGGGTAAAACCCACAAAAAAAACACATTCCAAGTAACATTTGTCTCTCTGCATCAACCTAAAACAGGACTGATTATAATTAGTTATATATAATGATTACTTATAATTACATTTATAAATTAAATTTTAAATTTTTTAAAATTAAAAATCATTAACTTATTGAAAACCATTGTGATATACATACTGTGATATTCACATTTGAAATATTGGGATAATTTCGATATTTCTGGCAGTCCAAGCACATGTATAATGCGAGTTGCTGTATATAAAATTGTATGCCAAATGTGAAAATATAGACAGAGGGATGACTCTTTAAACAATGCGATGAAGCATTTGGATGCTTGTGTAGAGATAATAATACCATGAGGCCCAAGAAGCCCATGTGGTTTTTAGCACAGTGATGGGAACTAAGTAACATGACCAACATATTAACCACACATACCACCCACTTTAAAAGCACTGAACAAGTTAACACCAGACCGGGGGCTTCCTCCTGCAAACAATTAGTGTGAAATTCTGAGTGTGCATGCAAAACTGTGGGAGAAGCATGCAAACATGGCCCAGGGGAAAAAACAACCACTGATGCATTTGAGTTTCTAGAGAAATAGAAGCAAACCATATTCAGCAACTGTCTGCTGTGTTAACATGCAAGGTACACAAAACAATTACAACATTTTCTAGATCATAAGATTATCATTCAAATTTTTTATCAGTTCAAATTTACAATGTATGACTATCTAATCAACTAGCCTCATACACTAGCCTCAGTTCTTTCAATGATGACTTAAATATACATGAAATTAAATCTTGCCACAAATTACATTTCAAGCAGAATACTAAAATGTATCAAAGTGTGATTCATCTGATGTATTTATTCGCTTTTTATCCAAAGCTGCACTGCAAAGTTTTGTACAAACCTTATTGTTTTATCAACGTTTTGCAATACTCTGGGATTCATTACAACATATTGGTGTTAACACAGAAATGCAATAAGCACACAAGCATTTCTCACTACTTCAGAAAGTGGTTTGAGTGACTACCTCTAATGTGGTTTTAACAACTAGGTTGTACAGTATAACACTTTAGACCTTTTTCACACATTCAAGTTTATGAACAGATTACCTTGGACAGATGTTAATACCAGGTTAATACCACCTTTAATGCAGGTTTATGTTGTTTTTGTAATAGTTTTAATAAGCTCTCAGTATTTCTGAGAAGCAACATACTTTTTTGGTAGCCCACAGCTTGTAAATAAGATGCCTTAGATGTTTGTAAATGTTCTATATCCAAACTCACCTCAAGCTCCTTAATCTTCTCATCTGCTGTTTTTTGCTTGTCCAACAGCTGGTTAGCAATTTCATCTTTTGACTGTAAAATGAACCTGAAAGACAGTGTAAAGGGATAGTTCACCCAAAATTCACTTATTCAAATATATATCATTCCAAACCTCCATGAACATTTTACTTCTGAGGAACATAAAAGAAGATATTTTGAGGTTTCCTGGTAACCAAACAACAGTGACACCCATTGCCTTCACATTTCCCAAAACATCTTCCTTTGTATTCCACAGAAGAAAAGAAATGATATGGGTTTGGAACGACATGATGTTAAGTAAATGATGGAATTTTTTTTCCATTTTTTCCAATTTTTGGGGAACTATCCTTTTAACCTATAGCAAAAGGCTCAATCACATAATATTTTGCTGTGAGGTTTAAAGCTGTGAGGTTTGAAGAAAACATACATTCGTCCAGCTCCCTCGTACATGCGAGTGCTGTCGGAGAGTGAGGTGATCTCTACATGCGTGAAGTTTGCATGTTTCTTCACACGGCTCAGCTGTTCAATCTGCAGGTCTGCCAGCTTTGCCTTCTGCTGAGTGTCAATCATTTTGGTCTGCAGTTCTGCGAAGGCCTGCAATGCACATGTGTGAGAATTGCAGTTTTGAGCTTGATCTGTTCTGAGTTGAGTTGACAGTAAATCTAAATCAAGCCCTACAGGAAGCATTTCCCTGATGATCTCAGTATGTGTTATCATCGGATATGAATCAGGAAAATAACCAAGTGTACATCAGAAATATTATCTAGGCTTACAACAATGACCATGGTAAAGTTGCGTAATTATTATTACAACAATAAAACTGTAATATTTTGTTTAAAGTAAATTTAAAATCTTCTTACACGGCCTGAATATAATATGATATCTTACAATCACAGTAGTTACAATAGCAGTAGTAACAATGATATATTTGGGTAAATCATGCTTTCCATGATGATATTATGTTACATGACATATAATGGCACTATATATAAGAAATAACTACAAAAGGTGTCAGCTACCACAAGGTTAGCTGTTACCCTGCAATATAATGCTCTCTTGCCGCATAATTCTGATCGAAATGCCTTTAAAACCGCGTAATTCGCTAATTTATCACTACGAAATGTAAATATGAACTCACTTTGTTTCACATGAAACGTACATTAAAAGTGAATTGTCGTGTACCTTCTTTAGCTCGAGGTCTACGGTAGCCGCCATGATGCTGTTACAGTGAGCCACTGCGCATGCGTAAAAACCAAAACGCGATGCAATAAACTAGCGGCTTTGCCTGCATAGAAAGCATTTCTAAACACGCAGGTGAAATGCAAATAAACTTCAGTCTATTTAAGCATCAAATGACAGTAGGTTTCTAGACTCAACATTAATCTGAAAAAGTGCAACTCGTGAATGACTTAAAGTGCTTAAACCTACGGCTTAAGTATAACTTACAATGTATGAATAAAACTGTTACTGATATGTTACTGTAATGTTTTTTATTGTTCTTTAAACGAAATTACACATTCTCACACTGAACACAGACAGAGTTCACAGACAATTAGAAATTCACAATGTGACCATTTTATTGAAGTAAAACAGATGTAGTATCATTGCTTGAAAATGTCATTGCTTGGTTATACTTGCTTGCAATTAGTTACTAAAATTCTGTAATTTATGCAGAGCACACAGTACTTTAGAAGTACTTTGATAAATATATCCAGTTTTATTTCACTTAATTTAAGCTACACTTTTTTTTTTACAGACAATTCACAAATCTAGAATACTCTATATAGTAAATAATCTAGTATACTATATAGTAAATAGTATGCAGTATACATAGTGAGTATACTACAATGTCAAAAACACTGAGTCTTACATTTCTCCATTTTTCCACAGTACATCATTTCTCTGATTGTATAATTGCATTTTTAGAGCACCTGCATTTTCACAGTTTATGTTATTAAAATTTCAAAGTTGTATCTAAGGGTCCAAACCATAAGCATAACAGTCCTATTAAAACATTATTTGATATAATCAATAATAAATATTCATTAAAGCACATTTATTACAACAACTTACAAAAATGTTACACATCACAATAAATAACCTATATATAAATAAATAATTACAAGAGCAGTGAGGTGTTTCAGACTGATGAGATGGACCAACTGGAAACACCTTTATAAAAAATAAATAAGCCACAAAAAAGAAACTTGATTGAGTATTTTGATGCTAGGAGGCTGCACTACATTCATCATGTTCTGCACTTCAGTTCATAGGACTGATATGACAAGGGAACAGAAACAGGAACTATTTAAAAAGTGAGGAGGCATATTAGGAACAAAGTCTAAAAGGTTTTTATCTGAAACCAATTCTAGACATTCCTAACGATGATACTGATTTCATAAACATATCGGTTTACTCATCAGTCAAAATACTTTGCTCCCATCACTCGTCCATTTGGCATTTCAGCTTTCTGAAAAAGAAGAAAAATATTATTAATTAATAACAAATTATTATGCAAATTAATTATTTTTATAAACAAATTATAATTAAATTACATCAAGATCATTAGGTACGTGTATGTAGCATATATTTAAATTACACAAACAGATTTCCTCAATGTGTGGACAAATCTGGCTATTTATTAGAACTGTGTACCTTTTACTGTATGTCACTGTACTGAGGTTGTCTCAAGTTTGACCTTTTCTTCACTGTCCTCATCAGCATCATTTCTTTTGTGATACCTGTAAGAAAAGACACACACTGAATGACTTTAAAACAACTTTAAAACAAATAAATGGTTTAATGATCAAGAGTAATTGATTGCTGGTTTATGGGAACTGACCTCAGTGCCAGCAGAATGCCAATAATTGTGAGACACATGAGGGACAGGACCACTGCCATTACAGCTAAAGCTGTGGTCCGACTGTAACGCTGTTCCTCCTTAGCTACTGGTAATGTGAAAAGGTGACATCTCTCCCCTGAGTAACCTGCCTCACATCTATAACACAGACCATTTCAAAACTTAACAGTCACATCAATAGGAAAACAGACGTAGCACTATTATACCTAATAGTATTCTGTTAGCAATACCTCATAGTACTAAATTTGGTACCTGCTTCCCCCCAACCCCCACCTTTATATAACACAAATAAGCATGTGATTAATGTTAGGAAGACAACAATTATTATAATATATTATTAATATAATATAATAATTGTTGTCTTCCTAACATTAATCACATGCTTATTTGTGTGTTGCTTTGGATAAAACCTCTGCTAAATTAATACATATAAATGTAACCAATATGTCTTATTAACCAATATGTAACCAATATGTCTCTGATTAACTTTAGACAAATATACAAGATGTTGTAAACAGGAAAAATTGGAGAAAGCAAAACAACTTACACACAAGTATGAGACTTTAACTCCTTCAGGTAGTGACACACTCCATGAATACAGAAATTCTTGTATTCCCCCAGGCAGGGATTCTTCTTCCTCCCCCTGCCCCTTCCTTTGCCCTTCCTTCTGTCTTTTCTCTTGTTCTCAGTAATGGGCATCATAGATGGATGTTTGGGCTTTGTGGAAAATGCCACTGTCGAGTAAGAAAGAGCAATGATGTAAGTCCATCATGATCTAATATCGGGCAATATTCTATAAAATTGTCTCAAAAATAAAAAACAGACTTTTCTGTGGATGTTTACGAACACTCTTGTTGTTTTATTCTATAATCATAATCCATCTTCAGCACAGTTATCTATCAGAACTTGATGTTTAAATATACAAATTGCTTATAGGCCTATATATCAGCTAGACTGATATTTAATCAACCAATATTCGTATACTTTGAGATTTGCGACATTAGTCAACATCTGTTCTCATTTTTTCAGAAATGAAGTGTGTTAAGTGGATAAAGAATGCAAAAAATATAATTTTAAATATAGTGAAGACATTTTCACTAGTGGACTCCACGTTCATTTAAATTCCGCAATTATTTGGTACATCCTAATTCATTTATAATTTATCACTAATATTGTATTGTCCATCGTCCACCCTGCTCTCCAGATATCTTCATTGGACTTTATATAAGCCTCATATATATGTCGTCCACTGGTGCAAACTGTATTCCATGATAAGAAGCAACTCTACCTCTTGGCAGGGTAAGTTCATAATCCCCGGAGATATAATCGTCATCATATTCAATATCATACACAGACGATTCCTCGTCCAGCTGATGTGCTGTCGTGCGTGTTTTTTCCAGGGTTTGAATAGGGTTGACCACTGTCGTTCTGGGTTTGGCACTTTCATACCTGTCCATAGAGGCGCCACTGCACACCTTGAGTAACACTGTAACAGAGGACGGTCTTTAGACATCTAAAATACATATTCTGTGCTTCAGACAAGAAGAGTAAATAGATAAAGTTATTAAAACAACAGTAACGTTCAAGCTGATGATGGGATAACGTGTACAAAGGTGACTATAAATAGGCAATAAATGTCACAATTATCTGGTAAAAATATTTACACATACTTTAAAAAACATCTACTTTATAAGAAGGTTTGAATTTCGATCTCATGTCAAACCCCGTGGAAGAAAGTCATGCTCTCGTTGAGCAGGTCCGAGTGTAAGTTATTACAGCAGTCATTTTTTTTTGTACAAAACGGCATTGTTTTAAACACTTACCGAAACAATGAACAAGAAGAATCCGAAGTCGTAACATATTCATAGTCGTTAAAATGTTAAAATAAAATGAGATCAAAAGTCGTATCGGTAACTCCGGCACCGTCCGCGATCTGCACCCAAATGCGAGCGCTGCTGTGACTGTGTCAAAAGTCCTGGCACAGAGATGCGTTATATAGACTGACACACACTTCCCCTTTATGAATCGCTGGCCACACCTAATCAATCATTCAGTACACAAACATACGCCAAGATAATATTACAATACTCCAACTAGTCAAGATTAAGTAATAATTTGAGGGGGTCAATAACTGGAAAGGACAGTGGTGTTTTTAATATCCTAATAATAATTTTGCTAACATGGGAAAAGATTATCTCAATATGCTACAAACTAGCACCTTAATAATAATAATCCAACACCGTAGTTATTTTAAACGTAGGAACACATCTGTTATTTAGTCATTTTCAGTGTTGTGAAAAGGATAAATGAACGTTAACGAAATTATTGCAGATTTAACAAATGATCTCGAATGACCGATTATTAAAATGCATGTATTTTTTTGCATATATCATACAGCAAAGCTTGGTGGGTTAAGGCTAGGTCGATTTATATCCTGAGCGATTTATTTAATAGTAACCATTCCCAGTGTAACCACTGGCACCACCTTGTGCCCAAAAACATTCATATGACAAGATAGTTACATCATAACACCAACTTCATAAAACAAAAGCAACTTTAGCAGACCATACATATTTGCTAATTTAATTACGTTTTAACTATGGTTTATGGTTGGACCTTTGATCTATGCAGTTTTTAGTACTAACCTACTGAGAAAGGAAAAAAATTAAATGGCTTTTTAATCAAGACATAGTCATTATTTATTAACAATACAGACAAGATTGAGATGTCTACAGTAACAAACTAAAATATGTAACCACTCTTGCACTGAAGGCGGCAGATGCAAAAAAGGAAATATTTTCCAGTTTATATTCAAAACGCAGTTTCAACAGTTTTTTTCCTTATTATAAAAAGTGAAGCTGAAATACCTAATGCCATGCAAGTCCAGTGCTCTACAGTCCCTGAAGGGAGTGAGACATTTGGAAGATATTTACAAGCACAATCATAACTACTGGGATTAGTGGATAATCGCCATGACGTGCTCAACGGCTGACCCTCAAGAACTGCAGAAAATATAATACTGATTCCAGGGATGAGGTTCGGATTACAGGTGGTTAGAAGTGAATCAAGTTCTTCCAAAAGTCGTCACAAAGAATCAAGCAGACTGCATCAATCGGCTCTCAGAAGAAAGCCATTCCTTTAGGAGCATCTGTCTACATGCCCCAGCCCCCTCCCATGCCGTTCATACCCACAGAGCCACGACTGCCGCCATAGTAACTGCTGTTCATTCCGCTCTGGTTATCTGTTGAAGTCAAAGAAAACGTGTTGGAACCAGAAAATGCAGCAAACATTCAACATCACTGAAACATATGAATTAACACTGGCACACGCTTAACACACTGTAGTCATTGTAGCCTCCCATGTTGGACTGGTTGTTGTACCCTCCTGTGTAGCCGCCACCCATCTGTTGCCCTCCATGCCCATAAGATGACTGGTTTCCTAGAAAGAACAAAAATTACACATGTTCTGGTGAGAACCTTAAATGGCTGATCACTTCAGTTCTTCTTTATAAGCACTAGTTTAGCCCTAGTCTCAGACAGCATGTCTACGGACAAAAGACTGATGCATATTCCGAACAAAAGGTACAAGGTGGTAGGTTGCTACAATATTCCATAAAAAGATCATGTCTTTAGTCTGTTTATTGCATCCTTGAGAGACACTTGGTCTGTTAGAGACCAACATGCGGTTTTTGCATGAAATGATTGGTACTAATTACATCTAGATAAACAGAAATTGTGAACCTGACATCATGCTGATAGTCAAAAGAACCATGTGCATTAACTCACCCATTCCACCCATCATCTGCCCTCCATAGCCTCCATTGCTTCCACCCGATGTTGAGTTCAAGAACAACTCAACATAACGATGCTCTATAAAGAGAAAAATGTCAATAACATGATTTTAATGTACTGAAAACTACATCTCTTCGTATTACTTGAGTCAAGATTCACATAACTTACGCATATTAGCTTTGTCTTTTGACATGGCAGCTACAGCATCCTCATGGGTTGCAAATTCCACGTCAGCCTCACCAGTTACCCGCCCATCTGGACCAATCTCAATATGCACGCGCACCGGGTTCAGAGGTGAGAAGAACTGCATGACCAAAGACACACAGCATTATGATCTAAACTTAAAAAATGTTATGCTATTATCATCAAATGGTTATAGATTTATAAAGACTACCAAACAGTTTATTTACATTGTAGATATCAGGTTCTGTTGCCCGGTAAGGGAGTCCCCTCATGTGAACACAATGTCCAGTGGTACTCTGAAAATTACCACCATCGCCATAACGCCCATCTCCTATAAAAAATAAAGTCATTAAAGAAGGTACATTTAAAACTGATGAAAGCTCAAAAATGGGGCAGAATAAAGGAAGCTGCATATCAGAGGCCGATCGCACCTCCGCCATATCCGCCGCGTCGCATCCGATCAAAGGACCCTCCACGACTCACGCCATTGTAGCCCCGCCCTCCTCCACTGGGTCGATCGTAGGGGCCCGGTCTTTGCATCCCCATGCCTTTACGTGAGGGCTCGTAATGTGTTCGTACTTCTGCTCTGCTGCTTTTGAAGATCTCAATGTACCTACAACCATACAGATTAGAGTTACTGCGCTAATTCCTGTTTGTGACAGAAATGCAAGGACTTAACACCAACACACCTTTTCAATGGACACGAATAAAAATAAACAGAAGTATTATGGACCTTCCCCTGTTTTTACATTTATGCATTTAGCAGAGGCCTTACCAAAACCACTTACATTGTGTTAACAGGTATACACATAATCAGTTCATGCACTCCCTGGAAATCGAACCCGTGATCTTGGCATTGCTAGTGCCATGCTTTACTGTTTGAGCTACAGGAAAGCCTGTATTACTGCAAGATATTACAACATAAATTCAGAATTTGTAATCAAGTAATACGGATGCCATCTTGCTTACATATCCAACCGCTTTGAAGACAAATTTGAGTGTGGGTGAAGAGATCTTTAATGCTCTCCTCAGATGCACTGCAGCAACAGTGTACTTGAAAATAACTCGAAAAGGTTGGCTGCTGGATTTAAGAAACGTTTGACTTCCAACACTGCCCCAACAAACACCTTCAGGGTTATGTCCACAACTCTGGCAGAATTTCTTTTTTATTGAGGCAGTATGAATTAGTCTTAACACTTACTTCAATATGACAGTAAAGCAAGCTACTGTGCTAAAGTCGTAAATGGAGATCCATTTCCTGCCTAAAATCGCATGCATACATACATATACATATGAATTCAAATATTCCAATATGACCAAGTTTGCCACTGCTATGCACTAAATATGCATTCTTTCTTTTTAGCCCGGTCATGTTTTTCTGATGATCACTGCTCTACACAAATGAACACGAGGAGAATATCAAAACAGAAAAAAGGAAAATTAATCCATCTAGGATCTGGGAGCCCTCTGGTAAGGACGTGTGCATGTCCAAATGACGTGTGAAGGTTCATGTTGCATACCACTTTACATGTTTACTTTAGTAAGTGTTTACCAAAATAAAAACAGCTTAACTTCCAACCATCCATCCCCACCTGTGCCCTATTCTTTCCTTGTGTTTCTTTAGAGCCTTTTCAGCTATATCCTGTGAAGCAAACTGCACGAAGGCCTCCCCCGTACTCCTCCCCTGGAAGTCCACCGGCAATGTAATCCCATTTGGCACGATTTCCAACCCTTCAACCCAAGGACAAATAACCCCAACGGGGACATATTAAATAAATCACATGCCCATTTACAATTTTTTTCTTTTCTTGAATGAATGAAAATAAAACAAAAAAAATGCAAATTGCAATGAATGATCCTACTGGGAGAGTTCCACCACTTGGAAACATGGTTTACAAATAGGCGAGCATTCCAATAACCTGGTTTAGACTACATGGTAAAGTGGCCATCCCAAGAGTTGGTAGCTGACAGAGAACCTCTTTAAGTCCCAAAACAGTAGAATAATTTGGTAAAACAATGCTGTAAAAAGCACAGTTACAAATGGAAGAAGGACCAATAGTACTTCAAGAATCAATATGCCAAAATATTCTAGCAACCATGGGAATGGCCAAATGTACCTCACTGAGGTCTACTCTGGGCCATTACTTCTTCCAATGCACACGTGAAGGGGTTCACGAAACAGTATGAACATACCTGAGAAAAACTGCACAATCTCTTCCTTGCTACATCCAAAAGGAAGTCCACGCAGTCTGACCAAGCCGTCTCCCTCTGTCTCTGGGCAGTTCGGACCAGTGTGCTTTATAACCCAATCCATTTCCACATTGTTTGATTTGAATACTGAAAATAAAAAAGACAATTGTCTTTAAACATACCCTTATATTCAAAAACAATTGAACAAGACAAAACATCAATTCGCATCAAACTGTATACCTTCTACGTATCTATGTCCCATTGTGTCTCTGTCTTTTTTGACCGCAATTTTAAGATCTTCCTCTGACTCCAGCTCCACAAATGCTTCTCCACTCGGCCTGCCTTCTCGTGTGTATGTAAAGTGAATGGCTGTTCCATTGTTGGCAATTTTGCATCCTGAAAATAATTATTCGACATTTAAATATCCATTCAGCTATGAGGCTGACATAGTCAGTCACTACGTAAACATAAAATTCATACCTGAAAAAAACCTGGACACTTCTTCCACAGAGCATGACCAAGGCAAACCCCGAACACGTACAACAAATCCTTCATCATCAGCCATGATAGCACAATGAATCTACTTTCAAGCTGCAGATATTCGCAAGCCAAGAGATATTCGCAATGTTTAGTAAACTCAAATATTACTAATAGAAAAATGATATAAAAACTGCACAAACAATAGTGAGCAATTAAGAGGCAACAGTTACTACACAAGCACACATGGGTTTCCATTACTGGTGCTCGCAGAAGCTTTTGTGGAACAACATTTGGCAGAAACCTTTTTAAAAACGCTATAAATAGCCTGTATTATTAGTTTGATGGGTCAAAAATTTCTGCTGTAAAAAAACGTTAATTTAACAAAAATCTTTATTGTATGCGCATTAAGCAAATTCCCAGCAGACTGAAACAAAGGACGCATGCAGGCCTGCGCAGACCGGGAGGTCCGCAAGGAATATTCCTCAAACAGGAACGCACTTTGTACATCAGCTGGTTAACCACGGCGTACATTTTTAATATAAGTTATACAGAAACAAAATTATGAAAATGATACCTTGGTAATAATAATAATTTGTCCACCCGGTGTTGTCACGTTTGGATGCTTCTCCACTTTTCATTCACCACACAAATTGTGACAACTTCCGGCAAGCGGAAACGCCCACTTCCGCATTCAGATTTAACGTGTTGATTCGGAAATAAACAGGAATTTTTCTTGTGTGATTGATAGTTTCATACTAGGGCACGTGTGAGGTTTACATTAAGACATTTAATGTAATGAGTCCCACCAATTTATTCTTATGGTTAATATAGTTAATATGATTCCGATGGGAAAGAACGCCCCTTTAGCCTGAAATTATTGGAAGGACAATGTTGAAACACATCTGTGATTGTTTACATATGATTGTTTACATATCCTCTCAGTTGTACAACAGCATTAAAAGACTGGAGAGTTTCTCCTGTTTTATATTAGACTTTATAGTAGTCCACCCTCTGTTGTTCTTCAGATTGTTTTAAATGCCATGCTTATTGATTTTATGACATAAACAAACACTGAATTATTAAGCAGTAGTAACTTTTAAGACATTCTGAGCACATTTGTTATAAGCAACAAAACCATTGGAGGATGCGGGCATCGATCCCGCTACCTCTCGCATGCTAAGCGAGCGCTCTACCATTTGAGCTAATCCCCCACTCGCTTAAACAAAGCTGCACCATAGCATGTAATGTTCAGTTCTGCAGCTTATGTAGCTTATGTTTTATAATTAAAGAATGTACATTGACTTTATTATCAATTTTATTGGGTTATTGGGTAATTATTTGGGTAAAAAGGAGCGGAGTAATAAATAAAATGTATTTATTTGTTTCACAAATAAAATTTAATAACATTTAATTCGCTTAAAATTCGAATACAAATTATTCTCTTCATTTCCGGTAAGAAGTTCCCAGTCAAAATAAAAGCTATAATACAATTATCATAATTACAACATGCGGCTGATGTGAATTAAGTAATTGCATTTCTTATTCATATGATGTTGCTTTGAGTGATGACAAATTTGCCTCTTCTTTGTGAAAAACACGAATTACACTAGACTGTCTACAAATACGGTACAATAAAAGAAAGGGTGAAATAAAATTAAATAAGAAAACGTGCGTGCATAAATCATAAATCAGCTGCTTGTGTTGATTCTGAATGAGATATTGTCTTTCATTTTCATTCACAGCACAAGGGACGGAGAAAAAGTGACAAGGAGAAACTTTTATTCAAAACTAAATTTAATAAACAGCAAAACAACAATGACAATATGAAATGGCGATTGTTATAAGGTTGTTATACACAGGACTATACGTAAACCTAAGTGACTTAAACTCACTTCAAAGTGGGAAATCCTCCAAATTACTGGGCAAAGTGATAGACTTCAGAACAATATCTGACAGAATGCACGTGTGACCAAATAAACAGAGATTATGCAGACCTTTAGTACATGTGTGTAAAAATATTGCTGGAAAATTCACACCGGATATGCACATTTACATTTGATAGCTAGGCACTTGTCATGCCAAGTAGAGGAGCAGTAGAAACGTCCCCTCATGACAAAATGGCGAGCGGAGTTGGAAGTAAGTATTGCTTATTGTCTGTCTTCATATAGAAATAAAATGCGTTTCGGTTATATACGCGCATGTGACAGAGAACAGATGATTAAAGGTGCACGTCGGCGCGTGCAGAACGGATGCTGTGATGCGCGTGCATATGCGTTGAGGCGTTTGACAGGCAGAAGTCATTGAAGGGAATGACGCCCATTGGCTGAATTGCTGTACTCTTTATTAAAACGACGCATTTTAATCTCCATCTCAAACTAGCTTTCATGAGATTATGTCGTAGGGCGTTAGCATCACATTTTCTTTTGCTTTTGATGCGACGAGCATGTAAAATGGCTACGTTATTAGTTGTCAAACTGCCCACCCTTGTAATGCATCGTCTGTACGTGTAATGTCATAATGAATACAACGCCTTCCATATTTGCATTGTAGCACATAAAGGCAGATCTGCTTCAAGGCTATTTACAGCTGAAATGCATAAGCATAAGTCTAAGTATCAAGTTTATTCTTTGAACAGAACATAAATTGCTGCTGGGCCCAACAGAGCCTTGGTCAATCAGAGAAAAACTGTGCCTGGCCTCTTCTGTCATGAAGAGTGGAGACCAAAATTGGTGATTTACATTTACATAATTCACAATCTCATTCACAAATATGCATTTCCTAAAATCAGCCTTATTTTAGGATGCATTATAATTTTTTTGCAATGATTGTTTCAGGGTGTCTGTGAGTCGAGCCATTAAGCCTTTCGCGGAACCCGGAAGACCACCTGACTGGTTCTCACAGAAGGTATTGGGTAGTGGTAGAGCAATCAAAGCATTTCTAGAAAGAAGCTTATGTCTATGTCAAAGCCTATGTCATTTTATAATGATAAAACCTTGCTTGCATCCAATATTAATATGCTGAGACAATTTTCAGTAGTTTATTTGTAGGCTGATATCCCCGAAAGTGTCAACACTGTGGGTCAAACATGCTATTAAAACATTGGCCTGTTTGATCATTTTGACCAGCCTGACACAGCAACACTGGCTAAATTAATAGCACGGGTGTAGGACGAGACATATAGAGGTTTGACTGTCCAATGGAATACAGGGAAGTTATTGGGAAACCTCTTCGAAAATTATTTTTGCAAGTTGCTTTGGTGATGCATAAACCACACAGCTTTAAAGGTCAATGATCATTATAAAATATGCACTTGTGAGTCACATTTTTTTCACCTTTACTGTCTTGCAGCATTGTGCATCACAATACTCAGAGCTCCTGGAGACTACCGAGGCCCCTAAGTAAGTATGCCCACTTCCTGCCATGACATTCCTTCATTTATGTAATTCCTGATGGCACTTAAGAGAATAGTTCATTCAAAAATTTTAATTATCCCATAATTTACTCACCCTTAAGCTATCCTAGGTGTTATGACTTTCCTCTTTCAGCTGAACACAATTGGAGTTTTATTAAATAATATCCTGGATCTTCCCAGCTTTGTAATGACATTTTTTAAAGGTTTATAAGGCTGCAGAAAGTGCATAGGATGGCTTGAGGCTGAGTAAATTATGCGAAAAGTTTCATTTTTGGGTGAAGAAAAGTGTGTGTGCGCAGGAGAAAGCGAGGTGAGAAAGGAGAGGTGGTTGAGACGGTGGAGGATGTGATTGTCCGCAGGCTGACGGCAGAGAGGATAGAGGAGTTAAAGCGACTGATCAAGGAGACACAAGAGAAGCACAGGTACAAATGCTCACACGCTTACTCGTGCCAGAACTTTGATGCCTGCTGACTTAGCACTTGTCCTTTATGCTGTGTCCTTCAGGAAACTGAAGAGAGAAGCTGAGCTCATCCAGGCAGGTCATCTAGACACCAAACTTGAGGAACTATTTGAGGAAATGGTGCGGTAAGGCTTATTTTACCAGCTGTATCAATCATCAGCCCAAAGTGTTAAATCTTACTGTTGAATTTTATCTGCAAAATTGCAAGAAAATATGCAAAATAAATAAATAAATAATAATTTAAATAAAAAACAAATATGATAAATTTAAATTTGTGAGCATGTGTCAGTTTGGTAGTTTAAATGCTTGATCTCTATTAGGAACAAAAAACAAGAGGAAGAGGAAGCTGAGGTGAAGAGAAAGGCCACAGATGCAGCTTACCAGGGTACTAAAAACAAAGCCACAGAGTTTCCTTTAATAATTTGATTTTTTACCCTTTAAATAAATTGCAAACAATTGTAAACCCTTGTGGGCTGTACTCCAGCATGCCAGTTTTATGGGCTACCTGAGTTAAAGTCCCACCTCAGGCTTTTTTTAATCTTGCCCCCCTGCCACTTACTGTTTGTTCTCCACTGACCAGTAAAGGCACAAATGTCTGATAAACAATTCAGTAATGAATAGCAATAATACAGTATAATTTTAACAGTTAATTAAAACAGATTGTATAACGAAACATTCCTTAAACCTGTTATAGTAAATGTTATTCATCTAAAGAGCAGACTGTCCTTTTCTTTTCAGCCAGACAGGCAGTGAAGAACACTCCTAAACGTGTGCCCAGTGTGACTGTACGCTCCCCTTCTGGGGCCTGCTCTCCCAACCTGGATTTTCCAATTGGAGACTCATATGAAGATGCCAGCACCACTGTGAGATTTTTTTAATGTTTTTGTTTTGTGTTTGAAATCTGTTCTATTCTGTAATTCATTTTGACAATCATCTGTTTCTGGGGCAGGGGGCGGGGTCGACAGTGTTTGTGCCCCTGGCAGAGTTGCCAGGCCCTGGAGTGGTAGAGGGAAGTTTGGGTTCTTTGCTAGATGAGTCAACACAGAAGAAGCTTTTGGGGCAGAAAATCACGCCGCCACCTTCCCCTCTTCTCTCAGAACTGCTGAAGAAAGGCAGTCTACTGCCCACCAGCCCCAGACTGGTCAGAATTTCTCACCAAAAAAACAATCAGCAGATATTTAACATATTCAAATCCAGTCCACAGGCAGAGAAGAAAATGTGTGCACATTCTATATGTATCTATAATGTTTAATTTGCATATTTAAACATTTATATGCATGCATTTTATACATGTTATTGCGTGATTGTGACTTGTCACAAGGTTTTAGTTTGTAAATATTATAAAAATAATGTTTTTTAGTTGCTGGAAATGTGTCACAACTTTTTAGTTTGTAGTTACTATGAGGAAAAATGTTTTTTGTGTTTAGGCTTTAAAAAGGTGTCAATCTAAAAGAAATCTTTTATTATAGGCAGTTGAGGGAGAATCTCCATCTAGCCAGCTCACCGGCGGTCAAGATATTCAGATGACTTCTGGGACGTCTTCACTTCCTGGCTCTCAGGCAGCTACAGGTATGAATTTAAGCACATGTTTACATGCAGTAAGTCCAGCAATGTCACGTCACATTTTAGCTGCTGAGTTGTAGAAGCTGCGTGTCACACAACGTTTCCTGTCTTTGTCAGAGAATGTGTATTAGTGTTATTGTGTGGGTTTTCTTCCAGCTTAATGCCTTGCTGCTCTCTCTGTGCTCCGTGTGTGTGGGCACATTGTGCCGCACTTGTGACTGCGTGTGTTTGTACGCGTGTATCTCAGGTGCTCCCACATTGTCCCGTCTGCTGGAAGCTGGCCCCGCCCAGTTTCCCTCTCATTTGAGCTCATTGGCCACTGCAGACTCCACCCCCAGCACTACCAGCTCTGCAGTGGACACTGCTGGCCAGCTCAGCACAGGTCTCTGGTTGACATCAGCTCTCTCTCCCTCTCTCCCAGCTACTCTTCTATCTTTAATTCAAATGTAATACTGCATTAGCTCTTTCTGCTTTATAGACAATAACATTTTTTTGTTGGTTGGTATTTGTTTGAATGGTGTGTTTGAGCACCAATCGCTGTCTGAAATTACTGTATAAGCAGAGAAAGAAATGGTAACTTAATTAGTGGAACTAATATATGTGTATTATTTTAAATAGGAGGTGATGGAGCTCCTAATGCAGCACTGGATAATAAGGAGGCAGTTTTAGGGGAAGAGGACCTGGTGACTGTGTCTTATATGGCGGAGGAGCTGGACTTAGAGACAGTTGGGGACATTATAGCCATCATTGAGGAGAAGGTAAGTGGAACACATCCAAATTAAAATACAACAGCATTATAAACATAATAGACATTTATAAACCATATAAACCATTTTCCATGTGGTACAGAGTTTTCCTAAAATATGTATGATTATTTTTGTTATTGGAGCTACAGTATTTAATGTAAGAAGAAATCTAATGGGAAAATATTAACATTATAAGAAAATATCACTCATTGGTCTTTAATCATGGAAGGTTGTGTATGACCACATGAATAAGACTCAACAGTAAATGAGTTACTCTGTTCACACAGGGTGATGAGAACGCAGAGGCGCTGGATGCCGCAGCGGTAGAAGCTGCTCTGTCTCTGTGTGAGGACACAGGTCACACACTCACAGGCACCTGGGAGCCCAATAATTTCAGGCCCATTGGTCCCGGGCCCTCCAGCACTCCTGGGAACATAAACTCGCACCCTCTACATCTCTTGGAGGGGAAGAGAGAGGTACCTGATGCATGTGGCTCCAGCAGTGGCTGTGCAACGCAGGGGTATCCGGCTTCTTACCCTGCTGTCCCTCAAGACTCCGCCCCCATATCAGGGGCCCACTCAGACCCAGATAGCCCCAGACCAGAGCACACAGATAAGGTCCAGGAAGGGAGATCAGAATCACTGCATGCTGTGATCAAAAGTGAGAGTGACGAGTGGACACAGTCTCGATTAGGTATTTCGCATTTACATGGGCAAAATGATTAAAATAATTTCAGAACAGAATAATGTGTAAAAGGTGGTTACTTGTAGCTGATTTAATGTGCCTAAATACAGTAGAAATAAAGGGTACAGAGGTTTTTGCAACTATGTTTTTTTTACTCCCATCACTATAATACGATGCCCTGTTCTGTTCCTCCCACCACATGTTTCAGCCAGTCAAAGCACAGAATCCAAACACTAACAATAAATGCAGAAAAGTCGAATTTGTTGATACAATTTCTTACACCAGAATGCACAGAAAAAGCAAAATGAAATGTGTGTTGTAACATCACTTCTATATGACATTCATACGTATCAAGCTTAAATTTCACTATACAAACAGAGCATAAGTTTGTACCATTTTAGGGATCTTTAACTACTGTGTGTTTACATATGGAAAAAACATTTAACGCATTGTACTGACTGTACAAACGTTGTGCTCTGGGTAGGTTTAGGATTAGTTTAATTTAATGCAGTTACTTTAAATTTAACAACATGTATGTACGCAGTTACATTGTATCCATTTTTTTATGTAAGTACATAAAGTAGTAGTTAAAGACAGTATAAAATGGGACCCAGAACTTTTGTTAAACAATATTCAACATACCATCTGGGTTTGACGTATTAAAGGAGAAAATTATCCATGATAGCATTTATCTAGTATACACACATGCTCAAAAAACAGAATTTTGAAACTCAAAGATCTTCTGTTGTCTTCCAGATACACGGTCAGAAGATGACCCTGCGGTAAAACAGCTCTCAAAGGTGTGATGCTGTGACTCTGCTTACGCTAATACACAATGTACGATGTACACATAAACTTCAAAGCAAAAGCATTAACTCTGCCCTTTTTAGTAGTTTTAAACTCCTCGTTAACAGGAAGTGAAGGAGGAGGCTGTGAGCGATGCAGAGGAGGGCAGTGTGCTGGAGATGAAAGCCGGATTAGAAGGGGATGGAGCGGAGGATTGTGGGGGAGAAGAAGACGGAGATGGAGTTTATCTCTCAGAGCCAGAGGGGGAAACAGAGTTGGACCCTCCAGCCAGTGAGAGTGAGGACGGCTACAGCATGCACACTGCATCCTCTTCCCTACAGCTCCACACCACTGCAGACTCCATTCCCAGCAGCCCTGCCTCCTCACAGTTGTATGTCCTGAAGATACGAGGCCTGTTCACACCGAGTGTAAATTTTTGGCATGAAGAACAAGCCACTATCTAACACCATAACTGTGTTCTAAAATCTAGTGAGCTGTCTTGCTGACTATATTGGACTAAATTGCTAACTTCTAAAGCAACTTTCTAATTAACCTAAAGTGACTGATCTGACTGATCTACATAGACAGAAATGAACAGCATTCTTCATTCTTTAAAAATAAAGAAATACAGCATCAAATTTAATGTGAATAGTTCTTTGCAAAAATTTGATGAGTTACATTACATTGTATGTGTAAACAGGCCTACACTTATTCACTGTTCTCAAATATATTTTGTCAACTGACTTATAATGTAATGCCCATCTTTGCTTCTTAGCTCTATCTGCAGTGAGGATCAAGAAGCTATTCAGGCTCAAAAGATCTGGAAGAAAGCCATTATGCTGGTGTGGCGAGCAGCAGCCAATCACAGGTAGGAGTCTTTGCTACATTGTGCCAGACTCTGCCCTTTCAGCCTGACTCATCAGAAATTAGCCTCAGCTCTGTGCAATATGAATTATTAAGTTACGGTGATTGGTCACTCTGGACAGGTATGCAAATGTCTTCCTGCAACCAGTGACAGATGATATTGCCCCCGGTTACCACAGTATCGTTCACAGGTAAGAGCAAATAGTAAATACTCAGGGTCTGCCATTTGAAACCTTAAGATTTGATATTGCTTTAAAGGTACAGTAAGCGATTTCTGAGAAATGCAGTTAAAACAGAACACCCAACACCCAAACAACCAATGTTGTCACTATTTGCTAGACTGTCTTTTCTGTGCATGTAGTCCTGACTGTATAAATAAGAGAAAAAACAAAGTAGACCGCACCAATCTCCATAACACTCTTGTAGCCAATCAGCAATAAGGGCACATGCATCAGCTTTTAATCATTGCCTGTGTTGCATAGCGTATTTGCTATTTTAAGGGCAGAGCAATAAAGGGAGGGGTGTGTTTGTTTGGATGTCGATATATCAACAGTGTTTTTTAGAAATTGCTTACAGCACTCAGTATTGTTAAATATACTTAAATGAGCTTTAAAACTTAGTTAGTATGATCTCTCCGATATCTTCTTAGGCCGATGGATTTGTCCACCATCAAAAAGAACATTGAGAATGGGCTGATCCGCACCACGGCTGAGTTCCAGAGAGACATCATGCTGATGTTCCAGAATGCTGTGATGTACAACAGCTCAGACCATGATGTGTTCCACATGGCCGTGGAGATGCAGAGGGACGTTCTGGAGCAGATCCAGCAGTTTCTGGCCACACAGCTGATCATGCAGACCTCAGAGTCGGGCATCAGTGCCAAGAGCCTGCGCGGTAGGGAGGCCAACCGCAAACAGGACCCCAATGATAAGGTGGGAAATTTTTAACTATATAATCAAGTATATTGTATGTGGCATACATTACACGCTTTACAGCCATTGCATTCTATGATGTATAATTAAACTATATTTAAATTTAAGATTTGTAAAACTAGGATCTTCTGGGTAGTTGCTAAGGTGTTTTTGGTGTGTGTAGCATGTTGCTATATCATTGTTTGCTAGTTGCTTATTGACCCAACTCAAAGTTTTCAAGACTCTGGTCCCTGTTCCAGGTCTATAAGATGTATATATAAGATGTCCATTTAATCATCCACCTGTCAAAATTGTTGGTCTGATTTTAGAAAAGTAATAGCATGAACCCCATGATTTGATGTATCATTCATGTCTGTAAAACAAACAATTACAAATGAAAATTTAACTCCAAGGTATTTAAACAAACCTGAGTACATGCCATACATGCCGTGCTGCTTACCTTATAGTAACTGTATTTATTCTTTCCTTTTCAAATTAATAGTCACCTTTCAGCTGCTTTTGCACTTCTTTATAGTGTGTGTGTGTGAGAGAGAGAAAGACAGACAACAGGCGCCTCATTTATAACTTATATACTTAATGTATACTAAATACTAAATTTGATCTTTCAATCATTTCTCAAATGTGTGTTCACGTGATTCAGACAATGAACTTATGCACACAAACCATGCATACCCCTCTCTTCCAGATGCAAAATTTATAAATCTTAAATGATTTTGTAATTGTGCACAGCGGAATGGTTTCAGATCTCTCTGCCTTGTAAAAGCCACCTGATTAATGTCATTATTGTATAATAGAGCACCAGGTCAATTCCCAATTGAATTGTGAGTGGCAAGGACTGCTGAGATTTGAAGCAGCAATCAGACTCTTTGCCACAAGGAAAAGTGCATCTGTTTGCCTAGACCCTTCTGTGGCACTAAGCACTTTTCCTCTCAAAGACTGTTTTTATAAATATGAACATTAGCGTGGATTTCAGCATACAGCCTCTAAAATCAAAATATTTGATAAATGAGGCCCCAGAACCTCTTTGTTGCTGGTGAACCCATATAAATTTCTTGTTAGATGTTGCAGGAGCTTTTGAGTGTGTGTGTATATGAGGCTTCTCTTTCTCCTCCTGTTTCTTTGTCGCTCTCTGACGGTGACCTTTGACCTCTCACAGGACTGTGTTCCCATGGCCTCTCCTGCATTCCTTCTCTCTCTCTTTGTAAGTATCTGCTGTCTGCTTTTTCCGCTTTTTTTATTGACACAGCAGCAGTGACATAAGACCTGCCCCACTTAGATTTCTACTCCTTGATGAAAATCGTGACCGTCTACACGCACTCTCTCTGATGCAAACCTAGAGTATCTGAGCTGTTCGTTTGTGGAAAGAGAAACCTCTAACGCATATATTTGTGTATGCGTACCTGTGCCTACGTATAGATTGATTTTAAAAGGGTCCCTACTGATGTTTAAAACAAATGTACACCCTTGATTTTGCAGTTGATCTGATTACAAAACAACCCTGGAAAATAACAGACTTTACAACACTGACAGCTTTCTCTGCCTCTGCAGGACGGAGGCACCAGGGGGCGACGCTGCGCTATAGAAGCAGACCTGAAGATGAAGAAATAAGCTGGTGGATTTGTTAGAAAATCCAATGAATGACTGAGTGATGAAAACTAAACAGCATCTGTCTGAACATGGCTAACATCCCCCTTGTCCACACAGTTAAGCAGCAGGCTCAGAAAGGTTCGACGTGAGCTTGGTATTTGACAATGATAAGACTGCCTCAATATCTGAGTGTGTACATGTGTGTGTGCGTGTTTATGTAAATGTTGTAAGATGTGTTGTGTTGTCAGATTTGTTTTGTGTATAAATAGTGCCTTCAGGTGTTGATGAATGGCTGGAGAATAAACCTGTGATGAAAGACATAACAAAAATGGCCTATTTCACATGAGAGAACATGGCTGATGACATGATTCATACTTTACTGACGTTTACTGTGCAAGTATTATGCCCAGCTTATTTAAGATGTTTAGTATAAACATTTTTTTCTATAACATTCTTTGCTATGAACTATAACAATCAAGCAAGATTTCTACAAAGGAATCCTATGGGCCACACAGAGATCAAATCCCATTGTTGTTGATTCTGTTAAGAAGATTGCAACAATGACGAACAGACCAAGTGTTTGATTAATGTTTTATTTTAGCGGCACAAAAACGCACTCAATCCAAACAAAACTTTCAACAGTTCAGGTACTGCATGGAAACAAGACCATAATACCAGCACTGGCACAAACTCAACATGTCATATCCAACAATCTCTCAACATTTCATCCTGGTTCAGGATTCTATAGCACTTCTGAACATCTCAACATTCATGCTCAGTTTGTGCTGAAGTTCAGTAGGTTATCATATTAAGAACATTATAACTAGTGTTCAAAGACATGAGGTAAAACATTAATTCTACATCAAAACAAACACCCAGTAATGGTTATTTGCCTGGTTATAATCACAGATATTAAACTGTGCTGTGTTAACACCTCTGAGCACGTACAAGGCAGGGAGATGAACCGCTGCATGCATTACATCATTTAAGTCTGAAGATAAATTAAAGTGCCAAAATGTAAATCAAATACTGAAGATGAATAAACCAAAAGGAGTCTTTTAACAAGTTTGTCAGGGCACTTTAAACACTTGGCCCTTTCACAAAACGTTTAAATGTTGCTTATAATTTTGTCAACCTAAAACTTCAATTGTCCAAAATGTACTTCATTATAACAAATGACTAAAACATTCAATTAATGTACACAAAGATCCGTTATGCTACTTCTATAAGATTTTAAAACCTTTGTTTAGTGGTTTATGTTCTGTTTTTAAGATCTATTGTTTTTTGTTTTCTACAAATAACAAAACAAAAAATTAGCTTTTGTGTCCTATGAAAAGCTTTCATCGTTGTCAAATGTCATTCACAGCACAAATTCAAGAAACTGTTAAATACGTTATTAAATAAATTATTCCTATTAACAATAAACCTTAAAATACTCAGGCAATAAACCGGGAGCGTGAATACAACAATCGCTAACTTCAATCCTGTCAGCCAGCCTGCAGCCTGTTCTCCTTAATGTAAGGAAAGAAATGCCAGGCACCCAAACCAATTACACCCTCCCACACTCTGTACCTCGCACACCCACTGTGTGGAGGCTGTGCATCACAGCTGAATCAGTTCTACAATACAGGCTGAATCAGTTGTGTGAATCTCAGCTTCAGATTCCTTCCTATTACCCGGGATGAACTGGGTAAAAATGCTCACAAGAATATCAGCATGGACTACTGCTATAAGGTTCTCCATCCTTCTTCCTGATCAAGGTGAAATTGAAAAATATAACCAATACTAAAAGCTGTTTTACTGAGTTAGCCATGCTTGCTGGGAGAGAAATGCGGCCTCAGTCTCCTCTCTGCCGACCTATGAAGCGATGCAGCTTGTCACAGTGATCCAGCTTCATGGTCTCGGCCTTCTGCTTCAGACGCTCATCTCGGTACAGCTGCCCCAGGTTAGCCAGATCAGATTCTGTAACACAAGATGACACGTGCAATGCCATAGTAACACAAGTACAGATGAGAAAAATGAAGGTCCAATCTTATGTTCACTAATTACATACCAAACGTAAGCATTTGGTTTCTTTCTCATGTTCTGAAGATCAGAATTAATGCTGTGTGACATCAGTAGATGTCATGAATGCTGAATGCAACAAACTTCTTTATTCTGTAAAATAGGTTGAATTACTTTGTTTAGAATGTAAATTTGTCATCCGCATTAAGAAAATAACTAAGCACTCTGCAATTTTATATTTCAACCCGGGATGGCAGCAGAAAGGCAAAAGTTTTGGATTGCAGCTTTAAAGCTGAAGATGCTTTCAAAGGAGTTACCAAAGATAAGCATAATCAGTGCCCATCGCATATGCAGATTAACATCTTGGAGTTTATTTTTCTTCTTACTGACATTCAGATAATAAAACAGAATAAACTGCCAAAAACAAAAATAACTTGGTAGGTTGACTGACAACCTTAAAAATCTCTAGATATTGCCATCAGTTAATACTGCCGTTAGCACTTTCTCTGCCAAGTCAATGCAATGAGACCAGTTTTCCTGTTTGTAGATGTGACACTTATGGCACCCAGGTTGCTTAACTAGTGTGGTAAACTAGTTAAACAAAGATTTGTGAAAAGCAGTTGTGTGACAGCTCTGAACTCTAAAGCTAAAAGAAATCAATGGTTCCAAGTGTACTGCAAACATCCAATTAAATGGGTCATCATAGCAATGTCCTGGCATTCACCCGGAATACCTTAGTACTGCACATCATAAACTAAATATACTATGTTGGACGTCATGTCAAAAACATGTACATTTTACTAGAAAATAGAGGGTGATGCTGAAGATGGGTGTGGCTTACTCTGTTGCTTCTCTTTCCAGCAGCTGTTCTGCAGATGTTCAATATAGTCGCTCTCAATGGTCTTCTCCAGTTCCTCCAGGGCGGCACCGCGGTACTCCTTCTCAAAACTCTTATCCACATAGTACGGCACACCCATGTGCTGGGTTTCCCTGGACACCACCAATCCCATGGACCTGTGAGCCAGAAGGCACATCACAGTTCACTCACTAAGACATGTCATGCAAAACTATCTCTACTGATCCAAATTCACATGACGTTTATGATGTATGTGTTCTGACACTCATGTAAACAGGATGCCAGTGACTCACGGTTTGTAGAAGAGGCTGTATGGAGGGTTGGTGGCCATCAGCTGAGTAAATACAGAGATGAGAATAAGCACCAGCACTGGCAGGAGCTGCAGGAGAGCTGTGAAGTTGCTCTGTGTGCAGAGAAATAGAGACAAAATAAAAAAAAACAAGTCATTTTCCTGTCCTGATTTCTATTTTAAAGTATATGGGAGAAGCAACAGAATATGGACTGTGTTTTTATTGAGGTTGGCCTTAGCGCTCAATTTGTACAATTAACTACGTGATCAAGCTGTTGTTGGGATCTTCTCACCTGACTGTGGCTTTCCTCCACCTCCTCCTCCCGTCTCTCGTACACTCGGCGTCTGCGTGGCTGGTAATAATGAGCATAAGAGGCTCCTCGGTTCGTGTACACGTGGATGTTGCCTACAAGAGGTTGTTATAAGGGTTGTAATTCTGCTTTACATGCATGATGTGGAAAATCCTTGGCATTTGTATTGAATATTGTTAACAAACATTGTAGCCCAGGCAAACGACAGCTGCGACAATACTAAGATGTTCTTGGTGGCTTTTAGCATCCTGCTATGTGGTTGGTAAGGTGTTAAGGGTGGTTGCTTCCTGGGCCAAAAGAGTCAAATAAGCCAGCCTGGCCAGTAAGGAACTCCCATGACAGAGCTCAGGTTACTTTGTTACTTATTGTTTGCACCCAGTTTACCATCTGGTAAAAAATTATCCAGTTGCTTATAACAGTATTAGCAGAACTCTCCTTAACAAGCTGAACATTCAATGTATTATTCATATTTGTGGCACAAACAGGTGTAATTTATTTACAGTTTTTCAATATTTTGGTTCAGAGTTTGTTCAAATCCGTAACCCTATGTATAAGCAATAGTAAAACTTGATTTCAGATACCTGAACATTCTTTTCATTTGAACTAAAGACTGCTTTTGTTTAATTAATCTGCAAAGATTTTCAGATATCCAGACCTGTAGGAAATCTGCCCCCGAAGAAGATGTTGAAGAGCTCCTCTGGGGAGATGTCAGCCTCGAAGTCTCTGGTGAAGTTGCGGTGGTGTCCATATGTGTGACGGGATTGGGCTGAACTATGACTGGATGTATCTGTGGGGCTCTGATCGCCACACTGGTCATACTGCTGCCTTTTCTCTGGGTTGCTTAGCACCGCATACGCATTGCCTATAGCTTCACAGGGGACAGAATGAGAGAAAACTCAATGTCAGTTAAGATGCTATGTCCATACAAGCTGCAGCAAAACAAATATTAGAACATGTGCAAGATACCTTTGAAGGCATCGGTCGCTCCAGGGGCAAAGTTCTTATCAGGGTGGAAGCGTAGAGCCAGCTTCCTGTAGGCTTTCTTTAGGTCCTCATCGCTAGCATCCTTCGACACTCCCAGAATCTCATAGAAGTCTTTACATCTCTTTATCCTGCACAGGTATAGGGAGGAATCAGATTCTCTCATATCAGCAAGTTTTAGGGTAGAGTATCAACACTGGAGTTTGTTCTGGTTGTGTTAACATTACCTAAGCACTCCCTGTCGCTGCTCCTCTGTGAAACTCTTCTTGTCATTGCCTGATCCCTCTCCTCTCTCCTGCATACCGGGCTGATGATGCGGGGCTGGGCCGTCATCATCAAAGTTTCTCCAGCCGGGTGGAGGCGTGTATGTGCGCTCCTCCTCCTCAGGGGGCATGGAGCCACCATTCCTCACAATGGCATCGATTAGCACTAAAGAGACATTATAGGAAAAATAGGATCTTAGTATATACTTCTTTAGTATATTGTTTTATATATAGGATCAAGAAGAAAACAGTGTTGGTATTAGAGGATGCACCTGTATTTGCAAAATGCCATTATGTTCTTTGCCTGTGATAACACCAGTTCAAACCAAACCAGAGCAAACCTTTAATAAAATGATTTCATTGTTGTGGCTGTCCTTTAAATTCAAAGAGCCCTTTAACATCATTTTGTGTATTTGCACAAATGGCAGCCCTGCCATACATTAAAGATTTGTAAAGGCAAGCTGATTTTAAGACTGGGTTACAAGATTGCAGCATAATTTCATCATTACTGTCACCAAAAAACACAACATCCCATAACATAACATTCATACCCAGAGAAAAATTATACTGCTCTTTCATTGCTCAGGAGATTTGATGGAGACCTCAGTTGTGTTCCAAGTATCAACTGTATCTCAGCTATTTTGTCCTAATACTACTGCCTAGAAAAAACATAAACGCTACAAATGAGACTATTGTAAAGATGTATTAAGAGTACGGAATTAACAAAGATTTTAAAGCAAGAATAATTCAATTTTCAACAAATCTGATGAGAAACATTACTGTAGTGAGATTTCTGGGTCTTTTCTCATCGGAAAATAAAGGAGACCTAAGCAAACGTTTTCATATAATCTCACTGCTGTCTGGGAGAAACAATTGAGATATTACAGAGATCTAATCCGATACTTTTCTAGGGGTAGATAGCTGAAGAGGGCATATTACAAGATCAGCCTCCACGGAGAAGCACCACAGTTTTAAAATTCAGCCCTTTTTCAGTCAGGGACAGCGGTGGGAGACCCAAAATCAACGCTGACCCAAGCACAGCTTATATAACACCCAACAACCCGACGCTGCACTTTCTATTTCGGCCACCAGCGCACAGCGCAATAAACGCACCTGATTTGTCAATCAAAAGACAAGAGCGACACAAACCTCTCGCCCGGGTGCTGGGGTAGATCCTCTGAGCCTCGTACAGCAGCTGCAGGGCTTTCTCCTTGCGTCCTGACCGCAGACACAGCTTGGCTTTCTCTATCAGTCTGTCTGATTCCTCTCTGTCCATCTCAAACACTGCACAAACACTGACACCTTAATCCGAAACCACGAAAACTGCTGAGCGGTTTAACTAAATTAAAAGCAAAACAATCGGGGAAAGGCTCAAAAATGTGCTAAAGTAATTACTGGCAATGTTGTTGACATCGAGCTGAAAGTATTCCGTTATGCTAATGCAATCACAACCATTTCATTTCGGTTTCAGACATTGTTCCGGTTATTTTAGCGGACATTTCTGCGAACATAATCGAATATGAATTTATAATAAAAAGGCCATACATTACATTTGGCTTCGTCATTGTTAAATGTGCAAGAAAGACAGAAATGCAATACTCCTCGTAACCGCCATCGCTAACCGGAAGCGGAAATGCATAAGGCGGGACTACAAGCCAAACAGCCAATGAGAAATTGGCATTCCTGGCCCTACAAGGCTTTTTATTGAAACATCAAGGAAAGAGAATATTTTGATTATTATATAATCAAAATTATATATATATATATATTTATATATATATATATATATATATATATATATATATATATATATATATATATATATATATATATATATTTATATTATATACAATTCAACGACTTTTAACAAACTTTACCAAATCTTGAACATTTTACATAGTTTCAAAATCATTTGTCTTTTTAATCTTTTCAACTTCGTTTAAAAAATAATTAATAAAATTAGCCCTACAAGGCATGAAGAAAATTAATATATTTATGCACAAACCTGTTTAGAAATGGAAAAGGAAGTTTTTATTGCTTTAATTTTAAGTTCTCCATATTTCTCAGTATCTTAACTTAGCCTATTTCCAATAACAAAAGCTTATTTATTTGTGTTTGTAATATGCAGTAATTACAAATGAAGATGTAAAACCACTGTTAAAGAAAACAAGCTTTAATTGTTTGTATTTTTGACTCAAAACCTTACAGTAACAAACTTAAAACTTTTTGTGAAAAGACAGCTTAAGTTCCCATATAAATATTTGATATTAGAAACAAATGTACTGTTTTGTAATTTGAGGAAGAAATGGAACTGACTTCTTATTTAACAATAAAGAGTCATGGGTGATATATGAGTGATCACATTAAGCGTGTTGTTGACAACGTCTTCTGTATTCTGACCTTCAGCTAGAGGCACATTCCTTCATATACATTCAACATTATAAATATATAAAATATGTATGTAATGGGAGCTGCTGTAATTCTCTATGCTTTGTAATTTGAGTGAAATCAAAGTTCGCCTTTGATGCTCAGCAGGTCTCTGTTAAGTTCTTGGTCGTCATTGTCCACTATAGTGCTGCGAACTGAAGAGATCTGAGCAGAATCTGTGTCTGCAGAAATGAGAAATAGCACATTTACTGCTATATCAGAATAATGTCAAGCTGGGATACTGTATCTAACACTTACCATTGTCTGTGTTTATTGTCCTCACAGAAACAAGAGTGATGCTTTCTTTTTCACAGTTGTTGGTCATGTTGCTTGATCAAAAATAAGAAAGTTTCATTTTAATAAATTTAATCGTTTAAACAGATCTGTTAGCTTATATAATGGGGTGCAAAAATCTGACAAGCAATAAAAATCTTGTATTTATTTAGTTATTTAAAGGCCTCTAAATTAATCAAGTTATGCTAAATAAATCTTATAACATATTATTTTATGCTGATTAAATATTTTGTAATAAAAATGTAAAAATGCAATGTAGATGCATTTTATTAGTGGTAATAGACTTTTGGACCCCACTGTATAATCCTAAACAAAAAACATATTTTTATAGTCTGGTATATTGCTTTGTAAGCCCTTACCTCTCATAGCTTTTAATACCTATAAAATAAAAATGGCTGATTATATGCTACATTCGTCACCCTTTGTGCTTTGAAAAGTAATGTTAAAAGAGACTGAAACTAACCATCCTGCTGTTTTGTATTTTTACACCGTCCCCTGAGGTTGATAGTGGTCACCAGGATCACCATGATGACAATTAAAATGAGTATGAGGCTCATTACACCTGCAAGGAAATCTTTTAGCACTAGCAAACATGTGCATCATGAGGGTTACACAATGTTTAACCTACCAAAAGCAAGCGTAGTGAGACTGTTGCCTGGGGCCTGTGAAGGTGTTGCTGTGACCTCTGACTTGTTGATGATGGAATGAATTGCTGGGGTTGATTGTTCAAAAACATCTGCTGCACACAACGTAAAAGTGTGACAAACAGTTTAGGCCAAAACATGACAACATGATGACAGCTCAGTTCTTCCACATTCAACTCAAAGAAGCCATATGCCTTGTTTCTCCGATGCCATGTTTTCTTACATTGAGATATACATGTATGTTATTTGTAAATGTAAGTTTACAAGGCTAAAATTGACTATATTAATAGATGGGTCCTCTCTTGCCCATTTATCAGAAAGCCCAAGGCGACATTCCCTGTTGCCCCCCCCATGACAGCTCTAGATATGAGGCTTTTTTAAATGGGGATACTAAAAGGACTAAAAGGTCCTTAAATGTACCAAGTTAAAATGTACCAGGGAGGCTTTATACAAAGAAATTTCTGTTAAAAAGAATTGTTTACCTGTAATGTTCACCTTACGTTAATGAGATTACTTATTTTAGCAAATCAAGATATTCAAAAAGTCAGAACAAGGAGGTGGCACCTGTTGTTTTGGCCACTGTGAATGAGACGGCATGTTGAGTTTTCTCAGTATTGGATTTTGAACTTGTAAACGGGGATCTGGTGATAATGGTATGTCCTGTAATAAATACATAGTTGTTACATACTTTTATAACATTTGCTGTTATGTCGCAGTTCCCAGAAAGTTCCACCAACATTCCAAACTTCACTGAGTAGACAAGCAAGATAAAACATTAACATTAGTTATTTTATCATAAAAGGTTTAATTATTAAGTTGTAGCTACAAACAGCCATGTAAGGTCAAAATCTTCTGGTTCTGAATATTCTATTTATTAATTGTTAATAATTACTTCCTGATGTGCTTTTTGAAGAAGAGGAGGTGTTTCCACCAGGTGTAGCAGTAGTACCTGCTTAATTTGAGATACACACATTTTTTTCCAGGTCCAAACTGATTTCTAAGTGTTGCAAATAATGATAATATATGTTTCTTACCCGTGTGGCTGGAAGATAAATGGGTTGTGCTTACAGTTGTAAAGGTGTGGCTGGTCATAACATGCTCATACTGAGATGTAGAAGACACTGTGTTATCTGGAGATGACTGGGCTGCTGAATAATACAAAGACATTTAAATCAAGACATGCACATAATAATCATCTGTGAGTGATTTAACTAAAGGTTATATGTTCGTATAATGGTCTTATAACAAATTATCAGTTAATGTCCCAACATAAATTATTTTGTGTAAATCCTATTAAATTACTTGCAAATTAAAAACTGATGGGGGGAGTTGAGGAAAAAATGCAATAGAAAAATCTCCTTCCAAAAGTCTCCTTCCAAACAGTAAGTAAGAACAGTTAAAAACACACTGTTTTTGTAATACTGTTACAGGTCACCATACAATTAAAATTGAAAAAAGTTGTATTGTAAAAACAGTATCTTACAGTATTGATATATGGTATACAGTAATAAACTGCTGGAGTCAGGGTGACGCCTTCTGGTTCACGTACAATTTAAATCATTAAAACTGCCCTTAAGACAATAACATGTATGTTTAATGTACACTGATTTTCCAAACAATTCTGAATGAATGGAACTTCTGTGGTTCTAGTTTAAAATTGTACAACAGGAATACTGACCTGTGGGTGAATCTGTGAGCTGTGGAGACAATGAGGTTGTGTTTGGTAGTGCTGTAGTTGAGGTTGAGATGTTTGTATCATTTCCTGTACACGTCCCATAGGCACATAAAGAAATAAAATCAATTAATTTATTTTAAAAGATGTAATCAAATCCTTTATTTCCGTATAGTTAAATCCCTTAGACTGACTCACAAAACCATCAAAATTAATTTTAATTCACAAGTTAAAAACATACCAAAGAAGGATTCAAAGTCATGTTCATATGAATTGCAGCGCTAATGTACGTTTGAACAACTTAAATGATCTCGACCATGAATGAACATCATGTCTTTGACATAAATATTCTGATCATATGATCAAATGTTTTGAGTCCAAATGGATTCATAGTGCAGGCAAACCTTTCTTTGCCACTAGCAGTACTAACAAGCTTTAAACTGTTTTTAACTACTTCATTTTACTTAGAAAATGAAACTTGCAACATTAAAGACCTCAATAATCTACTGAGATCATTTTATGTCATAGAAAATAAAATTAACTTGATTTAGCAGAAGAGGAAACCTTGAGCATGAAGCTCTAGACACATGACACATAGGGTCTTGTTGGTTTCTGATTGACTTACCTGCTGAGATGATAGACAAAGATGCAGTCAGGGTAATGAGAAGATAGAGGAGCTGCTCCATGGCTCAGTCCAAAAGATTTGTTCTCACCCGTCTACACAGGATTAATTACAAATCGACACCAGACGTGCTCGTTACACTTCCCAGATATCAGAATATATTTACTCTTATGTGTATAAAGACAGAAAACATTAAAGAAATCTGTGTATGAATTTGGCTGAAGCATTAATCAGTATATCTGAAGCAGTTTCCTGTTCTGAGGGTTCCTGTAGTATTACATGTGAGAGCACATAGTATTAAAGTCCTGCTGAGAAGCGTGTGTATGGGTGGGTGTCTGTGTGCCAAGCCCTGGTTTGAGGGAGGTTACTGTGGCCCCCCGAGTTTCCTGTGGAAGAATAGCAGGAAGCAGGTGGAATGGAACAAAAGCCCTCATTGTCTGAGTGTTTTAAACCCAGCAGTTCCTATAAAAACCATATAGTGAATATCCAGTGTAAAAAACTCATACACATACTCATAACTCAAAAATTAATCTCCTCAAATTACACTTTTGTTTACACTTTGTATCTTTGTTTTTGTTGTCTTATATTCGATCATCATTTACTCACACTTAAGTCATTCCAAACCTGTATGACTTTCTTGAACAAACGGTTTTTGAACATCTTTTCCAGCAGCTATTTTCCACACAAAGAAGTTGGATGGGATGAGAGGAAACTGTGGTCACCATTCACTTCCTTTGTGTGGTAAAGAACAGCTTGGAAACCACACTAAGTGAATGACACTAGCGTGAATAAATTTTCTTTTTTGAGTGAAAATACTGATCCCTTTAATACTGAGACCATTTTTTAATATTCCAATATTCTCAGTCTGGCAGTGAAAGGGGAAAGACATTTTTAGTTCATGCATATTTTATTCAAGAGTAAAAAAGTGATTTGTCCCATAGGGCATGCTTACAATATGTTTTCATTTAGGAAGTTAAATGCGAAAACTTAATTCCAGAGAAAATTACAAGAAAAATAGTCACAAATCCATAAAGTTCCTCCTTTGAAATAAACCACGTCTGGACCAAACAAGGATCAGAAAACAGTGGAAATTAAAGAACCGTAAGCTTAATTGTAAGAATAAGAATATCATCAAGAATCATAATGAGAATATAGTTGTCCTCTTCAAAGTGAGACACTGAATTTTCCTCGTGTCCAATTTGTTTACATTTGAATAAACCATGCGATCATGCTTTGGCAGCCTGAATGTTGCTTTTCACTGAGTAATATGTTCATTCACACTACTGAACAACTTCTGTACACCAACTGAACAGAGAAAAGAAACAGAAACAAAAAACGAAACAAACAAAAGAAAACGAAAAGAGCGTCAGTGCCTGTACAGCAAAACTATACAAAAATAAATCAACGATAATTAAATTATATTAATGAATAAAGAAAAAGTTAAATAAAGATTACAAAATCATATATATTTATATAGATATAAAAACAAACTAGACCTTTACAAATATAATCTGAAGAGGGAAATAATTCAAGTCTACTATATTGAAACACATCACAATTATAATTTCACATATCAATAAGGAACTTAATTGCATGCACTGATGCGTTCAGTACCATAGATGCTGTTTAAAATCATTGTCCTGGACCATTGTTAATAATCATATATTTAAATATATTTATATATATTTATATATATATATATTTATTTGACGAAATGTACTATGTGCATTCTCTCTCTTGAGTTACAGGCAGGTGAGAAACAATCTGGAAGGTGGCGCCAAAGGTCAAGCTTGGGCTGTCATTGCAGAATTTCTCCATCCAATGGTGCTTTGATATGAAGACTCTACAGTGGACAAACAGCACCACTACAGCCTGTCCTTTACCGCTTCATGGCATCTTACCAAAAGCAAATCAATAAATAAAAACCCACAGGTAAGGTTGCATTGTCAGTAATAAAATGTACATATTTTGTTGTTAAATGTCCTTTCTTACAAACGATTTTCATTTTTTGTGGTTTCAAATTTTATTTTTATTAATACTAGTAGCAAAACATTTTCAACAGTGAGCTAATTTCGTTATGAGATGGGATCATGGAGAAAAAAACCTAATCAAAATAGGTAAAACTGTTCGTGGAACTGGTATAGGCTCGTCAACCGCACTGATGAATTACATGGATCAGGCTTAGAAGAGAGTTCCTAAACCCCACCCAATTGTGGGCGGGGTAAGAAAGGAACTGGCAGATTTTGCCCTTGAGACCGCCCACTCTCTGATACAGACACTTTCAGCCCTTGACAGGCATGTCACCCCCCACCCTTCCTTTCCCATTCAACACTCCCAAACAAGGCAGAAATTTGCAATCTGCAAGGTATCCACTGCGAAACCGTAAAGCGGCACACTGACGACAAAAAAAGACTCTGCCTCTCACCCACTTCAGTGAAGGGTTTTAAGTTAGACAGTTTGGTTTTCTAATTAAACTTTGGAGCAGGGAGAGATGTGTACGTGTTGTTATGTCATTGGGTGTTTGTTGGAAGCAGGAGGCCTTAAATCACGGGTTTGGCATTGTCCTGCCATGCATCGTAGCGGTGGCATGGACTCAGGTGCAGGTGGGTTGGCAGCCATTTTATCACTGGATATTACTGTTGTCGTCAGTGCCGTTGGTCTCAGACATGTTCATCTTGCCCATAGAGTGGCCCACGTGGTTGACCCCATCCTTGCGGGGTGGCATGCGCTCATTGATGCGGTCCAGACCTTTAGCTTCCTCGAAGCTGCTGATCTTGTGCTGTGGAGAGAAGCCACGGATGGCTGTGGAAGAAACAGGAAGAGCCCACAATGAACAGCAAGACTTCTGATTCTCATTGACATTTGTAAACATCACCATGAGGTCTTTATGTTCCCCCAAATTTTCCTTTTTGATCTGCTAATAGGGCTGCACAATTAGTATATATATTACTGATTGAGATTAAGATGGTGGCTACACCATAATTACCATTCATAAAATGGTAATCATAAAAGCATTGATTACAGAATTACATCATTATTTAGCATTGTAACCAATCACAGACCTGTTTGTTGTGTGTATAGTGTTGATTCAGAGGCAATAAATTGTATTGTAAAATGTAGTATAAATTAGACCACTGTCACTAATAACAACCATTTCTAAGTGAGTTTTAAAAGGTCAGATCAACAACTGTTTGTTTTAACTTGTTTGTTTAGTCCTTTACAATGAATGCTGAAGAAACTGAAAAAATTATCTGACAGCTCTGCAGGGTTAAACATTCTCACAAAACTGGTTAAGGTATGGTGACCTTCTGTTGTACGTAAGAAAACAGCATGTAAGTTGCCATATAAAAAATGTATTTAATGTTTTATAATGTACAGTCTAATCATAAAAATAATCACAATTACAATACCTAGGGTAATAATCAACAATGATTTAATTTCCTAATCATGCAGCCCTAACTGCTCTCTTCCACTAACTCTGCTGTTTTCCCTGTTGTCAGTACTGTAGAGAAGAAACAGTGTCCAAAGCCCTTGAGAGTCAATCAGTGTATCACTGAGATGAGCTGATCTCAGAAAGTGAGAGGCCGCAGAAGAGGAACACACTCTGGTTGGCTGAGAGTTCCTGATAAGGTTAAACATGCCACGTCCACACTTGAATCATGAGGGCCAGAGGTAAAGCAAACCCGACAGACCATACCAAATAATCATGCCTCCAGTTTAGTTCTCAAACCATCATGCATGTCAAAATTTCTTTAATGGTACCACTCAAAAAGGGCACAGTGAATATCTGGTTATTATGATCCTATAAAAACCTCAATATATTTGTACTTATTGTGCATGAAAAACATTGCAGCTCCTTGATTTAAAAGGAACCACACTTTTCTGCACAAATAGCACCTTGTTAGTACCTTATGCAGTAGCTGCATAAATGCTGTGTCTGAAATCTGAAAATATTTAGTTACTGCCTTTGCAGTCTGTATTTGGTGAATAGAAACATGTGATGTTATGGGTCTCTGGAATACATTCTGAGACCAAGTACCTTTATCAGAAACTGCTGTACTTCTATATTTTTTAGCCTTTTAATAACATTTGTTTTAGATGTAAAGAGTGATTTTTAAACAGATTCAGATAAATCAGTTTTTGATTTATACAGCATGCACCAATATAACACATCATAGTAATCGATGCAACAATATATAAGTACATAATTTTCAGGAAAACATTTCAAAACATATAAACATTTTTCAGCAATGACATAAATTAATAATTGAATCAGTATTATGAATCGATTAATAAAAACAAACAATTTCATCTGATTCTGACATATCTACTCTAATACCATTTAAATCAGAAATACCCATAATATCTGTTCTGCCAAGACAAGAAAGGGTTGCAAAATGACACGGTTTTTAAACTTAATGGCCTAACAGAAAGTGCATTAAAAACATTGTAATATGCTTAATTTGATATTATAAATTTATAAATTATAAATTTTACATTATACTGCTAAGTTACTGCTGTGAAGCAACAGCCTTCAGTTTCAGACACAGCCAAACTCTTAGCTAACATTGGCAAGCGTGTGTTGGCGAAGCAGGCTACAACAGATCATTTAAAAACCAATGGCCACCAAACTTTAACCAGACATGTGCTGTGCCCTTTTGTAAGTGATCAGTGCTCTCAAAACTCTTATTGGCTCTCTGGTCTCATGACTCCTCCCCTCTGTGTGGTGTGTTAGTTGGTTAGAGCATTTAGCTGCAGTATGTGGCTAAGCCCAGATGCATGTCCTTGGAATTACCTTCTCCATCCTCTTCTGTCTCGATGGCTTCAATGGCTTCAATGGTTGCTGGAGGAAGAGGAGGGGAGCGTGTTACACCTGAACAAGCCATGCAACAGCAGTAATGCACAGGCAGTGGTTGTGTGCGAGCAGCAGTGGGTGCCACGCCATCCCCACGAGACACATGCACGCCAACCAGACTATGGACCACAGACTCAGACAATCCCCTCAGCCATTCATACTCTATTGAAGATTTGCTGCTCTATAGACACCCTACAGGCCTCTCAGAAACTCATTCTCACCTCACCCCAGTTTACCATAGGTAAACTGAACCACTAATGTGTCCATGCTTTGGGGGAGCTAAGAGAGGAGCACCCCAAAGCCTGGAGTTTGTCAGAGGATACAGGAAGAGACAGGTGACAGACAGATGGAAGAGACAGACACTTACAAAAAGAGAAGGAGAAAAGTTGAATAGTAAATAAGAGAAAGCGAGAGAGAGAGAGAGAGAGAGAAAGAGAGAGAGAGACAAGAACCAGGGGTACGGCCAGTATTGGGTTGTGAGCTCACCACTCTGTAGAGTTTGCTTGCCTCCAGACAGCACCCCACTGGGCAACATACCAGTGGGGGTCAGACCTTTCAGAGTCAAGACATTCTCACTCTCCTCTCTGTAAGGAAATAGTATATAACCATTGGAATTATACACACGACTGATATTCTATATAAACATTCATCAGGGATGAACTTTACATTTACTCAATTGAAAATACATTATATGAACTAGTGGACTACACTGCTTTATTTCGAGTTACTCCAGGCTCTGAAATTACATTGGGGTCCTAGGTAGATTCAATTGTTCATGGCAATTTTTTAAACTATTTTCACTGGAGGCAGAAAAATAGAGGAAAACTTGAATATAATTGTGAACTGCCATAAAATCAATCAATCTACTTGCAGTCATGGTGTGTATAATGTGCACAGGCTATCAATTTTATCCTATAAAAATGAGGAAGGACCACAGAGAATGATTTCATAAGAATCTGACCAAGCTAACTGAATGATTCAGCTGGAGGAAGCCCAGTTTGTACCTGAGCACAGAGAACATCTTGGCCATCTTCCCAATGGCACGGATCTTGTTCCTAATCACCTCTTTCCGAGCAGCTGCTGCATTTGCTGTGGGCAGAAAGAAAAATGAAGTTTTTTCAGACTATATGACCGTAACCCGAAAACCTCCAGAAACTTGCAATTGCAATTTATGGTCTTGGCACATTACAGCAAAGGGACACAGGAAATGACATAGATTGTGATGGTGGCAATTATTCAGCAGGGAGCTGAGGACAAAAGTTGCGTATTAAGATGGAACAAACATGTAAGTGCCATTACCAAAACAACATCAAAACAACTGCAGGGCCTTGACGTTGCTTTGCAAAAAAAAAGATATTCAAAGAACTGAGTCATTATTCAGGATGTACCTAAAGTTAAATAAAGGGCTATTTCTGTAGGGAAATAACAATCATGTTTCATGTGGGGAAATCATAAATCATTCTTATCTTTTGTATGCAGTTGTTTTTTTATCCAAAGAGCAGATTACACAGTGAGGGGAAGAAACAGAGCATGTCTCACCATCAAAGATCTCGTCTCCATCATTCATCAGCTCATCATCAGAGCAGATGCTCAACACATTTACCAGCATCTCTGTGACTGAGGGGAAAGACAGTCAATCAAACAGCATATCAAAGCAATGGACATTTCACTGTGCAGTTATTTAGCAAACACTTTTTGCTTTTATTGTTGTAGTTTTCTTTGATTTATTATGGTATATCATATCCTGTTGGGTTCCTAAGACCCAAGTGCTGTATATAAAAATAATAATAATAATAGTCATTTCTACTTTAACTACTTGTATGTTCAGTTTGATTTGATCTAATAGCTTTAATTGAAGTTGTTGCTTTGTGTTGTATCTCTAAGATCTTTAAGATCTTTTAAGGAGGAAGTTTAAATTTTGTTTATAATCAGTTAGATAATCAATGTGATTAAAGGTACACTATGCAGGATATTCGGTTAACTGTTAATACATTTTTGTTAAATATTTTGTTAAATATGTTTTAGGGCTTTGGGGCCTCTCAGACATGAACAGACCATGAATGTTAGGACAGTAGCAGTAAGTGTTGTGTTTTCAAAAGCAAAGCACCTTTCTCCCCTACGAAGGGCAGCGACCAGGTGAAGACGTCCATGAAATTTGGCAGCCAGTAAGGGTGAGGGGAGCAGTTGAACTGCCGGATGTTCATTACGTTGTTCTCGTACTTCAGAACAGCAGCTGAGGAGGTAAATATTAAAAATATGTGAACCCTGCAGCATTGAGAATTCTCTAATCAATAATATGAGAAGCAATCTCAAGACAGCATGGTTCCTGAGCCCCAGGGTTAGTTTCCTAATCCACTGATGCAATGCAGGTGGAACTGTTGTTTAATTGTATCTCTGGTACATACTGTTTTATGGAATATACAATAATTGCTCAAGCAAACCAAGTTATCTTGCTAAAATAGTGTGTGCGCATGATTATATTACAGTGGTAAATGAGCTGGCTGAAGAATCATGACGTCAATAGATGTTTCTTCTTCAACTATGAGCACATTTATGTCCTGGGGTTGATTTTTATTAACTAAAAGTTTCTACTTTTTCTTTTTGTTATATTAAGGACACATTAAAACTGGTTTTGAAACTTTTTACAGATGCTTATATCATTTGTTTTTCGGTTTTATTGTGTTACATTTGTCTTGACAAGACATTCAATGTTAAATTATGGTATCATAAAAATAAGAACTATTACATTTTAACTACGATACTCTAAACAAAGAGTGCAATTAACACACAGTAGTACAATATTTCAATGTGTAATAATTATTTATATTAGATTTAAAACAAATTATGACTACCCTGTGTTATTTTCATCATAACCAACAGTTTTGTCCACTAATAAAGTTTTTTCAAAGGTTTCAATGGTTTACTAAAGATAGAACCGAGTGACTGGTAAGCATGATGTGGTGTGTAATAAAAACAAAGGAAACTCAAGGTAAACATCACTTCCACTTCCACTAGATGGAACTGCTGAGAGCCTGACCCTGTTCCATCAGCGGATGAGACCACATGGATGGACTCACTCAAGCTGACTGTCCTGCCCACGCTCTCTGTTTTTCTCGCCCTCACTCACGTTCCACTGTTAAGAAAGGCCTGGACTCACCAGGTGTCCGAACTAACCTTTGTTATTGTAAACATCAAGGTAGTTTGGTGCAGAGAAGATGGTAATTAGGGATGGGAAGCCAGTGGTCTGACTCTTCCTGTACATCCGGTACCTGTGTAGAAAGACACATCAAGATCCACATCAGTGTTTCTTCAACCTTTTCTGCTTTATATAATGCTCATGTACCCATTCCTTTAACTCATATCAACATTAACCCTTTATGTTCATCAGAAGACTTTTAGAAAACTTCTGTAGCAGGCCAGTGGCAATCTTGGTTACATCTCAATTACATCTGAGAGTCCATTAAATGTGGGTGAGCTGTTTAAAGCTATTTAATTTAAAGCTATTTAGTTGCAGAGTCTATTGTTTATTTCTCATGTATTTTCATAAACTGCCTTTACTTGATATATAATTCAATTCAATTCAACTTTATTTGTATAGCGCTTTTACAATGTGGCATTGTCTCAAAGCCGCTTTACAGGGAGGAAAAAGAAAAAACAAGGAAATATAGATAATGACACAGTAACAACGGTATGTCAATTATGAATCAATTATCAATAACTAAGTATCGAGTAAGATATTAACTATGGAGTATCAAATATCTATTATCCGCAGTCTCCCAGTGAGCACTCCAACACAGCAACAGTGGCAAGGAACTCAAACTCCAATGATGAATGTGGAGAAAAAAACCTTGGGAGAACCCAGGCTCACCGGAGGGGCATTTCTCCTCTGACACGTTACAGCTGCAAACAGTACTTTGGTGTAAGGGTTTATAGGTTTACAGCGTCACAGTCAGTATTCTGATTTAAAGTTTTATATATTTGCAGCGTCATAATCAGTGCTGTTATGATTTCAGTATTGATTTATAGTAATAACTAGTTTTAATTTGGGTCTGGTGATTTTATATTCATTTTATGTTAGCCTGATGGCTGACATAATACAATCAGGGATGTTTTGGCTAGGATGCCGACGTTAAATGAGACTGAGAGCAGCTATAATATCAAACTGCTGGCATAGACAGAATCATGTATTTTGCTAAGAATATGAGTATAGATTGACACATTAATAATCTACAGACATAACCATTATATTTTACTAATATAATATAACACATATAATAATATATAACACATTTGTATTATAGTATTAATTATTTGTACATATTGTATATTTATATTACCAAATGCTTTCATAAAACAAAGTCACATTAAAGTCTCATTGAATTTATTGTTTATTTTAAATTGTTAAAAATAATTACAACAAAACACCAGCACAAATTTTGTGTTCTGTAGGCTACATGTTTCAACTAGTTGTTGTTCAGCTATTATTTTTCATCACCTTCTTTTCACACTATTAGTCAACAAAACACAGCAGGTATCACAATGGCTGCAGGCACACAGGTCCACCTTTAATTTAACCAAGCAAAAAACCAGCTCACAGATCATTTCCTGTTTCAAGTAATTTCAGTACATTTCAGTTTGGTGATGTCCACGTGGTGAGCTGTGGATTCTGTAATTAGTTCATCCATTCCAGCACTTTGACCCATTCAGGTCAATTTGTAGAATGGAACATGATAGGTGGACATTATCATGTTGATGGTAATCAGCCAATCACAGCAATGTGGAGGCATCATCTTACATGATATTTGGCCTGTATTTTCTATGTTTTTTCTCACATTCACACCAATAAGAACACAATGAGCTGAAGGGAGATGTTCAAGACATGTTGGCCACTGTCGGCCAATCAAAACATGTTAGCCTCCCTTTGAAACTATCTTGTGCTGTTGCAGCTGGACAGTGTTACTTTAGAACAATGTTCTATACACTATTTAATCTCATATTTCATTATTGTGTTTTATATACAATTTATATGTTTGGTTTCATTGATTTAGTTTTATTTTAGAATATTTGTTACTTGTTTTATTTTGTTTTGATAGTTGTTTTAGAGGACAACTTCTTTGGCCAAACGCCACAAACCTGCCCCTGTCTGAGACAAACTGAGAGCACAAATTGGGAAATTGAGATGCACAAACGAAAATCCAAATTATGACAGATAAATCGACAAAGAGAGAGAAAGCTAGAGAGAGAGCCAATACATACCCTGCATCTTGTGCTTCGTGTGCTCGAATGATTGATAACAAGTTATTATTCTGTAGGAAGTCGCAGACTGCTGGATAACTGCAAATAAGAGAAGGAAACAGGAATAAGGGAGGAAATAAGAGCCAACATTCAGAAAGTGTGGGTGGACATGTCTCATTAATGTTGTATTGTTTCGCTATGATTTCCACTGGTGGCCAATCAAAACGTGTCTTGAGAAAATGTGGCATGGCTGCGGTTCAGGATGTGTCCAGTGTGTTGCTCTACTGTTGATTACTAGATTCTCTCTCCCCTGCTGAAAAGAGCAACATGGCTGTCCACCGGCATATGTTTTGGATGCTGATGTCCCTGGTGCTGGTGTCCCTACCAGTTATTTTGACCAGTACCAAAATTTACCAGAACAGACCTCAAATCTCATTTGAATTCATGTATATTCAAAATGGCACATATTCAAACATTCATTAAAGATGATGAATTTAATTTTTTTTTTCATTTTTTCAACAGCTCATACATAGTAAGCAGTAGGGCCTCCGTTCATAATTGTGCCCTGTCAAAAACTAATGAAGCCTGCAGAATGACATCCAGGAGAAAAGCCAATCCGTAGGGTTTGTGTACAGCCTTAAGCAACCTCTCACCTTCACAGTAAGAGAGATCTACTATAGCACAGCATTTGTTTGACTACAATACTGAGAGTGTGTAAAACAATGTGAGATCTCCTCTCTCTCCATTGTCATTCTATTTCTCTCTCTCTCTCATGTGCCGTTGGCTAATGAAGGGGCACTGCTGCTTTAGCCATGCTCTACCAATCACTTCTTCCTCTGCATCTCTCTTTCTCTCTCTTGCTATCACTCCAGTTTAGGAAGAGGAAACCAGTCGTCATGGCAACACCACACTGCAGAGCTCTTGGGGATTCTGGGATAGATCGCAGAGCTGTGCTGCCGTTACTGGCCGCAGTGTGGGCCCTTCAGTCTCTCTCTTTTTCTCTCCTTTGCTCCATTTCATTCTTTCTGCTGACTACAGTAGGATCTAGAGGCCATAAGGGCATCCCCTTTTTTCTGTCACTGCACAGCATCACCCTAGTCTCACTGGGCCAGATTTTTAACAATCTGCAAGTCTGATCAACGTTGCAGCTTTGACAAGAAGGGTCTGCCTGATTGACACAAAAAGCAACCAGTGGACATCTATATTACTTGCTTCCTAATGCTTCAAATCAAAACTCTGAATACTCAAGTGTCATTTGAACATGGTATTAACCTGACACCTTGTGTACATAATTTTGTTTGCCACAGACTGGTGTACGCCTCAACTCCCTGAAGGCGTGTAGCGCCAGCCAATCAGAACGGAACTGACCATTTCAGCTCTTGCTATTTTTGCAGACAATATGATTCAAGCGGTTAGCAAACAAACTGTGGGCGGCCTGTGGCCTTTCTGTCCAAGGCTAATACCGTAGTTACACCCCTTATTTAATCTCTTCATTTCTGCATTGCCCCCTTTAAAAAGTAGCCTTTCCTGCTATATGCAACTAGATATCTTTATTCGTACAGGTACATCATGGAAAAAAATCACATACATGAAAATTTGCAGGCGTACAAAGGCAATAAAAAAACAACAGAGCAAATAGAGAGAAGAGGAGCGATTAACCACCAACATGGTGATTCAGGGAGGTGGGCAGCTTGAAGAACACTGACAACACTGATTAAAAAAACTGCTTCTCTGAGTCTTGCATAACGGAGATGTGTGTGGGTATGTATGTGCCTAAGTAAAGTATGCAGCGTGGTGTGATAAATTCAGTCGTGCGTGCGCATGTTTAGTAACATGACTGCCAGAAACACACACAATAATATAATCATAATATTATCTGAATTTGAACTTTCACAAGTTTGAATATGTAAAAGCATAAATGCGATTTTATGGCTATGGTGCAGGTGCAAGACTAATCATTTTGGTCTGGACTGACAGCACTTGGTCACTACATAGTTCTGCTGCTTGATAATTCTGCAAAGCTTTTTAATTCCATAAAAGAAAAGACATGTACAAAAAAAGGCCACAATCAGTATTACAACCTTGACAACAATGTTCTGTGTGTGTCTGTTTGTGTGAGAGAGAGGCCACTGTAATTAACATTCCTCATAGTGTTTCCAGACTAACACAAAAATAATTGTCGACCAACAAATACAGATCTGTAGTCTTGCTCAGAAACAAACACATTCATTCTTACACACACTCTCGCCACTATTTCATCAAAATTTCAGCAGTGTGTGAAATATTAAGAGGTTGTTGCTTTATGCAGTTGGAGCAGAGGGCAGAAAACAACAGTAACTCAGAACACCTGAAGAGAGCCAACAACCCCCCACCAACTCAGCTGTCCTCCCTCTCTCTCACACACACACACACACACACACACACACATTGCTGCATAATGTGTGCCACACACATATATATATTCTTTAGCATATGTTGTATGGTATAATGTATAATGACCTTCTATAATTATTTCTCAGTCTCTTTATTAGAATACAACCATACAGGAAAACATACAGGAAATTTGTATGCAATATAAAAATAACAGAGATGTTGACAGCAATAATAGGAAACTGGTTTCCTTAAATCGAAATGGAATGAAACCCTAACATCTTTACTGCCCATAAAACTTTGTGCCAAGAGAGGTCACACTAAACACTGACTTTTGCCTAAGAACCCATTTTGTTATAAAAAAATTGTTTTTTTTATTTTGGGTACATATTTCCTGTATTTTCTATTTGGATCTTAATATAGAAGAGACGAAAAAATAAATATGGATGTCATTAAAACTTTGCTAAAGCAACAACGCTGCAGGTGACCTAAGGTTTTGCACAGAAGTACATTGTACTACAAATTGATTTACAAAATTGCTCAGCATCCCTTTATATGCCATAGTTTTGGACATACTGACATAATGTATGCACACCCGCAGACACATCCCCTTTCCCAAAGCACAGTGAAAATCAGCCACCTGTAGAAGTATGAGCAGCCTCTGACTGTGTTGTGGCTGAAGTATTCTTGGCTCTTTTCATTGCCAAAGTCCTCCAGTGGATCAGACCAAAGCAAGTCACACATAGGCCCGAATGCTGGGGGCTCCTTAAATCGGTCCAACTAGGCCACAAAGACAAAAATATCATACAGAATACAGAAATATACACATATATATACTGCTTCCTTGTGGCCATGCATGAAATTTCTGTCCTCCCACACAGCATCACTGTTCATGCATGGTTTGGCAGTACCTTCTTTATGTCGTCTAAGGTCTGGATTTCTGGGGACAGTCCACCGTGGACGCACAGGAACTGTTGGTTCATGAGCGCAGCCAAGGGCAGACAGTCAAATGCGTCCATACAGGCGTCATATACCTGCTCTGAATACTTGATTTTACCTGATGTACAGTGAGGAAGACAGAGTAAGCACAAAGAAAGAGAGAAAGTCAAAGATTATATGTGTAAAGCAACCAACGGCAACCAACACTGTGGGGCATTCACCTCATGTTACATGTAGGTCCTCCTGGGAAGGTCCCGCTTATGAAATATTACTTATAAGCTGTATCACTGAATAGGCAGTGATAATATGTGGGCAGAGTTATGGTAATGAGGTCAAGATGTCATGTGACATCATAAACATGACTGTTGATGACCATTATATTGTGAACGTCAGTGTATTTAAAATATTTAAATAGTATTTAATTTCAAAAGAGCATGAAATATCAGAATTTCTATAATAAGAAAGAGACTATAATAAGATAATGGTTTCAATTATTTCATTTCATTATATTATAAACATATAGCATTATGTTTTCACCATTCTTCTGCAGGTAAACATATATAACAACCAAATATCTGTGGCAAAGCTATAAACAACAGCTATTTTGTAATAACAACACTTACAGCCTTATCATGTTTTTCTCTGCCCTCATTAAGTTCCTATTGGGACCAAACTTTAACGGTCAACCCCATGTGTCTTAGTGCGTCACAAACACTCACACACACAATAAACAATGTCTCAAGACAGATGACGTTTTTCTTTTTCTCAGCGTGTAGATGCGTGTCCTGTTCTCATTATGTCTCAATACGCCACCTCTCAAAAGCATATGTAACCATGGCAACCGGTCAACGGAGTAGACACACAAGGACTTTGCCGTCAATTCCGCACTTCTTCTCCCACCTCACCTATCTCTCTGCTTTGTCGCTAAGCCTCATGGGAAGGCTCCACTCTAAAGCATTACCTCATACTCCACATCCTGCCATCCCAACCCCTCCCATCTGCCCATTGTTATAAACCTCACTCACTTTAAATGGAAAGATTTATTCTTTCAGGAAGAATAGATACGGTATTAAGGAGTGTGTTCTGTTATTCCTGTTTGATTATGTGCATTGAAATATAGGACATGATGCAAGTCTTATAGTCTCTTTTAAACTATACTATTATTCTAAATCATTAACCACAAACCCATATACAAAATATATCATTATATTTTATTAATTTTTAATGAATTCCTATAAACTCTGATTCCATGATAAAACACTGAAGCTCTGTTCTATTTATACTGGCATACTGACTTGTACTAAGACGTATTAGCATAGTATTAACTATATATGCAGTGGGCTCCGAGTCTTAAAAGAAAATGTTTCTATTTTGCTTTTTCTCATTTTAATTATATTATCAACATAACCATTTAAGTCATTTTTGTTTATTTACAAAATTTGATTAAGTGTGCAGAAAACTGTGTAAAAATATGTGCAAATAACTAATTTGCACTTCATTGCTTTTTAAAATCCCCAAACCTTTAGTTTATTTCCAGGTTTAATTCAAATGTTTACACTTCATACTTATGGACCCCAATGTACTTTTATCATATTTTTATGATATATTTTTATTGTCTTGGCAGCTTGCCCACTTTTTTATAAAGGGACTGAAGAATGAAGATGAAAAACAATCTTCATTTAAGAAGAAAAGGGAGAAGGATTGTGACATTACAAGAGCCAGGCTTGAACCTGCATCACTTGCATAAGCACCCCAGCTCACCCTATTTAACCATGTTTGTTAAGCACAGCTAAATGCATTCTTTACATTTCAGTAACGCTTTGGAATCACAGTAGTACTGTAGGAGTGTACACAAAGGGGAGTACTCACATTCTTGTTTGAAGGTGAAATATTCTGTCAAATGTCTACATTCATGATTTCCTCTCAGTAAAAATAGCGTCTTTGGGTACAGGATTTTCAATGACCAGAGGTATAGAACGCACTGCAGAGAAACAACAGAGAGACAAAACAGAGCTGAAACATATGTCCATATGTATGGATATCTACAAAGCATGCACCACACTAATGCAGGCCTGTGCAGTGTTACATACACATACCATACACTTACAATTACATTACATATGTTATTACAACTACTGTCAGTACCCATCACCTCACTAGCTGCCCCCAGACCAGACCGTGAGTGTGCTACATTCTCTCTCTCTGTACTACGCACACATACATTTACTTAGCTTTCTTATTAGGGACATTCCATAGACTTCTATTGTTTTATTACACAGCTAGTTATAAATACTATAGCCTTACAGTAACCCACAAAATCTACTGGAGGGCTTATTGTGGCCTGTAGTCTAAGCCAGCAGAAATTGGACATGTCAAAGGACATGAACATCAGAGCCTGAAGCTCATGGTTCACTGATTCTTCTCCTCTATCTGAGGCTGAAGGCTGTTTCCCTCAAGTGTGTGTGAAAGAACTGGCCTTATTATGAACTTCCAGCCATCTGTCTGAATTCCTATCTAAAGCTACTTTAAATGACAAATTTCAAATTCCTGTATGATTACCAAACAGAAGTTTATGACCCTATATAAATTAAGAGATGACATGGATTTTAACTATATAATCCTGATGTTGAAAAAAGTTAATAAAAATGGTATCTGTCAAATACCTTTAAGTAAATATTGTGTAAAATAAAATCATTATACTGGGTTTCAGTCATCAAGATATCAGCATACGCATATTCTAGACGTCAGCATATTCCAGACATTAGCATATTCTAGATATCAGCATAAGCATCATCCACATACTCTATTGGTTAGGTACCTATAACAATTCACCCTGTGTAACAAAAGATCTCTTCTTGCTGTGTAGAAGAGCCAGGAATCCAACTAAACTGGCAAGTTTTTGTTTTGAGTGATTGTTTTGGACAACTTGGATGAGGACTGACTCCCACAGTAAGGAGCCGATTGAATAAACAGGAGTGTGGTCTGGGTAGCTTATCTAATGAAGGCTGTCAATGTTGTTGGGTCATATTGCAGAGTGACTCATCTAAGTTCTTACCTCAATACTGAAGTAACCTCGGTCCACATAGTCACCCAAGAAGAGGTATCGTGTCGTGGCTGGGGAGCCTCCCACCTCAAATAGCTTCATCAGGTCAAAGAATTGCCCATGGATATCACCACACACTAAAGAGAGAGAGATAGAAAGAAGAGTATTGACTAGATGGGCTGGATGTAGCATGCAAGCAGATGCTGATGCTGATGCAGATGCTTAAACTGTTTTTTAATAAGGGTGTAGGATTGGTTATTAACACTGGACACTTTAACCCAAGGACATTTACCCATTAGACTATATATATGCAACATATGAGATTTTAATTAGGGAGATGGATCTGTTGTTTTTGATCTAGGATGTTTAAAAATAATACTTTTATAATTAAATATCCTATAAAATATGCATTTGCATTATAGTGTAACTTAACATAGTTATGTTATAATATAAATATATATACATAAACAACAAATAACACATTTTTACAATTGGTTTGAATTCACTGCAACCGGTCAAACCTCAAGTCTTGCATAGACTTACACTAAACAGCAGCACATATAAGTAACGGTTAATTTAATTTAGAATAGGAAATAAAATACTTTATTTTACAAACAAAACATTATATTACATTCAATAGCCTACTTAGATTACACTTTCCTCAGATATAAATGTGTTATGAAAGACTGGTTGGGATTATTTACCTTTAGTAGGTTCCTTGTATCCATACTCAAATCTACAAACATTAATCAATAGCTGCTTCATACAGTCATAGCTACTGAAAGAGAGTAACTACATCTCTATGCAGGGCATAATCTTTGAGTTGCTCAAGCTGTAATAAACCGATGGAAATAACAATAAACACAATCACAGCTGTGCACATCTGGGGGAGTAAACCATACACAAGACCCTACATAAAACATAGCTGGCCTGGAGATCTGTGTTGGTTCTTTGCAAAATAAATCTCTGAGAGACAGAGAGAGAGAGGGAGAGAAATGCATACTCCTGTTGCCATGGAGACATGAATTTGATGAGAATAAAGAATGAAATAAACGAGGAGTTTGCGTTGGCATGGAGATGCTGCCTAAGCGTTTACCCCAGAGGGCCTCTCAGACTGTAATGTGTGTGGGTGTGGCCTCGGACAGTGAGGGACACACACACATATACTTTAAAACCCACTTAGTGCATGCAAACAGAATGCTCACATGCAGGAGCAAACAGCTGATACGTAACGCATGGGGGCGCGGCGACAAGTAGCAAGCAGGTCTGTGAAATTAGCAGGACCTTTAGCTTGTGAGGAAAATTTGGTGATTACAAATTTTAGTAATTCCTAACCTTGTAATAATCTGATTTCATCTTTAAACACTGTGTGTGAACGCACAAAATGTTAAATGGTCTACGGTAATTGTGTCACCACAATCTGTTAAAAACAGCAAAGCAAAAGATTCCATCTTATTTCCTGTTTCTAGAAATGTTGCTCTTCAGGTCTTCATCCATCCACACTAATCTTTGCTTCTTTGACAAACAACACATAAAAATTAATTTTACATGCTTAATAAATTTATCATGTCGGCCTCCTTTCCTTAAGATGCTTGTTCACAAAAGGAACACAAGCCTTCTGTCCACCTCCACACGAACAGCTCCTTTACCTCAAAATCAATACCCAAATCAATAGATCCATTCTCAAAACGACCACTTATTTAGTCTTAAATGTCTCTGAGGAATCGGCTTAAATTAAGATTCCTCAAGTCAAATGAATTAGCGGCTTATCCGCCCTAAATCATACAGCAGCCGCAAGCAGCCTGCCAAGTCTGACATACATGCAAAATGGGCCATTACCATCAACCATTAACACACATTATAGAGCGAAAGCACTAGATGCCATCAAGCAGTGTGGCATAGACAGAAAGAGCGAAGGCCTCTAGAGGAAATGAGGTTGAGAACAGCTAAGGGGGCCGTTTTCTGGAAGGCTGGGGCCACTGGGGCTGCAGTTAGCGCTCTTTCTGTCGTTCTATCTGCAGGAATAGGGTTGATGAATGACAGCGAAGTCACATGCTGAACTTTCTCCCTTATCTGTGTGCGCTCGCTCTTCCACCAACTGGTAAAGAGATTCTTCCGCCCCCCCCTTGTATTCAACTGTTACTGTTCCAACCTTCTCACGCTGTGCTTATTTGCTTTCCCTCACCCTGCCTCCTATACTGCACCCAAGCCATCGATAAAAACACTGATGCATTGTGGGAAAAGGAGCATGACACCATTTCTACTCATAAGAGGAGCAACTCAGAAGAAAGAAAGAAAGAAAGAAAGAAATAATTGAGGTTTCTGTAATAACTTAATCTCAGAGTGCACAAAAAATAAATATTCAAGTTTATGTAAAACATTTTATCAAAACCAAATTATCTTAGCTGTTGCCATGTACAGAGTCTCATTTATGGAAAAACATGTAAAACAATGTAATATATATATATATATATAGGCACACACATATGATTGATGACATGTGAACTATGTGAACAACCTCCTATGTCACCTTATGGATACATTTGCATTCCACATTAATTTACCATATGTTTAATATTACTGTATGTCAGCAATTGTCTAAGTCATATTAGTCATATTATATTTTTAATTAAAACATTTTAGGAGTCAGTGTTTATGTCACTGTTACTATTTAGGTACTGTGGCTCCAACAAAACAGCGGCAGCAGGTATTCACTTAATAGGTTATGTTGTTGTTATGTGTATGTTGGGTGAGCAGAGGGGGTTCTGTCGTCTCACAGGAGCTCTTCATATATACTCAGGTGGGCTCACTGTCTCTCGCTCTGAGCACATGATTTTCTCCTGACGATTTCAAACCCTCTTGTCTAGCAGAGCTCTACTGCTGTCTGAAAAGTCCTGTTGTTTAAATCTTTGTAGACACGGTTACATTTATATAATCCAAAACCAAGAGGAAAAAAATACAGATAGGCCCAGTCACGTTGCAACATCAGAGCTGCATTTTGCATGTGAAAATCAGATGCACCGGGCTGTGTCTGTTAGCAGCGAAAAGCATTTACTGTATAAACAGTAGCTCCTGCATATTGAGACATTACATTATGCGTGAAGAAGTGTATGAATTCTGCATGAAAATAATCTTTCTGGTCCAAGTGTTAAGTGTTTCTGTGTATATGAATTGCCTGGGTCACTTAACTGATTTTTACCAAGCTTGAGGAGAAGCAGGTATTAAATGGGCGATTAACATGCTTTTTCACATTCCTGGGTCACGTTCAGCCTGAGCGCATGAAGAGAAGAATGTAAATGTAATCTGCTCTGTGTCACAATGACTCTGTCATGATCTCCCACAGCGACGACTAAATGTTGTTTCACTCTACACTCCACTTCTCCTAATAGCTGATCATTCTCCTGCCTCGCTAACTCCTCATGCCTCTCCTCTTCTCTTTGCTCCTCTCCATTTCTCTCCTCTCTGTTCTTCTCCTCTCATTATCCGCTCCTCTCCTTTCTGTTCTTCTCTCATTATCTGCTCCTCTTCTCTCCATTTTTCTCCTCTCATTATCTGCTCCTTCTTCCCTGTTCTTCTCCTTTACTTTCATCATCTGTTTCTCTCCTCTCTGTTCTTTTCCTCTCATTATCTGCTCCTCTTGTCTCTGTTCTTCACTTGTCACAATCTGCTTCTCTTCTCTTTGTTCATCTCTTCTCACCACCCATTTTAATACTTTCCTTTCTATTCCTCTCTATTTCTGTCCTCTCCCTTCATTTTCTCTTTGCTCTGTTCTTCTCTTCTCCTTTATGTTCTTCTCTACTCCTCTCTGTTATGTAAGACAGATCTATCTCACCACTGCTGGACTTAATGAAGAAGCAGCGCAAAACACAAATCATTCTCAGCATAAATGAATGGGCCTGAAGCTGTGCGCTGTATGTATTTGATTGTGTAAGTAGTCTTGACTAACAATAGCATGAGGTGATGGTCATACACTGGGTAAAGACAGTGACAAACGGCAGCAGATATGTCTTTGTTTTCCATTATGTTGGATCACAAAGGCAGGAGATCTACCAACAATGACAGGTCCCTGCATACACCGTGCCTCCTGCATATTTCATATCCCTTTGATATTAATAATAGACAATCGGCAAGCATAAACTTCACTTGGCCTAATTTTGGTTGATCTGAGCAAATATTCTGAACAGAGGGACAGAAATCACACAATCGAGTGAATGCACACCCGCACACACACATGCACTCCCACCCACATACACACAGTAAACTCTGAGTTCTAAATGGTGATAATTGTAAGGATGTCTGTTTATGTGTGTCAGTGACTATGCAGTGCTGAGCATGATGGCGGTGGGGGGTGGGCGCTTATTCTCACATCACCCATGCAGGCACACAGGGTGCAGAACTGGATGATAGGAAGAGATTTAGAGAGAGAGAGAGAGAGAGAGAGAGAAAATATTGAGCTGTGAGGTGCAGATGACTCAGAGGTGTAGGTGTGTTCTGCAGTAGAAAGCCGCTCTCTCTCTCTCTTTATATCTATCTTTCTCTGTAGGTCCCTCTGATCAACTGATGGATTTTAACAGCTGCACTGTACCAGACAAATCTAAGTGCACATTGGAATTGAACTCTTCCTGCGAGACTGCAAGTGAACTGGGGTGAACCGAAATGTTTTCGTGCCTATGTGAAAACACAGTGGAGCAATCAGCTTTCAGTGGCTTCTCATGACTCTATAAACAGTGTTTTTAGAAGAGTGATTTTATTTTATAAGTGAGTTTATAAGTTTATTTCAGCCATCAGGAGCGTCTCCTATAATCTGCCTGATTGATGGTTTGGTGTAGGGATTGGTCAGTAGTCATCCAACAATGATCTGATTGCTCAGTCAAACTAGTTTTGCATTTTTTAATTAATTTAAATTTACAATTTTTTATCATGGTGCTTTAAGAGTTTGCACAATAAAATCCTTTCAGAAAATTTGTTTACTGTTTTGTGACATCTTGTGCCATAAATGTTAAGTTAAAAATATTTAAAAATAGTTTTTAAAAAAACTTTTAAAAATATCAAGTCAAGCAACATCCTGTGCGAACGCTCACTATGAAACACATTCAGCTGTAGCCAGGAGAACCCGAGACCAGTGTAATTATTCATAGCTTTTCTAAAACAGATAAGTTGACTCATGCAAAGATTTTAACATCAGTTGCCTCAGTTTTACAGATCATCTGAATAAGAATAAGACACCGCTGGCCCACATTATAAAAAACATTAGATGTTAAAACAGCATTAAAAATATTGTAATTTTGGCACAGTGCAGGAGTACCGTCTGGGTGAGCAGAATCACATTACAAAGAAAAATTAATCAAGCTATGGCCATTATCTCTGCGCATTTTTTTGGTGCGGTTACACAAGGACCTGTTTCTTTCAGTAGTAAGCGGCTCAAACGCGGATGAGACAGCGGAAATCATGGCCAGCTGGTGCGCTGACACACTCCCGCAGATGGACGCGGGTATCAAGTACTCAACTCTATTGATTATCCACAGACACTGATCGAGGTGAAAAAGTGGAGTTGTGCTGTTCCGACCAGCTATAAAATATACAATACAATATACAAAGACAAGGTTTGTGTGGTACAGTATGTACGTACATTAGTTTATAAAAACCAACACTTTTTGTAGTTCTCTTCTCACAAATAATGTCATGACAGAGACGGAGAATTAAAGGAACAGTTCACCAAAGAAATAAAATTCTGCTGTTCCAAATCTGTACGATTATAACTATGATATCTACTCTGAAACCCCAAAGGAGTTTCCAGTTCAACATGTAGCAGAATGACAGTGTTGCTCTTTTCCACTCTTCCATACAATGAAAGTGGATGAGGACCAGGGGCTTTCAAGCTCCACAGACAAAATAATTATTAGGAAATTATTAAAAGTAGTCCATGTGACTTGGGCTCTATAAAGCCATATGATAGCTTTGCATTGGAAATATACTGATATTTGAGTTTTTATTTACTTAAAATCTTACTTGACAAGCATGGTCAGCATTTACTTTTTTAAAGCATGGAAAAGAGAAGCATGCATATTTCGCTATAAATCTAGCTTAAATGTAGTACAGAGAATAAAGTCATGTTTTGAAAGACCTAAGGGTAAAAAACTGACAGAATTTTTATTTTTGTTTTTTAATAAACTTTTCTTTTAATATACATGAAAAACACACACGGATTCACACATATAATCTTGATTCACCTTCAAAGTGACAGCTACCTTCACAGGCAAACATTCGGAAATGCCTCCAGCGCTTTTGTTTTTGACGGTCTTGTTCATTTTTGAACTTCCAGTCGTTTATCTGGAGTTTATTTTTATATTCAAGGTCAGGATGTGCATTCTTGCTTAAATGTTTATACAGTACTGTTTGTGCTCTATAGTGCTGTTTATACTCACTGTATCAAATCAGACACTATCAGATAAAAACTGCATTATGTACACACAGATGCTAAAGTACAAATGCTCTTTAATGACAGGGTTCTCCAAATGTGTTTTAATATGATATCCACCCTTCTGCACAACACGGCACACTTTCTCACAGGAAACTCACCCCGTCGTGAACCACTCATGATGAAATCATAAAAATCAGTATGAAGTCCAAGACCACTGTCATATTAGTCAGAGAAACAAAAATGTACAAAACGAACCTTATGGAAGGAACTAAGCACACCAGCATCCAAAAAAAATATATAAATATTTTGTCCTAAATAGTATTTGAAATTAAAAGTTGTGTCCTAAATCATAGTATGTTGAAATAAGTATCCTTAAAATACCTGAATGTTCTATTTCTGGTAAAAATTCAAAGTGAAGGTCCCTAGACACTAGTTCAGTGACACTACACTGAATGAATAAATTACATTATATAGTGAAAATTACACAAATACTAAATGAAAAGGCAGAAATGCAAGGAGTCTCCGCATTTTGATGTGTGTGATTGTTGTTACACATTAGTATGTCCCAGTACTTGCATACTCTTTTGCATACTCTTAACTCAAACATACTTACTTTCCCATCACAAAAGAGTACACACTTCTAGTCCATGGTATAAGTAGGCAGATTGGAAGGGTCTTTTTAACTGAAAGGAAAGAACCAGGATGTACCTGTGACAGGTGCCTCTATGTCCAGCATGGTCTTCTCCTGGCGTAAGATAGAGGCCCCTTCATTGATGATCCGAAGGGCCACAGTCTCCTCCACTCTGCCTTCCTTAGTGAGGTGGGCTTTCAGTAGATCTACCCTTGGCTTCCCCTCACAGTCAAACACCTCCTTCATGGTGAGGCGGTGACTCAGGGGGAAGGGCACGGCTGAGGGGAACAAAAATCACAAAAGACAGATCAGAAAAAAGTGCATTTAGAGTTTGTTGTTGTCATCTTTTTTTAAATTGATTATGTGAAATTATTCCTTATCTGTATATTACTTTGAATAAAGGCATCACAAAAACATGGTGCCTGGAATATACTTATTTGTGACATTGTTATGTAATTCATATATGCTCTAAGACCACACCATGTGTTTACAGTATTTATAAACAGTAGCATGACCAAAATGGCTGACCAGCTCCACAGCACATACCTGCTGCATTAACTGAAGGTATACAGCTGACCACCTAAACCAGCTAAACACCAGCAGTTTTAACCAGCTACGACCAAAAGACCATGTTGGGCAGGAACAAACAGTTTTTTTCCCAGTGCATGGCTTTCTGTCATTTTAATTTCTCACTAAATGTTTTTCTGTATTCACAGATGCCTCTTCAGTGTCATCATTTGTTCAATGAGATCACTTACAACGATACAAAATTGGCCTTTTATCACAAAAACAAAGATTAAACTACTGTTAGTTGATTGACAAGTCATAATAACAGCTGCTTATTAAAGCTTTCAAAGAGCTGAATATGAATAATTGATTAAGGTGCGGCGAACAACGTGCCGATCCGCAGCTGGGTGAAAATTCAATTTGGAAATTAGATGGAGAAAATGATATCTGCACCAAAAATTGGGGCAAAGGCAGTTTCATTCCGCCATGACTCACTAATGTGTACACTGATAATGTGGGACTTGGCTTCAACAAACCGTTGGCATAGTGAATTATTTACGCGTGTGTGCTAGCAAAGATTAGCTGCACACTGTACAGAAATAATTACGGAGTGCTGTTACAGTGGCATTGAGAGGAAATTCTAAACAGTGTGGCTGCAGGATGAGCAGTATTTCAGAATAAAACTACAGAGATGAGGGAAAACTACAAGGAATCCTGCAGTAGCTGTGAGCAAACCATATATTTTGTTTAGTTGACTGGTGATTAGCAATAACATATAATGCTCACTGGTTGCACGGAGGGGGGGGAGAGAGAGAGAGAGAGTGAGTGAGTAGACTACAGTACGGGAACTGGGGAGGGAACCTCAGGGCTGAGACTCAACGTGATCAACACAAAGCTAAATAATTCATGTTTGACTTCAGGGGGAAAAAAGAGAAATCTCATGTTCCTGCTGCTGGGATAATGAGACCAGGTCTGGCATGGGATTTTAACAGCGGTAAGGAAACAGTCCATTCAGAAGAGTGTGTGTGGGTGTGCTGGTGTTTCTTCTGTACATTCGCACAGGCTCAGTCTCTCAGCACTAATTTTTCCTTGGTTCTGTGTATTTTGTAAATTTTATACATACGCTATATTGCCATATCTCTGTATCAGAAAATGTGGATTAAAATTTTCATAGATACAGATGTAAACAGAGCACTGCATTAAGAGCTGCAGGGCAAAAAGCATTTAGCATAGATGCAGGAAACAGTAATTAACATTATCATTGTTTAGAAATTACTCTATAGCTCAATATGTTGTAGCTTTATTTTACATATCAACTAGGGGCTGATGTTTCTTCTAAAATTCCTAGGCAAATAATAAACACAAATGAGACATCTGATAACATGCAGTAAGACTATAGAGCTATACAATTAATGAATACATAGCATAGCTCAGAAAATTTGGTGTTACAAAATTATAAATTATTACACAAAATAATAGATTATAATAATACATTAAAGAACATTTTAAATTATTCTAAAAATCACAACAATTTTCAGTATAAGCCACATTTGCGTGAGGTATTTCAGCACATTTGCAGAGGTATTTCAGTAACCACACGCAGACCAATTTATCCATGCTTCACAATCTAGCCCTCAAAACTGCTCACAAGATCAGGAACTGTACACAGCACTGTGTATCTGAGGGTGACTTCCAGTGCATTAGAGGCATACATTTTATAAGTCCATGTGCTTTCTGGTAATGAAATCCATGACTCTGGCATTTCCAGCATCATGTCCTACCAGTTGAGCTTTGGGGACACTTTTAAAAGAAGCACATTTCAGTGATAAGGGAACAGTGAAAGCATCTCAGCAAATCATTTGGCACCTTTCTGACTCAGTGTGAAAGTCCACAGAAAGACGTCATGGCACAGTCAGATGAAGAGAGCGAGAGATAGACACGGAACGCAGAAGTGCCATTTGAACATAATGCCTCTCCCACAAGAACATAACGTTCCTATTTGTCCCCTTATTCGCCTTCTGCCAATACTCTTGAGGGCTGAAATGCGTTCTGAAAGATGGCAAAACGAGGGGATAGACAGACAGTTTGTGTATATATATGAACAATAATGAGATGGTCCAGAGCTCAGCATGTGGTCTATCAGAGCGAGAAGACACTTAATAGGAAGAACAGACAGGAGAGAAACAGGAGAAAGTGTGAAACGGCTGATGAGCAACAGTCTCTGTGGGGAAGAATGGAAAGCAAACCAATAGAGAGACAGAGAGGTTCAAGGGTGAGGTAGAAAACAGCAGCTTGGCTCTTCACTTCACAAGATGTTGGACTGTGGTGCATGTTGCCGAGCAACAGCTAGTGACTACTGAAGTGTGGCCAGTTCAGACACAGTATATACTGATTTAGGACTAAATCTCAAATGTGGAGATCTGCTGCAGCTTTGTCTTTCTCTAGACACCAGAAACAGCAAAATATTCTCTAGATCTAATAAACAGTAAAGAGTGTTGCTGAAGTGGAAAAAAATAAGCCAAGGCAAGCAGAAAGAAGGCCCACTCTCATTGGGAGTACCTCAGGGGTGTATAATTTACACATATAGATACAAACAAGGTACATATGTACTCAGGAAGCATACTCATATAGAGGAGTCTGCACAAAAATGAATCAAGAAGCAGCCCACGCACAGCAGAATCAGATATAACTTGAGCTAACTCCAATTATGCTGAAAATCACAATGCTTTACACATTGTCCTAAAATAAGCAGATCTCAGCTCACTTTCCTCTCCGGCAGCTTAATTCACTTTAAAGAAATAAGCTCTGTTCCAAAACCTAGTGAGATGCCTTGATGGCTACCGCAGTGTCAACATCATAGACATCTTAGGAAGCCACTCTACTTTATACCTTATTTATACATATGTGGATTTACAAACATTGGGAGAAAGGCTCTTGGATGCCATCTTGGATGGACCTTTCTCTTGGATGTCACAATGGATTATGGGATTGTCTTTTCCATTAAGGATATATTTGATGCTGCCTTAGATTTCGTACAAAACAAGGTATCTTAAAAAACAGCATAATTTTGTTGCCTCGCTTTTGGAACAGCTAACTACATTCTGAATCAGAGCTACAGTGTCTTCAAACAATCAGAGGTAACATAGTGTAGTTCTTTGTTTTCTCATGTCATTCCAGATGGACGTTCGTTGGGGTAAATTTTGTATATGTATCAGACTACATAACCGTACAATCCTCTGTGGATGGGTCTATTGTGGTATCACCTCATGGTTGTCTGACTTTATGACTTTCACATTGGCGATCTACAGCTTTATTACACCAAACAGATTCTCTCTCTCTCTTTCCTCATTTGCCTCTTTGGGAAAGCTAAAAATGCTTGTGACAGAAAGTAAACCTTCATAGCAATAACCTGAAGGACCATAACGTAGCATCCCTGCACATTAGACAATGATATGACCAACAGCTGGGAATAGGCTCTACCTGTGTGGCAGAAAATGCACAATCGCAACGGTTGTCTCTGAGACACATCGCTCAACGCTAACAAACACACCTGTCAGCTTGACACTGTCCATGTCTGTCAATGTCCTCATCATGTTAACAGAAGAGCTTCACGCTGAGCGCACACACACACATGCTAGTTCTGCCAGTGATTCTGCGTCAAGACACACAGTGAATTGTCCCTACTTTTAACATATTGAATATTTATATAAATAATTGACCCAGTATCATTTATATACTTCTGCGTGTTGTTAGAAAAGCAACATATAATACAAAAACATAATACCAATAAGGGCCGGAGCATTCAAATGCTACCACAAAACAACATTTGTTCTTATGACACATTACTCAACAGCCCTTAAAATAGTTTGGCTGAATGTTACAGGGTTGAATATAAGTGCATAAATGTCTCATAACGCTTCGCCACAACACATTATTTACAATCAGCATTCTGTGCTTTGTGTCAAAAGCAACATCTTTTTCTGTAAATCCTTGTTATCATTGTTTGACAAGGCCTATGTAAGTAGAAACATAATGAAACATAAGACTTACTTCTTTGCACCATGTGGTCAAATTATATTGTTATAAAGATGAAGCAATTATTTTTTTAAATGGTGAAATGTCACTGTATAACAGGTCTGAACAGAAAATAAAGGACCACGGACAACTACATATTGAAAGCATGACATTTCAATTTCAATAGAAGCAAACTTCAGGTCAGATTAGATTTTCTAAAAGATTCTATACCAATCAAAACATAATTATGATGAATGGGGACATGCAAATTGGCTGATAATACAATAAAAAAAGACATTGAAAATTAATTTATTTTTTTCTCAAGTTCTAAAACTAAAAAAAAAGTTTTCTTTTCTCAAGTTCTAAAACTACAAAGTACTGTGACTACCTTCTGTGTCCAGTAATTGTATAAATAGTAAGTCATGCGGACTAACGGCAAACAAAAGGTACTTTTTTATAAGATAAACATGAACACCAAACCAGAACTAAACAGTTGCTCTGAATGTTCTACCAGTTTCAGACTGATTCGTTTCTATACAGCTACTTCTGCAAGCAGTGACAAGCAGACTACATCATTCATGTTGAACTGAAAAGATGACAATGTACCTCTGTTTCGAAATCTAATGAGCTGCCTTCTGCCAATAGGCAGCAGCCCTCTAAGACTGGAAGTGCAAGACTTGAAGCAAGACTTCAAGTATAATTTCAACAGTTTGCCATTGCCATTACTCTGTTTAGCATAAAATTAAACAGAACTGACAAATATACTATATATTTATGTCAATTATCAATTTTTAAGTATTAATTTTTTTAGTCATTTTTGATAGTGATTAATGAAATGCCAGTATATAATTCACCCTGGATTTATTTTTTCACTGAGCTTTGTGCAATGCATTCTGGGACTGCATCTTTCATGTAGGATACTTGCAGCGCTGCCTTAGAATTTGGCTAAAACGAGGTGTCTCAGGAGGCAGCATAATTAAGATGCCTGCACTTTGGAACAGGCTTCGAGTCGGTAGGGCGTCTGCAATGCCTTAAAATGCTGCCTCCTTAGGCAGCACACTAGGTTTTGGAGCAGAACATATGTGTTGATGATGTAAAGATTCTAATGGCATCATTCAGCCTCGGAAATCTTGCCAAAATGATTCAAACCCACATTATCTAGCAGTGAGCTGTTAGCTTCCATTACTCATTCTGTTCATGAATCTGTTGCAATAATTTATGACTCTATTCAGTAACACAATATGACAATGACAAAATTGTTTACTTTTTGCCATAACTAATTGTCCGTGTTTTGGGCCTAATGTACAGTGCACTGCAGAATCAAAACGTGTCTGTTTGTCAGTATAAGACAAATTATTAACATTGCACAGTGGATCCTTTATTAACATTCATTTTAAGGCATTTTAGAGACGGCACGAAACTGTGAAGTCTGTTCGAAGAACAGAGGGAAGTGGACATGTTGACAGGACATTATTAATAAGTGAAGAAACTGGATTATATAACAGCCTCCACAGTGTCTACCACATTAACTCAAGCGGGATCATCTGCGCGACAGGAAACCAAACGGCCAGGAATTGCTTTTCAGACTAACGCCCTCTGGTTCTGATGTCGATGGGTCCCGATCTCCGTCCTTATTTGTAGTACAAAAAAACACACAACTAAACAGATCTGGCAACCAGAATTGGATGCACTCTGCTTTATCCGTTTGAACTTAAAAAACGGGCACTGCCTGTGTCGAAATGCGTCAGTGGTCCCTGTAAAACATGAACAGACTTGAAGAACGCTGAGCCCTTATGTGTTCACGGGCTGTGCTAGTGTGGCAGCTTGCAGGCCTGAGCACAACCCATGCATGAAAAGCCAATATGCTGGAGAAGAGAGAGATGAAAGAGATGGAGTCAGTGTGGCTGCCCGGCCCTGCTGGCTGGTATAAGAATGGGGGGCGGAGGCTCAGCCTGTGGAGGTGTGCTTTGGGACAATATGCAGAGAAATGATGGGGTGTGTATCCAGAAGAAAGGGTGTGGTGGAACAAGATGACAGAATTTTGGATGAGGAGATTTTTTTAATTGAAGGGATTAGAAAAGGTCAGGGAATCATAAGTGAGGTGGAACCTAGGAGGTCTGTAAGGATGATGGAGGGACAGAATACGGCCCAAGCCATATTCAAACTCACACTGACAACATATGAACAGCTACAGCTCAAAAGGAGGAGCTCAATGCCCTGCTTTAAAGCATAACTTCTTAAAGCATACATTTTGTAGCCTATACAAAAATGAACTCTCAAAAGTAAACATACCCTGAAAAATATACACTGCAGTGAAGAGAATGTCCTTTAACCACTAGGCTACAGCCATGACCATGACCGGATCCCCTAACATAATAAATGAGTGAACTTCAAATAATATCACACGTGTAAGTGAGTATGTGTATGAGTGTATGTGAGTTCGTGAATGTGTTCATTCAACACTATATAACACATAACAAGCAGATGCTGAGATGACTCCCGCCCTCATCCACAGAGCTGTCACGTATGTGTGCAATGAACAAGTGTTCTCATGCGTGTCTCCCGTTCTCTTTCTCTTTCCTATCTTCTTGCATCTCTCACACTTGCTAACATTTCCTCCCTGTGTGATTATGATTATGATGGCGAGGCATGCCCTGTGTGATCCTTTGTCTATCTTTCTCCATGGAAACATCTTTATTTCTTTCACTTCTCCAGCCTTGCACTCTAACCCCGCCCCCTCCCCCAGACCTTCCTATTCTGTCACCTATTCTATCTCTCTCCTCCAAGGCTGTGCTCATACATTCCTTCATTATTTCCCTCTCTGCTCCCTCATCTCCTCCTCTTCTCCATCTCATCACTAGTCCTCAGGGAAGTGTTATTATGTAAGAGAGCCATGTGAACCGAAACAGTGCTGCAAACCAATGCTTAAATAATTCACCCACACTACTATATAAAGCTGGCATGTACATATCAGCCATGCAGATCCAGCTCATTTTCTTTCAAAGCTGTAATTACTCCACCTGACCGCATACGTCTGTGTACCTGCTCTACAACCGGCCCTAAACGGATACTGGTTCGTTCTGTTCTCACTCTTTGTTCTACCTAAGAGATTATGCTCACATTTTGCTTTAAGCACTTTTTCTTGAACAACAATTCTGGATGATGGCTCAAAGAATAGCCTGAGGGATCACGCCAATTCAAAAGGAAAACATAAATTCAGCTCATTAATAATGTAGATGTTGAATATGGGAAATTGCAAGAGCGTGGCAAGAAAAGGCTCATATTGAGACATTCTGATCAACCATTGATGGAACCTGCAGCTTAAATGGCACAGCATTTGTTTGGAAGCAGAGAGCATTCAGTTTCAGAATACACTGATAGTGTATTCTGCATCATTTACTTTCATTAAGTACAACCAGTTTTGTAAACAATAAAATCAGCCTGGTCTGGAATATTATATTTTGTCATGTTTTTCCAGGCATCACTATTAATATTGATCATACTTGGTTTTAGGATTTGACCAAAACCCGACCCCCAAGTATTAAACTTCAACCGTTTTGGATATAAACATGAATGATAATCAGTGCTATTACTTTTTCAAAGCAAGTTTTAGACATACACTACAGAATGAATTTTAGATATATGAGGACATTAAGTAATCACCCAAAACACCCTAGCACCCACGTAGTCACACTTAAAACCACTCAAAACACCTTAGCAATCATAAAACAACACCTTGGTAATTTTGCATAGGTAAGCAGCACTCATTTTTTCCTTCAAATGTAAAAAAATATCTTATTGCACTTTGTTGTTTTAGAATATTAGGCACATTGGTACACAATGCCACAGAGGTTAAGAAATTAGTGGAGCTAATTTCTGTTACATGTACTATTGTACTAATCATGTTTTAAACAAAAACAAGACACACAGAACTATTCTGCTAGGTGACTGACCTTCCTGAGTGTCCCGTTTATATCATGACAGTACCTCTTGAGCCCCTTGTGGCTTGCCAGGCCCCACCAGGACTAACACAGTTAATGTCCTAAAATTGGACTCTCTAAAGTAGGCCGCTCTAAGCCTGGTATGTAGGCAACCCAGAACAGCGAGTGGGCTAGTGGCATCTACAGAGAGCCAGACAGCCACCAGCATTCAGAGGGATGGGCTAAAACAACACTTGTGTCTGTAAACAGAAACTGGATTCCTGGTACAGCATCGTGCTAGCAACATCGAGGTCAAGGGATTGATTCCCACTGAACAGACAAACTAGTAACATTCTGAATGCACTGTAAGTTGCTTTGGATAAAATGCATAGCAGTAATGCAAAAGCCCACATTGCCTGACTTCAAATGTTAAACATCTATGTCAACATCTCAGGAAAACAATGGGACTAATTGATTCCATGTCAATTATTTTTTTAATTTTGTTCAAAACTACTGTATTTTAATGATGAAAACTGCACATAAGACTCATTCTGTCTCAGAATGGACAATCTAATAGAGAATTGATGTACAGCCTGCAGGAACATTTCAATGTCCTTGCAAACCTGTAAATGTTTTGCAAAATGTACCATGGAACTTATATTTATCAAATGTTACAATGCCTTCATGCTAGAATAAGAACATTAAGACAGATTCATTAGTGAGCTGGAAATGAGTCTGGGGAATGTTAGCACTGAGGGTACAACATAATGATTTAGCATACAAAGAATGATGCACAGTACAGCTCCCATGAGACCAGGCGATAAAGCAGCATATCAAAACAGTAAATGGAAAGCGCCATAAAATCCATTATGTCACTGCAGAAATGAAAAGACTAACTCTTCTGGCACTTAGTAAATGAGACTGTGCACATGCACTATTTTATGAAATCCTACTTTGCTGCAGTGAGGATTCTACGCAGAGACAAATTCTTTGTTTGTTGCCAGTATTTGGAGCTGCATGCTGCTAAATACAAATGCTCAGCTAACCTCATCAGTGAGATTTTAGATGTGGTTATTTATTGAAGCATTTTGATGATGATAAAAGCCCTCAATTATACATAAGGGGGGAGGGGGAGACAGACTGCTAAGCACAGGGGTGAGCCGGGAGTGGGGCGGTTCAAAGAACATTACACTGATCTACAGCATGTTAAATGAGCTGGATCTAAATTCTGAGGTCTGCTGGGTAAATATGAGGTAGCCGGTGAGTGGGGGTCAATACTGTGACTCATTAAGTGCGGTGGTGACTAATGTGACCTTAACTTTTAGGGAGGTCAGATGACTTATATCAAGTCTGAGTTATGATGGCTCTTGTCATATGATCCCACTGTATTTAAAGGCAGATTCAAATAAGCCAATTCTCATCATGTCAGAACTTAAAACGTGACAACAACGTGTGATTATGTAGATTATTATAGACATAAAGATATTCACACGAGGTCTAAGTACAAGATGTATTTTAAGTACTAATACTATTGATTTAAACCACAGATTTAAACATATTCAATACAAATATGAATTCAAATGTGGGCACATTATCCTGCAACTGAAGATATCCTGGAAATTTCTTCAAAAGTTCAACCCACAGTGTTTTTGCACTCAGCTAGACTGGAATGTCAATTCGTCTAAAGAATGAAAAATAAACAAAAATATTGAGAGAGGGCTTTTACACTGTTTTGGGTGGGCTGAACCACTGTATAATTTCAGAGTCTGCAACAATTATACAACTGAACCTGTTTCTTTTTTATAGACATCTATAGAGTTACTTTTCTGTTTATACATTTGGAAAACATAGATCTACAGGTACAATAACATTATGTCCACTTTCTAAGAAAGTACATAAAGACCTGAAAGACCTAAGCGATTATATTGCAGCTTTTTATGTTCCTTTGAATGCATGTGAATATAACCTGACCAATAAATACGAGCAAATCGATTGGAAGCAACGGGGGCGTGACAGTTTCGAGCTCAGATGATTTACCTTCAGACCGGAGGCTTCCCACGAGAAAGCAAACAGATCGTTGTCAGCTACATATGAACAGAAAACCTTATTGTCTCTTCAGAGTACAGGAGGGGTGCGTGATGCCGTCTAAATCCTGCTGCATCACCGCCTCCACTGGATCTGCCTTATTTAACGCATCTCCCCCTGCCTGCCCGTGAACTCAATGAAGATCAGTCCATCCCAGAGAAAATCACACGATCAAACGCGATTGACACCGCATAAACATTTATTATCTTTAAAAAACGACAGTCCTCTGCTTATAAAAATCACATTCAATGCGATCGATGGGGCTAATTGGCTATTCGTGCATGCAACATTTTTGACAATGAGTAAGTAGTAACATGATTTATATGTGGATCTACATCCACGTTTAACAGGATAACCTGATGCAGATAGAAGAAAGGGTAAAAATCTACACCTACATTTCACTACCCGATCGGTGGAGTTCAAGACCATGTCAGCGTTAGACATCTTCATGGGCAGTGGATGTCTCCAGGCGAATGTGTTTCTCCCTACTCGCAGAAGAAGCGCTTTATTCTCGGCGTGTTTTCGCGGTGGCGAGATGCGGTTGGTGCAGTGGCATCACTCGGATGCGTCTCCTCCGTGTCTCACCGCCGGCGCTGGGGAAGATGATGCTGCCTAGAGAGGGTGGAGGATGCTGCTGCTGAGACTGGCTGTCGTGAGGGGGAGGTTGGAGCTGATGGGGTGGGGGCGGTAGTGAGAAAGAGAAGAGAGAGAGATCTGCTCGGGAGATCCTTTCAGCGCGTTGCACCACCCCGACATGGCGAAGCGGGAACTCCCACGCATCCGTGTAAAGGGGCTGCGTGATGCTGCCATCAGGTGGAGGTGAAGGGCTTTCCCGAGAACGCCATGTTTGATCAATAGTTGATATGCCACTCAGGTCTGTCTTTCGTCCAGCTAACATTATTTAAAGCATATAATTGGTTTTAAATTAAAAGAGATCATTCTCTCTCTCTCTTATATATCTATATCTATATCTATCTATATCTATATCTATATCTAATCTATCTATCTATCTATCTATCTATCTATCTATCTATCTATCTATCTATCTATCTATCTATCTATCTATCTATCTATCTATATTTCAGAAACAGCAACACACAGAAGACAGAGATGCCATTGGCCATTGAGGACTACAGTAACTGTATTGCTGAGACCAGTCAAGAGGTAACCAATGCATCGGTGGAGAGAGTCACAGCAGAAAGGAGAGACCCATACCAGGGCATTGGGGTGGTTCAGGTTAGTGCATTGAGTCTGACAAAGATGGTGAGACCAGCCAGCCTCTCACTCCAGATCAGAGCTGCAAGGCTCAGGAAGAGGATGAATTCCTGTCAAGAGTCCTGTGGTATAAGTCACAGAACAATAGGCCAAGTAGAACTCAAATGAGAGCAGAGCATCCTGCTGTAGCTATACTGCTGACACAGTGGTTAAAGATTCATGTGGACCAAGATGGAAGAAGCCAAATAAGCCTCAAGAAGAAGAAGGCAAATAAGCAGACTCGCCTCTGGTGCTCTTCCAGACCACTTCTCCATTCCAGCTCATCATCCATAGACTTTCTGCATTTGGAGAAATGCAAGTATGGCTGTAAGTAAATATTACTGGTCATGGCCCATTTTATGAGGTTCACGCAAACTTACACAGTGAGGAAGAAGAGGCCAAGACAGTAGTTGACAAGATTTTCCATGATTTTGCACATTCCCAAGCAGATTACATCACAATATGGACAAGGAGTTCGAGAACAGACTTATACCCAGCTTGAAGAAACTCTTGGGCATTCAGGGCTCACACACGACAGTATACCACCCCAGGGTAACGAGCAGGTGGAGAAAGCTCTCGTGAGTTCTCCTCAGAAACCTCACTCCCAGAGGGGGTCCTAGTCCTACTAGGAGAATCATGTTTACAAGGTAGGTGGATAGCCCCATTTACGTGATTAGCCCATAAACTGATAAAGTAGTTCACAGAAATCTTTCCCCATTTAGAATTTGAGTGTTTTATATATTTCCATTCCCATTCCATATTTCCATGTTTATTATTCTAATAAAGATCTGCAGTAATATTTATCATGCGATATAGCGACATAATATATCCGAACCACTAGGGGGAGCTCTTATGAAATTTTGCTGAGTTAATTCAGAGACGAACGTGTAGTACGAGCGAATATTGACGCACGCTTATAATTGACTTTGTATTATTATTATTTTTCTTGCAGATTTCTTTGCAAACCATCCTTCTAATAAATGTGCTACATCAGAAAAGACGCCTGCTCCTTTACAGATGTGTAACACCGGGTTCATACGAAGTAAATAAATGTCTTGTAGAGTTAAACTATGGATTTGCGAGAAATGTATATTTCCGGTTGTTGTAACTAACACTGGCAACTTTTACCCGCATTAGCAGCACGGTAAAGTTCACAAAAACTGACGCAGGCGTGAAAACACGAAATTGCAGTGTTGTTTACAAGCGGAGGAAGGTTGTACAAAAGCTGAATTGGTTTGGCTATATATTTGTATTAGCATATGTTCATATCATTACGTTATATTACCTCTGCAATGGCAAACAAAATCATGACTGTTCATCATCGTTTACCAGGATATCAATACACTCACGAGTCACTCAAACTCTCCATGGTGGGCATGATTGTGCCTCTGGAAGAGTTTGTGCCTTTAAAAGCTGTCACAACAGCTACAAAAAGCTTGAAAAACTTAAACGAGTGATACGACCACTCGTTAAAATATCTTTATTCTGTGAAACACGAGTAGAAGTTTTGAAAATGCTTTTTAAAAATGCCTAAAATGCCTTTGGTTTGCAACTGAGTTAGTAGACATTTAAGTTAGTCATTTGTGTTAGTTCCTAGTCAATCCAGATCAGACCTTTCATAAACGCCAATAAAGCAGATGCTTTGAATTTATTTCTTTGTATTAAAGATAAGCATTTAAACATCAGCAAGCAGAATAGCATATAAAACGACTGTTTATAGACATTTTTTAATCAAAAACGCACTCTCTCAAAAACGTCTATTTGTCATTGGTCACAGAAATATATAATCCTGCCCCAAACTCATGCCGCTGGTGCTGTGCCAATGATGCTGGCTGTTCAGGATGCTCAAACAAACTGTTTAGATAGCGCCAACCTTTGAATGGCTTACTTATATTTGTCTCTGCATACTATGGTGGAATATGACAAAATATTTTAACAGTAAAAATAACACACCTCTCCTCTATAAAGTCCACAGTGTAGCCAGATGACCACTAGATGGCGGTCTATCATTGTAGGTTTTTCCTACACGTTCTTACTCTGAATAACTTTGGAATGCTAGATTTCTCCTTTCCTACACCATTAAGCACCTGTTCTTTGTTTCATACAGTAATCATTTGTCTGGTTAATACTTCAACATGTGCTGTTAGGCTGTTGTTTTGCATGTCTTAGGAATCCTTGACAGGACTGTACGAGCCCAACATTTTTACATTGTGCCCTGGCGGATCTGTCTCATCAGCATCTCCAGTGTAAACATGAGCATTAGGCCACACCTGTTCCTCTGATGACAGCCCCAGTCATTTGGCCTTGAGGGTTAAGGCCTATGAGCCCCCCCTCCTTTAAATCTCTGCTGCCTGCCAGCATTGAGATGGATCTCTGTGCAGCAGGGTTTAGATGGAGCTATGTGCTCGCTGTCTTTTTCTCGTGCTGCTGGGTCAGAGACAGAGAGATAGCACAGCCCCTCTGCTGTCATCCTGTCAGGGGCAGCTTTTCACAGGCAACCATATGTTTTTGAACGCAGAGGGAGAGTCCAAGTATGCCCCATAATTCAACACTGTGAATGAGGGGAATATAAGCCAGAAGCAGTCCAGAGCAATAGAGCTGTAGAAAGAAATACAATAAATGCAATACAAATTAGATCAAAAGAATAGGTGACGACAGAATCAGAAAATCACTAGAGCTTGGGGCAAAAAGGCAATTGACAGGGACAAAAATGCTTCCTGTAACTATAATATGAAAAAAAAATGTGTAAATTGTTTTGTTATCTAATGATATCTAACTATATTGTGTATTATATTCTATTTTAGGCTAGTTATAGGCTTAAAAGGAATTTAGTGCAGACACTGTTGTGAAAGTGTAACTGTCAGACAAAATGTGCAGAATTTGAATCTTTAGCTTGTCACTGGGCAGCACCCTTAGTACCCATAAGGTGCGCTAATATGCAACCTTTAGAGGTAGATAAGGTACAATTTCTGAGTTATGTTAAAGGGAAAACAAGCTACAAATATTGCACATTTTCAGTCAGTGCAGCTGTTTTGATATAAAAAGTGATTTCACCAAATTCCATAGTGATAGACTGTAAGGAGATGTTTAATTTCACATATGGGAGTATCTAATCATTTTTAAGTAGAATACTAGTATTAGTATTCTATTGTTCTAGCATTTGTTGTATTACAGTGTTTTTTTGTATTGTAGCATTTTGTGCATTATTTACAGATACTGTTGTACTTAAAGTAGTTGCAATTTATTACATATATATGTAAAAATTGTCCTTTAATAATAAAAAGGTTCATTTCAGCCACTGGATTATGCATTGGTGAAACTGATGAGAAGTTTGCTGTAATGAGGCAGGGGTTGGAGTCGAATAGATGAAGGGGAGCAGTGAGCTCCAGGAGTGTGTGTGTGTGTGTGTGAGTGCCCCGGGGCAGAGAAGAGAGAGCACCACTGCTGTGTTTGTTTGGGAAAACTCACAGAGCTCGCAAACATTCCTGAACGTCTGCACAACCGGACATCTTCCTTCATTTGCTCTTTGTCTCTGGCTTCTTTTTTCAGACAGTTTACTTAGACTGTCCTGTAGTGCTGGTCATATATGTGACTTGAACAGGAACCATTAAGCAGTGCTAAATTAATACCCGTCTCTCTCTCTTAGAGAAGTCTCTGCCTCGTTTCATGCAGAGAGAATGCAACAAAGATCTGAGTGTGGCCGTAGCCCCAGGGCCAGCACGCCCACCACGGCCTCTCCTGTGTCACGCATTGCTGCTCTCTACCAGAGCTCTCTCTCTTTCTTTCAGCCAAACAGGCAACTTGGTATTTTCCATTTTGCCATTACTCACAGGACACACACTGGTATCTAACCCCTGCTCAGACACAAGTACAAGTAACTGTATTTCTGTTAGACATGTACTAAAATGTATACCTTGAATGTACTGTAAGTACATGCTTTAGATAAAAGTGTCTTCTAAATGCATACATTTAAATGTACTAAAGAGTGTTATCTTCATTGAGAAAGCCACTATTAGGATTTTAGCTTGAAATAAACTTACATTACATTTAATTACATATGCATGCTTTTAATGGCACTGATGGTCTGTTCTAGGTCTTAAAATCCAGACATAAAGATGGTAACCACTTTATTACACAGCTGTAGATTGTTGTATTTATGTCACAATGTTTTAAAAGATTAAAAATATTACAACTACTTTTTTCACTAAGTAATGCATACCAAAAGCAACAACATTGCACTGCAGATTAAAAAGATCAGAAATATCGTATATTTCTACTTGAAAGAAGTAAATTCAGAATGCTTATTTAAAAAAAACAAAGTTTAAAGATGAAGTGAAGTAAATTAGCAGGTAAAAAATCAGTTGCTTCTGTCAAGCTAGGCAAACAGGAATATCAGATTACAAACAGACAGATGATGCATCACAGTGTATCAGCTATCAGAATTCTGTGAAGTCCATTGCTTTCAGACGGCAGAGCGCTAGTAATAGTCAGTCAACCTACTAGTCACATTTCTCAAGCATTCTGTTCAATTCATTTTAATTGTGTTAGAAATTTCTTCAGCACAAGCCGCTTAACATTAAGACTCCAGTTACATTTTGTTTTATAAAAAGTTTTGGCCTTATTTGTGCTGTATTTTTTTGTTTTTGTAGACAAACATAGTTTAAGACATGTATTTGCATATTTATTATTATTTTTTCCAGTCTTTCTTCTAGCAAACAGTCAACTTTACACTGCAAAGATAGTGTTACATTAGGTAACAAGCCAGAATCTTGACAGTGGCTCTGAACCCTAAATATTTAACACTTCTTTCATTGTATTGCTAGCATTGTTTCTTTCATCACGAAATGCAGGTGTAGTTAAATATAAGAAAAGCTCTAATGATGGAAAACTGATTATTAGAGTGTCACTTGTGGCATAAATCTCTACACCTGCATGATCTCAGGGTCAGTCTAATAAGTAATATCCAATGTCAGTTTCTTATTCCTGAGTTTCTAAAATCTGCTTGCTTGGAATGTAATGAAGTATCAGGGCCAGTCTCATGCCCTGAATCTACAGTTGTAGATTTCTATATTTCAGTTGTAGAAAACTGAAGTATATGTAGATTTTTGGAGTGGCTCGAGTTCTACTCAATCCTTCCATTCAGTCATATGATCATTTGTTCATTAACTGTCTCCATCTTTTTCCACTGTCATCAGATTCTTTAATTAGAGCAACAGTTTTGGGTGAGCTGAGCGCTGTTCACTGATTGGCTAGATGTGCACCTTTCTGATGTTTCTTCACAACGGTTGCCTTAAACCAGGGTTGACGCATTCCAGAAATCCTGACCCCTCCCCCAGCAGGTCATAAAGTTTACTGATGATTCGACAGGCTTTAGAATTGATTATAACTGTGTGACAGAAAATGGTATGAATGTGACTAATTGTTGGTCATGCATATTTGGGTTTTTGGATCATGGAAAATTCTAGAGAAAGGATCACAATTTTTTCAAGCCAGGTGTGGACAAGAGCAGTGTGAATGGCTATTCTGTTTTCTTAATTACAGCTACATTCTGATACCCTGCTTTCTAAGCTGTGTTCAGTAGTTTGTTTAATTCACATCAATGGTAACACAAATGGTCACCATAATCAGTGTAGAAACCAGTGCCGGACTGTTGGCTAATAATCTATGCCCCCCCCCCCGCCTTTTGGACCCATTTCTGGAGAACTTGAGAGTTGGCGGAGCCCAGGCACAGAAAGCGGTCAGGCACTTCGACATGGAAGTGATTTTCAAAAGCGAAAGGAGGACGAACGGATTGACGTCTGCTTAATGTAAGATACGGTGAGGCCAGGCACTTTGCCAGAGCCATAGAGACACTCAGGGGATTACGAAGCAATGCGTGTCCAATTTATTCACGCCAGCCCGTCAGTGAGGGACTGGATGCATCCATTGTGCGCTTATCTCTCTGACGAAACCCGTGCGTGTCAGCCCACGACCACGAAAATATGTCAGCGATGAAACAAAAGCTAATTGTCAAACTTAGACACCACATGTAACGCAACACAAACCTGGATTAGAATGCAGTGGCCTCTAAACATGTTTGTTACGTTTTCTGAAACGAGTATAATCTTTACTGTTGATGTTCTATATGTATATGGAATTGTTCTTTGACAGCTACTGTAATAATGAGAACAGGTTTGTTTGCCAAAACTTTCTGCTTAGCAACAGATTATTTTATTGGCTAATTAAGATATTTAACATTTAGAATTTGGTTATAGTGTCATTATGGCATACCACAAAGCTACTGCAGTGTCAGTGTTACACAAAATAACTGCAATGTTGTAGTTGAACTACATTGGTGCTTACACATATTTATTTGTTACAACATATATTCCACATACCAGAATTACTAAACCAGCTTGATTTTATTACCTTGGATTTGCACCACTGCCAAACAGTTGCCATGTAATCACTATGGATTTACCACTGTTCTTTTCTTTTTGGCAAACAAGATTTACCTAAGTGTTTTTTGGCTGTGTTACCATGGCATCACCATTAGAGTTGCTATGGCATTACCATAGTGTTACTTTTACAGAGAGGTTTGAATGTTACCAAAAGAAATGAAGGGTTTGTCTTGTACATCAAAAAAGACTCTTAGTCATGCTGATAATATGCACATAGTTGCAGTATGGCACTGAAGTGCTATAGCATTGAACAAAAATATGTATTGTCAGAACCCTCTGCCTTTAATTTGACATATAAAAGCATACGACTTTCATAAATTACCTAAACTCTTGACACTGCTCCTGACATGCTGATGTCTAAATTATACAATGCTGTTTCTTTTATTTCTTTGACTAGAATGCTTTCAGTACGTGGTGCTTTTTATGCATTACGTAGATGGAATGAATTACAAAAGATGCTAAAATTAGATACACTTGTGTCTTTTTGAAGACAGTGCAAGTTTTCCCTGAAACAATGTTTACCAATGTCTGCATTTAAAACTTTCTGACACATCTCTCTCTCTCTCTCTCTCTCTCTCTCTCTCTCTCTCTCTCTATATATATATATATATATATATATATATATATACATACATACATACATACATATTTACCATGACATATCTAATGACCATTGGTGGTTATTAAAAAAAAGTCATTGTTGATATGAAATAGTAATGATCAATCTCAAACAATATCTATATCAAACTGTTTTGTTTTAAAATCAATGACTTTGTCATTTTAAAAAGGGGTATTAAATAAGAAAAAATGGTCTTAGACTGATGACCCCTGTACTTATTAAAGTATTGGCCCCTGCCAGAATATTAGCAATAATGTCACTCTGTAACTGTAGTCAAATATTACAGCCGTATTGCGTCTGGATAAGTTTGACAGGTGAGGAAAAACATTATCCTGTAGTGATGTTGAATATGATTAAATATCCTTGCGTCAGGAGTAAAACTGTCTAATCAATAAGCTGTCTTGGATGCGCCTAACGTGAAATAAAGGTTTAGTAAAGGCGATATTTGTGTGTGCGGTGGAGAGAGGCGAGTATTGGTAGAGCGTCCCCTCCCCTCTCTCTCTCTTTCGCTCACGCGCGTTATTTTCCAGCTCGGAGCCTCAAACCCGCGCGGCTCGATCGATTCGCATTGATTGTCCCTGACGAGCTGCTCCACTTTCTAGCCAATGTCAGCCCGTCTGCGATCGGGAAGGAGAGAAATGAAGGAAAATCTCTGCCGCCCTGGCGGTGTCATTTCCACACACTTCGGTTGGCCGCCTGCCAGCAGACAGGACATTCAAAAGAAGCGGAGTGGACTGAGCGAAACCAGGAGCCGACCGACCACATCTGACCGCTGTTTACAAGAACAGACCGCACAATTCAGAGGGGTTACCTACACATAACAATGGCAATGGTTGTCTAATGCGTAACTAACGTGCGCTGGTGTTTTTTAAAGACGTGTACTCATTACAAGTTATTAAAACGGACCCGTTTTCCACATTTATACTTAATGCGTAAAAATAAAATGGCAGCCCGTATGATGTAATTGTGCTTTAGAATTTGGCCAGTGCTTTGACACTAGGGCATGGGTCATTAAAATGATATATTTTCAAAACAAACACAGTCTCCAAACATTTTAAAGTGTAAAATCATTAAAAACTCTATACTTTACTATTGCATATTAATTTGAAATGGATTGATTTTTCTAAATGAAACAAAATAGCACGATTACAAAGTCATGCAGTCACCACGTGCATTCTTCTGACATTGTTTGATGGTAAATATGAATGTGTCCAAGGGAAGTTCAGTCTTAAAGAGGTATGACAACATATCAACTTTTGCTCATAGAGAAAAAATCACGGGCTGCACACTGCACGGGGAGACCGAGCCGACATAAACACCACCCCGTAACATTAACCCTGTAACCTTTCACAGTCCATATATATCTCACGAAACACCTCACACGTCACGCTACAACCTTTAAACACCGTCGAAAAGAAACGCTGCGTAACTCAAAATGCCTTTGTTTATCTGTGTATTTTCTCCGTCTCGGCGTCGCGGAAAGTCCAGTTCGGTTTTTACGCCGGGCTCCAAAAATCTATGAAATGTGTTTGCATGTTCTTCTGGATGTAGAGGTGGGATTGCGAGAATCGAAAGGTTGGTGAGCCCACACGCTCGGCTTCCCAGAAAGTACGTTTAGCAATAATTTACTATTCTCTTCCTCACTCGCTCCACTCGGTCGAAGGCTACATGATTTGCGCAAGTGGCGAATAAGGTTTTTCTCCTTTCTTTTGCCATCAATCTCTACGACAGGCTTGGAGAAGGGGCGCTCGGACAGTGGAAGCCCTCCCCTCCGCTCGGATCTGCCTTGGTAGGTGCGAATAAAAAAGGGGCCAGTGTTTGCAAATATGCAGATACATTGAAGGGGGGGATCATACTTTGTTGAAGTCTGCTCAAAGTTGGGATGTCATCTTCCTGACGATCTTGTTGGCTGGGAGAACGGGAGAATGATTGTGCCGTACATTCTCATTCGTGCTGCTGCAGACCGTATACTGGCACCGCAGAGATCGAGGTTTCAGATCATTGAGTCTAGACAAAAGGTATTTTTGTGCTGCTCTAATGTCAAATAAAATTAAGATCAGCCACATATTTAGCGACCGAGCATTATGGACTCGTTCCCTTAAATGTTATTTGTATTTTCAATCGGCTACATAACATTGCTTCCCAGGAAGTAATATTCCTTCCTTTGATTCTTCAGAATGCGAGTATCCGATGTAATCAAAGTTGTCGAATTCCGTGTTTAAATTCACAGTATATGCAAATGTTAATGATATTTCGGTGGTGTGATGGACTGTGCAAACTTAACACTCCCGGAATATTTGCTAGTAAAATTATGTCGCTGAGCTTTGATGCCGATGACGTTTATGATAGTTGCTTCAGCATGTAACGACAGGTGGTATTGTAGTTGATGATCGTTATGGGAGTGCAACTTTTGCTCTACCAGCAGCGGTACATCTATTCATTTACTAACACAGTGATCGTTCATTTTGCTTGCTAAAGATTGTTATTAATAACAATATAATCAAAGGGGTTTAACAGTATTGATCATTTGCTGTTCGATCGCTCGCAATCTGTGATGATTTGTGCAACTCATCGGAGTGGGATTAGGCAGAAATGTGCGCTTCATTGTTCACCGAGAGGATATTATCAGGCTTACGTCCCCGTGGAAGCGCCGCGGAGAGCGCGCGAGCATTTACTGCTGCAGTCCACGACCGACAGCGCGCGGCGCTCACGAACGCACTGTTTGTGTGATCGGCAGTCATTAACTTTTCACATTGACGGGAAGAGTTGAAGAAGTTTTGACTCGCATTTAACTCCGAGCTGTGCAAATGATCAACGCATGCGCTCGATAAAGTCTGGCTGAACGATGAGGGAAAACGCATTTATGTCACAGCGATTGCGTCCGCCGGATCTCGTGCGTAAATGTGTTCGTGTGTTAGTGCTTGCGTGTGTGTGTGTGTGTGTGTGTGTGTGTGAGGAAGAAAAGAAAGCGGCAGGGAGAGATAGAGGTGTGTGTGTGTGTGTGTGTGTGTGTGTCTTGGGGGAGATATTACGTTGGACTCCGCATTACCTGAATTACTCGATATCTGCCTGCGTGACGTTGCGAAGCAACCTCACAGTGAATTTTTCTCCTGTTAGAGGCTTCAGCTGTTCAGTGGCAGGATTTAGCAAATGCCTCCTCCATTATCGACATTGTATTTTTGCAAGTTAATTATTACAAATGTTCCAAGTTTACGTTCCAATTTAAAGGATCAACAAGATTACAAACACACACTATACATACAAATCGTCAAAATGGATATATTGTTACATATACACATTATGTATGATGTTTAGGACTTTGCTGGTTGTATAAATGCGTATATGTATGTTTGCAGTTTATGCATTGTTTAAAGCTGTTTTAGGTCGTTATTCATTAGGGGAGGACCAATTAGTCGCATGCTTGTCCTCAGGGAGGAGGCAGGAGCTCTCATTGCAAACAGCTTCACGTGACATGACCATTAAAGGCCCTGCGACCTAAATATGCATAAATAAATACATTTGCCACTTACGTTTTATTTCACAATGGAGGCATACACTAGTCTTCTTATCAAGTTTTAGGCAAAAGCAAGTCCAAGCAGATATCAGCTTCATAACTAAATCAGTAAACAACATAAAACAACAGCATGATAATCATTTGCATTGTTTAAAACCACATTGCAATTATTAAACATATGATCAATGATCATAACTGGAAATTAGAGGGGAAAGTATTTTGTGTAAAGATTTTTTAAATGGATTTACAGAAAACAAAGCATTTTCAAACCTCTCTCAGTTGCGGTTTGGTATAATTAGCTGTTACCTGACTTATGAGTGATATCACTCAAAATTCTCAAGAGGCGTCTTTATGTAGCTATTATTTTGTGCTTAGTACATTTAATGAGTTTGCTGAATATGGCTATTACAGCGATCATAGTCAGTTTTCTAAGATTTTTCATAACATCCAGGCTATTGCAGTTACACTGATATAGAAATAAATATTATCAGATTTATTCAACATCAAAAACATTTTTGCCCTTGATATCATTTTAGCTTAACTTTTAACTCCAATGACAAAGAGAAAGTAAGGGATAGAATATATGAATACAGAATTGTTGCTCTGTGCCATAGTGTCTATGCTGTGTAACAAATTGGTTAAATTAATTAGAATATTAGCAAAGTTTCAGTTGGTCAAACTTGAACAGTATGAGCTGTTTTAGATCTAATATTAGTATGTACAGTAACTGATCATATCATGTACACTTTTTAGACCACAGACAATGTTGATGACTTTGTTTGCTAGTCACATATTGTTTGAAATTTGGTTTGTCAACACTTAACTGGTTAGCTACAGCACTTAACTATTTGGCTGGTTTCCTGACCAATTAAATTACAGTTGCGGGTTTTACGCTGTGACCTCTGTGAAAATTAGAGAATATTAGAGAATATTTGGGATTTTACTAGAGCAATGGTGCTGTTATTTCTCTTAACTTCGCCTGTTGGTATAAGTTATGTGGGTGGTATTGCCTCTTCCTGTTCAGCTGTATGTTTCTTGATCTCTCAGCCTGTGTTTGAAAATGAATCCCCTCTTGTCATTTCAAGTGACCAAGGTCACTGTCATTAGTCATTTGTTGCCATAGATCAAAGGCTAATATCCTCAAAGGCAAATATCTAAAATTTCCAACACATTGTATTCACGACAAAGTAGGAAATTGTAGTTTATGTAACCTAATGACAGCTTTAGGGAAAGATCTATTTATATTGAATCCTCACTTCTTGTGGTTTCATTTCTGTTTTCAGATGATATGAGGTAATGTTGGCGGTATATGATTGTACTTACAGTACAGCCGTGTCGTGTCCTCCGTCACCCCTAACCAGTCAAACATTATTGATTATGAAGAGTAAAGAGCAGTAACACACAGGAGAGTTGCAGTAATGCACAGGAGAGCTGAAGTGATCATATTGATGTATTTTGGCAAGTTCTAATACCAGAATCTTGAGTGCTGGAACAAAACAGGCTACAAAACAAAGCAAACTTTCAAACTATGTTTCTGAGCTTTTTCTTCTATGTTTCTGCGCAGAAACTATGTTCTGCGCAGACTTACTTACTAACATACTTCTATGTTTTTTCCTTTTTCTCCCAAAATGCATGTTTTTGCCATGTCAATAACTCGATGTGGGTCAACACTCATCAGATGTAATACACACAGTAATGTGTCAAATGTTTATTATAAATATTGACAAATCTGGCATTTACTTTAAGTAATGAATAAATTGAAACCACAGAATGGTTTCACACTTACTTGACTTGTCACCACAGTCAGTCTGAAAATCTTACAGTGTTGACAGATTAACAAAATTATCATCATTTGCATATCACACATTGCATTAAATGCAGTTTCATTAGCCATTTCTAGTGTTGGTAGCTAATAACTTATAGAAATTATGTGAAGTAAAAATTACATTAAAATTATTTAACTATATAAAATGATGTTATACATATAAAGTTACCAAAGCCTGTGAAATTGTTTAACTCAGCAGGTGACATATGGAAAGAGTACCTTGAAGGCTAACTCTGAATTTGCCTGATATTATTTTAGTGTTAACTAAAGCTTTGAAAGGAACTGTCAGGAAATAGTACTAAAGCTTCTTAAAAAGCATTTCTTAGGTTTATATGTTTAAGCTAAGTGTTGTGTTACGGCCTGATAGCAGCTGGTTTCAGGGGTAATAAGTGGTAGTAGTTGTAATCTAGTAGTTGTAATCTAAATAAAGCAAAAAGACAAAATCAAGCAACATTACTCATTTGTGTTAAAGGAATAGTTCACACAGAAATAACATTTTTTAATCACTGACTCATGCCACCCCAGATGTATGTGACTTTCAGTCTTCAGATGCACACAAACAAAGATTTTATGAAAAATATCCCACCAAATATCCCTTACAATGCGAGGAAAAGCCAAAATGTTTTTTTTCATTTTTTGGTCAATTATCACACTCCAGTAAACATCCCTGATTATTTTCTAAGTGGAAATGTTTCAATTTTTAAAAGTAATGGCAGGAAAGCTGTTTTGTCCCATGTGAAAAACATCAGTGCAATATATCTAATTTCTCGTACCTTTAGTTTTTCCTTTAAAGAGCACGACATAAAGTGTGCTTGATGTATTCATATTTGCATTTTCTGTCAACTCACACAACTCAAATAGAAACAAGCAATGAAAGATTAATCAGCTGAACTGATTCTGACCATAAGACAGATGAGTTTAGGATAAATTTGTTAGCGAAGGCATGAAATATTTTGTCCTCAGTCTGTTTTTGTTTCAATTGGTTTATTTATTGACTCATCTGACTTAGTGCCTTTTTGTCAAATATTTTATAGTCTGATTTCACTGAAAGTAATAAAATCAAGCTTTGACTTAGAGCTATAAATGGTTCATTATCCTCTACCGAGCTACTGATTACGTGGCTAAGGGTCTGATTACACAAGCTTTATTTGAATGAATACAATGCTTTGCATTACAATCATTCATAAGCATGCTTTTGAATGGAGCTGGGTTAATTGCGTTGAGTTCTGGCTAGCCGTCTTTACAGCTGCAAGTGAGGTATTGTGCTACCAGAGTTGTGTGGCCCGAAGTAGCGTTCACACACCTTAAACAGCGGCACACAATCAGGTTTATTAAAAGTCCTCGACCCTTCAGTCGAGCTTGAACGGTGCAACACCTGCGTCAGCATGCTGCCTGATACTGAGTCATCTGCCTCGTTTGTTCAGTCAGTTTTATACATTATGGAGCTTTGTTTAAAGTCAAAGCACACTTAGGTGAGGACCAACATTTACATGAATTCAGCAACCACTTTGGATGTCCATAGCTATTTCCATAGTTAACCTCAGTTTTTGTGCACCCCCTGCAGTGTTCAGAATATGTGTTCATTAGTATGGGTTTTGCATTGACTGAGTTGTTTGTGTAAACAGTATGTTTACATTTGGTCATGAAAATATAGTTCAATCCTTGCTCCTGTTGCTATTGTATATGAATGTATTGAGTTTGTCTAAGACCTCTTTCACACTGCATGTGAAAGTAATGCATCTTCTGTGTGCATTTATTTTGGTGCCCACATTAACAGGTAACATTGACACTGCCCATCTAAAGTGACAGTGAGCCTATTTTTGCAGTGTGTAGAGCACTGAACGTCCTAGAAAGTATGTGTTGAAAATGTACTGTAAACATACTTATCCACACAATATTTTGCGATATGTGAAGCAACACAATAGATTACTATGTAGAAACTACGAAGCAATACAAAGTTCCACACTCAGGCACACAGACAACACTTACTGTTCAGCAAATCTGACAGAAACACAGAATTTAGCAGTTTCATAGCAGTTTAATTCTGTGCAGATTAATTTGGCATTGAATGTAAATGTGATCCACCTGATCACATTAGAATGATTTGTTATCATTTGCAATGGCCAATCCTTTTATATTTTATGGCAGATATTAAAGTTGAAAGTAAATTAAAGATTCTTGTCATTTTATTTTCCATATAGAGGCAAGTCAGAAATACCATTGTCTGTGTGAAAGCACAATGTGAACCTGCTGCTGTACTCATCCTGTTGTTCTGCAAACACACTGTTCGCGTGTGCAGCTAGAACAAGATGTAACACAATATCATATGCGCAAAAGGAATATACAATGGTCTGTCAAGGAAGAATGAAAGAAATGAGACAGAGAATGAATGTGGCAATGACAATAATTGTGACTTAATCAGAAACATCGGTAACTTAATTAGACAGGAATGTTGGAAGAGAGTAAAGTGCATATGACAGAATGTGGGTGTCACTGATTTGAAGACGGATTGACAGTTGACAAAGTCAAAGGCAGAAGAGCCAACATTGTAAAATTGGAATATTTCAGATATAATTCCTGGGAATACATGTGAAGAGTTTGGAATAAACAATAAAAGTGCATGTTTATGAAGCTGGCGGCACAAATCAGAATGATTGTTTTCAAACAAGTTTTAAACCCTCCCTCCATCTGCCATTGGCTGGACACACAGATGGTTCCACCCTAAACTCACACTCATTGGCTGAGCCAATGTTGTTTGATTAAAATTCTGTTTAGCGCCCCAAGTGGTGCAGAAATCACGCACTTCACCTTTAATTAATGTTGGACCTGATGTTGAAGAGGTAACTGACTGACAGGAACTGAAGTCAGTGACAAACAAATTCACTTTGTGATATTTCAGCTTTAACATGATCTCTGCCAATGTCATTTGTTATAGGAGCAAACTACAGAGAACTGACAATGCTTAGTAACGTCACATGCTGTATGATGGTGAGCAGGCTGATGTTTGCTACGATCGATGGCTGCATATTACCACAAATAACATCCGGATCACTGGGTAGCTGTGTGACTGTATTTTCTCTTAACTGAAAAACTTCTCAGAACAGGAGGGGAAACAAATCGATTCATTTATGTCCAGTGGGCTTATTTGCTAAGTCATTTTGTGGGCCCATTTCCATCACCCTAATGGTTACTCTGGGAACAGTAATTAAGCAAGTAGTGCTAACATTGAGCCACCTGTCCCTTGCCTTTTGCCTTTTTTTACCACATCTGACTGGCCACACAGCTTCAATAGCTAAATGCTGTGTTATGTCCTAGTCCAGTATTTCCCAGCCTTCATTGCTTCATGTACCACTGCAGCATACATTCTGCTTCAAGTGTCACACACGTAATTTTTTCTTTTGTTAAAAAGGAACTAAACATCATAAAATGAATCACAATTAGTTATTTTATTTGGTAGTAATACCAGTTAATACATTTAACTGAGCACATTTGAGATCTTTCCAAATGTTCCCTGGATCATTCTGGAGGTTCCTCCAGGTCGATTCCAACAAGTATCCTTGTTGGAATTGCTGTTTTAGTTGGTCTAGGGTAACTATGTATCATAACCTGAATTCTAGAGACAAAAGAGCAACACAGATAATATCATGTCTATATCGCGGTGATGATGAATTGGAGCGCACCGCGAGGAGGGGGCAGGGTGGTCGTTTGGTGTGTGTGGTGGTGTGTGGCCAACTGTTGGCTTGGTGCAGCGACCATAAGAGTGGAACGGATTTGAGATGTGCCATATTGCCATTCCAAGCCAGGATAAAAGAGAAACCACAGGCTGTCCATGGCAAGCTAGCATGGTCTGTTAGAGACATGCTTTTCTCCTTAGGTTTGGATGGGAAGTGAGTCATTGCCGCTAATACAGAAAACGCTGCTATGTAATTTCACTGTTTTTGGGATGTGAAGGTTGGGTGCTTCCACAGTCCCAGCAAGAGATGTGTGCGGTGGGGAAGGTTTGGCAGGCGTAAGGTAAAGCAGCCTGGTGCAGTGTGGCCCCTGGTTTGAAACACAGTGGAAGAGAGAGAGAAAGAGTGAGAGAGAAAGAGAGAGAGAGGCTGGCTGTGGTCCGTTGGCGCCACAGACCCCTGAGCTGGGGAGAGAGCGGGGGCTGCGCTCCTGCCTTTGAAGCTTTACCTCCCACTAATTCTGGCCTTCCAATTTCCACACACTGCGTAGATCCCTTCACCCCCCCACCACTCTCCCTCCCTGGCCCTTTGTTTGCCTTATAAGGACTGGCCCGGCCATTTCCTCAGCTTTTCTCAGTGGGGTTGTGTGTGTGGGCGTTTGTGGAAGTCTCTGTTGTAGATGGGGGGACAACCAATAAACAATAAGTGTTGAGTTTGTTGTGTTTGAATTGGTACAGATCACAAAATCTCTCTACGTCTTAATATTTACTGAAGTTCAGAATGTCATATTAACAGTATGACATGAATACATCATCTGTACTGACAGAGGTGATCTGGTTTATGGCTGCACAGGTAACATCAGGTTACAGTTAATTGCAGTAGAAACAGGATCTACTGCAGATGTACCTCAGTGGGCAGCACTAGTTTATAAACAGGTGTAAAGGGGATCCAAAACTTTGTCATTGGATCACTTAAACCATAATTGAAAGTAGCTGAAATCACATTTGTAGTGTAGACACTAATCTATCTTGATGTGCTCTATTAAACAGCAAAGAATTTACATATACTATACAAATGATGTGTCTATACAAATTGTCTAATATCAACATTGACAGCATCACGTGAAGCCAATCCAATATTCACTTAGTTCAAACGCTGAAGTTATGGAGTTAAAAAACACAGATCCATTTCTTAAAATCTGATCAATTGTTGAAATATATTAAGAGTATAGAACTATAAAATTGTATGTAGATTGTACAATTAAAAGTATCTGGTTTTGGATAAATTTGATGAGCAATGTTTCAGTGCATATTAAAATCTTCAATAATATTAGCTTTTGATTTTTTGACCTGACAAATAAAATATGTATTAAATAAACAAGGATATTTGTTCTTCTAATAAAGCATATTTTGTACTGGCTGTTTTACCTTGGGTGAGGCATCTTTTACAGAAACATTAAACCGTGCTTTTCTGAAAAGTAAACCAATTTGCTGTGGAAAACTGCTAATTGCATATAAACATGATTATATGGTGTAGTTTCTCTATTATTCACAGTGTTTTTAGTCAGGATGTCTGGCTGTGCTGCAGTTCACTACTCCCTCATTTTTGCTTTACTCCTTCAACATAGTGTTTGAAGATAAATGTACATATTGATTTCTCAGGCACAGTAGGGGCATCAGTACAGCACTCAATAAAATGTTTGAGCTATGCGAAATAAAGGCTCAAATTGCTGCTCACTGTTCTCAGTCACTGCTTTTTTGTTGTCAAGGTCTCTTTTAAACATCAGCACATCTTAAACTTCTTTCTTTTTCTCTCTTTTTTGTCTTTGTGTCTTAGTTTACAGGTTGCAGGTTGAAAGATGTGGATGAGGGCTGAATTCTAGAGTAAACGGCAACGGTGTCTGCCTGCCATTGGCTGGCCAATTTGCCTTTAAGGGGAGGCTCCACCCTCACCTGGGTACTGAGTTGATCGTAAGCGCTGCCTGGCTCCTCCCTTGCCAGCCCCTGTCCCCTCCCCAACCCCGCCCCCCTCCCAAGCACACACCCCGGGGCTGGACCATGTCTGGCGGACAGCCGGAGGGCAGCCGGACACCCAAGGCTCAGGACCAGGACGCGGACCAGGACGAGGACAAGCGCAGCTGCAGGGAGGACAGCCCTGTCATTGAACGCCGCAACCGCAGTGGCATCATCAGCGAGCCCCTTAGCAAGAGCCTGAAGAGGTCTCGCACCCTCTCACAGTACACTGCCGCTTGCCCCCAGACCGCCAACGGACTGAAACACAACGGACAGGCTAAGGTCCACACGGCCAAGCCCCAGCCTGCTCAGCAGCAACAGCAGCAGCCTTCTGCCTCGGCCCTGGTGCCGAGCAAGCTGGACCGGACCCTGGAGCAGGTGTTAGAGGGACAGAACGGCCTGTTGCACTTTGCCCAGGCAGCTGCACTGCTTAAGCGGGCAGGCATGGAGCACATGCTGCTGCCAGGGGGAATGGGAGTGGGCGTGGGTGGGGTGGGTGGTGAGGTGGGTACGGTTGACCTGGAGGGGGCGTCGGTGGCCGATACAGTGGGGGGCCACACAGACTTCCCCTACGGCTTGGGCGGAGGCTTTCCCTTCAATCCGGGGCTGTTCATCATGACACCGGCCGGAGTCTTCCTCGCTGACAGTGCACTACACATGGCTGGCTTGACGGAGTATCCAGTGCAAAGCGAGCTGGCCTCTGCCATAAGCTCCGGAAAGAAGAAAAGAAAACGCTGCGGCATGTGCCCACCTTGCCGGCGCAGGATTAACTGCGAGCAGTGCAGCAGTTGCCGGAACCGCAAGACGGGCCACCAGATCTGCAAGTTCCGCAAGTGCGAGGAGCTCAAGAAGAAACCATCCGCTGCACTGGAGGTAAACGATACTGAGACTCTGTGACCTTTTAGCAGTGGCTAGTATTTTTGTTGTAAATGAATTCCATTAGTTACTACTTTGACCAATAGATTACATAACAGTGAAAAGAAAGAAAGCACAATAAGTTTACTTTTATTGCTTTAAATTTGGGTGACTTGAATAATGGCAGTGTGGAGGGAGCGTCTGCTGAGTGCTAGGTCGGGAGATGAGGCTTTGGGGTGACAGGTGGCACTGGAGGTAGTGGGGGAGAGAGATATGGCCAGACAAGCGCCATGGGGTTTGTTCTAATCTGCCCCCTGCTGCGGGATCACGTCAGTCTTCCCACTTCCTGCCTCTGTGACACTACTAGGACGCTCCTCAGACACATGATGCCCCCCAGTAAGGCTGCTTTTACAGGTCTCTGCATTTACTAGGGTCAGTTTACAGTGGTTTTGTTAGCTGTGTACATCCATGGGTTCATACACGTCAATTTTAGCCCATCTGTATGGTTTTAAGACTGTAGCAGCGGGCATGATGTGTACGTATTTGTGTGTATTTTTGTGTTTTTATGAACAACGTAATCCATCTGGCCACAGGGCTGTCATCTGGAGCACCAGGTGTCAGTGACGAATGGTCCACCCCCTCCTCCCTCTTGGCAGTGTGGGCTGATGGTCCTCCAAACTTCTTACTGAGGTCATCCCAAGTTGTTTTGATAGTACAAATTCCCAAATGTCAATAGTGTTTGATTTATACATTATTCTTTTGTATGGATTATGTACATCAACATGAAATCAAAATAGACTATCTACTTTCATAAATCACATTGCTAGTATTGTGAACAAATCATCAGTGCATGTTATTCCAAAGAAAATATGCTTGTCTTCATAAACCATAAGTGAAATGTAATACACTACTGTCCTTTTATGCTGGTGTGACTTGGATAAAGTTTGTTTTAGCAAACCCTGAATTAGGTCTATGGCTATATTTTGGTAAGGCTTAAGGCTTAATCTAAACAATACAATTAATTCTCAATGGATAAAATTATGTCTCTAGATTTATGTACATTTTTTAATACAATGTTTGTACTCTGAAACTCTAAGTAAAATGGGTCACAATTCATGATGATAAGAATGTTTTGGTAGTTAGGGTTTACATTTTTAGAACTTTGTTAACTCAGAAATTTAAATTAATTAAAACATTAGCTTCATCTTTAAATGGTCTGGTGATTATATTAGTAAATGTAATACTACATTAACAAAGACAAATTACAAAATCTTATAAAGTTATATAAATATTTTGAATTTTTAGTGTATGTATTCATAACTTTTCATGGTAGTTTACACCTGAAGGTCTCAAATTAACAAATTAGAATTTTCTTATAAATAAAGCAGTTCTGTAACAGCTTAACATTTTGCAACAGTTACCAATAGTTTTAATGGCAGAGTTTTACATAAATTGGTCTATTGAGAGCGCGGCCTGTATTCCTGTACTGCCCAACTGGAGAACAGTTACAGAGAACAATCTGCTCATTTGTGTCGCCAGTGATTGTAGCTTTTCTCTGTCTCTGGTGGAACATTCTCTTCCTGTTTCTTTGCCTAACTATGCATTAGTCTCTTTTGACTTATGAAAAGAGTCGAATTATTAAATTAGTCTTAAGGTACACATGCTTCCTTAAAATTAGTATGTACTATATTTCACAATGAAAAGCTTTTGTCCGTTTTAATGAATTCCACACACAAATAAAATCTTTAAAGAAATCTTTGGTTGTTTTGCTTGCTGTTTACAGAATTATCATTATAACGGCATCTGTGAGAATAACAGCAGGGTTATGCCGTGCCGTTAATATTTCAGTCATTAAAAATGGTCTGATAATTTCATGTTACGGCTGCTGCCCCAGCTGTCCAGTCAGTGTGGAGTCAAACAAGGTCGTGTGTGATGGCGTCTCAGGGAATCCGTGTGATTAAAATGTGCCTAAAACATAAAGCGCTGCAGTTTTATGATTTCTTAAATAGATGTTAATTTGAGCGCCTACCATGATGGGAATAGTTTTGCACTAAGGGTCTGAGATGTGCCACACCTGCTGTTTTATCGCTGATAGATGGAGTTGAAGCAGCACTGTGAAAACCAAACAGAGCACAACACATTAATTCATATTTCTCTTGTGATAATGAATTTGTGACTTCGCGTTTAAAGTTGAATTGCTATGTTGTGTGTACAGTAGACACAAAGTTGTGCTAATAATCATGAAAAGCCAGTTATGTGTACTTTAAGATTCTCAGCTTTAAGGTATGACCACAGTTTTGTATTAGGCCATTGTAACAAATGCAAAAAACAAATGTTTGTTAGCTAAATATCAACTCAAGCTCTAGCTATGTTTTGGAACTAGATAGCTTGTTTCTAGCTAGTCCAGGTTGATTATTAGCTGATCCAAAATGGTCTTTCACCAATAACCCAGCTTCCAGCTGATCATACCTGCCTAAAGAGGACAAGCTAGGTTTTGGAAAATGGTGGTTGGTCATCCAGCTAATAACCAGCTAATGACTAGTTTAGACCAGCCAGAAAATTAGCTACTATGTTCCAAAACTTAAACTAGCATTTCCAGCAGAGCCTAAATGCCATTGTTGACCTTTACACTTCAAATCTGCATACTCAGCAAAACCGACAGTACTTCTGAATAATAAATCATAGCCTATTTGTTGGTGTGTTATATGGAAAGGAATCCATGCTCTTAAAATCATCAGCAGTGAATGGCAAAGTAAAAAAACAGCATCGTTTTTTGACTTGATGGTGAACCTGGTAGAATAAGGAAGTTGGTTGAGCTAGTAAAGAGGTCTGGTGGGGACACCAGCATCTAAAACACACTGTCATTTGAAATAATCTGTGTTTAACAGTTGTGTTTCTGTGTTCATGGTGAAAGTAATGGCATGTTTTTCGTGTATTTAAGATTGTTTGTGGAGCAGGGAGGCAGTGATCTTGCAGTACAGAGCTGTTTGCTGCTTTCACAATGCACTGCTGGCATCTCAGAGTGGGCCATAAAAACAAAGGCAGGGGGGTATGTGAAGGGGGGTGGATAGCGTGCAGACCATCAAGGCCTTTGCCACCTCACTGACTGGAGATGTGGGGAATTATTTTAAGAAGCTTGCGTTTGAGTGAAAATAGAGGAACGTAAAGGAACAAGCAGTCATTCACGTCCACCCTGAGATTCCATCACTCTGTTTGTGTGATTATTCATCTGCACTAATGCACATAAATAAGTTTGATAGCTTTTGTTAGTGTAAGTGTCTGTCTATAGATACTGTGAGGAATTGTAGCGTGTATCATCTTGTATCATGTACTGCGTTATACGATGACAGATATTCTACCAACATGTTTAATTATAAATGCTCTTATTCCACATGTAGACACTGGTTTACGCTAGTGTGCGTAGCATGTGCACCTTAGCATCTGGTGCTGGTGTTTTAAGCATTTACACATATAAAAACATGCACATGCGTGGGTTTACTTAGCAATATTTTTCAGACAAATTTCCTCCAGAAGATGGCAAAATCTGACTTTTATCAGTTTTATAAGTGCAAAAATATTTCTTGTGGGGTTTAGTGTGTGGTAACTGTAATTTATGTAGAAACAATAGATGTTTACATCACCACATTTAGACGAGTAAACATGTCTGTATATGTGTATGCAAGCATCCACTGACATTAGCGCTAGAGAGGAGAGGTGTTTGATTTGAGATGATTGTTATCAGTGCTTATGATTGTTATCAAGATAGTCTCTTTTGGTATGCAGACAGAGAGGGAAGCTGTCACACTGCACCTCTACCTGACATCTCAACATACACTTATGCACACTCATACACAGTCTCATGTAAATGCATCCTAACAAATGCGTCCGATTGGGTCCGGTGAACCAGAAAATGATTAAGCAACTAGTCAGCTAAATATAGTTTTGTACATTTCTAGTTATAATAATTGTGCTTTCTCATTCACACAGGTCAGTAATATAGAGCTGGTGCCCCTCAGATGAAACCGAACCCTCAGCAAAGCAAAGCAGTAACTTATTCATAGGAAAATCAATAAATAGATTAAGATTATTCTGTTGTCACCTTTCACTAGAGCGAAGACCTTGGAAACGTTTGCTGCCATGCAAAGCCGTCCCCTTGTCAGGGTCCACTGTTTGTACAGATTTAGGGTGAAAGGTCATGGGTCAGGCGTCATAGTGGTTGCCTGTGGGGTCGTCTTCTAAAAGAGGACTGGGCGTTGGTGTCGCTGCTAGTGGGGTAGTTGGAGGACAAAGGTCAGAACCATCAGGTTCTCAGGGGCTCGTGTGCTAGACACACCCACAGTGTTGGTTTTACATTTCACATGCTGATGTTTTGTAACTTTGTTAAGTGCACAGTTTTAAATGAGTATTTATTTAAATTTTTCATTCAGGTATCAGAAGTATGCAGAGGAGGAAAACAACCAACCAGAATCTTAAGTTGATGCAGTGTGTGTGTACATCACAATGTACTAATTATTTACTCATCCTGATGTCATCCTTGTATTATTTTCTTTCTTACAAAAAACACCAATTCATATCTTATTTTAAATGTCTATGTTTTCATACAGTTAAAGTGGAAACAGCTTTATCGTGTTTTTTAGTTACAGTTTCACATTCAAATTATTTTTTCATTATTTTAAAACTCTCTTTTTGTATCCTTTTGTGGATACTTTTCTAGAAAGACTCAATAAGGTTTAGCCGCTGCCACATACAGACTAGATACAACACAAACTCCAAAACCTAATGAGCTGCTTCACTCTCTGTTGTCCACATACTGTATGAAGCTTCTCAAGTGGAATTCTAAGTGAAATGGAACCTTCTATGTGACTGTTTTGGAACATTCTACATGGTCAGCAACTCTGGAAGGATTAACATGAATTTCTTAGCGTTTGAGATGTCTTCTTTTGCTTTAATGACAGCATAGACTCAAACTGGCTTTAACAAACCTAAAGATAAATATTATACCAGCATAATCTGGGAATGTTGTGTGCTTCAATGGAAGCAAAGAAATCAGAATTTCTGTTCAATGACCAGAGTTAATGACCATGGTTGGTGTCACAAATTTGCTTATATTTAATTAGTGAAAATAGTGTTGCTTTTTAACCCCAAACTTATGTTAATGTCTTAAAAAATCAATGTGGTCACAGGCTTGTGGCACCCACTTTATATTAGAAGTTCAATTATTTCATACTGCCTATATTTTTGGACCTGCCTTAATTTTTATATTGAGAGCAGGTTTGCAATGGCTTGAAAAGCTGTCCAGGTAGGCTGTTCACCTGGTTTTAGAACAGAGCTGTGTTCTTTCTCAGCTGCAATACTTTATTGTTATAAATGTTGCCCTTTGTTCAAGTAACTGTCATCTGCCAGAAAATCAAGATTGTGTACCCTCCAAAAGAAAGAAAAATTACCTCTTGAAATCTGGTGTCTCTTCCAAGAGGTTAAAATACTTCTGCTACCATGATATACACCATGATTAGGAAGTGACAATGGGTAAAGTGATAACATCTCAGAAGAGTAACTTCTATCCAGCTGTTGCCCCGGGATCACTGTAGCCAAATCTGTTGGCTGTATTCCTGTGTTTGTTTGAGTGTTTAAAGGCTAGCTATCTGTCAGCCTTAGTTTGTCTGCTTCAGGAATGCCTGAATGATATTGTATGGAGTATAAGCCTGTGGGTTGGAGCACATGTGGTCATGTGACTCTAGATGTGTTTGCTGCCCATGGCTCGGTCCAGCGCTGGCGAAGGTGTGAGATTCTGTGCCGCAGTAGCGTTGTGCTGGGGGAAGGCGTTACCTCGCTCTTGCTATGCTTGAGCTTCCGCCCCCCCCTCTGTCTTAGCAGCGGAACATAATGCTGCTTGCTTTTTCTCACCTGGCCTGGTCTCAGAGCCCACCTATGTTGTGCAAGAAAAGACTAGAGAGAAAGAAAGAGACTGGAGATTTCAGGAGAGGAAAAGAGTTACTGGCGAGAGCAGTGTGGTGGGCTCTCGACGTGACTGCGTGGTGACTAAATAATGAATGTGGCATATCAAGTTTCACGTGGAGCCAGGGCCATGGCCCATGGCTGGGGGGGGGCTGAATAGAAAGAACAGGGCAGGAAAGAAGCAGAAGGAGGATTAAATGAATCACACGTCTGCAGAGGAAAGCTGATGGAGGGACCACAAAGATCTGAGTTCTGGTGCATGTTTGACTAGATATTTCAGAACACTTTTGTTGATAGTAGAATAGAATTTAGAATTTGGAATGCATTTCTTATTTGTAGAACATATGTTTGTAGCACTGTGATTGCACAGACACTGAGACGTAAAAGGTCTATGTATTGACAGCATCTAAAACACACAAAACACACTTTTATGTTTAAAGTGCTTTATTGCTTTTATCCAGTGTGTTTCAGATTGAATTTTTTTCATTGTTGCACTGTATATTCTCTTACATTTCTTACTTATGAAAAATAAATTGAAATTGCTTGATATTAGTCCCATTTGAATTTCATTTATACCTTTTCAATTTCATAAGTTTTTCTTGAAAATAAAGATAAAGATTCTCTGTCATTAACTGAGTTACCTGTGGCGACACAAAGTTAGTAGCAATATCAGTTCAAATCAGTCTTCCAAGGATTCTTAAAGATATAGAGCATATGTTAAATAGCCTTAGACATGCTAGGATATGTTAGTGTTATGTGTATTGTAATGTATTGTATGCGTTAGTGTCCTTAGAATATAAATACCTATGTGTATGTGGAATATGTTGTTGATTTGTCATCCAGTCAGCACTCTACTAAACGCACCCTGTTTCTCTTTCTCCATCTCTCTTTATCTTTCTGTAAGAAGGTGATGCTGCCAACGGGCGCAGCGTTCCGGTGGTTCCAGTAGGACTGTGACCTCTGACCTCCACCCAAAGCTCCGCCATCAAGTGCAATGCCAACTCTCGCTTGGATCATCTCAGCACCAACACTGGCTGACAAACACAAACTACATGAAAAAGAGAAACGCAAGACAACTACATAAAAAAACATCACAAGATACAGAACAATAAAGCAACAATACAAAAAGAATCAAACGAGTAATGGATGCACCTACTTATTCCTTGAACCAAAAATTAAACATAAATAAAAAATATCTATGGCAACTTTCATTCCCTTTTATATGTTTCCATTTTGGTACCTTTTTGTCCCTTTTTCAGCAGATTTTTTTCTGTGGCTTAGACATGGAACTGTTCATTGACAAACAGCAATGATGGACTGAGTTTGGACAATCAACTAAATTTCTGTGTTTGGTGTTAATGTTGTTTATGTGTGGAAAGAAACAGTACTTGTGTAGAGAATGTACATTTTACGGCTATATTTTAAAATTAGTGGCTAATGGCAAGCACTATTGTAATTTAGGACCATTGCTCTTACTTAAAAAAAATGTATTTTATGATTGTTTCCTTTTTTTTAAGTTTGATTTAAATTTATAGTTTTGAAAACTGATCAATGTTTGTCTTTGAAGGGAAACATAAATATTCCAAAATCTACAAATCCACTATCAATAAATTGAAAGAACAAATATGCATCACGAGAAACCGTAATTGGAATATAAAATTGCCATTTGTTTTTGCTGTATGGTTGTTACTACTGGAAGCTTCAAACATTTCAGTTTGTTTTACTGTACTGGCAGCCTTGTGTTATATTTTGTCAGATTGCATCATATCACATCATGTAATATCACGTTATATCACGTTCCATAACGATGTGTTACGTCTCGTGATGTTACGTTATATTACAAAATGTCACATTATTGTGTTCTCAATGTGCTGGTCTGAATTTTGAGCCCTCTGCAGCATTTGGAGACAAGCACTCGCTCGGCTCAATCGAACGCACTGAAAGAATAACTTTTCTTTTTGTTTTGCCGGTAGCTACATCTTTTAAAAAAGCAGCAATGTTTGTATTGGATTAGAACTATGGGCTGGTTTTGTGAATAAAAACAAATGCATGTATTTGTGTCAAAAATTTACAGCTGTGATGTCTGTCTATTTGCATGTTTTTTTAAGAAACAGCAACAAATTTACAAAAAAATTATAACAGTATGGAATTGTTCGCGAAATCCTCTAGGTTGTTCCCTTTTCAGTTCAAACAGTAAAATAAAAAGCAATGGGACAAGATGTCTTTTTGGGATGCGATAAAATTGTTTTATCAAGAGTGTTTGATTTCTTTGCTTACCTTCACATTATGAAAAATTTGATCTATGTGATGTCTAGAAACTTTATCGGTATAACAATGAAGGTGAAGATGCACTTAAGACTTGAACAATGTGCTACTGTGGCCCACTGATCTTACTTTAATATCACTTGCATTCCTTCGTAAAGTACAGTCTGACATTTAAAGGTAAAAAACACAATTAAAAGACAATGAATTATTGATACTCAGCCAATGTCTCTGACCAAGTCTTTGAAAGCTAATCAGCAGTAACTTAAATGGGAGGGAAGGCTGTTTTGGCAGCTTTATAGGTGCTGTAGACCGCCACAGAAAGACTACATGTTTGAGGAGGCTACATCATTCACATGTGGATTTTGTGGCTTTACATGGGTAAATCATACTGTACCTTCAAAGACGGACACCCACTATTACAATTATCTGTCCAGTATTAATATTGAGCTTAACATCAGATGTACTGTAAAAAACTAAAAACAATTATTAATTTAAATACTGATGACTTATCAAGTATTACAAAAAATGTTAACACAATTGCTCTATGTGGAAAATGTTACTCCCACAAGTACCAGCTGACTAGCAAGTAGCAAATCATGGTTCATGGCTGTGACAAAACTAAGCCCTATTGGCTACATACACAATTTCCTGCCCAAACTTGTTTCAGCAGAAAATATTCTAACACAGGGGGAAAGCTGTGCTTGTCAAGCCATTTTTACAAGATGTTTAACTAATAGGTCTTTGAAAAGTAATACTTTGTATCTTCAAAAAATTGGGGCAATAAATGTAGTTCTTGTAATGGTTGCCACACCGCTGCACTTTTCATAATAAGGATAAAATAATATAATAGAAGTAAAAACTTTCAGCTAGAATGTGCATATATGTAAGACTAAGCAAGGAAGGTGAAAGAATGCATAGTGTGTGAACAGAATAAAGCAGTGTGTCATGCTGTAGCAGGAAGGTGGAGGTACCAGCTGCAGGCCTGGAGAGTTGGATAGAGTCCTCAGCTCTGTAATGAGCCCAGGTCTGTGGTGCAGTCATCAGAGCAAGATCTGTAATGAGCCACAGTCTCGGGTGGAGGCCCGGTTCGGTGGGGTTTGTGCAAAAGTGTGTGTACGTCTGTGCGCGTGTTTATGTGTGAGGGAGACAGAAAGTAGAGCTCGAAAGAAAGAGAGAGAACGTTCCCATCTCCCCCCTGGTGACAGCGATGGGCCGATGCCACGGCCACGGCGCTGAGAGGAAGCTGGGGCTCTGCATTATTAATGCGCGCCGCGGCGTCCTCGCATCTTCCCAGCCGCACAGCTCACTGCCCGTCCTGCCATCACAGAGGGAGAGAGAGAGAGAGAGAGGGAGAGAGAGAGGTGTATGGAGGGGGGTATAGATGAAGAGAGCAAAAGAGAGGGATGGGGGGGTATTGTGGCTGTGCCTGTTAGTGAATGCAGTGTGTGTGTGTGTGTGTGTGTGTGTGGTGTGTGTGTTGGCTTGAGAAAACAATGTTTGTTTTCTCTTTTGGTCAGTGTGGATCTATATGCCTGAGAGAGGACATTGTTTTTGCCCAGTATATATCTACAGACACAAAAAACTGTTGGTATATACCTGTTTGTGTGCTAAATAGACATATTGTCCCTCTGAAATGTAACTCATAATATCAGGGTTATGCTGATAGAAAGTTATCCACACTGTACTGAAACAATACAGGCACATCACTGGGAGAGTTAGCCATGCAGGAACATATAGAAATAATTCACTCCAAAATTTTAAATCTTTCATTATGAATTTATCTTGCTATTTTAAGCCTGTATGCTGTTTTTATTTTTTATGGAAATTTTGAAAAATGTTTAGAATAATCTAAACACAAAAGCTTACACAAAAGTTTATAGTGACCCTAAAGCACCACTAAAGCACCATAAAAGTGTTAAAAGGGTTAATATGACTGTTTCTGAGATGTTTACAGTCAGTATGAACTATTTTTGTATGGATATATGTTATATGGTGTGAAGAAAGACAGTTATGATTAATGGGATGTAATTCTGAAATCTGAAGTGTGTTGGTTCAGGGTCAGTGGTGTTAAGCCAAAATTTATCACAGGGTGTTGACCAGGTGAGAAATGCAAGCTTTAGCGCAAGTTCTGCCAATAAGACTCTAATGCTACGTCATTTATTACAAATAGATCTAGCCAATCATCACTCAACACTTGGAGTATATAAGAGCTGTACTCACCCATCTTTGCATTCACTGACACCCTGCATTCACCGCCATCCTCTCCACCACCACATGCTGGTCCCTGTCCATACATCTGGGGGTAAGCTCCACCCCTGCCTTCATCATCAGACAGGAACAGCAAGAATCTGCAATCCTCGGATTTGAACTATGGACAGGGCCTATGCCAAATACTTTATCATATTATCCATTTTCTACCATCTGCTGATTACTTGTTAAATAAATACTATTTAGATGTTCTTCTGCCTCCGGAGTCTTTATGGTAGAACTATCCATTAGCATCCCCATTCATCTCAATGGCAGTGGCTTGGCAGGCTTATGATGGATATTTTTAAAGCATTTGTGGGATTGTCATCAGAAGCAGGTTAGCATTAGATGCTGATGTTCATGCAGGAACAGGAAGCTGAATGTGATCGTATATGAACTTGTTGATGTGTCAGCTATGTTTGGAGGTTCTCTGGGCATATTGTGGGTGTATCAGTGAGGCTGAGGTGGGTAAAGGCAGTAGTGGATAGTGAGGTGGGGTAAATCACGCTGCTGTGGAGTGGAAGGTCAGGGTGCGGAGCAGACCTGTCACAGTGGGAGAATCCTAGAATCTTATCAGCGCCACACAGACATGCAACCGCGTTGATCTGCTCACCCTCACGGCCAACACACACATGCCCTTCCCCCAGCCCTACGCTTGCTTCCTCGCGACGGCCTCGGCCAAGACAACAGCGACAGCCAGCAGAGTCCAATAACCCTTCTGGACTGCTTTGCTGGAGACGATCCGGGCTTCATACAGGCAAACGCGAGTGGGCAAAACATCAAAGCCTAATGCATAAATGGTAATTGATTCCAAGATCACTAAAGTAAATCATTTCATATACATGTATTTTCTAACACTGTGGAGGGTAAATATGTAGAATTTATCTACATGAAATATGGCAGTGCTTTAAAGTGTTATTTCTGTGGAATTGTGAAAATATAGATGCAGCCAAAGTGATTTCACAATCACTGCCATTGTTCTGACAAACAGGTAGTCTCTCCTCAAACTTCAGATGAGTCGGGAGATGACTTGTCTTTCATACAAACAGTGCACTACAGATCCACAGCATTTACATTTTTAAGGAAAATCAGCCTATGAATGGCTTATTTACAGCTGTCTCTGTGCATTAAAGCTAAAGTATGTTTGTGATGTGGAAAATAGTTTCTTTTACCCCAGCTTAATATGCAAAGACAACTACTAGTTAGCCATTTGTAGGCTGACTGTGCCAAAAACAAACTATGCAACCCAACCAACCTGATACAACAACACTTGCTCATCCAATGGCATCAGTTTTGGGTGGGACAATCTGTTCGTTTGGCCAGTAGAAAACAGTAGTGGTAGAAATTGCAGTATTCATTATTTAGTAGGAGAAGCTTTAAATATATGAGGTTTTATCCTAAAAATGTAGACCTTCGTTCTTCCAAGTTAGAAGAAACCAAGATTGACTTTTATTTATATATTTTATAAGAACAGTGATCAAATTGGTCTGACCACCTTGATCATGGGTTATAACACATCATCATGACGTACCGTTTTCTACATTTAAACTCAGTAGTCAGTGATCAAACTCTTGTCTGAATTAGGCTACAGTTCTCAGCAGCGACCTTGCCAAGCTTTTCTCCTCGGGGTGTGGAAGAGGGAGAGGGAAAGAGAGGCGAGGAGAAAAGAAGCCTTAGCGCTGTGGGAGGCTGACAGCCTGAGGGCCCAGGCCTGTGGCTGAGGGTGAAGCATGGATGAGCAAACCCAATGAGCTACTGCAGTAGAGGAAGACACGTCACCATTGCTGTGAAGATCTCCACCCTACCGAGCCCCACAGTCTCACACCTGTACATAACAATCCATAACATCTTAAAACCAGCAGCGAAGTGCCACACACAATATCCATAGGCTGTTTCATAAATTGGTGAGTTTCTGCCTGTAACATAGCTCCAACATATGCTCTCCTCTGAGGAGGGTTGACAGATGTCCACTCAGACAGGTTCCATGTCTTGTAAACAATGACAGCTAGGCAATGTTTTATTTCAGTACATGCACGAGACACATATTGCCCAGGGTGCACATGGGAGATATATACCTGCTATAAGGGCACATGACACTCTGGTGTATGAAAATAAAGAACTTTCAATAAAACATGATTCACACATTTCTACCCATCTTCAGCCCTGTAGGGAATAATAGCATGCTTTACCTGCAACAGTAAGCAGTTCCAGTGCAGGGCATTATATTGCTTGATTATCAATCTTTAAAAGGGATAGTTCACCCAAAAATGAAAGTTGTGTTATCATTTTCGATTGTGTTATTGTTATTTCTAAACCCATATGACTTTCTTTGTTCTGTTGAACATATGAGTCTTTTTTATTTATTGTATGGAATACAGACACTACTGTTTTCAGTACAACAACAGCATGTACTGAAAATCTTTGGTAATATCCTTTGGTAATATGTCATTCATACTCATACATATTGACACTTGAACAATGCATGTGAAGATATATTGGGGATAAAAACACCATAATCACCCTTTGTAAGTCATAAAGGTTTGACAGTAAACTATAAAGTAAATTATAATTTTATTATTTATTTACAACAATTGACTTCATATTATATACCAAAAGCAACCAATTAAGACAACAGAATATCCCAGTATGCTTTTGATTGGGATATCAGATTGGGAAAAATCTCCCCCACTCTCTCTCAGTTTTTCTCCTCTCTCACTCTGAAGGCAGAGCTTGCATTAACAGAATCTCGGATAAATGCAACTTGAGGATCTCAGTTAAATAAATGGTACCTCTCACGCTCTCACACTCTCCCACCATCAGCCCCCCACCCCTCCAAACTCTCACACAATCGCACACACAAACACGCAAGCACACCCGCAGAAACAGATTAAGCTCAAATCAATGGCTGGAGCTGAAGCGGAGGAGAGATTTCACCCTGGCTTCTCGTTAAGGCCTGGCTGAGGCGCGGAGGCTCGGGGGAGTATTATTACCAGGGTGATGGTTGATAAGACGCTCGTTCCTCCACGCCGCGTCCCGCGGGACAGATACATCGCGCAGCCATGGAAACCGTAAGGCTAGGTGTTATGCTATAATTGGGCCGGTGCTTTTAACAGCACAGCCACACAGCCAGGTATGCCAGCGTCTTCAAATGAGAAATTATACCATGGTGTGTGGAGGAAGAGGGAGTGTGTGTGTGTGTGTGTGTGTGAGAGAGAGAGAGAGAGAGAGAGAGAGAGAGAGAAGAGAGAGAGAGAGAGAGAGAGAGAGAGAGAGAGAGAGAGAGAGAGAGAGAGAGAGAGAGAGAGAGAGAGAGAGAGCGGAAGCGTAAAACCCTTGGACCTTCACCTTTTCTAATACCGCAGTCTCTCTCTCTCTCTCTCTCTCTCTCTCTGTCACGTATAGATAATTTGTTTGTAGCTGGTGTACTTAGAAAGGAAGAACGTTTTTAACCCCAAAATTATTAATACAAATTAGAAGAACTTTAAATAATAACGCTAAACCATCTATTAGAGGCGATATGAACTCAAAATTGACCCTATTTACCAGAAACAATATTTCTGGTCTAATGTATAATCGGTAATTGTATAATTTTATGTTATAATCTGTTAGCATTAAATGTGACATCACTCTGGAGCCGTAGGAAAATTAAATAATTGTTGATGACAGTGTTGAATGGCTGATGGCACACAACTTTGCACACAGCCTCAAGCCCTCCACTAACAAGCAGATCTATAACATCTGGTGAATGATAACGTTCTCCATCACATTTCAATGCCTATTTCAATACCTGTTGTTTCAGTACCCGACAATCTGCTGTGATGTCATGCTGACAAAATACTCTTACAGCAGTGAACAACATTTGCTTTCCTCTACACAACCTAAAATTAATTGTATTTAATTGAATTTAAAAGTTCAACACATATCTGTGTTTTGTATGTATATACAAATATACATATATATATATATATGCCTGTATAGTAATAGTTCATATGAGCAGTTAAATTGTTCACAAAACATTTGTTTTACATTTAATTGTCATTTCGTATCATATATATATATATATATATATATATATATATATATATATATATATATATATATATATATATATATGGGAGCCATTGGGGGCTTTCTTTGGATTACTTCAACATATTAATCTTTTTCTTTACTTTGATACATTTTTGGTAAGTTCTCAGAGATAACCAAGGCTACGTTTCTGGTAATAACCAAGGCTACGTTTCTGGTAATAACCCAGGCTATGTTTTTGGTAAGTTCTCAGAGATAACCAAGGCTACGTTTCTGATAATAACCCAGGCTATGTTTTTGGTAAGTTCTCAGACTTAGCCCAGGCTATGTTTCTAGTAAGTTCTCAGAAAAAAACCTAGGCTATGTTGCTAGTCCTGACATGTTATCAGACGTGTCAGGACAATAACTAGTAAAAGAAGTTTGCCAGCATCTTTTGAACTTGCAATGTGTATGACTTCTGTATTACCACAAAAATATAAACTGAAAATATATAATTTTCATAAAGAATATAAAGCCTGTCAATCATCAACTTTAATCACAAATGAATAAGGCTAGTATTGTACCTTTATGCTAAGATTAATCAAATAACTCAACCGAACAAAGTGTAAAGCAAACACACGCTATCTTTCTCCTGCATTCTGGGTTGTTTACATAGACTTTGAAAGCTCCAGGAGGGACTTGCAGGAGATGATTGGAGATGTTGGTGCAGGTTGCAGGAATAGTGGAGAGCAGAAGAGAAAAGAGGGGGAAGAGTTTCGACGGGCAGCCGCTCGCTCTGCAGGCGCTGTTGATTACGATCAATTTCCCTCGTATCGACGCACTCTCTGGCCCTGAGCGCTAGTCCCTCCTGCTTTTTACACGCTACGTGCTTTGTGTACCATGACACTTCCCTCTCCCTCTCTTTCTTTCTCACTCCTGTTGTCTTCAGTTTTTCCCATCACGGCCATTGGCGCGAAACGCACCTATGACTCATGCTGAATGTGAGGCTAGGAGGTCTCTTAGGATGGCAAAGTGTGAGCAGCGCAATTAAAAACAAACAAACAAACAGCAGCCTGTCTCTCACGCATGCACGTTTCCTGCTTTCTAAAAAAAAAGATAAGATGCTGGGTGCAGCTTGGCAGCTGTTGGGATGCTAGGCCAGCGTCGTCGAATGGGAGGCCATGTGCGGGCAGACGGACGGCAGATAGCCGTAATGGAAGGGAAAAAGTGCTCTTCTGCAAGAGTGAGACCGCAGGCAGGCAGAGTGCGAGAGGGCGCACCCTCATCGTTCTATCTCTCTGCTCTTGGCAGCCTCCATCCAAATTAATTGCATCTCCGAGAGAACGGGAGCACGAGGGGAAGAGAGAGAGCGAGAGAGGGTGAGTGAGATTGCCCTACTGCTAGGCTGGTGTTGCTGTGGGGGAATCATTTAAAATTCTACCTCCCGTGTGGTTCCTGGTTTCCAGTTTAATGACCCCCACCCCTCTTGCTTTTTCTATCTGCAACCCCCCCTCAGCCCGTACCTCCACTGTTGCCTCGTTGTCCGTTCCTCTCTCTTTTTCTCTCTCCCTCCCAGGCGTCTTCAGAGAACTCAACCCAACGCCAACGGCTGCCGCAGTTCCACGTAACGCCCTGCTCGCCAATTACCAATCCAACATCCCTTCCGTTCCCCCAGGGATCGCGCCTCTACACCTGTTGTCACAGGCGACAAACGAAGCCTTTCTCTGATTTCCGCGAGCGAGCCCCAAGCTACGTGATGGACACAACAATGTGTTCAAGCCAGGTGGAAGAACAAAATCAACTTGATTTTTATCCAGAATGATGTTATTCAAGCAGCAGTAGGGACAGAAAGGACATCAGGGGTTTTCTGTATCAGTACGACCTACGAACACCCAATGCCTCATTGACATTTACACAGAGTTTGGCAGCTGTGTGACTCACCTGTGACTGCAAGGTATATCATTGGAAAAAGAGGAAAAAGGGGCGAGAGAGCTAGAGAAAAACAGAAAGGGAGATAGACAGCCAGACAAACAGGAAGAAGAAGGAGACCTAGAAGCTGTGGAGATGGGGAGGTTGTACGCGTTGGGTTGTGGCCCACCTTGACAGTCACCGGGGTCTGGGACCATCTGGCCTGCGTGTGTGCAAGTGTGTGTGTGTATGTACGTGTCCTGCCAGGTCTCTGGGCTCCTGTCACCTGCATCAGTGGAGGATAGCAGGAAGGAAGTGCTTTCATTCAGCCAAAAGAGAAAGCGAGAGAGAAACTGGGTATTGAGCGCCAACCAATAAGACTAAGGATGTGAACCATTACATACAAAAACAAAGCCTCCATAACACACATATACAATGCTGACCACACACAAGGTTAGCATGACTCTGTGTTTGTGTATAGGGTTATTTTCTATTTCATTCTGGCTGGGTGCGGTATGTTCTGGCTCCCCTGTTTGGTCAATAGCAGCGCACAGCTTGTGAATCGATGTGGGGTCAATAGCTCTCAGACGCCTGCCTCTTTGTGCCGGTGCTGATTTAGCTAGCGTCCGGCCCTCTTTCTTACAAACTAGTTTTTTCTTTATGAGCGCCTCAGTTAAATGCGTGGGCAGACTAAAATTACAGAAGCAGCTGTAAGTCTGTGATGGTCAGAAAATAACAAAAAATGCCACAGAAAGTGACAAAAATGCCCCACATAATTAAATGTGGGGAAAAAATGCCGGAGTAGTTTGTTCTTTAAATGTTGTCTAACATTTTACCCATCTCTTCTAATACAGCAGTTATACTGTATACTGTAGTTAAAGTTATACTGTATACTGTATCTGTATTCAGATACAGGTCACTATAAAAAAAATCAATTTGAAAAAAGATGAGAAAAACAAACAACATAAAAAACACTCCCTAGACAAATAAAGAGTTCAGAGTTATATAATCCCTTTTCAAAATGCATTCTGTAGTGTTCATTGTATACAGCTTATATACAGCTATATATACAGTGTCCTTATATATAGCTACTTTATTATCTGATGTTGATTTGACTATAGATATAGAATATAGATATAGAATATAGTCATATATTTGACTATAATTAGAATTTTCTGAATTTGTCAATAATTTTTTTTTTTTTTGGTTCCGAAAAACAAATGCTCTAATAAGGGTAAAACATGCCTCTGAAAATCAGTTCCGGGGGCAGATGTCTTTCTGTCTCTCTCACCAAACACACCCTAAAAGCCTAAGAGCAAAACTGCTGCCTGAATGTTTTTGCATCACAACACAAACTCAAGCTCACCTCCCTTGTGATTGTGTAAATTCTGTTTGGAGTGAAGGGTAGGTAGAGCTGATATTCAGTTTATCTCTCATCTGTTTTTTTTCCACTTCTCCACACATCTGTGTCCAGGCCAAAGTTCTGCTCCACCACAAACCTGTGAGCTCTTGCTTTCACCATTGGCTTATATTTCATAGCTATGCTGTTGTGGGCCACATGGATCAATGGTTGGGGTGTGTGTTTATATTACACAGGAGTCAGACACTGGATCATTGATCGCTGTGAAGGTAAATAAAATGCACAAACAGAGAACCTTTAAATATATCTTTGGTAGTTTTCCAAATATTTTTTGGTAGTTGACAAAAAACACTTCAGGAAGTTAACACCTGCATCGTGACATGCTATAGTCCATCTACCATTTTTAAAAACAACATTTAGCTATTTTTTTAATAAAGCTAATGCATGCAGCTTTTATGACCTCATAGTAACTCAGATACTACATAGAACATTTGTACTTCTCAGACATTTTTGTCACACTGCAGGACCATTTAAAATGAACAACTAAAAGCAAAAAGCCTATTATAAATGTTCAAAAGCTTAAAAAATGGTGACCAATTATAGCACCTACAATAAAAAATTAACCTAAATAAACTCTTGGATATGAAACTCATGTAATGCATCATATATTAAGTTTTTATTTATGTTATGTACGTATGTATATTTAGAGCAAAGGGACCCTTTTGGGGAAGAGGTGTTTGCACAAACATGCTCACAATTGATCTGAACACGATTGATTGGTAAATATCACACTTTATTGACGTATTGGTCCGCTACCAGTTTTCGTCTTTGGTTACAACACACTCCTCTTTATCTCTCTGACACAAACGCACACACGCAGGCTATTTAAAACACATAAAGAGACGTAAGTGTTCTCGACACACACGTCAATGTACCAAATCTTGCTCAGACGCTAGCAGTGTGATGGAGAGGCTCCGAGCGAGCGGAGCAGCATTATGGTAATTGTCATTACCGAGGCTGGAGCGGATGCGTGACTGACGCCATTAGAGAGAGTGCAATTACAGTAGGGTTTGGCGACCTTGCTGACTGGAGGAGGTCAGGGCTTCTCATTAGAGCGGCGTGGAAGGCAGCCCAGTGTCTCCAGCCTGCCAATCAATACCCGCGCTCCCCTGGCCTGAACTAATCACAGACCTGCCGCCCAGACCCACCCTCTCAAAGAGAGCCTAGGACGAGGAACGTTGATGATGTGATATATGCTCATGCTGGCTCCACGCACACACATACACACTGATGCTCTCAGCTGAACGTGTGTGTACAGATCTGGTCAAAGAATCTGTGCGTATGTTCTGATTTTCAAGGTTGGGCGTCGCTTGATATTTGACACTGTGATTCGTTCCTGAAACTGGAGCAGGTTAGCCAAGATTGGTTACCCAAAACGGCTGCAGCGCAAAGGCGCCAAAATGGTCATATTTTAAAAATGATAGAATTAGAAAAATCTATTTATCCATCCATCCATCTAAATACAACAGTAGTCCTTAAATTTTAATTTGAGAATTTACAGTTTACAAAGATTGTCATCTTTCTGTCACTCTGTTCCAAAACCTAGTAAGTTGCCTGCAGGAGCAGCATTTTAAGCCATCATAGGCACTCTCCTGACGCGATGCCTGTTCCCGGAGGTAGGTAACTTAATTATGCTGCTTGCTGAGACACTACATTTTGGCCAAATTTTAAGGCAGTACCACATATATTCTTTGCAGATCAATCCCAGAATGCATTGCAATAAGCTCAGTGAAAATTCAAAAGAAAGAAATGTCAGTTAAATATACTCATATTTCATTCAATACTAAAAGGTATCAATTAAAATAGTTCAATTAAAAACGGATCGTTTTACCCAATGTTTGTATGTGCTGTTATGCTTACTAAAGTATGAAGGTGTTAGCTTCGGAAAATGCTAATGTTTAAACCTTTAAAGTTTATCTGATATGTGTTACGTCAGTTAGCCACATATCCTGCTATCTGTGTGTATGTGATATGTAACATCACCTGCGCAACATACTGATGCAATAGACTATTACTGCAAAGTGTGAGTCAGAGTAAGTGTTTGTTTGCATTAGAACGCACTGAGTAATGGTGTTTGATGTTATACAGAGATTCTTAATACTCTGTGTGTATGCAGGGCAGGCAGACTCTGAGTTAGTTGTCCTCAGAGACGAGGAGTGAGAGGGGGTGGGTTGGTATTGTTGGGCCGGAGGGCTCCAGGCTCCAGCACATTTCCGCACTGTTCGCACTCCACCGCCTCAGTCACCAGCCGTGCCTATTAAATCAAGGGCCCCACTCTACAAAGACTGCCAATTATGCCCGGCCGAGCCGCCGTTCTGCCTCTCTCTCTCTTTTCTTTCTCTCTCGATCTCTCCATTTTCTCTTCCGCTGCTGCTTTTCTGGGTCCAATGTGGAAAACTTGATCCCATCTCTACCAGTCCCATTATACCCGCTGTTACTGGTGAAGTCGTGGTTAAAACACGTGGATTGGTGAACCATGAGAGAGTTCCTGAGGTGGATTATAGATGACTTTAAGACAGCTGATTTGTCTGGGTGTCTGAGCCAATTCCCATGACCGATTCTTAAAGCTTAAAACAAAAGTTTGGGAATAGTGTATTCATATAATCCCCACAGTCCTAACTGTGAAAAGTCTATTAGCTGTCCTACTTCACCCTAACTCACCCTTTTATTTACCGGGGGGGAAAGTTCTGACATAAATTATGTCAAAAATACACCAGTGTGAAAAAAAATTGTTTTAATAAATGCAGTGATGATCTCTATGAATGGATTTACAGACAACATTATAGAAAAACGTAATGAAGTACACTGTTAAAATCTGTAATTTTACAGAAGATTTAATCCTTAGTTTAGATTTTTTTTAGATTTTTTTATGAAAAAATCTGTACGTCTACTGTAAAATGGAAAAACCTGTAATTTCCATTAATTTTGTTATTTTATTTATTTTGTTTTGGTGCCACAGCTGCTGTTTTAAAAGTTTTTTTTTACAGTGTATAATGTCTCTGGGTCAAAAACAAAGCGTAGGTATCTAGTTAACTGAGTTAGTTAACTTGCTTACTAAGTGCTGCAAAAAAATGCGCTGAGTGTATTAAGCCAGTATCTTGTAAACATGACTTGGTTTCCAGGCAGACCAATAATAATGGCCTGTGTGATCTCTGATCATGAACATAGCAGGTTTGAACTTCACACAAAACCTTGAAAATTGTGCTATCCACAATGTTTTCCTTCAGCCCGTAGCATTAGAGCATGCAAGTAAATTAAGTTTGGCAAATCAATTTTAATGGACAGTATAGTTCCATAAACCATTTGAGTACACAACAACTGTACTTTTGTGAAGCAGATCTCCTGGATCCACTATTTGGCTTCTTTATATGTTTCACAGTTTCTGTTCTCCAAACCTATTTTTTGTGATTTTCTTTTTTAAAAAGTAATTGTAACATGCTAACAATGGGTTACATGATCAAAATATACAGACTTGCATTGTCCCCTGTTAACTTTTACCATTTTATTGGTCATTTCAATTTATTTACAGTATAAAGGTTAAAAGTTTGTCACCCTGCAATTGTTTCTGGAACAGTTTTGCCAACAGTTCAGCAGCGTCACTTTTAGATCCACATTCCGGCCTTAATGATCAGTTATGTAAACTCGTGGGCTGAAACAACTGACTATATTATTGTTGTTTGGGTAGCAACATTAGCGGTTTACTGTCAGTAGCACTTCCTGTGTCCACCTTGTGCGTTTGCATTTTTACCTTGCAAACTGTCAATGAAATAGATGTGTTTTATGCATGGTGTGTTCATATATCACTGTGAGTGTGTGTCTGTGCATGTATGGGCATGTGTTTTTGGGGAGGTGGTGGGTCTCTGATGGGCTTGCCTTAATGAAAGTGACCCCAGGCAAAGCTCTGTTGTTTTCTTCAATGGTGTCTCTCCCTCTGGAAGTTACCAGTCGCTGAGAAACCTGGTCCTTAGTCTCCCTCCTTCTTTCTCTGTATTCCCATGAACTCTCTCAGTCTCCCAGAAACAACTTTAAAAGACAGTAAATGAAGAAGACATTAAAAAGAAACGCTTTCACAGGAACCACAGGTGAGTTTTGGAAAACTAATATTCTGTATTTCTTTCTATATATTGGTCTCTTTGTAAGAAGGAATATATTTCACGGCTGTGGAGCTTTCTAAGTGTGCATCTCTTGCTTCCCCTCTGCCTGCTGAGACACAGAACTGAACCCCAACGGATAAGAGTGGAGAGATAGTGGAGTACTGTCAGTGTGTGTGTGTGTGTGTGTGCGCGTATGTGCCACACGACCGGGGTGACGGCCGCTTGTTTACCGGCCTCATTATGTCACTGCACTTCCTCAGAGGCTGTGGCAGGTCACGCCAAGGCCTTCTGTCCACCTACACACACACACACACACAAACACACAAATACACAATCAAGTATTGCGGCAATAGTATGAAGGACAATGTGAACAATTATTTGGGATTGGACATTTCAGACAGGCCACTGATGTGGACAATGTGGCCATCCAGCCTTCATTAAAACATGTTCATAATCTTTATCACTTACATATACTACACCTTACAATCTTGTTAAGAACTTTTACAAAATTATGAACTCCAAAACCTTTCCTCTCCTTTCGCCTCCATGATATTAAGACAATCCTCTCTAAAGATTTGCATGTATTGCCAAATGCTATTTTCCCCTTCTCTCCAATTATAGGGAAATGTGCTTATATTACCTGTCAGGACAGTTGGGGCAGCACCAATAATTGGGCCAGACGTGAACTTTCAAAAGTTGTCGAACTTGCAAAAAACATAACTTGTAATGTAAACTACAATTATTATTAGTGATTTAAAGTTAGAATATTGGTGTTCATTAAGGGATAATTCTTACCTAGAACAAACCCGAGTATGCAGGCAGTGTGGAGTAAGAACTGAATGGCACGATTTTGCCTGGAGTAAAGTTTTTTATTTATTTAAAACGTTCGTGTTTTCATGATGCTCTATCACAAGCACAGCACGTAAACAGCCTGTGATAACACAGCACATCAGCAAGAATGCAATAATTCACCACATGTTTATTCTGTCATTTACTCACCCTTACATTCTTCCAAACCTGTAAGACTTTTTTCTGCTTAACACACACAAAAAATGTTTTTGAATGAATATCTGACAAATTCAGTTTAGATTAATTCCGCCATTGCAGTACATTATAACTTACTTTAACTTGTAATAAAGCAAATGTCAGTTATAACTGAATTCCTCTAATTCAAATGATATGGTGTCAATGTATAAAGTAACGTTACACTACATAATCTGATTTCTCAGTGTGTGTTACATGTAACATATGTCCCTCAAAATTGTATTTAATTGCTTATTGAAATAGCAAGCAAATAAGGATGAAAATCTAAAGTGGAGTTGGATTGGAGTCTTTACAGAAGTCTTTGAGTGTGAAAGAAAATTGCTGTTGCTCTAATCCAAACATATTCTGGACCAAACATACTTATTAGGCCAATTCATTAGGATACCAATTCATTGGGATAAGAGGTGCAATTTGAGGATGTAGTTAATTAATGTTGTGCATCGATCATACATGGGAAGGATGTAGGCAAATGTATATGTAGGTATATGTTGTGTGTTCTCTGTGTCTGCAGTCCCCACATCTATAATCCAGTTTATTGAAATCCGTGTCACCTGCTGCCTGTGTAGTCCAGCACCCTGAAGAGCCAGCCGGCTGGCACTATGATGGGCTATGACACAGAGAAAAAGAGAGAGGGCTGGTCAGGCTTTGCTTACTTTCACATGCTATATGTTAAAGCAACAAAATTTAAAGAGGAAAATTCATTATACATGTCTACAGTGCATTTTACTAGATTTACGAGAAAGGTAAAAGTCATATGTCAATTTAATGCAAAAACTGCAAAAAAGCGTAAAGTTACAGCCATCTTATTTCTAGTTTGTTACTTTGGGTTACATCGGTCAGACTGGACCACTTTCAACCATAACCATCCTAACTGGCTTGTTCCAGTAAATAACCAACACGTACTTGGTCAGGGTAGACATCATGTTTCATTTGATGTGAATTAATACAAGACTGTGAGGGATTGTTACAGTCTGTTTAATAGGCTGCCCAGTTCTGTCACCTGCATCAGTATCAACTGTTCAGCCAACAAACAAACCATTAAGAAAGATTTCCAGAAGAGATTAAATTTGATTTATGAAAATTAGACAATCTACAACCTTCAACCAACAGTTTAACCTTTTTTACTGACTATCTTCCACATCTATCTTTCACAGCCTTGCTTTCATTTATATATGCTGGTTGGTGCTTGTCTGGTTTGTGGACTGTCCTAATCATGAAAATCTTAACTATTGAAACTTGTTAACTAGCGTTTTTGTTTGGATGGTTGGTTTGTTGGTTGGTTGTTTTTTGGTGAAGCTGGATGACCTATAGCAAGATTTACTGGTTAAACTAGTTATGTTGGTCTTAAGTTGATAACACAAGTTGTCAACACCAGGAACTTGTTAAAGACCAACATCCAAAATACCTAGCAATGCTAGTATAAATATTTAGAATTTAAACTAGTTTAATTCAGTTGTTTTTGTCAGAAGTAGTACAGTACATCTGTAAACATGCACATATTATTGTTGTCATAGACACATTGATTATTTGGATATTTGGTCACGTTTAATGGCTAAGTTAAGAATATGACTCAATACGATCTGCTTCTGGTTTCCTGCCTCAGGGTAGATGGGCATCAGTGGGCGGCCATTTTGTGATGTGAGCTGAGGAGAAGAGCATGTTGTCCTGCACTCCCTCATGGATCAGCTCAGATGTTTTCACTCTCTCTGCTGTGCACCTGGGAGTCACGGCCATGTGTATCCAATGAGAGAGAGAGAGGGTGGGGTGAGTGAGAGGAGAGATAGATATATCCTCGTTCAAGCCTGTGACACATTAATTATTAACAAACTCCAAGTAAATGCGTAAACTCTGCCTCTCTCACTCTCCTGTCGTCTCATCCCTCTCTCCTCCACTGCTCACCGTCTCGTCTTCACTCATCCATTTATTCCTTTAGCGCTCCGTTTCCAGCAAACACCTCTCCCTCTCTTCTGCATACACAGCCACTGACAAACACCCCTCTCTAAACCTCTGTTTTTTCTGTGAGTTTTCCTTCGTTCTTTTTTCCTCTTTTAGTGAAGTGCAATGTGCTGCTCGTAAAATGAAGTGGAGCATGTCGATTGGGGGGTGGGTGGGTGATGGGGCGAGGGAGGGTGGGTGACAGCAGTGTCAGGCACAAGGCCCCGAGAGAGAGACAGGGACTAAGAAAGAGAGAGAGAGAGAGAGAGATGGCATGAGAGGGGTTTGGTGACAGGGAGTTTGAGGTGTGGAGCTTAGAAAAGGAAACTGAAGTTGAGTTATAAAGTCAAACATGAAATGGCCTTTCTGACACAAAGGAAGACATTTTACAATGTAATGCCACATATTTTCGGAGTATTCATTGAGAGGGATAGCCAATAAGAGCGCAGGACTTTAATCCATCAGGAACTGATTGGATCATGAAAGTGCTTCTTATGTGACAAGTGGTTGGATTGGAGGGGCTGAAAATTAAAAGGGATTGGTGATATTAGCAGAGAAAAAAAAATTCAAGGGGAAGCAATTTTAAGTTTTAATGATAAACTTTTTTGAATCACTTAAAATAAGACATGGAATGTGCATTAAGAGAGTAAACAGGGTCAATTCTAATTTCATATTAACATATAGTAAAAGTATAAGCTTTAAAGAGATATTGAACACTGTATGACTCCTCAAGACTCATTCTTTGAAATCTGACTAACTACTAGTGGGAGGGACATTCTCATTTTGGTCTGTTTTCCCAGAAGAGAAAATCAGTGCATTTCAAGTGAGTCTTTAAGAGTTTTAAAACACAAAATGGACACACACACAGACTCTAGTTCACAAATAGCTTCTGTATGTCACACTCTAACCGCTAACTTTGCGTTACTTGGACCCTGTCATAAATATAGTCTCCATGGACACTGTCTCCATGGGCATGTTCTCTACGGACAGAAATCTTGACGTGCTGTTTGTGTACGTGTGCGTTAGTAGGTGTGCGAGCGCGGAACAACATTACCAGACCAATATCAAGCTTTTATCAGGGTGCCCTTGAGTGGGCCACTTTCACACAAGCAGACTTGCAGGACACTCCCTGCAGATGGAAAAACCCACTGCCGTTGGGACAGGAAGTCCAGAGGCTGCAGCGATGAAGTCATCACTGCACTCCCGGACTGGAATGATGGTTTGAGACTGATCAACGACCACAGAGTTGAAGGACAGGACATAGGCACACCCTTTACAAGTAAACCGTCTACATATGTGTGTGAATGAGAAAGTGTGCTTCCCTAGTGATTCAATAGTCCTCCTGCCATCACCTGGACACCAGTAATGGAAAACAAGCCCAATCCATTTGTTTCTCATTTGCGCAAAACTATTTTTGCTCTTCAACACACACCCACTCAGACGCACGCACACGCGCATCGCTGACACACATCGGGAGAACAGCTGCAGTGAGCGTGGAACAGAGGACAGTGTCTCTGGCCCTTCGGTCTACCTCACCATGGCAACACTTCCTACTGCGCAGATGTTGCAGCTGGACTTGCAAACCAGTCCTACACAGCTAAGGCTTTAAAGGCACTTACTCGGCTTTTCAGAACATAACAGTGGTGTATCGTGGACTTCCAGTGTGAGGGCAAAGGGCTCTTGCTGGGTTTGGGTCCAATTTAAATTCATGTTCCATTTGATGTTTACACAGTCTCTGGATTTAAATGCATATGAAACATCATTTACTTCACACAAACAACAAGCAATTAATTCTATAACAATTTGTATGTTTATATTAACATGCTACTTTTTACGCATTTTTACAGTGTTTCATTACAATAATACAGTAACAATTATATTTAGGTATCTTCTCTTATTTGTTATTCCTAGCTGTTGTTTTTTTAATTAATATTCAACCTTGGCATCATTAGTCAACAAACACTCATAAAACACTGCAGGTATCATGATGGCCATGGGTACAGGGGTGAACCTTTAATTTAACTATGCTGAGTGGTTGTTAAAAACTAGCTCACTCCCAGATCATTTCGTGTTTCATTTAAAAGTCATTAAAAAGTTTAGTTTTAGACATTACTGAAAGTGCCTGAGTGGGTAAATTGTGAGTCTGTAATTAGTCCGGTCTTTTTTTTATCAATTAAGGCTGATTTGCAGACCATTTGTGAACATAATAGACAGGCATTAAATATCAATGATGTAAACAGGTCACACAGCATTCCATTTAATTTCGGATTATAGCGGATATTTTGTTAGTTAGAAACAAGAACTATATAGAGGACATATTATTTATAATACATATCCCTTAAAATAAAAAATAAACCTTATTCTGTCAAATATAATCTGCATATTGTTTGAAATCTTTATTTTCTAAACAAGAGTTTGTGACAATATTACTTAATGATTACTCTGCAACAGTTTGGAGCAGAAGGACAACAATTTTGTCATTAGAAAGCAGTAACTGTCCTGTTTACTTCAGTACACAGAACCTAAAATGTGTTTCTAGGTCAAAGTGACTTCAAATGATAGAGCAGGTCACATCTGACCTGGTATTTCATGTTATTGTTTTATGTATATTTTTGTCAATTATTTTCTCATCTGATGTTTTTGAGAAGGCATTTCCTCCCTTATCTCCCCTGGAATGTGTGACATAAACCAGAAGTCATGATCTCAGTTTCAGCCCTCTGAGGGACAGCAGAAGGTCCTGAGATCTTGTTCCTTAACATACAGTACCTTGTAAAATTCATATTTTAGTGGGAAAAGTAAAGTAAATCATCAGTATTATCCTGAGTCAGTGTGACTTTATTGCTTATTACATCACATTTGCAAACACCTGGATGTTTATTTTATAAATCGATTCTCCATGTGTGGACACCAGGGAGTGTGTGAGAGGTTCATACATACAGATGGAGCGAGAAAGAGACTTGGGGAGTGGGGGTCGGGGGGCTAGAGTGTGGAAGTGGGTCATCTGTACTGTACAGCAGGTTCCTCAGATGAGCTGAGCCGTTCTGCCTTCTTTTTTACCTCCAAATTATCATGTTCCCACCTCCATCGTCCTGTTTCTGTCCCCTCATTTCGGTACTCTAGTTCCTGCAGAAAGCATCACAAAGTTTGTCAACACTGTATGTCGTTCACATAATATTCGACTTACATAATGAGACACATTAAGTAGTGAAAATGGAATATACAGTAAAGCAAAGCGAGCTTGTTGAAGTCAGCTGCCAGAGAAATTCATTTTAGAAGTGGAGCAAGATTGATGATAAAACAGACAAACTTTTTCTTTGCAGTAACGTTCACTGAGCGATGTGTATTAAGAAAGCAAATAAGGTCCTTTTTAAACATAAGAGCGAGATCTTTCTCCTTTTGAATGCATAACATGTTCTTCATGCATTCTGGTCAAATAATTCATATGAAAAGACTACACTGTCCTTATATTAAACCTTATATGTAGCACCACAGTATTATACAACGATAAATTATGATCCATATGATTCCATAATGCTAACAAAGTTCCTTTATGTAAGTATTAAAGTGACGATTAAGGTAAACCCAATGTCCAAGCACAAAAAAACTGAAAAACAAAAAACAAACAAACACAAAGGGTGTTTGATAGCATCTTGACGGGGTATAATTATTACAGCAGGTATGAGGGAAACTGTTAATAATATCTGCCTCATTGCACCTTTAAGTGTTTTTTGAAACTGACAGACAAGCTGAGATGAAGAGAGATATATCTATACCTCTTGCGTGCACACACACACACACACACACAGGGTCTCTCCCCCTGCCCACTTCCTCTGCAGCCCGTGGTGTTTCCGTTGGGGTGAGAGAGTGCCAGCTCGGTTCCCCCCCTCTCCCCAGTGGGGTCCTGCCTCCTGGCATCTGTCAGGGCAGCTGTCTCTCCGCTCATACCGCGCCCGTCCTCCACGCAGCACTGAGCGACACACACACACTCACAGGTTTACTCAGAGCGGTGATTATACCATACACGCACTGTCACACACACAGTTTACTTTAGGCACACATACACCAAGAATTTTTCTGATTTTTGTTTTCCGTCCTCAGAAACATAGCCGTGACATCTGCAAAACTGACATACAAATTAATTTACATAAATAGTATGATACGTGACAGTGCTGTAGGGCCGTGTGTCAAGTGAGACCAACACGAACACGACAGGTTTAGCCACTGATTTGCCTGGGAATAATGAAACACAGGTGACACACATGCACATGCACAGTGTCAACTGATTGCAATCTTATAGTGCACAACACACACACACACACACATAAAGACAGCAAAAATCCACATCATGATAGGAAGCTAAAATAAAAAACACATCCTGCCGAACAATCAGTTAAAGAAAAAACATTTCTGCAAAAGCTGGTGTGAGTGTGTGGGTGTGTTTAGTGTATGTGTGCAGGTCTGCCTGACTGTATGTGTGTGTTTCCAGGTGTGCACGCACCACAGGAGGTAAAAATGAGAGAATGCGAGGTTCTCAGGTGTTAGTGAACACTTTAGCACACCATCAAGCCCTGTAAACACACACACACGTAAATGAGAGCAAAAGATAACAACTAAGCCCAAAAACATCTATCCCCATGAAACCCCACTAAGAAAAGTGAACCAGTTTACCCAAACCCAACTCACAGACTCTCACTCATTTAACAAAGTTTCTTGGTCACTTTCACGAGCACACACACGCACACACACCTCCTGTTAATAGGGAGGGGGCAGCCAGCATGGATGCGGCCCTGATTAATTGGGCGCGACGCAGGGAAGTGGGTCTGGAAACTACCTGGCAATTTCCTGAACCCCCCACCCACCTCTCCCTCTCTCTTTTTCTCTCTCTCACTTGCTCTTTCTGTCTCTGGAGTGAGGAGAGTGGGCAGGTGGGCTGCTAGGAGGAGTGGCGGCAGCTCTGCGTTGATATTCCACTGGCGTCCAGCTTGCCCGTCGCCCTACATAGCAGGCGCTCCCTCTGGCAATGGCTGGCTTGGCTCTAGGCTCAGAGCTCCGCACACTGCGGCTTCCACAATCTTTATGCTTGTGCGTATAACACAGCCACGTTCTCCTGGAAATGCACATGTATGTGAAGAACCTGCAGACGCTATGGAGAATAAAGGGCTGGGCTGACCAGAGATGGCCAAAGACGGAGATATTTAATTTCCTCTGAATGCTACAGTGGGTTTGAGCTCAGACTGGCACTGATCTCCCTGCTTTGGCCTGTGTGCCTTAAACAGAGAAGGAGAGGGAGAGTAACATTGTGTTCACACTGCAAGTAGAGTATCGAATTCAGATCACTCCCGTTATAATCAACACAGTTGTTGCGTGCTAGCAGTGTATACAGCTTCATCGATTACAACGAGAGAGATCTAGTGTGCCTGCATTGCTCGTTCTCAGGCCAGTCAGGGTGTCAAGGGAGAGAGAAATGAAACAGGAAGGGGAGAGATAAATTTTCCCCACTCTGTGTGTGTGTGTATTACCCTGCGGAACAGGACAGAGACTGCCATAATGAAAGCACAGGAAGGGGGCAGCAGCTGGTGCCGTGCGTTTGAGCCGTGAGGATAAGACCCGTGCGCTGGGCTCGCCAGGGTCTTTCTACAGCGCCACTCGCACACACACGCACACAGAACAGGCACAGGCACACACCCGGAGAGACTGAGCTTCTTTGTCCGATTTGCTGCCGCCCATGCTGGATGAGGGCCCGGGCCGCAGGGGCCCGCCTGCCTGCCCAGGAGCCAACAGCACTGCATCAGCCATGACTACAGCCGAGCACAAATCCAGCCCAGATCAGACACAGCTCCAATAGCACCATGGCTAAAAACAACAACAAGAGCAGAACAATTCCAGTAAAAAGATACATACAGGGAAGGAGGAGAGAGTGAGGACATTATCCAAAGAGTAGAGAATGTAATCTGTACGCATAGCTGCTATAATATATTTGAATGTAGCTTTAACATTCAATACATTTTGTGAGGTAAAATACTAGCTTACACAACATGAAAGAGAATCTTAAAAAAAGAATAGTCTTAATACACAAAATTTCCATTTAGAAAATAGTTTGAAGTCATTGAGTCTTTTGAACATGTATGATAGCTTGTAAAAAGGAAATTTAGTTCATTATTGACTTAAAATCTTGAACATCTGCCCTTGCTCTTCTTGGAGCGTCCATGAGAGGAGCAGTGTCTGATTTGTGAACAAACAATTTGTGTCTGATCTTGTTTTGTACTGAAATGGTTGATCCAGTTTACAAAACTAATCTGAATGATTTGTTTGCAAATCAGAGCAGCTACTCCAGCAGTTAACAGCTCACTAGAATGTAACAATTATCAGTAAACAATGACGTATTTTCTTAATTTCAGTTTGTTCCTCACAAAATCTTCACACTTCAGATTACTTGGAATTTAGAATAAGTGGACTTTTAATGACCACTTTTTTGTCATCTTGGAGTTTGAAAGTCCCATTCCCTGTTCACTAGAGAAGAATTGCTGTGATGTTTTTTTTTTTAATTTTTCTTTCTCCTGTGGAATGTGAAGTGAAAAAAATCACAGGGGTTTGGAAGTAAATAACAACACAATTTTAAATTCTAGTTAAACAAATGCTTTAAAACAAGCTCAGAAACTAGTTTAAAAGGAGGTAAGAGAAAGATGCAGACCAAGATTTTAGCCCACAGCTGGAGAAAAATACTGAAGTTTACAGTCATCTAGCACTTGCACCATAACAGCAGAAAATCTTCAGAATCCAGCAAGGGTGTGACATGTCACAGCATGCGTGTGCAGCATGCGTGTATCTGTCCGTATCTGCACACATTTGTGCTGCATGTTTCCTGATGTTTCGTGAGCCGTAAGGAGATAACGATGAGATGAAGAAGAGGAGGGTGGGGCAGGGTGGTGGGATTTGGGGGATGGGGGCTGGAGTAGGTCTTAGGGGCACCAGGGAGGCGTAGATCCAATTACTGCCCCCCCACACTGAGTCTTTTGTGCGTGTGTCCCTACTGATAAATGGAGCTCCAAGGCTCAGCTGGGCTCAGGCTCCAAACAGCAATGTACCAGCATGCATTGCAACTTCTGCAGGTCTGGTGTTGTGGTGCAAGCTTTATCCACGTGACCCATGTGCGCAATAGTGTGTTTGCATGCATGTATACTTTTAGTGGTGTTGCAACAGTATTTTAACACTTCTTTTTTCTGTTCTTTAGAAAGAACAACACAGAGTTTGCACAGATCACTTGTTTAATCAGACGGAATCATCAAAGCTATTGGCATCATAAACAACACTAAACATTTTAAATCCATCCATCCAAACACTCAAACTCACACACCCACAAACACCCATCCATCCATCCATCCATCCACTCATTCATACATCCGTCCATACATAAATTTGCACAAGTTACATATGATAATTAGCCATGTGTATTTATATAAATATCTGGTTGTATAATTGTGCCCTTCATTATGGATGCCATGTGTATTATAATGGGTTGTACCATATTGTTCAACTTTTAGCCTGTTCAGTTTATAACCAATCACCAGTGTGACCCACACGTTTTCTCAGTGTAATGCCCATTGATGCATAAAGTCTTCTGTACCCCTAACTCTCTCTCTTCCCCAACACACAACCCTTGCCGGCCAGTGGCATCTCTTAGCAACGCCAGCCCTCATCCCAATGGTGACGCCAACCCCCTGAGAGCCCTGAGTCTCCCTCAAAGTCGCACCATCATCTCCTGGCAACAGTGAAAGCCTTCTACATTTAACACCTCTCGTCTCCTGGCAACCATGTTTATAGTGGTGGTCACAGACGGTGGAGCCTGTTTTGGTTCTACAAGCTGTGTGGCCACAGGTGATGACATCGCCCCCTCGAGATCAGGAGTGTCATTACAGGTGTGGAGTTTACAGGATCATATTGGGGAAAAAGAGTTGTAGATTGAGAAGGTCCTTTTTCCTGAGTTTGTTCCAACTGAAAGTGTGGGGGCCAATCGTACTCCACCTCCTACCCTGCCAGGCGTCATCCTCCACCAACCCCACGGAAGTCTGTCTCCTAGCAACACCGACTGCGTGCACCCCGGGAGGGATCCGGAAGTCCACATGCTCATGCGGTGCCGTTCTTGGAGAACATGTCAAAGCACCCCCTCCAAATCTCTTTCTTTTCTCTTTTTCTCACTCTCTCGCTCTCCCTTTCCCTCTCTTTGGTCTACTCCAACTGGCTCCCACGCACAGATTTGGAACGGCTCCTGCACGCAGAGCCTGGGATGAAAATAACAAGGCCACAAAAATCTTCCGCTTTACAGAGTTCTACTTTTTCTGACACTGATCATTTCTCTGTTATGAATAATTGGCTAATGACCTCAAGCAGTTCAGCACTTTCTAGGTCCAAAAATCTGTAAAGTCCATAATCGAAACCTCAGAATGACCCCAGATTGTCTTGATATGGAGGCCTGCTGTCTTGGTTCCAAATGCCTCGAGATGTAGAAACCGTTCCCTCTAAACCTTTTTTTACCTGTACCTTTGGTGTAGGTCTATTTAAAATGTCTGCAATGGCTTTGAAGTGTATGTACAGTGAGAAGATCAAGATTTTTTGTTAAAGATTATTAAAGATTTCTAGTTGTAAATATTTATGGCTTAGCCCCGTCAACAGCCTTTCAGTTGGGTTGGGTATCAGTTGGGCTGGCTATCAGCGTAAACTAGCAAAAACAACCCCAATCGAACACCACCGGCTGGTTCTCCAGAGTCTAGACCAGCTCATTAAAGTTGGCATTGCACTTCTTTCCATTTCCGTAAGTCTGCTAAAGCCCCCCATCTTCCCCACCCACTCTCTTTCCCCAGAATTCCCACTGCAGCTCTCCAGCCTCTACTCAGGACTCCAGAGAGTTCTGCTTTCCCACTAGTCAGTGGCGCTCAGTTGGTGAGCTGCTCCAGCCCACCTTCTGCACATCAGAGAACCTCTGTGAAATCCTAATCCCTAGAGCAGGGTAAAACACCGGCCCAGCTTGCCTGACCTCTTTGGTTGCCATGGATACAGTGCACTATAAATAAAGCAGAGTTTTTTTAAGCAGTTTGGCAGGGCTGTGCGGACTGGTGGAGTTCACTCTAAGCCCTCCCAGTCCGCTTTCCAACCTCGACTGTTAAATTTCAAAACTACTATCTGCTTTTGGCGGTTAGTATTGGTTGAGTGCAAACCTGAGGAAAAGAGAGAAATTGAAAAAGGGAGAGAGAACAAAAAGCAAGCTCTTGAACTGGCCCTCGTGCACAGACGGAGCCAAGTTGTTTGTGGGTGCCGTTTTTGGGAGCGTTTAAATCTGTCGAGTGTAAACAGACGGAGCTGTCCTAACGGAGGCCTGTTAAAAAAGGAGGCCCATTTTCTTTAAAGTGGCGGCACAGAGGCGTTGAGAGACGAGGGAGGCTGCGTGTTTGTGCACTGAATCAGGGCTGCGCTGCAGATTTTTGTCTGGCGAGGCGAATCTCGGGAGGCTAGGAAATAATTTGGTCACGGCTGTGGGAGGTTGCTGGGAGTGGGGGGGGTGGATGACTGTGGAGGGGTGGGGGGTTTCGACCGTTTCGCTGCGGTGAGAACACGCTTGACACTTCATTCCTTTCCAGTTAATGCGGTGCGGACTGCGGGAATTTAACCCTCTGCCTGCCTGGGCCTCAGCTAGTGACCAAGGAGCTCAGACACTGTGTCTATACATCCACAACTCATGTCTGATCACAATAAACCAGAACATCAACCTGTGGAAAAACACAAATATTTGTACATACAAAAAGTCAATAAAAACAATAGTATAAAATACATGTAAACGGAGAACAAAATTATTTGGGTCTTTGATTACTGACTTACTCACAAAAAACATCTAGAATTGAGTTTAGTACAAAGAATAGGTGTGAATCTAAAATGAATCTGTTGACAAGAAATGAATCTGTACTATCAAGTCAGTTCATCTTCTGTAGTACTCTACTTTACTCCTGAAACTCAGCACTGTGGTACTGTGAACACTGTCTGTGAGCATTGACTCTTGTGTGATAAGCCTGTGAAGTTCTCCAATTTGTAAGTCACTCTGGATAACCAAATCTGTTGCATGATTAAATAAATCTCTGTATTCTGAAAAAGTCAATATATATACCCAACTCTGCTTTTCCCATTCTTAAAAATCGTTTGGGACGTTCTTATCAGCTCTGAAGCACAAGTTTAGCAACCAGTGTCCATGTACAAACAGCATGTCAATAGACTAACATCCCTGTGACTGCCTGTGTGCTGCCTCTCATGTGACGGAGGCGCGACTGTGCCCCTGGCAAAAACAAACGCTCGCTCTACTTTTCCAAAAAAACTAACCCTGCCTCTGCTGCAGGTGGACACGCTGGCTCACGTACTGGCCATCAACCCAGATTTTCCGTGGGTGTGTGTTTTTTGTTTGTGTGTGTGTAGCGGGGGAGCAGGGAGTTAATGCAGCAGGCCTGTGGCAGTCCTCCTGCCCTCAGCCAGATTAATCATGCAGCAGACCCTGTTCTCTCTGCCTGGGGGCCGAGCCATGCCCGCATGCTCTCCCTATCACATGGCCCAGGACTCCTCTCTCCTTTTTTCCTCTTTTTCCTCTCCTCTATGCTCCTTTGGGGTAAAAAAGGGGAGGGGAATGCCCCATAACGCCATGCTTTGCTTCCTTGCCTGTTTCTTTTCTTCTTCTTTTAGCCATCTTCCGTCTGTGGCGTTAGGAGATAGAGGCAGGGAGAGAAAAACAGAAGCGTCCGTCTCATTTTCCCTCCATTGCAGCAGCAACAACGGCCCCTTTTATCACTCATCTAAGGGCCCTGTCGGCGGTGGCCGTGCTTTGCGGGTGGGGGGGTTGTTTGCCAAGGGCTTCCCACACTGACTTGGAAACAACTCACCGACGTCTCTGCACGTCGGAGAACAGCCGATGTTATTGTTGCATACGCTTCTGCAGGACTGGGTGCTGGCTCCCATTTGACTGTGTCTTGTTGAATTAGCAATCTAGTGCGATGCTGGGCTGATGACACATTAAATGGTGTGGATGTCAGACAACAAAAAATCAAGGTTGTGGGGCTCACTGCTACATTTACAAAAACATTTGTAACGTAATATAAATATCAGTGCCGTAGCAACCATTACCATCCTACTACCCTATTATTCCTACTAGTGTTCACCCACTTACCTGCCTTTAAGGGTTTTAACTGATGACCATTATGTCACCTAATTATAATGTGCCCCTACACCCCAATTTTTAAATCATTCCTACATGTCTGCTAACAGTCGATTGTCCAACAACTAAAAAATTAACTGTGCAAATCAAGAAAACATGCAATTACACATATACAATACAAATATGTATAACTGTATGTAATTTATACTAATTATGATTGTGCTTGCGCATGAATGACTATTTAATAACTTGTCATAAACATCAAGTGTTGTTGTGGTTGGAAACCTTCCCCTTTCTCTCAATCACTGTTTTATTGTGATCAACAAGCAGGGGGCAACCGAGAGAACATCCACTATCACACACTGCCAGAAAGTTCTTGATGTATGCTGCGTTTACATGCATGTGATCTGTAAGCACCATCGGCTCTTTCATAGCTAATGCATTGCGATATATGGCAGGAAAACCATCATGTATTCTGATTAGATATGTATTAGAGAAGATGTGAAGTATTCTTGTCATGGCTATGTGAGATGACCTCAGATGACTCCTTAAGAGCTTGTCATGAGCACATGTTGAACATAAACACAGTGTGAAGCTTGTCAAGCCACGGAGGAGAAAATTGTTACCAGAGCCTGAAGGGATTTGATCGTTTTATTACAGAGGCAATATTGCACTCTTATCCTGAATGTGTGGATGAGACTTTCAAGCTTTGAGGCCATACAGAGTAATTATATAAACTCTTCCAGAACACAACCCTAAAAAAAAATAAGTGCAAGCAAATGTGACAGTGAGAAAACAATATACATGAAGAACTTAAAGGTGACTGCTGCACAATGACCTGATTACCAAAGATGAACATGATTATAAGAATATAATAAAGAAGATGGGACTAGATGCATATAAATGACCATTTGAGACAGGTTGACCCTTTCCTGTTGGAGATCTCGAAGTAAATGTCTGTTCAGATGTGAAGAGTAAGGAAACCAGCAGGAAGGAAACCACCCTTTTCCAACAAAACATGATGCCCTTATATATGTTCTGCCTTCTTGCTGTATTGAGTAAACAACAGTGAACTAGACAGCACAGAACAGATATGAACAACCTAGGTTTTGCATTTTTAGATTTGAGTAACTCAATCTCATACTGCTGATTAAGATTTCATGCAACCCTTTTAAATTGACACATGCTTAAATATATTGTTTCAGTGCAGTTTAGTGATACAGTCAGGTCAACGGTATTGCCAGAAGTGTGCAAAGACTGATGAGGCAATATGACTGATGTTTCATTCCTGCTGAAAAGTTTTACAACATACTCATACGGCATAAAAAAATAGTAATAAAAAAAAAATGATTTTACCCTGCTGCATTTATTTGGTAAATAATGCATTTAAGTTCCTGAGAGAGGCTAAGCATCCACACCCCTCAATGCTCTTGCTGGGTGTCCTTCAGTGTCCATAAAGGGGCCTGGATGCAGTGCAGGGGTTGGTCCCTTGTTGATTACCTGAGGGAGGGTGAGGGGCGGAGCCTCAAGTGGCTAGGCTTTTCTGGAATTGGAGGTTTGCTGGCACAGGGCGTGGCTTGAGAGGGTGGGGACTCACCAGACACACTAAAAGTTTTCATGAGCTGGGCGACACGGCCCCGCCCCAAACAGCTTTCTTCTCCTATCTCAGACCCCACATCCATAGAAAACACCCGTTTAGAGGCGGCAACCACTCTGAAATCTTTACCTGCCAAAGAGAGTGAGAAAGTGATGGGTCAAGGATTTATTATGACTCTCCTGGTGAGAACATGGTACATGAAACAATTTCAAACCATGGAATTGCCTTTTACACCATGTCTCTGTTCTACCCTTTTCTGTTCACTAAACCTTCTAACACTCTTCTAAATACTTTTTAAAAATCTCTTTTCAGTGTCCCTGGCTCTTTCTTCCAGCACTGCAGGCTGCCAGACCGGAGGTCGTCGGCACAGGAAGTAGAGCAGGGACGCAGCTGGGTGTAGTTTGGTGTGTGTGTGTGTGTGTGTGTACGGTTATGGGTGCGTAAGGAGTGTGTGTATGAATGTGGTTATAGAGTGTGTGTGTAATTGAGAGATGGAGGGATGGAAGGAGGAGAGGAGGGCCGTAGGGATGGCGGTAGAGAGCAGACAGACGCTGCTCAGACACCAGAAGGCTTGAGGAGCTGCTTATTTTTAGCCACGTCCCCAGGGGACACAGATGTGTGAGTACGTTCGCTCTCTTTTGCTCTTTCTTGCAAACACATATACCCCTTCTCCTTTACACACACAAACTATGACACACATTTTACCCCTTGCAAACTCTTTTTCCTAAAAACACACCCTCCCTCACGCACGCTCACACAGCCTGGTCATACATGCGGCTCTGTCAGTGAAAATGCCTCAGTATTAAATCATGTAACATCAGCTTTAAATGAAAGCTTTTTAATGAAGACACAATGTTTTTTGTCTTTCTCTCCTCGACCTCTAGTGAACTTTTGTGAATCTCATGAAAACATGTCCACATCACATTTCATACCTCATAAATCAGGGTTTATTCAAAGTACAGTAATGACAGTTTCGAAGTGCAAATGTGCTTAATTGTCATAAAAATAATGTAAATAACAGGCTCCTTTTTCATATTTGATTTGTTTTTGTTTGTTTTTGTTTTTTTGCTTTGAGGGTGATTTCATGAGATTCACCCACTCTTGTTGCTTACTTCTTAAGTCCTACCCTTTCTCCTTTCTTCTCTGTCCCTCCCTCCCTCTCTCTTTCCCTTCCTGGCCCCTGACCTGTGGTTCCTGTGTTAATGTCCTCTCGCCGCACTGCGTGGGCCTGCCACTGATTGTCTCAGTGTGTTGTGTGGTCGCCACGGAAACCCTGGACAGACTCCAGCGACCGAGGCGGACACACATGCGTGCAGCACTAATGCGCACAGTAACACTCATGATCTGAAGCTGTTTGTTCCACCGCATTTTCCACGCCCCACTAGTAGCCCGTTTTGTGTCCTACAAAACCAATGCATGTGCGTGTCCGTGAATGCGTGTCTTCACACACGCATTCCCCGCTGTTAGCTGACACCGGCGTAACGACGCCACCGCTCCCCCTCGTCACTCGCCGGTGTTTTCATCCTCCCGTAACCCCGGCGTTCCACCAGAATTCGACCTCCGGAACCTGAGACTCACAGCACCCCCTCGGAGCTCGACTGAAACCAAACTCTCTGCCCTCGGCTCCATCCAGGCCGGCCAAAACTGCCCCCGCCAGCTTCATCCATGCAATCACTTGTGACAAAGCCTGCAAGCACCTGATCGCAATGAACTAAATGCCAAAGCCGCAGCCTCGCACTGCGTTTCACTTGACAACAAGTCGCAACGAGTCTGCCTGAACTGCAAACGCTGTGCTTGTGCTGTACACTGATCAGCACGATCATTTACACTAAATGTTTGTCCTTTTGGTAAATAAGTGTTATCCAAAGCGACTTGCCAAATGCATAAATGTAAATGCTTTAATTCCTGTAAAATGTACTCATAATGTAATTATTATAATATATCAGTGTTGATAAAACTGCTATATATAACAGATTATTATACACAGAATTTGCAGTGTTGGGGTAAGAGCCAGAACTTATTTGCATGTGTAAATGATGAATAAGTTACAGCATTAATTTCGTTTTTTATTTTAAACACATATGGATAATAAAGTTGCTGGAGTAGCTTTGCAGAACGTCAGTAATAGAAATGGGGACCCGTTAACTGAAAACACACATGCAGACAGCTTCACATGCAGACAGCTTCACATGCAGACAGCTTCACATGCAGACAGCTTCACATGCAGACAGCTTCACATGTAGACAGCTTCATTATTAATTATAATGGGAGTATTTTAGTTTTCAGAGTGTCACTGTTTCCTGTACAGAAACAGTGTGGGAAAGGGAACGTGGGATACGTACACGGGATACTTTCTATTTCCAGTCACCTTATGCAGATAGAACAGATGAGGGTTGAGCTACCCTGACAGCCCTGTGCCAGAGAAAGTCACGCTATCTCTTTAAAAGCCCCCACCACTGAGAAACTGGAGAGAGGGGGGGCAGAAGTGGGGCAGAGGGCAGAATTCCGGAGCGGCACGTCTGTGCACTGAGCCAGGCCGCGGGGGGGTCACGGCTGCCAGGGGAGGTGGGGAGGGTAGCTGAGCGCTGGGGTTGAGCGGAGCGGAGGCTGGGGGCCCTGTCACTTATCAGCTCCGGCCGAGCGTCGCCCAGGGCCAGAGTCGGGAAGCAGCGCTGGAATGTGTGTCCTTCCCTCTGAAGGTGAAGAGAAGGGACGCACACACGCACACACGGAATAAGCAGCTGTGGGAAGCTGTTGCTTTCACGCACACGCCGGGATGAACACACACATTCCGTGACTTACACGCTCTGAACCACACCTACAAAGCTAAACGCTCTCACAAATTGAACATGCCCATATGCTCTCTGTTAAACACTTGTATTACACACACACACACACACACACACACACACACACACACACACACACACACACACACACACAGTACATATCCAGGTGTAGCTATATCAGTTCACACTTGATGGAAATCTAATCAGGGTTGAGAATCTGGGGGAAAAAAAGTGTTATGACATTAAAAATGAAAGTAAACTTTAAAAAAAAATAACCTTCCATGTTCAGTTTTTCTGTAAATTATTTTATTAACTTTTATAATATCTTATTGCCTATATTATAGTCTATATCTAAAAGCAAAGACATAACATAATCATCACACTACACATAACATGAATGATCATATATGATACTAAATCAAACTGTACTCGATTAATTCACCTGGCCCAGGTTATAGTGGGGCAGGTGAGAGCGGTGTTATTTAGCTGCATTTATAAGCTGCACTTCCTTTATATGTCCAGGAGGGAGCACCATCAGAAACTACAGACATGAACTACGTGTCATTCCTAATAATACACACTGGATGGCGCAAGTTAAGCTTTCTGGGTGAGTTGTAACATATCTGTTCAGGTGGTTGACAAGATTAGAAGTGTTAAGAAAAAGCACAATATTTTCCAGTGAAGAAATATACCCAAGAGATGGATCCAAGATATAATTTTGTCAGCGGAGAGAGGACTAAATATTATTATTGACAAAGGGGATAAAACTGGGCCAGAACCTGGGCAATGCCACAAACCTGCATTGCCCATCTGAGCACCACAGTTCAATGTGTTCACAATAAGCAAGTAAAAAATTAAAATAAAATACATATTTAAGGATAGAAAAAAATAAAAATGAGGATACCACAATTCTGACTGTACATCATTTGCCTACATATCATCAAAACAAGATAGATAATAATAGTATGATAATAAAGGTTCCCAATGGAACCAAAAGAGTATCTTAATACTCTGATGTAGCTTTACTGCTTAAGTCAGGGGACATCAGTGAGTCAATGTGTGTGACGTCAGTTTCAAGTTAAGCCAAACTGATGCTCAGATAAGCAAGAAAAGATCAGCATAAATTCACCCTGAATACGGAATTAGACTTACCTTACCAAATCTTTGAACAAAACAATCACACAAACATATATATACACTGAGAAACAGGAGGCAAATGTAAACAGCAGATTCTCACCTCTGTTGATCTGTGGTTTGGGGGCATCTGGGGGATGGAGTCTAGATGTGTCAGGCAGCTGATTGGTCTTCCTGGCCTCTGTATCTGTATGGGAAGGGCTGCTGAGGGCAGAGTGTGTCGGGAGGCAGGGTCTCAAGTGGGCCCGATAGCAAACTGAGGACAGAAGTGCTGAGTCATTCTCCAACTTTCCTGATTCAGCATCCTCTCTGTTCTCCTGGGGCTGATGGGATACCTGCCATAGAAACAAACAAACCACTTACAAAAGAGTACATGTCGCCATTTCAGTATCAAACTACAGTTTCTGACAGAGCAAAAGATGGGTTTACTATTTTATTGTAGGGATGGGGAATCAAATATTGATGTGTACAATGCAACAAAATACAGAGATTATTGGCATGCGAATATAAAATTCTTGGTGCAAGACATGTTTTTGTCCTGAAATCATTTTATAGTTAAGACATAAAACAAGCATTATCTGGTATACCTCAAACAGTGCTCTATGTTAGATCCTTAAGACAAATCAAAGACACCAGGCTGTTAATTTGATATTGCTCTCTTTTAAGAAATGAAAGCCATTCATTTGAAAAACAGCCTTTGAGTAAGAGGAGAGAGGTTTAATCCTGAGTTCTAATCAACAGTTGGAAAACATTTTTCTTAAACTCTGTTTTTCACTCTGATGAACATTTACTCTCATCAATTAAACTCATCAACACATACAGTTTAAAGAGATGGAATAGAAATGTGTTGTGTGCAATGACTTGCCCTGCTCTGGGGCTTTTGGGAATTTAATGTGTATCTGTGTGGATGAGAGAAAGAGAGAGAGGAATGGAAGAGGAAACGAGAGGTCCCTGCCCAAACCTCGGGGGACAATTCCACAATCCCATCCATCTGTGACTGACAGTCACGTCATCTCGCCCGTTTTATATTCCCTGATCAACTTTATCAACCATCTGCTCTTGAGGAATGCAGAGACCCAAATCAACCCTCGGGCTCTCTCAGGTCCACCTGCAGCGCACACACCCTGTCTGCCTGCGAGCCGTGCATTACGCAGGACACTTGCCGAGAGCCGTTCTTTCAGCGAACCCTCTCTATCCGCTTTATATACAAGCTGTCGCAGACCACTTTTTCTAAAATATGTGCTGCATATAAATTTACTTATATACATCTTTATAGGGGTGTAAGAAAATTGGGAGTGGGCACAAAACTTGCTGATGAATATTTATTACATGACATGACCCACAAATTGGCAGAATGTTAACATTAGTAAGTGCTTAATGTTCATGTGAATTCGATTTAACTTGGTATTAAAATTGCTGTTTTAAGTCTTACATTTGTTTCTTTACACTGCAGCCAAGCAAAATAAAACAATCACTATATAATGATTATTTCCTAAAAAAGTAACAATCTTTTCTATAATCTAGGGAGCAGATTATTATGGAGACTTAGCAGTGGGCTTATTTGACTTAGTAAGTAACAATCTAGCAACAACCTGCAATGTAGCGTAGAGATACTACAAATGGACCAAAAAGATATTTCATACTCGTTTAACTCTGTGTTTAAAGCATAGCGTGCTGTGTTCAGCTGTTGGGAGGTGGGGAGGGGGTCAAGAGTCTAAACAGGTGTGATCCATGTGGCAGGAAGCAACAGCTGAGGGTAAAACGATCGCAAGATGAGAGCACAAGAACCGCTGCTCTGACCTCCAGCCCCCCTTCCTCCCAGAGCACAGTGCCAGCAGAGACCACCAACATTCTGGGAAGGCCATTCCTTTACACTGACACTGTGTCTGCACTGTGGCTGGTGTAGCAAACAATGTCAGTATAGACAGATAACAATGCAAACGAGGCATGCAATCCAATGGGGGCAAAATGTCTACGACCACTAGTAAAATGTCTAACACAATAATATATATGTCTTATTGTATATATACAATAATAGTATATATGTCTAAACATAATATACAAATTATATCAGCAAAAGTTAAACACATATGTATGAAAATTTCTGTATCTAACGGTATGTAATTGCACCATGCCTTTTAATAGAAGCAAGGAAATCTGACCTTTGTAAGGAGTTAACCTTTGATAACCTTTGATTGAGGACTACAAAAAGTGCACAATTTTTTGTTTTAAATATTTCAACATCTCTAAACTTTTTCTTCATTTCTAATTTTAAAAATAAGTAAAGGAGGTGGGAGGCAAGTTCTTAAAATAAGTAAAATATTCAATGTGGTCTGAGACTTTCGGATCCCACAGTTAAAAGACAAGGGAAGAGAAATAATCTGAGTATGCTGATATGCTCAGGGTTAATGGCAGTGGAGTCAATAACAGTGGCTGTTAGATCCAGGGACTTTCCAGCAGTCTCTGGTGTAAATGAAACTCTCTGTGGTCACATCAGAAAAATGAACCTGTGATTATGAAAAGTTACTTTGAATTGTGAACAGTGTCAATTCACTGCCAGATCTCTGGGGTTTTATACCCTCTTTATACAAATACACTAAATTACACTAAATGTCATAAAAAAAATATTAAAACACAGACATATTGTTTTAAGTATTATTCCAACACTCTGCCAAACAAATGTATTGTTTGACCTGTAGTATTTGTAGTATTAACCTAACTAAACACTAAGCAATAAACGTATATACATATACATAAATATATGTATGTATATGTATTAACCATATATATATATGTGTACATATACAATTCCATGGTATATTCTAAGTAAAGTGTAATAGCATGGTACTTGCATTTTGTGTAGGTGATGATGGCTTCGCTTCATTTACTGGCACCTACGCATTAGGAAAAACATTTAGAAAATTTTACATATAAATTATACATTTTAAATTATAATATTACATACTGATGTACACTGTACTGTACATCAGTTTAAAGGTATTCTGCTGTAATAAATGTCTCATTCATTGCTAATCATTTCTGCTGTAATACCAAAACACACCTGTGGGGGAGCCAGAGTCCTTAACTCTTGGTCAATGTTCTCCTGTGAAAACAGAAGGAAGACTTAAGACTGCGTAAAACTCTTACCTCTTCCCTCCTTCTAACAAATACATCATCCATATTTTGTCAGAATTTTGAAAACGTTAATGTAGAAATCATATTAGCCTGCCCTCAAAATGGGTTTGGTCTGGTGTTCTGTAACTATCCCACAGTTCTTCACTAATTGGTGGCTGAGGCTGAGGGACAGATGTTTGTGTTTAACAAGTGGAGGATCACAGTTTGGAGATACTGGCCAGCACATCTCCTCCCTGGAGTGTGCTCGCTGCGCACGGTTGTTGCCATGGTAACCCTAGTGCAATCCCCCCACCTTAGTTTAACAAGAGAAGGTGACTAGATTTCCCTCACACTGTGTAGAGAACCTGAAACACACGCACTCTGAGATCCTGACATACAGTCATACACGCACACGCAATAATTAAGGATGACATCACTGCACTCTTAATGCCATGTTTAACCTAGCTGCAACCGCAACAGGAAATTTTGTCGATTACTTGGTTTCTATTTCTGCAGCATCGTGGTGGGCAGCCCCGCCCACAGCTAAAACTCATTGGACCGAAATCCCACTCCTTATGTATATTAAACATCAAACATAGACAAGACTAAAACATATCGATTACCATATGACAAATGCAGGTTAATAGCATAGAAACGAACGGGTGTAAACAAAGAGAACTCTTCTCCCCACAAACAATTTTGGCTGGCTGTCACACAGCAGGGTCAATGGAACACCTGATTGGTTTTGGAATTTTAGTTGCATTGCATGTGGTAGAAACATGGTTATACTGCCTAAGCTGGACCTGGAGTGTCTGCTGGGTCAGAATCTTGTTGAAGCCACCTAACCACACCCAGATAGACATTGATACATGAGCAGAAAGATTGAGGTTTAAAGAGCAAAGCAGCGAGACCGATGTTGCGCCTGAGAGATGGAGAGGTGGGTGGTTGTGGGAGGTGTGTTCTTAAAAAGATGAGAGGGAATAACAGAGGAGAAGGGAATAAGAAAGGGAGGAAAGGAGAAAGGAAAGTGTGAAAAGAGGAAGAGATGGAGGTTGTGATTTATTTGGCTGTTGAACGATGACTCTCCCTGTGGAGAAAGTCCGTCTCGCTGCCCCTGGGCTGTGTCCGAGATTAATGACACCAACAGGAAGGTCACCTACACACATCACCTACACACATTCACTCACACGCACAAATTAACAAACATGGCATAGCACCAGTTTGAAAGTTGAGCTCATCTGAAGGTAAACAAGCCCATACATGTACACATAAAACACACCTTAAAGTTCAGCTGAACTCCAGAATGGCCTTTGGGAGGAAGGTTTTCCCTCCCTGATCGTACAGGTTCTGCTGATGTTCGGTTTACCAAGTTGCTTTTCAAAGCTCCAGGGTGGTTGCTGGAACACAAGACACGTGAAAACATCAAAGAATGAATTGTCTGACGCCCTTTACAACAAAACAAGCCTTCAGAATGATAAGGTGTTCAAAAACACATTGCTCTAATTACTCTGGTGTTTAGATAAGAGTTTAAAACGAAAACACATCCATACTGTGAATTGTTGAGGATGCTGGCTGTTTTCCTCTCTCCAAACCCTGCATAGATGATCTTCGATTTTAGCTCATCAACCTCTCCGATGACAATGACCTGCACATCTCCATCTCGACCCAGAAGCCAGCTCACGCTCTTGCTATGGGCTACAAAGAGACAGCAAAAAAAATAAAGAGTGTTAAAGAGCGTGAATAAATGATCAAACAGTAACCTGATTTTGGGAGAAAAACATAACTATGCATACCTTTTGCAAAACCCACATAACCCTGCTTGAATTTGACCTCAGAAGAGACCATAGTATTTACTAAAGCATTTAATCCAATTGGAAAAATAGATGTATTTGACAAAAGCAAAATGAAAATGAAATGAGCCGTATGACACATATGAAGGCTAATTAACAAAATGTTACCAAAAAAGGTTTGATAGCAAATAAGTAAAACTTTCCCATGAGGAACTGGTTCTTCTTGCAAAAGAAGATGAACAGCATGACTGACACACTCATGATCCCAGTGCAGACAAAAGGGTCACACCAAATGTACAGTTAGTCATAGAAACCGTTTTATTGTTCTTAATTGTAGGTTTGTCACTTTTATTCAGTTGTTTTCGTTTGTCACTTTTTTGTTGGCTTTATTCAACATAAAATAACTACTGCTTCATATCTGTAAATGAGTCTGTGACTTTTAGCTTACTAACATCAACATTAGCTTGAAAATACAACTAATCCACTGAATGCAGAACTGATTACTGTTATATTGGCTATTAAATTAGGTGACAACAACAAAATAGCATCTAATGGAGGATATGTTTGTGGGCTATTGCAAGGCTAAAACCATTAGTAGTGAAAACATTTATTCCATGCACCACATCACTGGCCCATGAAGTATTTAATTTAATTAACTGAACACGTCAAATCAGAGACTATCTATAATTAAGTTTTTTTTTGCTACAAACATCACTTGCTTCCAACATGTGTACATTTTTCACAGACATATCTGATTTTAATTATACCCATAATACTTTGTGCGATCTCTCAATAATTTGTTTTAGGTGTCCACCACCTTTAAAAAACAACTACAAAGTATAACATAAAACGTAAAATGTTACAAAACTAATCAAACACTAATAAATCACACAACAGTTTATATTCAAATCTACAATCTCTCTTTTTCCCCTCTATTGTCCTCTGTGTGTTCTGAACGTCAGTGTTTCCCATATACTTCCTGCTTTGCTGGCAGTCATCTTTTTGAGGGAATGGAACTTGGCCTGGCAGACACTTCCTGTCTTACTCTGAAAACTGGGTCAGTAACAGAACTGTTTCCTCAGCCTTGTGTAGCCAGCTCACCCAACACAATGTTCAGGATATCTTTGGGGATTCCTTTAGTTGTTTATGATATCACACTGGAATCTTGAATGACTTTAATTATCATGTTCTAACCATTTTATGTAGTACAACATGCACAGAGGCTGACTGATATTCATTGATCTTCAGCATGTATCAGAATGTCTCAAGGAAAGCACTGACCTGCAGGGAAAGCTGCAGCTGTCTTAAAGAGACAGAACTCTCTGTTCTCCTGTGAGGTCTGACACTCAGGGACCTGATAGTAACTGCTTTGTTTTTGGCTAAAGAAGACTTCCTGCTGGAGTTCTGAACATGTCCAGCCAGATTAAAAGTTCAGCGGCCTGTACATTATTTAATGGTGCACTGCTAGTGCATTTCCTGATATACCAGTTAAACTAAGAAACTGAATTCAGAGAACGAAAAGATGCATTTAAAGGTGCACTCATGTATGTTCATTATTTAAAAAAAAAAGAAAAATCTCATCCTTTTAAGTTTTACCTCAGATGACAGAACTGAGGTAAAATGTGCCATTAATTTTTTTTAACTATGAAATTTCTAGTTCTTCAAGTGACATTGTTGATATGCCAGATTCCATAAGCCCTCTTTACGTCCAACCAGTTTAAATGAGCACCTGGGCTTAACTTCAGCTCAACAACATAAAGTTTCAGGTTTCACTCTCCTGTTTGCATTTTCTCTGTGCATTTTGCCGTTTAACAGAAACCCTCTATCTCTGAGATGCATTCCTCTCATATCTCAGCTGTCTACTCCTCCCTGTTACTCTGTTTAAGACAGCTGTCCTGCTCTCAGAAGCTTTAAATCATTGACGTATAAGGCCTTAGAACATTAAAAGGTGGTGGAATTTAGAAAAACTCATTTTACTGATATGGATGTGTGTTATCATCCTCTGATGATATCAGCATCTCTAGTCATGTTAATAGTTCATTTATTTGCCATTAAAAGTGATAGATGCATGAGACAGAGGTTTTCAGGTCTTGATGTCTTCTTGCTCTAGTAATGAGACAGAATATCACAAACCCTCAGTGTCTGGTCCATGAAAGAGATGTTCTCACTGGTGATAACCACACAAGGTTCAGACAAGTTTACTGTTCCAAAGAACTTTCTGTGGTCTGAACATTTGTGTCCAACTCTGTGAGCCTATTCTTTCATCACAAAACGCTCTTCATGAAGTCTGCAGCACCACATGATGTGTGCTCAGCAGTACTCGACAGGCTGCTATCAGCTCAGCTATTCTGTCCTGGCTGAGTCATGTGCCACTTTAAGATTCTGACCATATTAAGTCATTTTAAAGGCCAGAAAGAAGAACAAGAACAGGCTTGTGTGGTATTTTGTTGATAGTTTTCTGGGGCTAACAGATTGTGCTCTGTGATAACACAGACCTGCGCTAGTAATCCAAAGTCCTGCTTAAAACCTCAGGAGGTGCGATCAACGACTTTCTGACAAGTTGTCCCAAAATCATGACCTTTAACTCAGGGGAGATTGTGCCCTTGGTAAGTTTATTTTACATCTAGAAAACACAATGACTAATTAATGATATGATCTTATACAGTACTAGAGTAAACACTGTGGCACTGTTTTCTGAATTATGTAGTTGTTTGCAAATTAAGGTTAAGAATCCAAAACTCACAATAATTTAAACCTATATCCACAATAACATCACAAACCACAGTCTACTGTTATGTTACTGTTTAAGATGAAAAAATATGTTCGATCAAATGTTTCTAGAGAAATTTTCCCCTTCAAACAAGACAGATTATGGGTCCAGAGGAATCCCAGATCCTATGAGTTAGATTAAACCCAAGATAAACATAATACTCACCTGTCTTTGGTTTGGATCTAAGCGGCTCCCTCTCCAGCTTCTCCTCACGCTCCTTCCAGCGCCGCACTTGCTCCTCGCGCATCTTCAGGAAGAGCGTCTTTTTCTGCTCATCGTTCAGAGCATCCAGCACATCTGGGTCGATGTACATGTCCTTTAAGATCTGCTGCAGCATGGCCGTGTATGTGGTAGTTTTTTTGTATCTCTTGAGCTTCAGCAACAGTCCTTGAGAACAAGGATGATGATGATGGTAATGAAGCCAAAGCCCAGCCTGGTCCTCAAACCCACTGCTGAGATGTGCCTTCACCACATCCAAGCTCTCATCAATTATCAGCAGCCATAAGCAGGACACACTGTCAGGAGAAATGACAGAGTACAACATCTGGAAACAATCTGGCCTTTTTATAGTTTATTTGCTCCTTCTCTTCCTGTGCTGTTTTTGGAGGAGTTTTTTGTTGTGTTATATGGGAAGTATGCTAATAAAAGTCCTGCTGACTTTTAGTTAAGCATACTTTCCTTTTTACAGGAGAGCTTAAGCTTAAAGGGAGTTCACCCAAGAATTAAAGCACATCATTCACTTGCCCTCATGTCATTCCAAACTTCTTGTCCATACAATGTAAGTGAATGATGCCCACATCTCTTCCTGATCCCCATCCACTTTCATTATATGGATAAAAGCAGCAAAATTCTGCAAAATATTTCAGTTTGTGTTGTATGCATAAAAGAACTCATACAACATAAGGTAAATAACAGTAAATTATAACACAATTATCATTCAAGGTATCTGTCCCTTTAAGATTTTCATCTCTATTCAAACACACAGCTTCTCGGCTCTTTGACCCTGAGCAGAGGGGGGATTCCTCGGGAACGGGGTTTGCTTCTTTTATCAGCAGCTCCCCCCTTCTTTCAGAACCCCTCGAGACACTTCTGGTCTATTTTAACATAGTCTTACTTTGGCCACAACTGAACAGGCATGCCATGACCTCTTTAAGAGGGACAGCAGGCAGTCAGAGATCACAACACACACAAAACCGTAGTGCTATAAAAAGTTACAGCTGCCACAAAGTGACAGGGCAGAAGAAGATGTCTTCCTGCCTCCATATTCTACAGACTGCAGTTAATGTCTTAGAGCCTAGAGCCTAAAAGTACAGAGAAACAGAGGGGTAAAGAGAAAGAAACTTGGAAAGAGAACAAAAAGGCTAGAGTCTAAAGTAAGATGTACTCACAGCTGGGTGCGGACGTTCCACAGCACAATTTACTTAGTGAGAAAGTGAGTGGTTGTATGTCCTTCTTGCCTTTGTGTATGACTTAGCTGGTGACATCACAACATTCCTCTCTCTCTCTCTCTCTCTCTCTCTCTCTCTCTCTCTCTCTCTCTCACACTCTCTTTCTTTTATCTTTTCCTCTTTCTCACAAACATACATAACACACTGTCGCTTGCCTTCACACAAGCACACACTTCCTTTCTGCGCCTATAATTCTCTCAGGTCGGACGAGAACTCAGGAAGCAGACCTCAGTTGCTGGCACGGTAAATGAAGTGGCAGCATCCTGTTTAACAGAGACAGAGGAAGGCGAGAGAGAGAGTTTGGGACTGAGGAGGAGGGGCAGCTGTAGCAAAGGAAGAAAAAAGACACAGAACTTAAGAACGCACAGAACGCTTAAGCAATGGAATTTTTTTAAATCACAAAAACAGCAAAGAGATTTTCCAGGATAAGCAATCTTTATATTACCATGTCCTCCTTCAGTGCAACAAATGCCACCACTTCCCTTCTCACTAAAAATTTCTATTTAAATCTACAAAAACTTCCGTTTTTAACTTGTGAGATCATTTCTCTAAAAATCTTTTCTTTCTTTACATAGATAATATGTTACGTGCATTTGATCCTGAAGCACAAAGACTTAAATCCATCACACAAAATTATTTGTGCATACTCTAGTTAAAATGTATCAGGGACATGGCCAAAATATAAGCAAACACACTGGGCTTCTAAAAACGCATTGGGTGCTTTGCCGTAAATCACACACCAGGTGGCGCAAAAAGTGAAAGAAATAATCTTTGTTAGTCGTCAGCAACAGCTGTTTTACTGTAATGGGCCCAATGATGTGTTCAATCAATAAGTAAAGCGAACTGCTCTTCTGTTTTGATCGCAGGATTTCCAGTCGAATACAACATGTTTCCAGCAACTGTGGGATGTCCCTTTTCTTGTTGAATCTTTATGCTCTTTCTGTTGTCATCGGCCATTTAACTGTTACTGTTTACACAGTCAAGACAAGTGGTTAATGCCTCTGACCAAAACAAAGATCTATATCATCCATATCTGACATATGCAGACCGCACTTGTTTCACAAGTGTTTAATTTGGATGTTTAAACAACGGCGCCATCTGCTGGTTACTGGTGAATAGTCAGTCGGTCTTTGTTTATTTTTCCTGTAAGGTTTATTTACAGGAACATTTTATGAAATGGAACCTCACCATCATTTCGTGAACCCGCAAAAAGATATATAAATTTAAAAAATCTTTACTCTTTTCTATGAAACAACAGTTCATTTTTGGAGCTGCAACAATGACGATGAAAACAAAAAACGAGGTGCTTTCAACTCACATACCAAGTCTTTTTAAATTAGGCGACCAAAACTGTAGATGTTTTCGTGGAAAATCCGATTCATGATAACATTCACTTCCAAATGCTGCAACGCGATTGTCGCGCCAGGTTTGACGTCATTGACGCCTCACCGTAATTGATTCTTGATTAATACGCGGGAGTTTTAACACGAAGAATGGTACGAAGCATTAAAAGTTTTCATTTACTCACACAAACTGTTTTATGGTTTCAGATGCCTCCAGATATACAATATACGTTACGTTATGTTATGTACTTTTATGGCGTTGTTTTGTCCTTTTCAGAGCCTGACAACTCATGGTTACTGAGAACTGAGAATTCTTCACAAATTGATTTGTATGTTACAGGTTTATAACCACATACGGGTGAGTAATTTTTTTTTTTTTTTTTTTTACCATTTTAACGTTTTAATTTTAGAGAAAATGTTTTATTTAAAGATGATCAGCGAGGTATTAGAATATTTTAAAAATAAGGCTAAATTTAAAAACTGTTGGAAATTCGGTCACTTGTTGCTTTTGCTCACAGCCCATGACCAGATGAATGAAAGCAAGCAGTAATATTGATAATTTTATTTTGGTTATGTTTGTGTAGTGAAGGATTGTTGTTTTTTTGTGAGCAAATAAGGCTAACTCATATATCACAAGGAATTACTAGATACTAAAATAACATGCCAACTATTTGTTAGGCTTATATAATCAATATATAACATAAATATTCTGCAGTCGTCCAGACAACACCACCAGAATCTTTTAAATTACTTTGGTTTATTCAACAAAATGTAATGAAGACAGCTCAGTTTCATGTCAAAGAGAAATAATAATGCACTTATTGATAACAATAATGGGGATAATGTCAATATTATTATTATTGTTGTTGTTGGGAAATATTGGCGAATATTTGCTAGAAATCGTTAAACATTTGGACACCAGATGGCGCAGGGTAGTTACTTCATTGCCTGTTCTAAAAAAGGGCTTTTACTATTGCGTTTAACAGTTATACCATTCAGCTTGGCGACTATAATTCAGGCTTGTTCACATTGTTGATCTGTTTCCTGAGACGTTTATGACAGAAGCACAGAAGCTTTTCCTTGGGCTGTTTGCAGTAAGTGCAGATGTTTAGGAAGGAGCCACATATGCTAGCTGGAGATTCTCAGTGATTGGTTCCATCTTTATTCATTATTTAGTGCTTTATACTGAAACAATTTAAGACACGGTGCTAAGTAGTGTTTTGAGTCATGAATAATTCCACTAAAGGATCAGTCAGGTCTTTCCATGTTCCCATATTCTCTTGTTCTGTTGTTTCTGACCATTTTGATGAACACTGTAAAGTTACCCTGTGTATGTTTTGTAAGTTTTTTGTGCATAATTTGGGTCTGCATGTAAACTCAAACCCAGAATGAAAAGAGGATTCAGTTCAAACTTTTTCTGGAATAGCACTTAATGTATTGAAGTGGCAATTAAGGGCATGAGTAAAAAAAAATGGTTAAAAAAACGAAAATGTACTGTCCTTTTTTGCCATGACACTATCCATTAATTTTACAGACCTTTCCATTAACTCTAAAAATCAACACAACGAAGTGCAAAATTCAAAATACAGGTAAACCAGCTGTAAAAAAAAAAAAGAAAAACTGAAAATTCCTTCATATTAATACAGTACATTGTGCCCTGTTTTGGTGGAGTTGAAGCCTTTTCTTGAACAAAGAACTAAGGTCTTAGCTCTTAAACCATTGGGTAATGACAAATGTGGTTAGGGAGAGAAAAAGAATTTATCATGAAACTTTCAGTTGATATTATTATTATCGGGTTCAAGGGATTTGTTTGGTGACGCCATTAATGCAGAGTGGTTGAATGCTGTAGAAGAGAAACTGCTTTGTTCTTGTTGTAAGGTCAGAGAAAGAAGATAGTGATCAGCTCATTAAGCAGAGAATGACCAGCTGTTCCCTCCTTACAGGGAACACAAATGTTGCTATTGAAGAGAAAAAGTGATTAATAATCGTAGTCATCTTAACAGGGTGCTTTTATGCACATTTACTCTGTGTATCAGAAATTGCCATTTTAATTAAGGGGCAATATTTGCTGTCTGGAAGGGGAAATATTTTGCTGTCTTTATTTACCCTAATGAGGTTATTCATTCTTCAAATCACTTCAAATTACTTTCGCATTTAATTAACACTTTGAGAATGGAAATCTATAGACAGTGAAATTGAGGTTTAAACTAGAATAGAATATTATAAAATAAGATTAATTTATTATAAAATATCTGGTAGAAAACAGAAAAACTAAATCAGTAAATAAAGAGATCCTGGCATGGTCTTCAATAATGTGCTGCATATTCATCCGACCAATCTGGTTATGAAAGGGTTGCAAAGAAGAAATAAAATATTAAACAATGAATGAAGAATACTTGGAAAGATATGACAAATGAGCATGTCAGGATGTTAACTGTGACCGGATGAGCAACAGTTTGCAGTCACAGGAAGAATGAATTAAGCAACAAAGTTTTTTTTAATTTTATGACAATATTGTGTCTAAAAGCTTTTAAACACTGAAAAGTATATACTTTCTATTACTGAAATTGTAGCATAAAGAGATGAATTGGGTAGGTGTCATAGCCAGAATACCATTAGTTTGATTACAGCGCCGCCTACTGGTACAAAATTATCGAAAAATTAAAACTTTCAGACCATGGAATGCTGTTTACCCTTCTACTGCCTTTCTACAATTTTGAACTTTATGTAAAGAAATTGAATGGATCATTGGTATTCTCTTATCAGTAATTTGGAGTATTGCTAAGAAACGTTTTTTGTAAACATTTTGTTTATTATTGCCATTTCGTGACAATAAATACTAAAAATAACACAAATTTTGTTTTCTGTATTTCCTGCCTTCAGCTATATTTATTATAACATAACATTATAACCACTGCTTACAGTTAGGCTATATTATTATTGTTACGAATGTTTATATTTTTGATAACCAAACACTAGTTATTTGTTATTACATGAAACAATTCTGCCATAATTCAAGCATATTTCCAATTAACAGGAAATTGTCAAAATTGTAGAATACAATTTACTGATAACTGAATTTTACATTTTTACGTTATGTTACAGAGACAAAATTTGCTTATAACTCAATAACAGTGGTCATAAAAATGTAGTCTGGATTTAATACTCCTAAAAAATTAAATTTCTAATCTGTATAGCAATGATAAGAATCAGTTCTAGGGCCAGTTTAAATAAATCATTTTATATAAATGGAAGTTTTATAAGCATTCCTGCTGTACAATAACATCCTGTTTAACATTAATAAAAACTAATATATGCACTGTTAAATAAAACTTTGCTACATTTTTAGGTTTAATCAATTTGGCTATACAAGTCATTTCAACTTACTCTTGGTAATCTTGACTTGTCTTGAGTTGCTGCAACTTTTAAGAAATGGTTGAAAAATTGCTTAACCTATTTTTTTTAATTATACCAAATTTTATGTTGAAATGATTTGTATAGCCAAGTTGATTAAACTTAAAAATGTAAGGCAGCAGCGTTTTTTTTACAGTGCGGTTTCTTCTGTATTAAAAGAATAGCAGAATTCTGTTACATCAAACACAGGTTAGACATAGATTAGTTGTTTTAAAAAATTACACAAAAAGAGAGCAAGAGGTCCTATTGAAATGACATTCGGAGAATCAAGACAGCCATGTTTTGTGAACATGTATGAGGATTTAGTAAATTGACGCTATAAGGCACAATTAAGACACAATTAAGACTCACTCTTCATTTAACAAATGTATATGATTTTTCCAGAATACATTCAAGAGAATGACCATTAAACTGCAGCTCAGACAGAATCATTTTAAAAATATCTAATCTGAGGAAGACCCCCTTCAGTCACACTGTTGTGTATTACCTCAAATTCTCAACAGTATATATCGTTCTGAAAAATGTAAGATGACAAAAGACGTTCACACACCTTTAGAAAATGTAGTGGTATTGTTAGTGCACATTATACATTGATTAATCACTGGTCCAACATTAGCCATACAGGAAAGGAAAATGCATCAAATGACATGATGACAAACGTTATTACAAAACTGTTAGTGTGCATGCTTCAGGTCAGATTCAGTAAAAGAAAAGGTCGTATTCTATCCTTATCAAAGTGCTACATCAACTATGTGTACACAGTTAAAACTTCATTGAAGTCAGAAAATGAATGTTAACCTTAGCACTAGCAAACAGCTACTACGGTTGCTTATGAGAAAAGAAAACACAGAAACATTGATATTAAACATTCTTTTCGTGAGAGGTGGGTAAATTAACATTTCTTTTTATTTTATTTTTTATTTGTAAAATGTACATAAATTATATGACGCATAACCGCCGAATGAGTAATTCAGTGATCCTCTTTGCAAAGGGAAGGAACATAAGTTAACAGATAAGGAAATAAAAACTGCACAAAGCATTCCTCGTTGAGGTCATTTTCAAACAAACATCGGTCAGACATTTTCTCCAGCTGGGAAAGCAATGTGCTACTGACATCAACCACTGAAGACAGAAGAGGTCACAACTTCATTAGCATCTTACCATGTATGTATTCAAAAGGGAATTTAAGGATACATACTCATTGCCCCTAACCCAAAGGCCTTTACACCCCCATTATTTTATGAGGCCATTCCAACCCCTAACCCTCCATGTTAGGAAGAACAGAGATGAAACTGGGGCTCAATTTGTAACATGAATGTTTACAGAAAGTGCAAACAGGATAGATAACTGCTGTGTGTTCACTTCACCACATTCGATGAAGCCTGATCAACAAGATTGGTTTCTTTTGCGGACACACACCTTTTTTGTGCAGATAAAAGGCTTTAAAGAAATAAAAACCTTTTAAAGAAATAAACGTGGAATTCAGCCACATGCTTTTCAAATATTAATCATATATTTAATTGATATACATATATTGCCAACATTGGCACGTTTAATATTGCACACAGTAATGAAATATAGCACTGGGAAGAAAATAAAAATAAAGATAGAAAAAGAAAACTTTGAGCAAGAGTTTCCAAAGTGCCAAATTATATGAAGCAACACTGAAAAGTTTGGGAAAGGAAAAAGATGTCTTGGCCACACAATCCAAACTAGGCTTTTGGTCTGTGACAAATGACACAGTACTGCCAAACTATGAAGCTTTTAGGAGAGACCTTACAATAAAATTAACCTCTCTACAAAACAATCTTTGAAGAACGAATTGCAGTTAAACTTCTTTTTGCTCCGTAGCTGACATTTTGACATTTGATCAACTATCTGCTTTTTCAAGGTTATCAACACTTTGTCTTTATTGGGAAAAATGCCTAGGTGATTTTTGGCCATGACATGGGCAGTCTGAGTCACCAGTGGTGATCAGAGGTATCACTCTCAAACCTGTGGACAACAACTCAATAAGGGCCCAAGCCAGCCCATTAGACCATGTGTTATGCAAAAGCATAAAGAAGGGGCCGAGCAAGAAAAAAAAAGACTTAGAACCCAAACTTAGATCCAAAGGACCAGCCAGTGTATAAGCATGCAAAGTCAGTAAGGCACCAGGTTGTTTAATGCTGAAGAGTATGCTCCCCAACAAGTTTCATTAAAGTCAGGGTCTCCCAACACAGGTCCTCAAGGACCCCCATGAGAAGGGGCTTTCGTTCCAATAGACTTGTCATTTATGTCTAATCAAACAGTCAAAAGAGTTGATATTATCTTATTATTTACACGTACATCCCTAGTCTTTAAATAAGTCATTCCTTAAAAGAAAAAAATAGTATTAATTCAACTACCTGACCAAACATTATTGACATTATGGACACTGAAACCATTACAAAGACAAGTCCTTGAGGACGAACATTGAGAAATCCACCTCAATGTGGCTGTGTACAGGTTAACATGCAACTACAGCATTCCTTGGCGCCACTCATACTCTCATTGGTAGACTGAATATATATATATTTAGTTTTATATAACCCTTTTACAGATTGTTTGTCAAATCCCCCACTAAAAACGCGGGTTGTTGTCTTCTACACTGAAATACATCTGATTCACAAAATCATACTTGGTATATTTTCTACATTAGCATTTCATACGACTTTTTGTATGTTTAATTGAGGAATCGGATAGATCAGGGGTGAAACTTGCATTACAAAAATGTTTTAAAGAGCTCTTGTTTCTGTTGTCATTGCTCTTACTTAAGTACCTTTGTATACCTTTTTTTATACACTGTGCATGACAACGAGACACAAATACATAGCATATCATCTGCATGACAATAACTTCAATTTAAAAAAATACACTGGCAATACTCCTCAGAATGTTTGTGAAGAGGTCTCCATGTTGACTGCCATGCCCAAAAACATATAACCATAGACTGAGCAAAGCCCTGTCCTGCATACGGGAACACTTTGCATGGATTGAACCTTGTACCTCTTGGGGACTGATCAACAGGTTGATATTTTCACATCAAGATCCCTAGCTAGCCCTCAGGTGATGCTTGTAATTTAGTGGCATGGCTACCATGACAATCTCCTTAGATGATTTATAATTTTGGATTAAAAAAAACAAACATCTGATTTGTGCTGAAGTCATTAGCTCACATATAAAGGAACTGTTTCCTCATAACTCAGCAATAACTCCATGAACATTTGCAAACACTATATAATCTTGGAACGTGTAAAAAAGTTCTTGGTTAATAAGGGAAATAAACACTCAGTTCTGTTGTAATCAAGTAGGAAAGACAGTTTATATATAATGTTATTACTTTGTTTAGCAGCCGCTTACTGTATTAATGATGGGTAAGTGGATAACATCCAGCGATGAGTGGCAAGTTTCAACTGTCAGTTTGTGGAGGTTTTGTATTTTTTGTGGATAGTGCTCCCTTGGAGTTAAACAGTTAAATCTTTTATGTATCTTTTTTTTACAGTAAAGTTTGCTTATAATTTCTCTTTATGTTATTCTGATTATTTTTTGCATGTTTTTCCTCCACTATCAATCCTCGTCTCCGCCGTCTCCTTGCATCTCTTGCTGTTGCTGAAGCTCGCATGCCCTTTTTTCCCTCTGTTTCTCTTGAATCTTTTTCATTTCATCTGCGTATTTACAGAAAGTGTTCCCGAATTTGGACCACACTTTGTAGGGCACTGTGATAGAGTTGCGATAGGTGGGTTTCACCTCGCTTACCCTCATGAATACTCCGTATTTATTGGAGCCCACGTCAAAGAAAAAGCGCTTGTTGTCCACAGTTAAAGATGTTCCCTCGGGTAGTTCCGCTGGTTCGTCTTCCACTCCGTAGTCGTCGATGAGTTTGGCCAAAGCATCGCGAAACTCAATAAGTCCCTGTGCTGGAAGAGCGATCGTCTGGCCTTGCGTGGATCCCAAACCGGGCCCCCGATTGACGGTCTGTCGGATCCGTAAAAACCGGCCCCTCTGGTTCTCCTTTAGATCCATGTAGTACTTCCGATTCTCCCGAACCAAAAACTCACTCTTCAACGCCCGCCGGGGTTCATCCTGCACTATGTCCGGATTGCTCGGCCCTAACTGGGCATAATGCTCGATGAAGTCCCCCAGGTAGTCACGGAACTCGACAGCGACAGACATGGAGAGAGTGAGGCGGCTCTTGTTTCCCCCGGCCCCGACTTCTGCTATCTTCAAGAAGCGGCCTTTCGCGTTCTGCTTTACGTCTAGATAGAAGCGCTTGTTCTGGATGTCAACCCGCTTGGAGGCGAGCTCCTGCGTCTCGTGCTGCAGCCCGGAAGCCGAGCCCGCCCCTCCTGTCACTGGGTGCATAGAGCCGGCACCCGGGCCCGTGGCTGCTCCTCCCTGCTCACTTCCACTGTCTCTGTCCGCCATGATGCTGCCTGCCTTCTCCCTCTGTCTTACTGCAAGCCTACTGCCAACCAGCCACGCCACCGCTCTCGCGAGATCTGTGTGAGAAGAGGAGATGTATGCTGTTCAGACCTATGCTTTCACGAAATAGGTGTATTAGGATGGTATATTTAAAAACCTTCGCCGCAGATTTACCATACAGAAGGGTTTACATTTGTGGGCTTTATTCCCTAATCGCATTTTAGGTTTGTGCTACTACAAAGCACTGCTCCACGCATTCAAAGCGAAACTTAACTGCGACAAGGTGTATGAGCGTTCGCGCTGTATATTTACAGCTGTAATAAAACAGCTTTTTTCTTGGTGCCGCTGATAAATTCGCTTGAAAGGCAATCACTTTCTTCCCGAGTTTCGTGTTATCTGAGGACTTTTCGTAAAACGTTTAAAAATCACCAAACGCTTAATAAAACAGTAGATCAAACAGTGCATTAAAACGAAATGACAGGAAATTTTTACCAGTTCGTACCACGTAATACAATTTGGTCTTCTTTATAATTTCGCGGATGATTTATTTTTAAAGTTTTGAGAATTAAAAAGCTTAAAGAATTTTAACATATAATGTAACATATAAAAAGTCAACCAGTTACATATCTGTGTCGGGCGAGTTTTTTTTATTTAGTTATTAATCTTTCATTCACTGTACTCCAAATTGAACTAAAAATAGGAATAAAATGCAGGGGAAAATAGATCGGAAAATACTTTGGCAATATGCATTCGTACAGACGCCTTATTCCACAAATGACATGTTTAAAATGTTCTGTATGAGTTTGTCGACCAATTAAGATTGCATATTTATAATACTTGTTATTTTGTAATTATTCACACGATTTCAACGAAAAAACTACTGCAGAATTTTCAGCAATAAACAAAATAAACAGACTAAACCGATTTCCTAGTACATTGAAAATAATTATTAGTCTTTGTCTAAAAGGATTTAGTGGTTTAACTGTTTCAAACTTTAAGGCCTGATTTTGTTCAGAAGCGGTTTACAGGAATACACAAGTTGGGAGGCAATTACCTAATCAGGAAACAGAGGATTTATCTCGAACAACTACTAAACGTCTCGTGTATTGATAAGAATAGAAATAACTGTGTCTCTTAGACATTATAGGTGAGCCTGGGGTTAGTTGCCATGCAGGGATGTTGTCCTTTTAAATTACAATACCTTTTGTGAAAGCAATAAAACACATTAGCATACATTGAGGCAGAAGTCAACTATATAATAGTTTTGTTCTATCAAAAACGTCGCATAAACGTTTCTTCAGGTCAGGGCAAACTGTCACATGACAAACAATGACTTGATATTTTTGTAAGTTACCTTTTACATTTTTAATTGATTTGTGTCATTATTGTTCTACTTAAAAGTCTGATTAATGCATTGTAAATGCAATCAAGCCAAACTTTTAAGTTTGATAATTGCCTTACTACTTTAAGATAAATCAAACTGTTGTCAAAATTACAACTTGCACTGCTAAGTTCAAAGTATGTTTGACTACTCTTAATTTACGTACAGATAAAGGATTGTTTTAAGTGATCATTCTTAACATGTATCCTGACATAAAATTTATGGTATACATACACAATATATTATAAAACAATGATGAAAACATTTTTCTACAATCTGACAAGATCAGTTTTAACAACTTAATCCCATATAAGAGGGTTTATTGTCACATAAATTCAATGTTTCTTTAAAGAACTATATTCAGAGGCAAAAAGGGTGAAAGATTCAATATCCTAAGTCTGTAAGGTTTGTGGCTAACACAAACTGACTTTCAAAAATAAACCAATCATAAGAAATATTCACTGGACTAAAAGTGTGGCAACTAGCCCTCATCTACCCTATAAACCTATTACAAAATATAGATATGCACCCCTAGCATGTGCAATTGAGTTATGGGATACAGTATTTTACTGTAATCATTTATTTACTATAAAAATAACTAAAACGAGTTAAAACAATTTATTAAAATATCTTAAAGGCGTAGACCTAATGGTATTCAAATCTGATGAATACGGTTAGGTATTCTGACTAATATTATGACTTAATATGTATGCATGAATTAATTACAAATATTTGGCAGTTTAATGCTGATTTAAAGGGCTACATTCGTTTGTGAATATATTTTTTAAGCAGACTGGTTTATAGATGTAAGAAAATACCCTCACTTCAATGCTTTCATTTTTAAGATATTTTACGTGTGCTGGTAGGAATGTTGCCCATACTCAAACACGCCGTTATTTTACAAGTACATAAAACAAAAGTCAAAATTGAATCATTATACTAATATTTTGAATAAATAATTATTTCTTTAGCTTAAGTGAACTGTTGTTTGATTTAATTGAAATAATGTCTTTAAACCGCAGAAAATGAGTCGTCTCTGTTGTGAACGTAACCTATAATATGTGTTTTTTTTACCCGGTTCCATGAATAACCGATTGTGACTAAGAATTTAGTTATTTGAATATATTTTAAACATCTAAATATGATGTATACAATTAGAAATATGTATGAAGTAATTCACCAGCCTCTTTGCTGAAAATAAGGCAAAATATAGTAGGCCTTTTGGTTTTGACAATCAGAATGAATAGAGCAAAATTGTGAATTGAAGTACTCTGATGCCTTCTAATGTTTTTTAGAAGTATCCCAACTGTGCCATCACTTTTGTTTATCAAAACAAAATGTGTTCATCAGCATTTTGATGTCATTCAATATTTACATCTGCAAATTATAGTACAAATGCAAACTTATAGAATCTTCTGAAAAGAAATGAAAAGTTAAAATAAAAAAATCCATGCAAAGCCTGTAATGGGATAGAATTAATTAAAAAAATACATTTAATAGAATTTATATAATAAATAGAATTTGGTTGTAAACAATAGGTTTTTAAACCCATCCAGTATATACCAAAATGTCTAATGAACAACAATCTATTGAGAGAACTTTCTAGATTTTTTTTCCCATGCAAATTTTTTACTTCATGTTTTTTCAGAGGGGGGAACAGAAATGTATTGTACATGCAGTTTTCTCCAGTCCGGGAATAAGGAACATGCGGGAGATCTATCAATAAAATAGAAAAACAACTACATAAACTGAAGAATTATGTGTGAAAATAGTATGTAAGCTACCCAACACAATTAATTTTTTTAATGTTTCGCGCCAGAATCTGCTAAACAACGAATATACGCCAAACACAAACAGCATCCGTAATAATCGAGTCTAGTTGGAAACATGTCCTGCAATATAGAGCTTACACTTTTATGTGCCTAATCTAACATAAATACGCTCCCAAAAATAAACTGTCTAACAAATACGTGTTCCTATTTTCCATTGGTTTAGATCTTATTCTAATAAACAGAATATATAACTAATAAAATACATTTAAAACTGTATGTTTTCCTGTTTTTTCATGATTCCAGGAGGTCTTCAGGTCTAAATTGCTATCAGTATTTTTTTACTGTAAAAAAACTAAAATGATAATAAACTAGATTTACCAGTAACGTTGTGTGACTTTCTGTAGTCTAACTAAAATGAAAATCCTTTCTATGGCCATTCTTAATTGAAAAGCAACACACATTTTGTCATTTGAAACTTCTACTTAACGTGTAAACTCTTTAATAAGGGCCTAACAGTGATGATGCGTGTCTATGTAACAAAAGTGAGTGAAGGAATGAGGCACTGCAGGTGCTGATCCATTAGCGTCACTCAAAGGTGTTCATGTTTTGTGGTCGAAGGTGAACTCTGCTAGCTTGAACATTTAACGGTATGCCAGTCACTTAAATGGCACACTGGCTGTGTTGCAACAGTGTGACAGCCTCGCTGTCTGTCCACTGTAAACAGTTACCGAGTTCGCGCAAGCAGTCGGTGATATCTGCCCACGGGTGCAAAAAATCAATTCAGTGCATGTTATATTAATTAAAAAACAAACGTTGCTTGGAATACCGTGACATATCATCGTAAAGTGCAATGCTGTTGCCAAAGTCGCAGACCTCATAACGAGCGACGTGGTTCGGCATATCTTACCCCGCTCAGTCTGCAGGCAGAGCGTTAGCCCTTGTGCAAGCCCTTCGCAGTTGAACACTGTCAAAAACAAAGATGAAACCCTGTAAGCCCCGAAGGCCTACTGAAAACGCTGCCGCGGTACTGCTTCACCGATGCGCCGTGCACAAGATGGAACGAAAGAGCGAGTCGTGGCATGGAGACGGACGCACGCACTGGCTCAACGCTGTGCGCGTGCGGTCTGATGTCAGCACGCTAGGCTGGGGAAAACGCGTAGCTCTTGCGCCTCGCGCTGTTGCTTTCTTGATATTGCAGCTGGGGGTGCTTTATTGATATCAGCTCTAGCAAAGGAGCAATATTAACAATATTGAACTTAAACATCTTCCGCTTTAAAGGCTTCCTGAAATTTGCGATGTATCCCTGCATATGCCAGATAAATCGATTTAAAAGTGTCTGCAAAAATGAAACGGTTATCATCGATTATTATTATTATACTCCAGACATGTTACATGCACTTCTTTCTTCTCCTGAATACAACGCAATGGTGCCAATATTTAATAATGCTAAAACTGTTAAACAGACGTGTTTAGGAGTGTGTGATTGATGCTTGGCTTGCTTAATATGATCAGCTGCACAAAGCAGAGCTATTACTGTTTCACGAAGTCAGATAACTTTAATTTCTGCCCGGATGCTTTTCCTTGACTGTGTGTACATGTCATGTGTTGTCTAGAACCTACCGACGTTGGTACTGACTGAAAGTGTTTATCATACATAATTTCAGTGCCGACTAGTTTCAGTACTATAGTTTGATGGCCATTAAACTCATTTATCACTAAGTATCCCAGCTAGTGTAGGCAGTGGGAGGTCTGGGGCAGTTATGTTTCAGAACCATGGACAGTTACCTCCGAGTCTTGTCACGGCTTATCACCGATTCAAGTGTGTAATTATAATTTAGTTTTAAAATTAGTCTAAAAGAAGCCTATAGTGTTGGTGCACTTGTTTTCACAAATGCCCCTTTATTAACTTCATAGCAGTTGACTGCAGATTTCTCAACTAACCTTGAGATCAAAAAGTATGCATTTGATATTGTAAGAGTAAGTTTTTAGTGATGATGCCTAATGTTAAAGATTTGAGCTAGCTAGGTTATCGATGTAGCAATGTAATCGCCATTGTGACAAGAACACTGACAAGTCCATTGATCGCTTTGGATTAAACACAAATAGTAAATCGGAAGTTCCTAATTTAAGGAAATGAGGGACCACAACTTATGGTGTTTTCGACATATTGATTAGAAAGAGTTTTTCCATATGTTTAAAATGTGTTCTGACTTTCTCGTCCTGTGCGCACGGAACAGCAGATGTCGCTCTTAGTGAATGTTTCAGCTGCGCTTCTTTGCAGATCCACAGGTTCAGCCTTCATTCAGTTCTCTACGTCAGAATTTAGGTTATATTATAAAATGGTCCTTACCGGTGAAAGTTTAAAGTTTCATTTTTATATTCATCGTCTCATTTTAAAAATAATGTATGTCTTTTGGTATTCAGAGGCAACATTTCGTGTTAATTGATGATTTACCTTCTTGTGTCTGTATTAAATATTTTGCGTTCAATGCAGTTTGCTCTACATTGTTTGGTTTCTCGATATGATTTGGTTAAAATTCTTTCAAATATCAGCAATGCACCGGATATCAGACGTAGCCTATAGATTTGATGCAACGTCTCACTATCATTTTTTTCCTCTGAAGCAGAGCGGCGAATGTGACCTGAATGCAGGGCATGATTTAGTAATGGAATGAGGGGCAAAACTCATTCAAAGCTATCGGTTCAGACGCTGAGATCCATTCGCCCTGATCTCTCTCAAATCTCTGGATCCAGTTACATTACTGCGTTTCTGTTAACAATTTAAAGGGAGATTAAGGGTGGATGCTCGCCTGCACCATACATCTTGGTGTTTTATTTTTATTCTATAAGGATCGGTCATGGGAGAGATCATGGATTGATCATTTTCCTGGGGAGTCGGAGACTAAAGACACACGCCGGCGCATGGGCGTTTATTTCAGCACCCCAGCCGTGAATCTGTCGTTGGTGCGGGGAATCTTACTGCACATTTCACCTGGTCCGTTCCTGATAGATAGGGGTGGCAGACAGAGACGGGGCAAGGAAGGATACGGCAACACCGTGGGCATATATTCATCGTCGCTACGAAAGTGGATTGTTACAACGTTTGTGGTGAGTGGCTAACGAAAGTAATAGTTTACTGCAGCGTTCGCATTTCACTGCAGTGAAAGATATAGAGCAGTCAGTGCCGAGCAGGGCGCGCTCACCACTGCAATTTTTGGGCAAAGACTGACTGGCGGCGTCTTGCGGAAAGCTGCCAGTGTCTTTGGAGGAGGGAACGTCCACGACTTTTCCTACATTTAAGGATGCACTTCAGCAGAATGCGGTTAAGGGATTTTTCTTAAGCCAACACCATTACGCTGTTTCCGGTTCCCAGCTGGTATTTCCTTATTGCAAATTTATCGGAAAAAATCAGCAGATCCCGATGGCATGGACACTTACGCAAGGTCTGCCGCGCCGCCGTGCTTCTGGAGCCTATTCGCAGTCTCTTCCTTCAACCCAGCTCCACCGCCATCGCCTCGCAGCCGAGAGAGCCCTGCCGCAACGCGACCACCGACCATCGAGTCAAAGCAGGCGGCATGAGGAGGCTTGATTCGGTACACTTATCCATGCTGCTCATCGGGGTCTCCTTCGCCTGCTACTCCCCGAGTTTGAATTCCCTGCAGGACCAGGCTTACAGATCCGCCGTGGTGATTGAGGGCAAGGTGCAGTCCGCGCCTCAGAACGCATCAGAAGAGCCGTACAGTGTGAATGTCAAAGTCCTGGACGTGTGGCCGCTGAACAGCGGGGGTCTGGAGCGGGAGCAGCTCGTCACCGTGGGGGAATTTGGCTCGGAGGCTCCGTGCGCCAAAGTGAAAAAGAATCACAAGTATATATTTTTCATGGACCCAACTGACGAGCCTTCGGTTTTCAAAGCATCGTTCGCTCCCTTAGATACAAGTGGGAAGAATCTGAAAAAAGATGTTGGGAGGATCTTGTGTGAAGACTGCGGTAAGTTTATTTCCACAAAATGCGTTTAATGGGCATTGCAAATGCGTTAGATGGACGTTTACGTTGGATTTCGGTTGTATGCTTATGTGTAGTGATGACATCAAAATGTTTGGTGTAAGTAACAGATGGGCGCATGTGGGGGCGTCTCTGCAGCAATATTGGTCAGGAATAAAACGGTTAAAGGTTTTTCATGGTATCGTCTGACATATGCAAAGACATATGCCGTATATACGCGCACGCTCACAGGGGCTCGCACCTGCGTACTTACAGCTGATTTGTAGGATATTACTTGAATTCTTTACAAGGCAATTTTGTAACTGCACTGAGCTGTGGTAATGGTAATGGCGTAACAATTGGATATGTCCCCCGACCAAACAGAGATTGCATGTTTGCATATACACATAAGGTGTAGATCGTTGAAATCGGAGCATATTTGTGAGGGGCATTCCGTCAGAATAAATTACAGATACCTAGAAATGTGTCCTTCAGGACTCCAAACTCATTGCTTTGGTGGGAATAGAAAGTTGCTGGTCTGCGTTTAATGGGCCTCCAGAACGACTGCACTGGGAGTGGAGCCTTTAAAACTTAACTCAAGACGAAGAGATCGTATCTTCTTCCCTTCATACTGAAGTCCAATAACTGATTGTGTGACATACTTATAACACTTCATTGTTTCGCAATTAAAGAATGTCTTTTTAACAGAAAATGCGTGTGCTGGGTTAAGCTCACCATGTCTTACAAGCAATGGTAAACCAGGATATTCCTCGAAAGCACAACACGTCATTTAACCTTCAGTTACCTGTTATGGGCTGCTTAAGATTCAAAGCGTCAATTCAGATCTGGCTATAACAAACACAAAATGACACTGCATCTGCCCTCAGTAATATGATTGGAACCAGACGGTACTACAACTCGGTATAAATTTCAGTGCACAATGTTTCTACTTGTAACACGTTTGTGGATCGCGTAAAGTGTTATGTCGCTGTCCAAGGTGCTGTATCGTCGTCATACAATTTGCGTTTGTGGCTGCATGTGGTAGCATATACAAGCAAGGTACAGGGGCCTAACTCTTTGAATCAAGCCCGTCGATCGGTGAAAATCTTGTCCCCTGACTTTTTAAAGATCAAGGAGCGCCGTGTAGATGACTTTGCAGTTTCTTCTCTCAAGTTGCTAGAGGAGGTATTGTGAATCTAACCTGTGTGTTGAACGTGTATGATGCAGCACAGTTCTTTTAAACAGACTTCCACATGGCTGAAGCCATTGCTTTGTGATGAGATAACAGGTGACATTCACTTTAATCACATCTCATAGATTGGGTAACATTGCATTTGTTGATGCGGATGCTGCAGTCCTATCACTGTGAACGTGTTTTACAGCGATGTTTAAAAAGTCTGTGCTAGTTTTAAAATAAGGCTACTGCAAAGCATGATGGTCATGATCTGACCTCCACTGGTTTGACAGTATGTCTCTCTGGACAGAGTGCAGTTCAAACTGGAAGGCACCAGTAGGTCTCTAACTTACAATGTTTTCAAATATGGCACTTCTGACGGGTGCCTCAAGTTTTGTGGTTAAAAATATGTTTCTTTTGCTGTCCTAATGACTCAGCGTAGATTAAAAGCGTGAGGTATTTTCAAAAGGTATTTTGACAGTTTGTCTAGTCTTTCTGTTGAGGGAGACCCACATATCCATAAAGAGTGACAGATGTGTAGGTGCAGTTATGTCGCATGTGTCAGTCTGTCACTCTTTCTCTTTGCTTTAAAATGTGTTTAGTAAACGATTTTATGTCCTTGCTGCACTTGTTTGTTTGTGAAAACAATAACAGGGAGTGAAGTTACTGAAATGGATCTCAGTATTTGTGGCTCCTCTTTACGGGAGATCCTGATTTTCCCTTCCTCATGTGTGGAGGTCACAGCTGCATTGAGGTGGTAGTGCAGAATTTGCCTGTGGCTCAATATCATTGATCTGAAAGAGCTCTTGGGCAAAACTGCATGACACAGGACAAGAATAACAGCTGGTGATTGACATGTACTGAGGCAAGGGCTTATTCTTATATATATATATATATATGTGTGTGTGTGTGTGTAAATGTATATATGGCTGAATTATTTTGTGTATGTATTTATGTTTATGTTTGTGTTAGAGAGAGAAAGAGAGAGAGGATGTATACACAGATACTGTAAAGAGGATTAAGGTGGAAGATTTTTGGGCCGCCATCCTGTTGTAATTAAATCCCAATGGGTTCCTGAATAACATGGATAATTTACCTCTGTAAAATAGAGCATGATTCAAAAGGCTATAACAAGAGAACAGCCTGAGGAGATGTAGCAATAAAAGGCCACATATCTCACTTACAAGCTGGATTTGGTTATAACAATACATTAACTGGAAAGAAAATTGCTGATTACAATGTGATTGTATTGTTGAATACTCATGTGGGTTTGAGTATCGGGTGGGACACCCTCTTGTTAAATGGGGTGGTGGCCACAAGCACTAGTTTCATAGACTTGTTCATATGTAGGATACCAAAGCAGGATTATACACTCTTCCAAGCTGGCCCACTTTTCCATAGCTCCAAGTAAAGTAAAAATCTCTCTCTGCAGCTCGCCCACACATATTCCCCTCAGACAAACAGGCTTTAGCTTAGAAAGTGTTTCACGAGCTGGACATAACCCATGAAAACCTGCTAGGTTTTGGCATTAGAATTCTCAAATAAAGGTACCATTTAGCAGAAACATAAATATGAACCACCTTATTCATCTTAATATCTTACCCATCTTAATATCTTGAAATTATGAGTTCAGTTTCTGAATTTAAAACAAAGCACCATGATTTATTTCACACACTTGTTAACCCTTGTGTGGTTTAAAGCAGCCTGGTCTCTGCTGTGTAGTGTGTTCCATGGTAGTCAGGTTTTGTTTTCCTTCAGGCACAATATTAACTATTTCAGGCAAGGAACAATAAAACTTGAACCATTATTAATGCCATTATAACATTATAATACATTATAACAACCATTATAACAAAACAACAACGTGTCTGGCCGAAACAGTAGCAACAAACATTTAACATTGCAGTAAATACAGTCAGTTATACATGTATACAGTACATGTCCATGAGAATCAGAGTAGATACATAATGCAAATAAAACATGCAATGAATTTGTTGCAGTATTCTATGTGATTGAATGTGTTACAGATCTTAATACTAAATGACTCTCACAGTCCTCAGTTAACAGCTCATCCATGTGCAGGCCAGTATGGAACGTCCCTCTAAGCGCCAGACACTGAATGATTGCTGTGAGTGACTTTCGGGTGAAAGAGGCGGTGTGGATCGCCTGATTGAAGGTGGAATACAGAAGACGGGCTCCCCATCGATCCCAGTCACGCATCATGATGAATGTTTGTGTAGGTTGCTCTGCATCCTTCCTCTGGAGACAGATTCATACACTGTGGGCCTCTTCATCGCTGTTTCACAGAGTGTAGGGCTGAGGAGAGATGAATCAGTGTCAGGTGCATGGAATCAGGCCGCAGTCTCCTGTGTCCCAGCTGCACTCTGGATCATGTGCTGTTACCTAGACTTAATTACTTCTTGATAATCGCTGTCAGCTTTTAGACGCTCATTCTCTCATTTCTGCATACTGCAGCAGATCACTTTAGTTTTGGCAGTTTGGCCAGCAGGAATCTAGACATAATTCTTATCTAGGACGTGTGCCATTGCTTGTCTTACATTGCAAAAAGAGTATCTGGAATATGTCTCATTATGTAATTTACAGAATATCAATTTTTGACATTTTGGCACAATATGATACAGAATCCTTTGACTTTTCTTGTTTTGAGGCTCATGATTTGAAGCACAAACTTTACCAAACAGTTTAATAACTAAAAACTTGAGTGCCCATTACCTGTTTAGAGTGGACTCCTAGTGTAGAGAAACAGCAATCTTGACCTTGACTGTTTGGCCCCTATGCATCCTGTCTATTTTCCTTTTTAATATGTTTCCAGCTCATTTCTCTCTCTCTCTCTCTCTCTCTCTCTATCTATCTATCTATCTATCTATCTATCTATCTATCTATCTATCTATCTATCTATCTATCTATCTATCTATCTATCTATCTATCTATCTATCTATCTATCTATCTATCTATCTCTATAACTCTCTGCTTTAGTAGTGACCATCTCATGTTTTCACAAACCATAACACAAAGAGTCTCATACCATGACATCAGCATCCACACTGAACAGCATTTAGTGTTCAGCGTTTCTGTACACTAACTAAAGAACTCAGTACATCATGAAATGAATTATTATACTGTAGTCTTTATGGAACTGAAAGTTTTTATATAGTGGCAACATGTGGTTCAAATGACATTAGATAATAGCATATCAAACCAATCGGCACCTGTAAACAAATCCTGCCAGACCTTTTCCCACTAACTTCACTTTTATTCATTTTGCAGTTACTTTGAACCAATTTATCCCAAGGTCATTTTTAGTAGCTGTGTGAAGACAGACACAAGACACAGGTGCAACTATGGGCATGGTCCACTGCATTTGACAACCAAAATATTTTTGTCATAATTTTAAGCAATATAATGCCACTTGGTAAAAGGGTTTTTGAGGTGCCAAGCATTTCATCTGGAATGTGGTTGAGAGCAGGTAGTTGCAGTCAGCATTGGTACACAGATTATCTTAAACATAAAGTCTTTTTAAACATGAAGTCTTTTCTATCTATTGCAGTAACATACATTTGAAAGTTATTTGTTGTTGCACATTTAAGTAGGACCTGTAAAGCAGTCTTTATGAGTGGTCCACAATCACTTCCCTGGATGTGCTGTGGTTATTGAGTAATATCATATGATTGAATGACAGTATTCTAGAGAGGCAAGTAATGATGTACTTTATCAGTCTGAAAGCAATTTATTTATAACATTTATAAATAAATCTGTAGCTCTCTGTACATTTCTTTTGACAGATTGGTTTCATTTTTAGACATGAAACAATTTTAGTTCTGTTTATTTTTTAGACATTTAATTCTTTTTGGGTAAGTTGTTTTGCATGCTGTTCAAGCTGAAGTTTTTTATTATATGGATTTCAGTGCAATGTGGGTACTGTAGTTTTTAACATTACAGTCCTCTCTCATTGGCCATATGGTTACATAAACTGTTGTTCCTAATGGCTGACCTTCACTGTTTCAATTTCACATTAGAAGCTGGAAATAAACACAATGTAATGTTGATTTTGTTATTACCAGTGATCGTTTCGCAAACAGGGCAAAAGCCTTATATATAAAATATTGTGGTCATATTTCAAGTCTGTCTTCAATAGTTCCCTTTAAATAATGAAAGTTTTTTTAATGGACTGGAAGTAAATGAATCCCATGATAAAGAACGACCTTCATTACTGTAAACGTTACATGGTTTTGCCGAAAACGCTGACTTGCACGAGGGTTAACGTTCCTTACCCTCGAAGGTGATCATTCCAAGCTTTAACCACAGTATCCGTGACAAAAGCGACCTTGCTGCGTTACAGTAGAGGCAAAGCTGCCCATCGAGTGATAAATTTAAATAGCTCTGAAAATAGACCCACAGGGATTGGATTGTCTGCAGAGTGCTGCGAAGAAAGAAACGACAAGAGTCAAGCCTGCGTAATACCTTGTAATTGACAAGCTGTAAATCTGACTCAGGATGTTTCAGGCTGTTAAGGCAGTTGAGTGTGAGCCCTGTATTTTTATTGGAACTCAATGTACTGACGCGTTGTGACCATTCAAGGGATACACTGTACACCCTTTATGAGTTAGCTGCATATTTATATAGGCAATGAGAGGATGTTCTGCAAATTACTTTTAATAACCTGCTACATGCTCCTTTACCTACATGAGCGATAAATACAAGCAATGTGTGGCGCGCAATGTGTGGGATGTGTGTGTTTAAAGGTATAGATTATCCAAAAAAGAGATTATATATGAATATTAGAAGGAAATGGAAACTACAGTGTCCAATTAATACAAGGATTGTTATAAAATCTTCCCTTTGTCTTTTTCTCCCCCATATATGGGTGATTTTTTTGAAAAAAAAAAATCTTTTTAGGCTATATTTAAAATATATACATATATCAAATAGAACAGATAAACAAATCCTTGTTGCTTGCTCATTGTCTCTTTTGGGCGGTCTGGAATTTATCCACAGAGAAAGGCATCACATTCACCACTTAGAGGCAGTATATGAACAGGATTCTGTCATTCCCAAAAACATCAGCAACAGGCCCAAGAGTTTGCACCCTGCAGATGTGATGTGACTATGGTGTTACTCTCATCAGATCTGACATTAAAACGTTAGAAAATTGTAGCTAATCACCAGTGTATAAACTGTTGTAATGCACAACTGCAGTGTGTGCCTGCTTGCCTGGCCATTGAGAATAACATTTAAACTTCTTTAATATTTGGCATGTGTCAGTTCTGAAAAGGCATGTCTGTAAATCATTAGGGATCCAAGAAATGAAGCTGCTGGGACTTTTTGTGTTTGTTTTGATCTTTTGTCTTTGTCATTATTTTTCTGCCCTAAAACATTTTAAGCATCGGAAATGATAAATCATACTAGATACCTTATACTAGAATTGTACTAGATCCCATTTGCACTCTCATGTCAGCCATAAGATGGCGCAATAATGAGTGACATTTTTGCTTCTAGCCCAAATGGTTGCTTGGATGTAATTGAAAATTTTCATGTAAAGTTTTTATTTTCTGAAAAACCGGTGATTGCTATAACTTAAAGCACAATTAAGGACATTAAGATTTGCCACTGGAAAACTCTATCCACAGGATCTTTTGTGAGATTAACAGTTTGTCATTTGTTCCACTTTTCCAAGCTGCTTAATAATCAATTGTCTTTTGCAAGTATATTTTAACTGGGCTTTGATAATCTAAATGCACTGTTTACATGATTTCAGCTTTCTGGTTTTAGACAGTAATCAGCTGATGGCAGAGAGAGACGTGTTCTTGCGTGGCTAATGTTGAGCAGTCGCTGAGGTGCAGTTGGCATGAAAACTGACACAGAATTTTCACTGACATCACGATTTGAGGAAGCAGCGATCGTAGGAGGTGATCTGGCAAATATTAGTTTTAACTGAACTTATGGCCCCTTTTTTTCACCAGACCTTCACAGGGAAAATAAACTGACAGGCCGTTCGAATGTTCAGCTGGGAGTGTTTGGGTGGAGGGGGCGTCAGGGGCAGAATTTTTCAGTAGTCTTTGCTGTTTGTTTCTAAAATTCATGTTTTCTGCTTTCTTCTAGCAGTACAAATTCCAAAGTTTCAGGACCAAAACTTTCAGCCTATATAATTACAGTGGCAGTTTTGAATAAATATAGCATTTTTTAAAATGTTGCTTTTGAATAAGCCATTCCTCTTGAAAAGCATCACCTAAATTTCTGTTTGCATGATCATCACTGTAACTTTAAACACTGTAGATTCTTCAATGCATTATTTAGTCATTTCCTGCTATGTTTTGATTATTTTTTTTTCCCATTTTCCTGGATGGAGTCCCTCTTTTACCCCACGTATTGGATTGGTTATCTCTTGGAATGGTAGCCATGCTTGCTTATGCTTATGATGTAAGTTAGCAATATTCTAGGGGCCATATTTGTTCATAAGTGTAGACTAAACCCAGCTGTCCATCTAGTGAGTTTATTGGACTAAATGCACACTGGACTTTTAGTCAAGGGTTTAACACTCATTCGCTCCACTTCATCTTCACTAAAAGTTATATTTGGCTAAACTCTGCCTTGGGTGCATTTCCTTCTGCAGTAAATAATGCATCTGATGCACGTGTAATGTAGGCGGACATGTGGCAGGGGAAGGACGTTGTAACAGGTGAGGCATTCACAGTGCGTGTCAGATACGAGCTGAGAGCTGTGTGAGGTTTTCGTTCTGTGTAAGGAGGGGCCATTATGTGCTGGCCCCAACAAAGGGGCCCGCTTTCTGTTCTTAGGGGAAGAACGTACTGCACAGTTTTCTCCTCTGTTATTATCCAAACACTCAGCCCTCAAATAATGGACACTACTTTACAGCCCTGACGGGCAGAGAGAAAAGGGTGGGGAAGAGAGACAGATGGAAAGGAGTATACAAGATGATGAAATGATCTAAATTAGAAAGATCTTGAAAATCCAGCTGAAACTGGTTGCATGTTTTGCAACATAGTAGCTGATTTCTACCTGGTTCAAGCTGGTGATGTACAATTTACTAAAAAAACTTTACCACCACAAGCTGGAATAGATTTTTGAATTGCTGGAAGTATTTTGTTGCAGGTCCAACAAGGTCTAGTACTGTAGCTTGTACCAGCAAATTGGACCAACCTGAAACCAGCTAACATGTTCCAAAACACAGCAACCATCTTAATCTGGATTTTTTTAGCAGGAGGGAGAGAGATGGGGTGGATTGTGGCTGAATGAAAAGATCTTCTCTGCTGCTTTCTGCCTGGAAGCTGCTCATCAACTATTCATCAGAAAGTCTCTGCACTCCCCCACTGCAATACAGCATGTGTACAATCCTGCCACTCACAACTCAAGCTGTAGCGTGCAGCTAAAGGACACCTGGGAGGTGACCTCCTCCTGCACCTGCGCTCCCTCCTTCCCCGGGCTCAGACCACATGCATGCTGCTAGGCACACGTCTGCAGGGCACTGCAGCATCTTTAGCCGGATCTCCCTTGTGTGTCAAACACCTGACCTGTAATTTCCAGAAACATGTTAATATGTTGCTACGGTTGCTAAAGACACTGGTAGTATTTTTGTAAAAGAAAATCCCCATGAATCATAGCTGGTGCTGGAAAAGCAAATGAGCAGTGTGAATCACACGCATTGTGTTTTGTGCACAGACTGTTTTGAATATTTGTATGCTTTTGCATATTGAAAATATTTAGTTTTTTATAGCATCAGCCTTGCAGTTAGAATTATTGTATTGATCTTTACTGTTTAACACTAAAATATAGAACAGTTTTGTAATATTGTAGTTTGACAGCAACAGCTTGTTCAATTTATTGAATGGATAAAAGTGCCCAGATTGTCCAGATTCCCAGATTGAAGTCTGTACTTCAATAGGAAATTTAAGAAGATCTGAAACAACATAAGGGGTAAATGTTTTTGTAGAACTGATCATTTAAGTTTGTCTTTGGTGCTATGGTGTAGTGGTTAACACACTTGCTACTGACAAAGTCATTTTGTTAATATGGGTAAAAATTAATCAAGTCTTCCTGTTTTTCTGTACTGTAACCAGGGTCCAAAATTAACATTTTCCAAGCGTCAAATTATAACAATATAAGAATATTAAAGGAAAAAACCCTTGACTCTTATGGTGACACTTATGCAGAATATTTTTTACCTTAATGATCAAAATCAGATTTTTGTGATCATATTTTGTGAACATAAGTTAAGTTTCATGGCACAGTTAAAAGTTTTTATTGCCAGTAAATCTTCGCAATTTACTTGCCAATTGCAGATATGGCAAAATGCTAATTTTGGACCCTGGCTTAAAAAGGACAAAAAAGGGACCCAGATAAGGTTTCCCTAAAGCACAGTGCAGTTATTACAGGTCCCCCAAAGCAACCTGTGCTTGGGACAAAATAATTATAGGTGAAGCCTTTAGTTCCTGTATCACCCTTCCTGGTGTTAGAACCTGCAACCCCAAATATGTTTGATCACCTGAAGCTATAATTGAACACTCAATGACAAGTCTTGATATGCAAAACTGACCCTGTGTAACCGATAGCACCACAATGTATATATTGTATTGTGTTTCCATTTGCCTGCTCCAATCCATGTCCAAAATACAAAATACCTGCAACATGAACAAATGAATGGTTCAGGAACAAAGGCGCATGGGAAGGGCGTCCGTGTGTTTGTGTGCGGAGCGCCAGATTGTTGAAAAGAGGGTCGGCTGGCACTCCCGCTCCGCTCGAGGGACGTGTCCGGCCACGTTTTGCTGCACACTCCATGCACATCGAGCGCCAGTGTTTGTTTCCTCAGGTATGTCGTAGGAGTGGATTGATGTGTGTCTTAACATGAAAAGGCTTAAAAAAGAATGAATGGTTGTTCTTTTGCTTGTGTTAAGTTATGCTGGTGTGATGGGGCAGTTGATGTCCATAGGGAGAGTGTTTGATGAATGCTGGGACCTGTTTGTGATTGGACACAGATCTGAGCATGGTTTAGCAGGCCTCATTCATCCTATGCCTAGCCCATGCAATGACACATTTCACATTACTGTAAAAATGCAAGCGGTACAGTAAGAGCCGAGCTGTGTTGAATCATTCCCTTTGATATGGTTATGTGGATGATATTAGTTCAAGGCTGTTTAAAAGCATTGCAGTGCATTGCATGTAATCAGTTTAGGTGAGCTTTTCTAATGCTGATCATTGCATGATCTTGCAGGAGCATGTGGCTTAAATTGAACTTAATTGTTTATTGGGATTTCCGGGATTTGAAAAACTCTTTTGATGATACAATGATACAATTTTGTTACTTTTAGGAGAAAATGCATTAGTCCAGCTTAAACTGATTTGCTTATCTTGCTGGCCATCTGGTCTCCCAGCCTGACCAGTTGACAAGTGTTCAAAACTCTTTCAAAAACTAAGAAGCTAAAACCAGCAAATCGGCTTAAGCAAGGTAACCAGACATTGTAATTAGAGTGAATTAAGAAACATCTTGTGTCTTGTACAGTAGCCATAGTTCCCACCAAAAATCATTAAAAATCAGTTATTACAGTCATTGTTAATACTGTGAAACCATAATGAAATTATGAAATCTGTTTTTAAAATTATAGATGCTTCCTATTTGTTGATGACAGTGTATCTGTAAAAACATGCAGTATCAGTACCTGTGGTATTTTGGTGGTAACTATGGTTACCATGGCAATTTATTTTGTAAGGGCCTGCCAGGTCACAGGGTTTACTGTGCAAAAATCTGATTGGCCGGTTTTAAAACTCTTTAGCGTCATGTTTGTACAATCTCTTGTTTATGTGGAATATTGAATACAGTTATTATGAAGGCTTGTAGAGGAAATGTGACATGGATGCTTTTACTTCAACACTAGTCACAGCACGTCAACACAGCACTCGTGTTCCCTAGTGCTTTTTTACAGTGTTGTTTTGGCTCTTAGGCCCTTTCTCTCTCCCTCTCATTTCAGTTTTTTTCTTTCTCTTCTTTCATATTCTGTCTCTCTTGTCCTTTGTATCCTTTGTTTCCAATAATTCCAGATTTTTGACAGTCACCCGCATACCATGGCATAGAGCAAGAGGTGAATCCGATGCGGTTGGTTGGAACCCTTCCCAGAACGTATTGTCATTGGACGAGTTGCCAGGAGGAAAGTTGATGCATACAGGATTGTTGCCATCTCTTCTTTCATGAGATGCTGTCTGGCATTATTGATGCTTGGAGAGCAGTTTCTCCCTCCCAGCATTGGGTTTATCTGAGTAAAAAAAAACATTCTAGTGATTGAAACGGACATCGATTGAAAAATCGCCTGTGTATTGATTTACCTCCAGCTGTAGATCTTCAACACAGGCTTGTGCTGAGTATCTGGGCAAAGGTTATATACTGTATGTACGACAGCTTACCGTAAATCTTGCTTTTATTCCTGTCTTATTAATCTCTGTCTCTGTTGTTGACGTCATGTTGAGTGGCCCGAACTCGGGAGTTCAGGAGTGTGCCTATCTTCCCGTGCAAACATGCTCTTTCCGTCTGGTCCCGCTCTCATTGTTGTTGAAAGATAGCCATTGGACACTGAACAGGTTGTTATGTATGAAGTGAGTTTTGTGTGTGTTTAAACACAGTTGTCAAAAGCATCTTGTGCATTCAAATTCTCAATGGATTCTAAAAACTTAAATCTTATTTTAGCCTAAAAACAAATCCCCAATGCATTTGTGTGTATAAATTTGAGCTACACAATTTGTAAATTTGCTTTAAATTAAACACTGAAACACTGAAACAACATTCGATCCACATTCAATGCAAATGCACATTGATCACATTAGATGCTGTTTTGAGTGGTATATTAAGAATAATTACAGGTCCATGTTTCCATGCTAAATTGTAATTGTGTCACTAGACTAACACATTTTACACTCAAAAAATGAATACTTGGTGAATACTAAGTTGTTAAAAAATGCTGTATTTTACCTAAGAAAAATTTGAATCTGTAAACGCTGCTAGTTCATTTAAATTTATGCATTTGACAAATGTTTTTTTCTCAAAAACGACCTACAGAGGATTCAGGCTTTGTTTTATCAGTGTGTGCATTCCCCACAAATCGAACCTGTGACCTTGGCCTTTCTAGCGCCATGCTGGCAAGGCCCTGCATGGAGCTACAGGAAAGTCACTGGTTCCCCCTCCAAAAAAATGCATGATGCCCCTGACAATGACGGCACAGGAATTTTGTTGGCACTTTTCTCTGCAATGTGTGTGTGTCCTGTCCATATTTTACTATTATTTGTATTCTCTCGATGCTGGGAAATGCAAATCCTCTCCTCCGCATGGTCCATCAGAGAGAAGTGATCCAAGGTCAGGGACGTGTTAGGACTAAACGCTCCATATACCACAAACAAAACTACTTTGCACAGAGCCTTTGTTGGCTCAGCATTCCCAAACCATTCCTCGAAGCCTGTGATATTTCCATAATTTTTTTTTTTTTTCCAAGCCAGTCTGCTTTCATCTAAAGCTCTGTGTGGTATGTTCTTTCTTTTATGTCCAATTTAATTTTCTCTTGCATTTTTATGTATTTATTTATGTTCCAGCACTTTATTTTTAATTTGCAAAGAATTTGCCGTGCGATAGGTAGCTGGTTCACCGCGATGCCCTGATGAGTGATGGACCTGCTGTGAGATTGTTCTCTGTGGACTTGTGGAATGAGTCAGTCTGTTCTGGCATGCAGTGCTGCTGTCGTTGGAACAGCAGAGAGGGTATCTGTGACCGGGCCGTCTGCCTGTCGAGCTGAGACGGCCCAGTTGCGCTCTGGCCTTCCTGTAATCTCTCCTCCTCCCCGAAAGAGCCAGAGCATGGAGGGGCCGTCCTGCCACTCGTACCCGGGGGCCACACACTTGATCTCTCACCAGCTTTCCCCTTTAAATTATCTGAGGCCCCTCTGAAAGAAAAACTCAACCCCTTCGTTTTCAACCGGTCGAACCATCAACCTTAGAGGATGCTTGCCACTAGCACAGCTCTGTGTTTTGCAGGAAGGCCCTGAAACGCTGGAAGAGAAATTGAGAGATAAGCCGAGCCTGTGATAAGACACAGCTCTTCTCATAGAAGAAAAAACAGAAATGCAAATGATTGGTGTGTGTGTGGTGTTGGGGGGGGTGCTGAGAGTGTAGGGCCTTACAGCTTCCTCAGTGACATGTTTGTGCTTTGCTCAGAGTACATTCTCCAGATAAAGGACGAGTTGAGAGCGCGCAAGGAATTTGATTTGATTTGAAGAATGCAGAGCAGGGAGCGGACGTGTGTGTCTGTGTGCAAAGGGGCATTGATAAGAACTGGACCCTTTCCCATGAGCTTTTGCTGTTTCTATCAGTCCTATCAAATCCCAGCAAATGTCAATACAGCAAAGTGGCATGTGCTGGACTTCTGAAATGAGGTAAAAAAATAGTGTGTGGAACACCATTGACCTGACAATAGCAAAAAGCAACCAATATCATCATATTTTGTATGTTCATATAAACTTACTGTTTATTAGTCACATCAAAGCCACATCAAGTTTTTTTTATTTTTTCACATTGTTACTTAAAATAATAACTACAATAATACAGCAACAAATTTATATTAATATTCACCTTTTCCAACCATTAGTCAGCAAACTAACTCTCTCACGGATCATCATTTGAAGTCATTTCAAGTTCATTGTGATTCAGAAACTGAGTTGCTTGCTATATAATTAGTCTCCACACAATTTCATCTTTTGTAATATTACTCATTTTATTTTTGTACTGTGAATTATTTTTCATCCATTTTTTTCAGGAGGTTTCTGTACACTTTCACAAGCTAAAACTGTAAAAGGCCAAAAAGTGAGCATGTGTGCGTGTTTGTGTGCTTGTATGTTTATGTTCTGCCGAAAGGGCATGTATACATTTGTGTCAAATGACTGGTGTTGGGCTGGTTATGCGTTGGTCTGTTTCTGAATGCTAAACAGCATGTGTATGTGTTTGTGTTAACACTGCAGCGGCGATATGGGTGCTTGTTTGTTAAACTGCGTGAGAGTGCGTGGGAGTGTGTTTGTCTGTTCTCCTCAAACTGAGAGAGAGACAGGGAGCAAAAACATGGATCTCTCACTGACACTATCTAAAAGAACAATCTGTCGTACACTCGGGTGAGACGCTAATGTATCTTCCTCAGACTGCAGTATATCTAAGTGCCACTTGTTGAAGAGACCTGAATAACTGTTAGATGGTGGTTGAGACAAAGCCTACCACATTAAACTGCTGTTTTATGGAGGCAGAGGTCGCGTGTTTACCTTTCAGAGCATCGGCCTTTCATCGCTGTAGAGTAATTGCACTTGTCAGTCCTGTTTGATCATGGCTGACAAAACAGGACATGATTATCTGCACCAAATGTTGTTTGGTGGGAGCCATCCTTTGATGTCATTATGCGTTTGGGATGAGGTTTTACTTATGACAATACAGAAAAGCAATTAAAAGTCATTCCTGCTACCCTGCAAAGCAAACACAGTAACTATGCCAAATCGGACACTGTAAAAAAATAAAATAAAAACTACACCTTGTTCTTTGAATCTGAGCTTTGTTGATCAAAACCTGACTGTAATAGGACAGTTTATAATTTAAGACACTCAAATTTGGTAAATTCTCTCAGTTTTCACTAAACATCATTAGTTACTGCAATTTGCCTTTGCACTGTAATATTTTTCTACAAGTATTGTTGATATGAAATCAGTTATGATTGGTGTTTTGCGTGTCTTTGTGGTTTGACGCTTATGTAATGCTCACACCCTCAGTTTCACCACAACCGTTAGAATAATGATCTCAATCAACAGTGACGGGGTAAATAGAGGATGAGCCATAATATTATGTCACGCATCTGTGGGGATGTTGGATTAGGTTAGTAACCCTTGCACAGGATTTAAAACTTGTTGTCTTTGACTCCTTTCCATCTGGCTTTTCCAGTGCTTGTTTCTGTACTGTCATAGCTCTTAACAGACATCTGAATTCCTGTGATCCGATGCACCTCGGTTACCGTAAGCTCTCCAGGGCTACATTGTACCCTATTGGCCGTTGTGTTGCTATGCGTATCTTTATATGTCATGTTCGCTCTGGTGTGATAAATGTCCATCTGTGATGGGTTGAGCAAAGATCAGGGATAGACTTTGTTCGGAATGTATCATTCATTCTTTCATCCACTCTTTCATTTATAAGTCATTCAGTCATTATTTGGATTGATTTGCCTTTGCAGTGTGTGGAGTGCAGGGCATACAGTGGGTGGGCGGGGCTAAGCTGTGGCAGCTCTGTGATTGACAGCCAGGTGATGGGACAACTTGACAGCTCAGAAAGTGAGAATGTCACTATGCCTGCGAAGTGGGTTTTCTCTCTTGGTCTGTGTTTCTAACTGCTGCCTGTTTCTCCCGCCGCAGTGTTTCCCTGCAGACTCGTGGACATTTCTGTTTTTATGTGGTGCAATGTCTCTATCTCCTCCCTTGTTCTGAATGGTTGCTATGGTGACAGCTGCGCACAGCGGAAGCAGTACAGGGCTGTATTCACACCCATCTCACCATTTACCACTTCAATGTACTCGCATACACACAGGGACGCACCTACCCATGCATGTACATATGCAGGTAATTGTGAACAATTTCATTGTCATGGTCTCGCAATGCATGCGTTCAATCACGCTCGCTCACAGCCTCTTCCTTCACAACTTACTGCTTTATAGTTACAAACACAGATGGTCGTATGGTACAATACACATGGCAGTGCGGTTTGGAGTTCAAATAGATTGCCTGGGTCTATATCCCTTGCCCGAGATTTGACCACTTCAGTGGTGCAAGAAGATCTTATGACTTCGATTGGTCAAGCTTATTGTGTGCCCCAAGACATCCCGTCTGGAAGGGGACGGATGTCTCAGACCCCACACTCTGCCCGGTACACAGACAAGGGCACCTGGAACCACAGATTTTTCCTTTACCAATACGGATGTGTGTGATGTTCAATGAGATACCTTCAAAGAGATTGACTAGCGATCCGACCCCTTTCAACCCTTAAGGTGTTCTGCATTAAAAACATGCCCTGCTCCCAGGCACCGGACCTGGGCACGGGGATCATTTACAGATGGATTTGTTTAAGCTGCCTTAAAAATTTACAGAGAGGGCACAGATATGGGTTAGATTGTGCATGTGTGCACCCAGCTATCATTAGAGTCAGCAGTTTTTGACAAATGATTATCGGGATTGTTGTGTCCATCAAGACGTAGGAATTATTGGATAAAGGGGGGCACATCATAAACCTTATAAGCCTGGCTCATGAATATTAATTAGGTGACATAACATTTGACCAGTAATTTAAACAATCCAGTCCGTTCCAGCTTTTGATGTGACTGTTTAGCAGAGTTTTTTTTCTTGTTTTTAAAGCCATCTTTTTTTGAGTGTGTTGAAACTGGTGGAACATCTACATTTTATCCTCTCTATTGTTGCCTCTGCTGGGCCTCTCCACCATACGGCTGCCCTTGCTTCACCTCTCAGCTGAGTGTTAAATGCACGGATCTGCATCCCCTTACCTCCCACTCAGATCCACACACATACGCCATGCCCTGGGAGAAACGCACTGATCTAAACAACCAGATGGGTGTTTAAAACCATTACGTCTCCAAAGATAAACTCACAGAGCTCGTGAAATGCCAGCAGTGTCTCGGGGCGGTATATATGTGTGATGGTGTGCAGGTACAGCAGGAGACTGGTTGGGGGGGAGGTGGGCTACACTTATCTGCTGTGATCTTGGAGGAAGTTAAAGGGCCCCCTCTTGCAAATTGTCGAGATGGGGCCTGGTGAGGGTACGGGAGTGGGAGAGATCCAGGAGAATCCGATCCAGGACTTTTAAGGGGGTGGCTCCACATTCTCTTTATTTACTCTTAATGTCAGGAATCCCCACCCACTCGATCAGAGCAGCAAACGCCTGGGGGCAACCAACGTTGAGAAACTGCAGATCCTTTTTAATGGAGTCAGAGATGAACAGAGAGAGGCGAGTACAGATGAGGGAAAGCATGACAGTGTCCCATTTTAGCAAAATATCGCTTATCTCCTCATTGTTTTGGTTTGATGGAGAAAAGTTTTGAATGGCTGTCGATGCAACGAGTGATCCATCTATGCAGATATATGTCATACACAGCAGGCTTTTATTTCACCCTGAGCTGGAGGGCTTCGTGCTGCTTGCCAGGTGGGTGGTTCACAGCAAAAATAAAGCAGAGCAGGTTGTTGGTACACCCAATTTTTTTTATTTCTCCTTTTGTTCTGCAACTCCTTGAAACAGCATATTGCAACATAGCACGGGTGGTATTATATCTCGTGATGACAACTCCACCCACCAGGAACATTCAATGCCTGTATGGTAAATTTAATGTAACACAGTCACTTCTGCAATACAGCAGGCTAAATGTAATCCTTCATTTCAAGGAGGAAATAATCTTTTAAGGGATTTCCTCTTTGTATGAACAGCACTTACTCATCTGTATTTAAATACCCATAGAGTTACACTTCTGCATGTGTAGACGTTCATGCACATCAGTGCCAGAGAGGAGAGTATAGATCGGATAACAAGTCCCATCATGCCCGACAACAAGGGGAGGGTGACCCATACCCAGAGTGCATGCAGCTTAGTGTCATTAAAAGTGACATATTCATTCACCACAAGGAGGTTGTTGTGAGGAAGGTGCTTTCACACACACAGACACACACACACACTGTTTATGCCTACAACATGGCCTTTGATCTTCTGGAGTGGAGGCGTGCACTGAATGGACAGACAAGTTGGGTCATGCCAGTTCCCACCCCCCTGACCCCCACCACACACGTCATCTGAATGGTGACACGACTCTGAGGAAGGTACAGTTATTAGGGGCCCAGCAGTGAGGCCCCCAGTCTGTGACTCACCTCATATAGCCTGTAATCCTTTCCTTCCCTTGTCATGCTTTCATTCTTGTCAATGTTGAGCTGGCATGCCGTTCACATTGATGGAACATTGTTCCGTGATTGGAACAGGATTGCAAAACGTCTCTATTTATGGGGCTGGGTCAGGTTCTTTGATGTTGGGAAATGTTTGTTTCATTGTGATGCACTCATATGATGAGAGATGTGTTTACAAAATGACATCATGTCAGACAGATGTTGGCATCTGTGCTTCTTGGGCGATTAGATGGCGATATGTGTTTGTTTTGAGGAAACCCTTATGAAGACACTTTTGATACTGTATCTCACATCCCTTATCTGAGCTTTGGTGCCTTGCTTAGAGGCACAACAATACCACATCTCATTATAGGGATTTGAACCCTTAACACTGTTGCCGCCAGCGTTAGTGTTATCTAGGCTTAGCACTCGCTTTTTGCTGGAAGTGAAATGTGTGGCAATCTTCTAATGTATTAATTCTTCAAATGCATCATCAATGTTGTTATTCGAAAATCACTCTCCCCATGTGCCCTGACATGACATAATCTGTCTGTGATTTTCTAAAGCACATAATTTAAAGTGAACCTGTCACCATTAGTCACAAGGGAAAAAACAGCAGGATGAAGTCACTGAACAGTTGCTACTTTTGTGTGTTGTATTTTAGGGCAAATTCTGAGATTTATTTGCTTATTAACTTTTGCAGTGCAGTTTAGCCAAGGCACTAAACAGGTTAAATTGCACTGTGCCTTGAGCATTTAAATGAAGTCAGTGTCATTCCGTTCAATGTAAACATGTCTTCTTTCTATGTAAATTAGGATTATTATAAATTGCATCTTGTTTAGCCTGGTGCAATTAAAAATGCATTATTACTGCCCGCTGAAGCAGATGGTAAGTAAAGGTGAAAGGGAAAAATACTTGTGTGTATTTTCTATTGATCATAGCTGCATTAATTCATCAGTTAATTAATAAGAGCATTATAATCAGGCATGTATCTAGACAATGATACATTTAAAAGCGCTTTTTTAGGTGCCTGCATCACAGTGGTAGAGCGATGCTGTACAGATCGTAGTAGTCTCCTGCCAACTCCATCTCAGACGCACACAAACAGCATGTGCTTATAAACAGGTTTATCAAACAGTGCAATTAATTGATACAATGCAATTGATGAAAATGTGTCTGTATTTTATTTTCTACCGTACTTTAGGTAGCTCACTTATGCATAAATAATTTTCACCATTAATCCTGCTGCCATACAAACATCATTTTACAGTTTTCCTAGTGCAATATTCATCTTTCATCTTATTCTTTCATTTCTCTTTTTCCTTTTCTTCCTCTATCTTTTCTTTCTTTCTTTCTTTCTTTCTTTCTTTCTTTCTTCTTATTCTTTCTTTCTTTCTTTCTTTCTTTCTTTCTTTCTTTCTTTCTTTCTTTCTTTCTTTCTTTCTTTCTTTCTTTCCTTCCTTCCTTCTTTACTTCCTCACTTCATTCCTAATATTCTTCCCAATTTATCCCCATTCCTGCAGCTCATGTTGCTTTCCCTCCTTCCTTCATTTCTTCCCTCCTTTCCACCCTGTTGTTGACTCCAGCAGCACCAGTACCTGCAGCAGAGGCGTTAGAGGTGATCGGTGTGGCCTCATGTTTCCGTGCAAGCATGAGTGCTGGAGGGGAGTTTGGCAGCTCTCTCTGGGTTCCCATGCCATGTTTGCGTGCTCACTGCTGGGATTCCTGACGACACTCTAGCAGGGAGAGACACTATCAGGGGCAGGTTGTGACTCGCTTACAGTAGAGGATGGGAGAATGGAAGTAAAGAGAGAGGGAGAAAGGGGTAGAGAGGGACATTGGCCATAGAAAGAAAATGAGAGAAAACCTGAAGACTGTATTTATGTTATGTTATAGGTGCATCAGAACACTAAAATCAAAAACAAGGGAATTATGGGATACAGACTTTAGTTTTTGCTTCACTGAAAACTTGTAGAAGTGGGGAGCAGTCATGTGGGGGGTGTGTGTGGGTTTGTGTGTAGTCTCTGGGGTTTCCAAAGCAGTGTCAAGAAGAGATCAGCCAGGGATGAGCTTTAGGGATCAACCAAAGGGGTGGATTATGTTCTCTGCTCTTCTGATGCCCTCAAACTAAAGAACAGCAGGGAAAAAGGCTAAGGTGAAGGAGAGCGGAGAGCAGGTTATTTGGGAAGGCCTGAGTATTGAGGTGTCTCCAAGCCCCAGCTCCAGGGCCTGGAAAAGAAGGCACTTATCTTAAAGAACCAGGCAGGGAACAGTTAATTGCCTGACAGCAATGGGAAATGCCTCCTTTTACTCCCTCCCTTGCTTCCCCTCCCCTCTCTCTCTCTTTTCCACTGTCTTTCTGCTCTCATTCTCTCTCTCTCTCGCTGTGCTGTACAAGTAGGTGTTCCCTGTGTGATGTGAGTATATAGGAGCCCAAACACTCTGAAGTTCAGAAACTCAAGCGCGCCAGTTACAAACTTCCCGTAGGACTATCCGTACTTTCTTACCATTGTGGATTTACATTTTTCCCTCTTGTTTTGGCACTGACACAATGTCAGAGGGTAAGAAGAGGGAACGGCATGGGAAAAAGAAGGGAGGAAAAAAAGGGCACAAAGACAACAGAAATTCCACAGAAGGTAAATACAAAACACAGGCAAAGTATGTGTGAATGTGTGCGTGTGGAAGAAGGGGGTTCTGGGGTGTGAGGTGGGTGTGAGGCATGTGAAAGTATCTCCTTGTCTTGTCAAAGCTTGCTGCAAACATTTGTCACACAGGAGGACTTCCTAAAGCAGTCAGCGAGTAGCAGCATATCTTGCCTTTGTGGCGTAAGTGCGTAATTGTTGCATTAATATGTGTTTTGCGTGCAAGACTGAGCTCCATTCGGACTGGCGTGCACCATGGAGTCCTCGCTAAACTCCTACGTAGGTTTTCTCATGTCACGAGTGCTGGCGGCTTTTCCCAACATTCCCACCTACGCCACTTACCTGATTCCTGCGTACTGTCGGCTAATGAGTTCGTATTGTTGAGGAGCTTCAGTTGAACAGTGGGCTGCCTCCCCACTCAACCTCTCATTGCTGAACGCAAGCACTTTTTGAGACATTAGAGGGTTTGTTCATATTTCTGCTGTGGTGCTGGCACGCTGCGCTTGTGCAGGCAGCTGCCTCACCAATTCTTCACAGGTTGCACTGCAGGGAGACTGCCGTTACCATGAGACATTTTAAATGTCAGGGCTGAGAGTTTCTTGAATGGGGGCTGAAGAGCGTGATTCAGAGATCCGCTCTTCACTCCGTGCTGCTGCTGCAAGTCACGGCTTGTCACTGCAGTCTGACCCTGAGGTCGGGGAGTGAGACAGTGGGAGAAAAGACAAATCCCTCTTTGCCTAGTCACATACCCCAGTACGGTAATATGTGATGATTCATACTTAGCAGTCTCCCTTGTCTTTCCCAGGCTGGAATCTGTGCTTACGGAGCTCTCAGATTTGAGTTCAGTTCTCTCAGTTCAGACTCTCAGTTTTGAACACTCATCATTCATGTTCTACCCTTGAATGATGGTTTATGAAACATTTTGGCTAATCTGGTTGTTTTAAGCTGGCAAAAAAAAAAAAAAAAAAGGTCTGTTGAATGTTTGTGAGATTCACCTTGCTATGAAACTTTGATAATTAAATTATATTAGAGGGTCATGACATGGAAGTACAGTATAGTATTCTGGTGTCTCTCTGTCTCCCGCACGCACATACCTTCCCCCTACCTTTCATTCATTTACAGACAAATCTTTGGATCTTTTTGTGTCTTGTCCCTTGAGGGGGATGTTCCCTACCCTGTTGCCCTGAGGCTTGATTTGAAGGGCTCTGAATGAGAGAGTATTGTGTTCCCCCAGCACAACACACCTTTTATGTGGTTCTAATTTCTGTCTTTTGACACGCTTGGCCTCCCAATACTAACACAGGTGTAATTTAACAGGCTTGTGTGAGATATAATATTGTATACCCGGTGCTCTTCTCTTTTAACTGTGGTTGCAGATGTACGTCAACTGTGTGTGGCTTGTGGTAGAGAGGAACAGTGTTGTAGAGTGATACTAATCACCTGTGCTGTGTCTACGGAAACAAAGCGCAGCTGTGAGGGGAAAAAAGTGTGCCCAGGAGAAGGTTTATACAGTGTCTCCTGAGACAGAAGACAGTTGTGTGTGTAGCTCTGTTTTTCTGGTTTGATGTACACAACACCTTCTTGCTAAATTTAAACTTAGTTCTGATTTAGCTCAGTTCTTACATAAAAGGCAAGACACAAAGCCGAAAATTTTAATGATTGACCTAAAAATATGAAGTACTTACTAAATAAGATAACACAGAGTGGGTAATTCTGACGAATGGTGTGCTTTATTCTGTGATCTGTTTAAAAAAATAATCAAAAGAATTGTAAACTATACACACATTTTTAAGTGATTAATTGTGTTAACATGCAGCTATATTTGGCATACACGCTACAGAAACGATTGCCAAGACCACACATACAGTATAGCTTTCCTTCACTGTGTCTAACTAAATCATTTCTCTTTCAGTGATAAACCACATTTTGGTTTATATGCAGGAATATTTAGAAATTTCTCTTTTGTTCCTGGATATGTCTTCAGAGATATCCCGCTCTGTTTTGTGATTGTGAGGTGTACACAGTGGTTGGGATTTATTTAGTCTGTTAAGTGTAGCCAGATAGGAGCTTCTGAGACCTGAATATGTTCCACATTTTCTTCCCGGATTGTGTTCCAAAGAGGCATATCACTTCAAATTTTCTGTGATTATTTCCAAGTTTGACTTATCCTGTCTATATTTAGCAGCTTTGACAAAGAGGAAGAGGAAACTGAAATGAAAGGGGTTTCTAAGTAATGAATCATATATTTACATATGCTATGCTTATCTTGAATATTATAGTGATATATTGACTGTTATCTGATAAACAACATTCGAGAGGCACGTTGGGCACTGGGCGTCATGAACGCTGAATCACACAGCTTATCAAACCATGAGAGCACGCGCAGCATCACCTCAGGCTATAATATCTACTGTTCCTCATAAACAGGCTTAGCTTTCCAGAACAATGTTAATGTATGAATCCTGAATATTGTGCGTGTTAAATTTAAATTTAGCACACTAATTTACAAACAGTATATAATTCCATGATAGGAAGTATACTTGACATTTTGAAAGGTGTATCCTCATGCGAGGAAGTTTTGCATTGTTTATTTTCATATTGTTCATTTTAATTTAACAGACGGAAGTGTTTTGTTCCTGCTGGAAAAACGGATCAAGTTTGTAGACTTTTTTGGGCAAGAGTGGGAATCTTTAATTATACTTATTTAAAAATGGTATTACAAATAAACAAATGACTATTTTTTAATTACTTGTTTAAGTTCAGATCAAAGTTTCTCTTCAGACTCTGATCATTTATTTAACCTTGAAGTTACAGTACAAGAAAGATTCCGTTTGCCTGTGCTTTAATTTTTCAATGTCATATCAGCAGATTATTCAGCCATATTTCATTGCACAAGCATACCATAGTTATTTTTTGATGAACCTAGTTTTATGTGACTATTTTTATACCAAGCGTATGTTTGTCTAATTGCATTTGCAAGCTAGGATTTATCTTAAGGTGCTACTCTGTCTCAAAAGTGGTTTCATTTAGTTATTTAAATCTGTTTTGATATTACTGTTAAAAGCCCTGTCTTTTGAACACACAAAGAAAAGTATGATTGATTAAAGTTATTTACAATAACAAAAAGGTAGTTTGTGTAAGTTACAGGGTTTAAGTTATTTTCCAAAATGAAATCAGTTGTAATAATGAAAAGCACCAAATGTGTCAAACTTGCTGCTGATAGGAAACTTTTTAAAATTTTATATTAATATTATTTTATTTTTTTGTTTCAAAAACAGAATATAAGAATTCAGATTATATAGTTAGATATAATATAGTTTGATCAATATTGTGCTGATTCAGTTGATTGTATCTTCCTTTAGGAATGCTCCATAAATGGAGCTGCATAATTAAAATACTGCTAAAATAATACTCTGTTGGTGAAAACTCCAGTGAAATATTTTCTGTTGTCACTCTAAGCAAAAAAAAAAGCCAGCGATAAGTCCAGATCTACATCTCACACACGCACAGCACATACCTATTAACAAAGCACACACCTCCGTGATCCAGTGTTATTTTCTGACAGAGTTTTGGCATGTTGGATTTTCATGGAATACTCAAACTATGTATCCAAACAAGATATGTGTCATAACACGAAAGTGAAAATAAATGCCCCGTTACTTGGAAACCTTAAGAAGGTAAAACAAGTGCGATTCCTGCCATCGCCAGATAGCAAAGATTGTGTGGTTTTTACATTCTTCCATAATCCTTCCCTCTCCCCAGACCGCAGAACGATTTAGCAAGTTTAAAGAGAGCTTTGGCAATGTCCCTCAGGCTATGTATTTCCAAGCCATTTCTGAATTACAAGCAGAGCCACCAAGAGACGGCAAAGGTGTCGTGGGTCTCGTAAAATGTGACGGTTGTGTTAAAGCACTGATGAAATATGCTACCTGAGGGGCAGTATGGTGAAATAATCTGCATGCTCAGGTAGCCCCAAACAAACATTCCCGTCACATATAACCGTCACGCCACACAATTCATGTGCATTATTGTTAAATTAGCACTACACTTTAAACAACCTGAAAATAATGGCTTTCCATTTCCGGCTATTATGATTGTTTTAGCATAAAGGTTTTTTTTTCTTTACATTGAGACATGTTGACGCTTGATATACCGTATCACACACATGTGGCGTTAGTGATGATTTGCCGTGATGAAGTGCGACCTGACAGTTTTCAACGCCTAGTTTAGTGCTCCACAGTCTTGCGTTTGATCTCTTCCTGAGTTTGAATAGTCTAGCATGACTCTGTCACGGAGTATGACTGAATAAAGCTGTGGATTACTTTGGATTCATGGAAAACATGGAGCATACAAATCGGTCGCCCCACCCTTCTTATCTGAACACGGGCAAGTATCGCCCTGTATGTACAAAAGCAACTCGGAACAAGATGCCTCATGTCAGTCATTCAACAAAGCACACATCATTACCAAGTGCATCTTGCTGACCTCCTATATGGCCTAATTCTCTATCAGCTTAGCCAGGCTTCTGCTACGGTATACTTCTGTCAGTCACACTCTCTGTAATAAAGATGGGCAAGCGAAACACAGACTTTCACTGCTTGAATTTACATTAATGTATTTTGCAGACACTTTTAACCAAAATGAATTGCCATACATGGAGTTTATATTCAGTTTATGTGTTCCATGGGATTCGAACCCATGACCTCGGTGTTTGTAGAGCAACATTCTACCAGTTGAGTTCCAGGAACACTTTATCAGAATCACTGAGCAGTAGACAGTTTGGGGTGAGATGGAGCTACAGTTAACCATTCAGGAAAAATACAGCTTTTGCTTATTCGCACAGCTTTTTCTTACTCGTACAACTTTTTGATGGCAGATAAATCCTGTTTGCTTTGTATAACGGCTCAGACAACCAAGACTTCATTTTGTTTTCACATGGCTTTCTGTTGTGTGTCATAAAATCACATTCATGTGAAGTGAGTGTTAAAGTTTATTTTGCAATGGATGATTGTTTCTGTATTAAATATATTGTTTAATTTCATTTAACTTCTCTGTTTAATTAAAAGAAAATATTGAATTTAGAGGACAGCAATTCAGACAGCAATTCAGCACTTCACTCAGCAAAAATATACAGGGAGATTACAGTATCGTTAAATATTTTTATAAAGAATCACGTCGCCAGCACACAGTACCTCATCAAACTAATGGCCTCTGAGGTGTACTGACAGCAGAGAGCATTAAATGGTGTGGAGCAGAACTATATCGGACACTTAGCGGTTTTTCTGAGACAATGCACATCACTACAGGCTGTCATAGGAAAGCTGAGACGCTATTCGACTGACACTACAATCCAAACATTGTGCCAAAGGCTGTCAGCATCAGCACCAGAGCAGTCTGCAGCATTCAGAACATTAAAACAGATGGTTGGATGAAACAGTTGTCTTTTCTGGGACAGGAAAGTGGGACAAATATTCCTAAATTAGGAGGCTTGCTGATTGTTTTAGCAACCTCTGTCAAGATTTTAATTGATGTTAATGATTGTGTATTTTAAGCTGTTTATTTATTTTTTTTTTGATGCCTGCCATCCTTTTCAATTATAGGTGAAGACGTTTAATTAGATATTGGCAGTGTGCACTGTCAAATTAGGAAGAGACAGCCAGGGATATTTGCCTAAATGGATTCACCTTGGGAAGGCTCACAGAGGTACAGTTATCTGACTCCTGCCCCAGCCCTAGAGCAACATTTGCACTTTTATTCAGGACAGTAGGGCACAGCCAAATAGCATCGCCCAGTTCATCCCCTCAGTTGTCCAACCGCAACCCTTTGAAGCCGTGTGATTGCGTTTGTGAGTCTGAGGCTGCGTTAATCCCATGATGCATTTCCTGAGTGAGTGTGCACGGTAGCGCCTGGGCATGTGGCAGCCCACGTGTAGCAACTACACCTTTATTCAGCTGGGTTGTCCTCCATTTTGTCTGTGTTTTGACTGTTTTCTAAGATCTAGTGTCGGCTAATTGACGATCTGTGAAGCAGCTGTCGTAAGTGGTTCTTACATAATTTCAAAAGACTTTTAAAAGACAAGCCAAGTTTCTCCACCCTTTTTGATTATGCAGATAATTAAGTAATAATGTTTAATTTTTTACATTTTCTTTATAAATGGTTGTTTTGACACCATTTTTACTGTTATCCCTTGACTCATTCTAGTGATTTAATTGTGTATTGCCATTTCTGACTGAGTAAATTTTGTGTTGCTTACCCTTTTAAATAAGCCAGTTTAAGGTAACTGGTTTCTAGATGGTCTAAGTGGGTCATTAGCTGGTTGACCAGCCACCATGTGCAAAACCAAGGCTCACCTCCTTAAATTGGTCTGATCAGCTAGTATCTTGTTGAGGGTGGTCTAGAATCTTAAACCAGCTAGACCAGTTAGAAACTTGCCACCATGCTGCACACACCAGATTGACAGCCACTGAACAGCCAATTTCTAGTTTTTTGTTATGATGAGTATGAAATGAAAAAACTGTTACATAACATCTACTTCAGTTTTTCACCTGAGTTTATCCTGCAGTTCTGTTAGCATGATATGCTATCAAGATTATGAAAGTGAACAGAAGCAGAAATGCAGTGCTTTGATCAGTGGTGTAAATGTGCTGCATTGATCCTAGAAAGCAAAGAAAACTTGCATTGCTAGCATCTCTGGTGACATCATCTGGCCAGCTGAGAGAGTTTTCTGGATTTTTCTCTGTCTCTGGGTCCCTCTGTTTCTCTTAGGGTTTCTCTTATCGTCCACAAGCAACATGTTAGTGTTAAAGATGAAGCGTGCCATTTCTGCACCACCAATGGTATTGCTTAAATAATTTTTCAGATTACCTGAACAGATTCCCTGAACACTCTCCCTTCTACCATTAGTCAGACAAGCAAGTAGTCCCGCCTCAAACTCATGCCATTGGAGGAGACAATGTTGCTGTGGTAGACTGCTCAATCAAACAAAAATGTTTTGATTTATAAACTAAGAACTATAACTGTAATCTTCCTTTTCTATAGCTGCTGCTCCCACACTGAGGCGTATGAAGAATACGGTGTTGGTGGACGAGGGAAGGAAACTGATCGTGAAGTGTGAGGCCTCTGGCAACCCCACCCCAGAGTACAAGTGGTACAAAGATGGTGCTGAGCTGAAAAAGAGCAAAGAGATCAAAATCAGGAACAGCAAGTGAGTGAACATGTCAGCTAGCTATTGAAATATTCAAGCAGAAAGTTCTAGAAGAGTACCATGACCTTCACATGTAGACACTGCCCTGTTCTTCTAATTAAAGTGAAGTGTTTGAGCGTGCATGCCTATTATATTGTTAAAGCAATAGCTTACCCAAAGAGAACATTTTTTCATATTTACTCACAACATGATATTCTTTAAAAATATCTACATATATTTTAATAATGCACTGACAGTTTATAGTGACCATGGCCTATGTCAAACATAACCAAGTAGTACTATAAGAGCTCCTTTAAGGTAGTCGGTTTGAAGATATGGATATGGAAAGTCTATGGAGAATGGAAAAACTGTGCACTTTTTAACAAGTCTTCCAAAGCCTCATAGGTTTATGTGAGAAACACTGTTTTTTAGTGATTTACTTCTGCTACAGCTCTTAAATCAAATATGGTGGCCATGGCGCATGTTGGACATCAGTAGCATCAGAAGTCATTGATTCTCGAGTGACTCGTTTCCAAATGGTATGATGTCAAACCTGCACCAGAAGTGCCATATCGGATTTAAGAGCCACAACTAAGCTGAAGATTGTAAGTGAATAATCATCATTGGTTTATACTTGTTGCAAAGCTACAGCAATGTAAAGCTTTCTTTCATTATAAACCAGTAAACATATAGAGGCTAAGTGTTTAGTAGTTCAAAACAAAACAGAGATTTAAATTGTGTTATGTGGCTCTGTTCTGATTGTTTATAGACTGATTTCTAATTTATACTAGTTCATTTTATACTAGTTCATACTAGTTCATATAGTTCATTCGAAATCCACTCCAGATTTTCCATTCACCACTCTGTGTTCATGCCATAGCATTGAAGTTCTTTTCATATTCTTTATTTCAGACTTATAGTCACTGTCTTAAATGCAATATAGGCTATTAACAGATGCATTATGCTTATGATGGAGTGGCGCTGCAGGTCCTTGCTCCAAAATCAAGCAACACCACTTCACACTGTACAGTTTGTCCCTGTTTCCTTTGTTTACACGTTCCCCCCTCTTTCAAGGAAAAACTCCAAAGTTCAGATTGGCAGAGCTAAGCTGGAGGATTCTGGGAATTACACATGTGTCGCAGAGAATATTCTGGGGAAGGACAACGGCACCAGTACTGTACATGTACAAAGCAGTAAGTACAAGCCACAATAAAGCTGTCAAGATTTGTTTAAAATAGTACATTGACATTTTAAGTGGATCAGCATGTTTTTTACACAAAGGAAGTCAGGAAGTCTGTTTCTTTGCTGTTTTTGATTTGAGTTTTGGTGTCTACAAAATCTTACAAAAAGTTGGATATGTTCTCTTTGCTGACCGTCGAGGTTAATTTTATTGCTCAGGGGTTGCTCTTTCATAGCTCAGGAGATGCAATTGGAGTTCTTAATTACATTTGATTTTCGTATCAATTTGTCTCAGATGTTTCTCCTAAGTTAAATAGGGCAAATAAAAAATGAGTAGTTCATTTTTTTGAGATATAATATAGCTCATATGATTTGATCTTTAAAATTTCTAAAGAAATGTGAGAGTGATACTGCATTATTATTGAAGACTTTGGAATCTGGTTTGAAACATGGTTCAGATCATTGCTGTCTACACAATCAAGACACATTTGAGATAACCAATACTTCTCACATGTAGTTTTTCTTAACTATGGAAGTGCAGTGATGAGAGACTGTGCCCTTTATCACAACATACTCAAATAAAACAAACGTGTGTTTTTTATCAGGCTTTACGTGTATCTGTAAGTGCATAGTTGGCTGATCTTCCATACTAAGATTTCTCCTGGTATCTCACACTCAAGGGTAAAGCTGAGAATGTGTGAATGTCAGCGCGTGTGGCAGTAAGACGATCTGGAGAGCTGCGTGCATGTGTGTGTTTGTGTATGTTTCACTCTGATTGTTTGTCGGCATTTCAGGCACCCTGCAACAAGTCTCGCTGTGTCACGACAGTAGGCTTCACACACAGATGCACACACACACAGGTATAAGGAAGGAAGAGGCAAGACTGAGCCCATCAGAGGTGGTGTGGCCCCAGGCTCGGGGAGGGGCCTTTTCCAATACACTTCTTACACAAAAAACATAGATCAACACTGTGAATGAGGCCTCCACCACTGAAGCACAGAAGCACCCAGGGGAGCAACAAATAAATCTCACAGTTTAGGAAATACCTTCAGCTGAGATTGTATGATATACTGTTTCACAGCCTGACAGTGCAAATTACGAGAAGTGATCTTATCGTTTATATAGCACTTAGGGCTGGGACATGATGATTGACTGGCAACCACCTAGTGAACTAATTTATGTTGATTTTTTTTTTCTTAAATTCTGTTTTTGGTTTTATTTTTTTTAGCAGCAGTGCTTTAATTGTTGCATTTACCTAAGATTTTTTAGAAGGGTGTTTTTGTTTGCTACATTGCATGTAACTTTTTTGAGTGTTGCGCCATGAGCTGTGCTTGTTAAAGATGAACACGGCATTCTGTGTTAAACTCAAAACAAGCTTAATTACCATGTAACGTAAGACCGATTAGTCCACAAGTCTTTCAGTCAAACCATAGCCTAGTCGATTTTAAAATATGTAGTTTTGCACATTCATAATTGTGCTCAGGGGACAGAGAAGAGGTTTTTAATTTATTCTAATTGCTGACAAGATTGATTTCTTCATGAGGTCATCGGTACAACGGCTACTGTTAAGAAAGACTGCACAGTTTGGGGGCTGTAGTTGTTGTATGCACCAGTGCTATCTATAAATCTAAGAAGAATGAGCAAAGCAGCAGTCAGTAGAGAAAAGTAATGAGAAATATTGGACGGGAGAGGTGATGTACATGAACAAGAGAAGGAAGAGGTAAAAGAAGGTGAAAAGAGAGAGAACAGAAAGCCATGGATGGAGGGAGAGCCAAAGACAGAGAGATAAAGGCAAGGAGATCCAGCTGCTTCACAGAGGCAGCTGTTTCAAAACCATTTTATAATGCAATTGTGGACTGCTGGCTCTGTCTAGGCATTCAGCCAATCATGTGCTGCCTCTCCCCTCAGCGGCCAATCAGATGGCGGGACTTCCTGGCTGATTTTTGTCACAGTTGTACTGATAGTATGACACAGGAAATGAATCTCTCTTCATAAAGGCTGTTTTTCATCACACACCTCCCTTTTAAACAGCTCCAATAAACACACACATGCATATTTTGGCTCTTTCAGCAGTAAGGTTAACAAGATAACTGAGCAGAGTAATTGGACTCATTAATTATAGCTGATCAGGGTTGAAGTTATGGCTGTTTAGGGGTGAACTGAGGCTGTCCGGGGAACATCAGAGTGGAGGGAAAAAGAGCCTGTGACCTTGGAACTGCAATTAATGAAGACAAACAACAGACAGTTTTAAGGCCCGCCCCCTTCCTGTTCAATTCCCCGGGGGGCGAGTCGACTGCATGGTTGCGCAGCAGACTCATAATAGATCTCTTAACCCAATACCACAGTGTTTTCACCCTTCAGCGTCTGTTTCATGGTGGTCCAATGTGTGTGTATTTGCATGTTTGTATGCGTGTGTATGTATCAGTTTTGAGGTAATTCTGGTTTATCAAAGCATTTTGGTGTCACAGGTCACCAAATGGCTGAGGCAGGGCAAGAAAAGGTCAGGGGGTTATGAGTGCTTCCATCGTGGACATACACTCAAAGGACAAATAAGCTGCCTGTGCAGACAGTAATATTAGTGTTACAAATGGGCTATTGTACCAAACCTTTTTCACATAACCCCCAAATAAAACCTAAAAGGCATTATTTTAAAAAGTCAACATAAAATTATGTTTACAACCTGTAGAAATCTATAATCAGATCAGGTAATTGCATATTCAGTGAGAAAAAAATATGGTGGGATTTAATTTTATCCATTGGAAATTAATTGGCACATAAAAAGTGGGTGTTTCCTAAAAGAGTGCAGTCAGGTGATTGAAGCAGAGTATTTAACATGTAAAAGGGGTTGGTGACATTATCTGAAAATGTTGGTTAAGTTATTGAGAGGCAGGGTAAGTTATTACATTATGAAAGATTGCAAACCCAAGCAATTTATTTTTGTTGTTGTTTCTGAATTTTCATGCACTGATGAATTTTGCATTAAGGACATGTATTAGTGTATTAAGGAAGTGAATTGGGTTCCTGATAACTGTCTGCCCGATGGGGATTCCCTGGTTCCAACCCATTTGAGGAAGGTTTGGTATGGTCTTTTTGCTTTGTTGTACACACGATTTGTGTTTTTGCATTGGTGCAGTACTTCTGTCTTCTGGGGAGGAAACATGTGTGTGTGTGTGTGTGTGTGTGTGTGTGTGTGTGTGTGTCTTCAGAATAAAGTTTACAACTTATGGATTTTTGGGAGCTTTGTTTGCATAATACCTCTGGCGGTTGCACATATGGCTTGTGTTTTCCATTTTGACCTCTAGTTTCTTTTTTGGGAAAATTACATTTGCACAAACTCTGCCACATGTTTAATTGCACACAATCAGATCAAATTTAATCTCATCAGAATCAAAGATCTATTTCTTTTAGTGGAAAACATTGTGGATCTCAGGATGTGAGGACATTGATGCTTTAACCATAACAGAGAAATGAGGGCTGTTTCAGCCAGAGGTGACGGCCCTAGATTTTCAGTCGTCACATAAAAAAATCACATCCCTAGAGGGCGCTGGTTACAGCAGCTGGGTGAATGAGGGAGACATACGTAGAGCGTGAGGTGAGAGGAATGTGTTTGATGGAAAACGCAGCTGGGCGGCCGATTGTTCCAAACTCATCAGTCATGCTGGGGCCCACCAGCAGAAATCTCTCTCTCTGCCTCTGTCTCTCTCTCACACACCCCTGTGAAGCTCCTTACACACACACAACACCTGCTCCTGTGATGAAAGCCAATCCATTGCTGCTTAACTTGACTAATGTAAACCATCGCTTATCTTTAATGTAGGATTTTAGCTCCATGCATTGGCAAGGACTAGCATCAAACTGTGAATAACCATGTTGACCCTGTGTTTCAGGACCGGATCTTTCATCTGCCGCCTATTTCCTGTCCACTGTGAAATACTGCACAAGTACCATTCTCTTCCTGGGAGTCTCTTATCGTGTTCTCTAGTTCTCTCCCTCTGTCATTTTGTTGAAAAAAACACAGATTCTTTGTTTTCTCTGTCAGCCCAAACGACAAGATTAACTGGGCTTAAAAGATGCTAGAAATCTTTTTGGGATGTTGGCAGTGGCTGTGCTAGAATGTCAAGTACCTGTAAGGGAATTGAAAGCATTGATTGGTATAAGCAAGTGGTAGGGGCTGTTTTGGCCCTCAGTCCGGGAGATTCATGGCAAACCCGCTGTATTTACTGTCCGGCACGAACGACTGGTGACAACAGCCCTAATTCAGCACAAACAGGGTGGCTGTACATAAAAAGTAAAGGCTGCCAAGAGCCTGAAACGCTCAGTTGTTTTCATTTCCACACTTTTTATGGGGGAAATTCTCTAAACAGTTGCGCCACTTTTGCACGCTGTATTTCAGCGCAAAAAATGGCCTCTTATTCACTACCTGCAATCCAGTTTAACCAGGGATAAATGCAATAAAATAGCACTGTACAAGGAGTATTTAAATTAAGTCGTTGTCATCCTTTTCAGCACAAATACACCTTTGTTTTAGACTCAGTAAAAGAATTACCGCAATTAATATTCTTACCTTCTTAGCAGGTTAATACAATTGATTTTTGTGTATTGATATTTGTGTATATTTTCTAGTAGTCATGGCAGAAATAATTCACAAGTGATGAAGAAGAGCATTTCAACTGGTCTTGCGTATATGTATGTGTGTGTGTGCAAGGAGCCAAAACTGACATGTTTGTATGTGTGGAAAGGGGAAAATATAACTATATGATGGTTACGGCCCTGTCTACGTGAGTGGAGTTTGTCTTTTGGGTGTCAGGAATGTTTTGTGTTACGATGCTAGTCAGTCAGATCATAGTCAATCAACTGTTGGCCATTATGGGCTGTGGGTAACCTTTGACTTGGAGGTCAGATTCTTTAGGACTTTAAGCTGTGTTTGAGGTCCACAGTGATAGTTGTTCTCTGTGACCTGTGGGTCCATGTTTCTGGTCACATAAGGAATACATATATTTCCCATTCATGCTCTATTCTTTTAAAGGTGTTACCCTTTGTAGTCTGTAGTTCTGCCCCAGCTGTCCTTCAACAACCCCCCCCATCCCCCCCACCCCCAACCATGCCACATATTACTGGTGGTCTTGCCCACAGTATTCATTACTTTATTAAGTGTGTTTGGGTGGGGAAAGCCCCTCTGTTTTCCCCATCAGACCGGATGCTGTAAATGTGGGTGTGTGAATGTGTGCTCATGTGGGCTGGATTTTCTGCAGCTGGCTGTGACCATCAGAGCTGGTGTGTGTGGTGCAGTGGGATGGTACTGCTGTTTCAGGGTGGGGTCAACCCAGATCTGAAACCCCACATCTTGCAATCACACTCTGTCTGCCAGCTTGCACCAAGGACCCTGATGCCGCAATTTCACGCCCGCTAGTGTGCGAGGGCGGCCGTGTGTAAGTGCTGACAACTGGCCCCGGAAAAAGTCCAGAGGTAGGGTGTCACTCCACACCAGTCTTGTATGTGTGTGTGTTTTAGGAGAGTAGTATGGACTAGATGCATTAGCTGAGACAGGTTTGCCCCTATGAGCGTTTGCAGAAGAAGCGTGAGCCGGGAGGGATCAAGCAGAATTTGGACGAGCCTCCAATGGACCCAGATGTTTCTGTCTATCCATTGCCTGTTTTTCTGGTGTCTCTGTGTCAGGGGCAGCCAGTGGGGCTTGTGTCTGGGGTCGAGCACAGCACAGGGCTGGGTTTCTCTCCAGAGGAGCCGACCCCACGCCGATCTCCAAGGCCTTGCTGTAGAGGAATATGTGGGGGTAGAGCCCTGTTCCTCGTGCCCACCCTGCTGCTACTGCTGCTGGGACTTGGAGCCTGCTTGTTGCTGCTCCGCCGTGCTTTGATACAGGGAGCTGGCCGTAGCAGAGAACCAGACCTGTTGGATCTCCTAAGGGGAGATGATGAGAAGGAGGGGCTCTCTGCCCATGATGCTCCACAGACACATGCCACTCTTGGAAGTACTGTTGCCTCATCCGCCCGCTGGTTCCCCGAGTCTCTTCCCACACTTACCCCTGGCACAGCCTTCTCAGAGTCTACCTCCAGTCCAGCGAGCACCCTTGCCCTCACCCTTGCGACCAGCAGTGCCCCACCCCCTATGGGTAAGTGCTCTGAGCATTGCTTGTTTACACACGCGTCCTGTTGTGCAATTGCATGCAATAGTGCTCTTTGATTTCTACTGGAGTCGTCTCTGATTGTGGAGGACAAGACCAGGCACATTCAGCTATGCAGCAGGAAGAAGCCAATAGGAGAAAAATAAAGACCCGTTAATGAAAAGGGAAAAATACAGGACAGAGTTCGCTGTAGGCTTTTGTTATTCTTGCTTTTCCCCCATCTCTTCTGTTTTGTTTTGTTCAGAGCATCTCTTACTTTGGCTTTCTGTGAAATTGGCAGTTGTTTGTAGTTGGGGTTCATGGCTCTTTAATAGGGCTTTTAAACCATTATCATTAGTAATGTTTTGTTTACAAGTCATGCATTCTTCTTTTGGACAGAAAGTATTTGGTTTGGCCTCCTGCCTAAACAGTGATTGGAAAAACTTCTGTCTGTTTGAGACGCATCTCATAGTTTTTAATAAGCACTCTTTGAAATATGAAGTATGTAAATACTGTATGTAAATGTCATATCTGGTGTTTCTAATGCCAGTGTTGCTTTTCATAAAAGACTCATGTGCTCAATTCAATATTACATTTTTATACTGAGTAATGGAATTTTCTCACTGATTGGTCTTCAGAATAGTCACTTTTCAAAGGGTTTAAGTAAACATCCGAAAACCGGATCACCTTAGAAATCGGAACGCTCCAGGGAAAGTTCTGTTTCCTAACAGACGTGTCCTTTGTTGTCGGTGTGTGTCATTGCAGTTAATGCAAACATGTAAAGCTGCGCTGAAGGCTTTAAAAAGATAATAGATTACACAGGGCCTTTAAAACAGTAAAGAATGCAACTGCACCACAGCTGTGTTCTACATTCACCACACACACACACTTGTTTTAACACAAATTTTCACACGGACACTCTGAACAGGGAATTACGTAAACTGTAAAATTACTGATTGCACATGGGATTATGTGTTACCTGTAAGGATTATGTGTTACCTTGTGGGACTGTAACATGAAATAGCCGTGCCTTACTAAATTAATCTGCAGGTCTAACTTTAAATTTGACTTGCAAGTAAAAAAATTCCCCATATTTGTCATAAAAATTTTTGTTTCCCTGTTTTGTAGACAATACAACAGGAATTCTGTGAGTTGTTTATTTAGTTCTGAAGTGTTTTGTCGTGTGTAAGAGCGCACACATGCATGAGATAAAATCCAAACATCAGATCTACACTACAGCGCCAGTCTGCTAGACAATCAAAACAACACTGTCATTTGAACTCTTGTGCCCTGTGGTGTACCAAAGCTGTTGCTACAAAACTGATAGTGTGATAGCTTGTAGTTTCCTTTACTTGCCCTGGGCCATAAGATTTTGTTTAGAGACTTTTAATAAATGAAGCGATGCACATAAAAATGTGAAATTGAGAAGATCTCTCTGAATGCTTTGGGAATCCCTTTAAACAAAAAGGATGCGCATAATGGTTTCGCATAATAGGAACCACTCAAAAGCCTTCAGATTGCATGCAATAAAAATTGACCTTTTGTGCAATGATATGATTCTGCTCCCAGCTGTAACAAGAGACATCTCCACAGCTCCCCAGTAAGAGGGGGCTGAGACAGTGTGCTGGCATAAGGGTTTGAACATGGCTGGAAGCTTGTATTGACTATCATGGTCTCTCCAGCATCATTTGTCAGTCTGCAGAGCTTGTTTAACTTTGTACTCTCTGGCTCTTAAACTACCACAGGGTGCACCAGTAATATGGGTGTAATTTGAACTAGGTCTTCAAATTAATTAAATGGCAACAGGATGCCACAGACACCCGTTGGACATCCCTCCACCCATGGAAGTACTTGGACTGTTTGTACTCTGCACTCTGTGAATGTGTCTCCAGAAGAGAAAATAAAGCGTTTTTAGCAACAGGGACCTCTCCTTTCATTTTTACGACTTTCCTAGAACCCTTTGGAGAGCGCAGAAAGATAGACATGTTTATGAAGCTATCCAGATGGCCCCATTTTGCCCCCACCCCGGCCTTCTTTTCAGTTCCTTGGCCGTGAAGGATTAATCAAACTTAGGGCTAAGCTCGCTGGCCAAACCCTTGGGTTTTCAGCCTGGAGACAGTGACCTCTCATGAGAGCTGTAGGCCAGAGTGAAATTTGCTTTGTACTCGTCATTAAAAACTTGAACTTGGCCTATAGCGTGTTAGGGTCAGTTCACATGCGCTCGCCCTAGGACCTCTTTGCCCGTTGCACTGTTGACTGATTGGCAGATGTTAGATTGGATAAGCAGGTATCGTCAGGGACTGTAGCGAAACTGACCTTGTTAGGTTGGAATGCTTTGTTGATCATGTAGCGTGAACTGTGTCATGGTCTATGGCCAAGTCTGCTTTAGCTTAGCAGCGTTGTTACCAAAGAAACTGATTTAAACCAACGGCTGATTCTTTGAAGAATCTGTTTCTTTGTGATAGCTGCAGTAAGATGGAAGTTGAGAGAGTGGCACAGCCATTAGCAACCTCACCGGAAGCATCTAATTTTCTGCTCAGCTGCTTCATCCAGATTACAGCGTTTAGGGCTTTTTCACATGACAGGGAAAGATGTACTGAAAAACGCACAAGACATAAGATTCTGAAACAAAAGTGTTAAACACAAGACTTGAGTGAGTGGGAATTGAATAAATGTTTGCTGTTGCTTTAAATGCTTTTTTCTAAACACCCTTCCCCAACCCCCACCCAATCAGGCAGACAGCTCTGTCTTCCTCGCTCACTTATTCCCCTCAGCCCCCTCCCCCTTCTCTCCCTGGCACATGCTGTCTCAGCAGGTATTTACTGAGCTCTCCCAGATCTCCAGCAGAGTTGATTGGAACCTCAGGAACATGAGGGAATATTGTACAGGCGTGTAACTGTCAGAGCACAATTACTGGTGGAGAGATTTTGAAGTGTATCACTAGACCAGAGGCATAAACATGACAAACATTGCCACAATTACCCCACAGGCTGCTGTCACACAGTCTTCCTAACATAACTATGCAGTTTTGAAAAAAACGTTGGAATAACATTAATTTTATCTGACTGTCAGACGGTGCTTGGAAACTTTCTGTTATGAAAAGTCAAGAAAAACTTGTAAACTGCAGAAAACAGTAGTGCTGGGAATACAGCAGCCTAACCTGATTTGCTAGTTTCTAGCTGGTCTAACAGACTGGTCACGCTGATCTTGATGGTCTCCCGTGCCTAGTCGTAGTGGCCTTTAGCTGGTGTCCAAGTCTGACCAGCTAACATGTCCAAAAATCCCTCTAAAACCAGACCAGCAAGATCAGGATGGGAGACTAACTAACATCAGCAAGCCTGCTTTTATTTTAAGTTAGGTTCTAGAAAATTAATAGTATAAAGCTGTTGAATGCACTAAAATGTTTCTGCATCAAGCATTTTCTGATTAAGGTCTAAACAGATTTTACACTGCACATTTGAATAGATTTAAGAAGTTAATCCACCTTAATAATTCCTACTTTTTAGTGCACTACTGCTCACACTGCCAGGGATAAGGAGTTGACTGTCAGGAATATAAACATACCCGTTTCTGGAGCTCTGGAAAAGTGTGCCCATATTTCACACTGAAAAGACTCTAGATGCAGTCTTTATGAGTTTCTGAGGTCAGGTCTCACAGGAGATGGGTTTTATTGTCTACAGGTTTCATCTTTACATACGGCGGGATTGAGCCTTGTTGAGCTGGTAACTCATGCTGTCATTAGTCCTCATCTGGGGTAAACAGGCACTGAGACATGTTCAACTCTCAGTGGGCATGGAGTGAAGAATGGCTTTGTAGCTTTGTAGACTTGGCTCGTTGGCGTACAAGACAAATGTTCAATGCTCTCATCCTTTGTAAGTCGCTTTGGATAAAAGCGTCTGCTAAATGACTAAATGTAAATGTAAATGTAAGAATGGGGGGTGGAAGGGAACACACCCCTCTCAGCAACCATCTGGATCTCTATCAGCCCCTATGCATGTTTTGCTAAAGACTGTTATTGCAGTTTATATGTTGGTGTTGTTTCTTTTTCTTTTTTCCCAATTGAATGCCACACAGCTGAGTGAGTCTTAAAACATAAACATTTAAAAATGCTCAAAGGCTGAGTTTTGGCCTTGCTGTGCGCGGTGGGTGGTGCATGATGCATTAAAACACAAAAAGTCACGGGTTCACAACTAGACTACGTCATTTCCCAGTGCACCCTTCTCCCTCCCACTTTCCTGTTTCCCTTGACTATAAATTAAAGGTTGCTAAATGATGGATGGATGCTAAAATATGTTTTCCCAGCGTAATATGCAGAGACAACTATTAGTAAGCCAACTGTAAACAATGTGATTTTGTGAATATTAAAACATTGTTAGTTCTTACCAGTCAGCCCTACACAATTACACTGACTCAACAATGGTATTGGTGGATTGGGTGATACCGTCTGTGTTTGACCAATGGCGGAAAAAATGCAGGAAGCTTGTTTGAAACATTATTTTTCCAATTTGGTGACACAGGTGGTACAGAAACCACACACATAAGCTTTAAAAACAAAACCTCAAATTAAAAACATCAGTACTTATAATGAGTACTTCAAAAGGCGAAACTGTAAATTGTTGAAAAAAAGTAAATAAACTTGGTAAACATCTGCTGTAAACTCATGTCATGCAATCCCACCATGACCAAGAGTTACTGATTTTCCTTTCCACCTGGTAGAGGCATAGTCACGTTAACAAACTGGCAGAAAATGTTCTTTAAACTGTCTAGTGCTCGAGAGCCACACAGTAAGATTTTTGCTTATACAATAACACACAGCCTGACTAGACATGCACTTCCATAAACATGACAGTTCTTAAACAAGAAAGTTTATAAACCCTGTGCCTCTGACATTCGAACCCTGATAGTCCTCTGGTTTCACACATGTGACCTAATGTGGTAACATTAGTACTGCCAAATCATGTCCGATATCAGAGAGGGTCAGAATACGGCTGCTTCCACATCTGTTAGTGGTCTTTTTTTTTGGTTTGGCTAGAGTCGACCATTCCAGATGTGTGTGGGGTTGCCATGGTCTTACATTGAGTTGCTCCTCATTGGAGATCTGCTGGAAAGAGCTTCACATTTTCATTTGCACAAAGAGAAGGAAAAAACAAGGTGGCACATTTTGTTCTCCGCTGAATTTGAGTAACTGTCTGGCCTATATTGTCTATGGCCTGAGGCTACACTGAAGACGGTTCCCTTCAAATGTCTGGCTGTGGCTCATTTTTACACTTTTCATTCAGAACAACACAGGTTCTTCAATCATGTCTCAATGCAAAGAAAAACAATGACTTTTATTTCAACAAACAAAACCCTTTGCTTCAGCCATAGGGTGAATAGAAGTTTTATACTTTGTCTCAAATCTTGTTTCAATGTTTCAGTGAGCATTGCAGTCCTCAGGGAATTTTATGCCATTTCAGATTCTCAAAGGAAGTAGTGATATACAGTATCATTATGTTTTGATGGCCTACGTGATGTGTTCCCAATGCATGTGTCATAAAAACACACTTTTGCAAAACATTTCACATAAAGAAGTTGAAAGTAAATTATAAAATTACATAAACAAATTGAGACAAAAAGTAAGCTTTGTGACTGTCAAAGTTAATGCAACAAGTCCATAGTAAATGTGATAAAGAACACCTGTGCTTACTCTGTTAGTACGCTTGTGTGAATTTGAGGAGAACTGGAAAGTGGCTTCACTCTTCCACAACAGTGACCTTGAGACCAGCTGCTTGAAAGTAATTGCAAAAATGACTGAAAAGTGAAAAGTTAGTTCTGAGAAAAGTTATGTTTGCATTTAGTTGTATCAATCCAATGAACTTTTTATTTTAGTGGATTTAGTGTCCGAATACAGCCTATATTTGCTAATGGTATTGGTCATTGGCGGGAAGGTCTGTTGTATGTGTAGCTACATTTGTACGACTAAATTTTTAGTTACGTAAGCTTATTTGTGTGGCTAAAACAAACCCTTCAGTTTGGCCAGCCAAATGCACTGAAATAGCACTGCACCATATTTAAATTACATCATTATCAGTCTTTCAGTGCAAGCACCCTCTTTTTTATATAAATGAAGCTTGATAAACATTGTGATGCCTTATATTTACTGCCTAATACTACAGTATTAGGCAGTAAATATAATTTCTTTTTAATGAGATCTTAGTGTACGTTTTCTATCAGTCCTAGCATGGCAATTCATCAAATGATGGAGAAGATTGTTATAACGGGGGACATATCCAGATGCAGTAGAACACATTTTCTGAATTTTAAAGAGCCGGTTCACGTTTCTGGACTGACATGTTGGAGGGATCCTGTATCTTTTGTAACCCAGAACCCATAACACACCCACAATATTGGATATTTTCTGTGTAAATTAAGGTTCGTTGGCATATTTGCACATAATTTCTTCAAGTAAATTAGGTAGTAAAACAGCATACAGACATAGGGCCCCATGAGGTTACATGTTCAAGTAATCTCTGAGAGTAATCAGCATTTGGTTTGAGGTCTGGAGTGGAGAGGCTCCAACGTGAATCCAGACACGAGTACTAGGTTCCTTTCCAGTAGTCCTGGTTATTTTCAAACTAATGTCTATGCACTGTCTGTGTGACTTTGTAAATTAATAGAAAACACGTTACATAGACATGTCACACATACAGTGTATAGATAACAGATTGTAAACATCTCTAAATATTTTTTTAATTACAGAAATAAAAGTGGGGTTGTGTCTATGCCAGAACTATTGGAGAACTGCCATATATTTCTTTCACTTCGATAGAGATATTGTTTTGTTGTTGCGATTAGCCAGATTAAATGAACAAGCCAAACATTCACTTTGACCGCCATTTTGAGTCTGAATGTGAAGAAGATACTCTGCTACGTGCTAGAGAGAACACACTGCATGCCTGGCAAAAGCATCAGTTGGATGGCGATGAGATGAGTGTTTGTAGATGGGTTCAGGGTAATAGCTGTGAGGAATGACATAGGTATGTATGAAATGCAGTTGTGGGAAGCAGTTTGCTCTGTCAATCATCACATTCTGCTTTTAACTGGAAAGGCAATAAACATGTTCATGCCTCTTACACTATCAAAATATAATGTCAGGGAAGTTGAAAACGTGCTTGTCTGAACCAAACTTATTTGGTTAACAAGTCATTTTAAAGAGTCAGATCAGGTAGCCTTTACGAAAATGAACTATAGTTTTACCAAATTAGTGGTAAATGGTGGTTCACGCACATGGTTCTGTGTGGTTCCTGGTTCTTATAAATACATTGTGTTTACACACATTTCTTCCTTATGAAAATAGAAAAGACAAACTAGACCTGACCAATCCCCATGAACTCTAGTAGCCAATCAGAAATAGGGGGCATATGCACCAGTTGTTAGTCATTGGCTGTGTTGCATAGCGTGTTTGTTATTTTGAGGGCGGAGCAATAAAGGGAGGGGTGTGCTTGTTTGGGTGATGATTTTAATTAACAGTGTTTCTTAGAAATGGCTTACCGCCCTTTCAGGTAAAAATTGCTCAGGTAATTACCGCCCTTTCAGGTAATGTTGCAGTCTTTTAATTGCTGTCATGGATACATACATTTTCATAATACGGCCATAATATAATTGCTGTATTTACGAATTAAGGTCAGTTTATAAATCTTTTTTTACTCTGTCCCTCACATTTTTACTTGCCCACGTGGTGCAGTATTCCCAAAACATGTTGAACATTGCTTTGATAAAACAGCAGGATTACAAATTCATTCCTGGACTGTGAATCAGTCTAAGCAGGTGGTGTGTGTGTTTAGACAGGGTGGGTGGGGGGTAGGGGGTCGCAGCTCTCTCTGAAATATTTATCTTTGACTATCGAGCGTCTCAAACTCCAGTCGGGCTGTAGAGATGTACAGCGAGATCAGCGAGTGATGAGAAACCAAGGAGTCATTGTTCTTGTGAATCACTGTATTATTACTGTGTTTACACTTAAGTGTAGGGAACGGAAAAAAAGCTATCCGTTCTAGTTCTAATGTGATGAGTTATCTGTAACAGGTTATGAATGTTATCTGAGACACTGGCATGTCGTATCTTCTAGTCATGTTTCTTGTGCAATGATGGAGTTAGGTTGTTTACAAAGCTCTCACTGAATGCTCTTTCTTATGTCTCTGGCAACATGATCTGTCGATGCAGGTGTCTTTAAACGTCTGTGTTCTTTTTTTTCCCGCAGTTACCACAACGTTATCCCCAGGATCGGGCCATGCCAGAAGATGCAATGATACAGAGAAGGCGTACTGTGTGAACGGCGGTGACTGTTACTTCATACATGGTATCAATCAGCTGTCCTGCAAGTGAGTTTCACCCTGTGGCTCTTCTCTGATGTCTGTCTGTTTAAACTGTTGGTGGATCATTTTATACTGTACATACCGTACCTCATCATGTCTTTCTCTCTCTTAATCAAAACTCCCTCTTTTTCTGAGTTGTTTACACTGATCCAAAACTTGGTTTCAAATCAAAGAGCTTCCACATGTAGTAGATTAGATTTTAATGTGTAAGGGTGTTTCTTCAGTTATGGGAACTTACTGTATAAACACATGGTAGTTACCTTGGTTTTTCATTATTTCCCTCACACGTCACGTCTTGCATGTTATTCCAAGCACGCTCTTGACACTTTGTCTCCTTAAGTATATTAACCATGAAACATCTTTATTAGTGGGAAATATTGTTGGTTGTGATGAATTGTTTAGATATTGATAAATAATCACACATATAATATTGAAATGTTTCACTCTTTGTTTATGTGATTATTGTATTAAAACAATTCTAATGGATTTTACATTGTTAAGACTAAAAGTGAGGTCTGGGTGAGGGACAAAGGTAAAATAAAATTATACATAAAGTAAAAACATAAGTTTTAACATAACATAAGTTTTTATGTTTTAACATAAGTTAAAATCTGTTACTAAATGTCAACTCCTAGAAAATAAGAGTGCCTGCAGTTGAAGAAACACCCATATATTTTATCATGTTATTTAGTGGTTTGCCACTTTTTCTTCATAATGTTTGTAAATGAGTGATTAAGAACTGCACGCTAAATGAAGTAAAGATCCCCTTTTTCCCCAATCTGAGTTCTTAAAGTTTTCTTTCCAGGAATGACCAAATGGTATCCATCAAGTCACCCATCCGTTTCTGCTTACACTCTCTCTTTTTCTCTCTCTATTGCTCTATCTTTGCCTGTGTCCCTCTCGTCCCGGGGCACAGCAGGTTGACTCATTGGTGCAGATGTTGATGAGTGTGATATGACTGTGTGTCTGTGCAATGTGGTTGGGGAATTGAAAAAAAAAAAACAGGCCTCTCACCCCGCTCCGACGGCCCACGTTTAGCGTGCTGAAGAGATGTGCATCAGACCGCTCTAAAATGCCATGTCATGCTGGTTTAGCCCTGAAACAAATATTTACGAGAGCCAGAGGCCTCCCACAAGGTAAATAGGACCATTGCTTACATTTCAATCAAGGGGGAAACGGACACTGAGTTACACAGATGCTTTTAAATCGGGGATGCTCGGGACATCTTGTTATGGGCCGAAAAAACATTTTTGCCTGTATTATCAAAACAAGCTGACCGGGACGATCAAGTAGCTACGAAGGGAGGGAGATAACAAACAAGGGCATGGGAGTCAGATGCTGGAGCACCTCCACATGGTGTCACACATGGATGCGTGTGAGTTTGTATATGTATGCGTGTATACAGCATCTGGACTTTATATGGAGCGGTTTGGTTCAAGCAGCAAAGATCACAGAGCCAAAAGGTGCTGTTTTTCTTTTCTTTTTTTAAATCAATTTCAGGCCGCATGTTGTGCCATGTTATGATTGCACCTGCCGGTAGTTCAGCCCCAGATGCACTATGTGCATGCCTGTGTGTGTGTTTGAGCTCGTCCCTGGAATAATGCTTGGCAAGCAAACAGCCAGGACATGGCTGCAATAGCCATTCAATAAGTTGTGTACAAATTGGAGGGAGCAATAACTCAATTACAACAGCTAATTCACTCATGGGTGAGGCACCGGTCCAGAAAAGTCAGATAATGCAGTCAAGGCCCACAGGGAATTGTTGCCCCAAAGCTATCTCATTCAATATAGGCCAGACTTCCATAGGAATTACTCACTGGCTGAACTAGTCCAGCAGTATCAACCTGCCTCTTTTCCTTTGAAATACAAAGTTCCATTCCCCCACCACCACACACACACATATAGTATATATGATGGCAAGAACGAGGTAATAAATGACCCACGCCACAATTATTTTCTTGCTGGGATGATCGTGGCAGTATTTTACTGCCTGCCAAGTTATAGCAGCTCCACATCGACACCCCTGTCATGTTTACATAAGACCAGGACAGACCACAGAGCTGGAGAAGAGAGAGGAATGGCAGAGGAGATTCATGGCCCCACACTCAGAGGGGCCCCTGTCTGCAGTGCCAGTACAATCTGGACCCGTAAAACTGTTCTGTTGGGTTTTTTCATTCTGCACATCAAGAACAAATTCAGATCTGGAAACGGGGGTTTGCTGAGTTTGGTTTTAATTACCGGCCATCTGACTGCATTAAACTTTCTGAGTATCAGGGAACCTACGGAAAAACAGCTGCTTCGAGAGCGTTTTTTATAATGACAGTACTTGTCTTCAAGATGCATATTTATTATGCAACACAGAGAAGATCAAAAGAGCAGGTTTTGTTTCCATGAAAATGTTGTTTAGAAATGACGCTTGCGCTGGGTAATTTCTAGATTCTTTGATTGAGTCTGACAAATTCACAGACAGGATAGAAGTGGCCCAAAGCCTTCTGGGTCAGGATGGACTCCTGCAGACAGTGCCGGTCCTCTCATTTTACACAGCTCTTTCTCAACACAGTTATACTGACCTGAATGCAGGACGCAAAAAAACAATTTCTGCCATTTCTCTTCCCTGTTTGTACAGATTTCTCTGCTGGTTACAAAGCTTTACATAATTGGTTTACATATAACATAGTGACACCATTAATCCTGGTTCAATTTAATACATATGGTATGTATAAGTACAGATAAATATATTTTAGGTTGTTTGTTGATCTGGTTTGATTGGCCCGTGGTGCTAGTTAGAGACTGGTGTGTGTTTAAATCAGGATTAGATGATGTCATAACTACTGTAACAGTTTGAAGGAGTTTATTTTTGAGGTTTGTTTCTCCATGTACAGTAGTTTTTATCACAGTATATTTTACTGTACAAAATGCATAGTTACAGTTGTCACCTCTTTATTATAAGTTATTTGACCAAACATGGCTGTAATTAGTGTAATCTTGTTGTTAAAGTGATGTTGACTGTCTTTGGAATATTAATTATGCAGTAACTCGTCATTTCTGTCGTATGTGGCTCATTGCCATGTGGAAAGTTCCCAGTATGGTAAGTGCCAGACTTTGGTGGATGTGTTGTGCTGTGCGATATACAGTTCAGCCACCTGGACCTGGATTCTTGGAACTGGTATCTGTGTTCCTGACATCAGGCTTGTTTGGAATATTATGATGTTTATCTTCTTCAGGTTTACTTTAACAGCCCAGTTCTGGCAAAAAAGAGCTCTCTGTTTCTTTCTCTCTCACCGCTTTTGTAGATCTTCTCAAGCAGATGTGAGTGAGTGTTTGTTGAGGAGAACCCGTGGCTTTGTTGAAAGAGAGGTAGAAATTCTGTGCATCAACTTAACCAGCAATTACCAACTTGGGGCACATGAATAGATTAACATATTAAATTGTGTTTAAATCATTCTGCTCCTTTTCAAGAAAAGAAAACAGAAAAAGTTTTGTATTCAGGTTTTATGGACAAAATTTGAAGCAGAATGATGCTGCTTCAATGATGAAGGTGATTGTAAGGAAAAATATGAAGCCTGGGAGAATATTGACAGTGACTTTGTAGTTTTATTATGTAATTATGTAAAATTATATTAAATGTTAAGTTAAATTATACATTTTAGCTTCTTCAAGGTAACCACAGTTACAGCTACTTTTAAACCAGATTTTTAAACCAAATTTGTGATGTGGTTTTAAATTCAGTTTGAATTTGAATTGAAGTAGATACAATTTATTTCTATGTACTGAACTAATTTCAAGCTTTTAACCATGAGCTTTTAGATAAGAAGGTTTTAACATTTTAATCAATCTGTCCAAACTTTTGACTGATTGTGTAAATCAAATTACCAACAGCCTGGAAACATGACCACATTACCGCTTTTGCTCAAGGTAAAGTCAGAAGGACAAGTCTGAAACTGTAGGCTTTAGGCAAACAATGAATGTAGACAGACGTAACGGTGAGTGTCTGTTCTTCATTTGGAGAGAAGGTGCTGGAGAATGCAATGAATGAAGGAAAGTCGAGGTTGTAATCCCAGAGGAGCTCTCCTGTCTGAGAGACACACGTGTGCATGCAAGTTAGCCCGGCGCGCTACAGCAGGATAACATTGTTTCCATGACCTCTGACCCTCCTCAGTGGCAGACCTTAAAGCATGTCTGTGCTCGGGTGCAAGGGTGACACTACCTTTCCTCAAACCCCAACCTTCTCTCCCTCCTACATTCCCCCTTAGACCAGAACCGTGTGTGTATAGTCTGCTATAGTTCATTACAAGGTGCTCTAGCACCTTTCACTCCATGATTCCCAGGGTAGCCTCTGATAGATGTTAACATTTTAGCGATTTGCCGCGTGCCAGGCAGCGACCTGGCTCTGTAGTGGCCCAGGGAGAAGGTTATGGTCTGAACCATGGCTCGTTTTACACTCTATAAACACAGCAAAGGCTTCGTGTGTGTGCTGCATGTATTGTGTCATGTGTAATGCCTCACAACCTACTTCAAAAGCCAGCAGAAGTGTTTTTCTACTTTTACGGGGCCTCGTAAGTATGTGCGCCTGCTAGGTCAAGCCAACTTTCCCTCTTGCCTCTGTCGGTCAAACTAAAGAAAAAGCGATATGGTTTTCCACTGATAGACTGGTGACACAAGATAACACATGACCACAGTTTCTGTTTGTCCTGCAAATTGAAGGTGGCCTTTCATCAGTCATAGCTGACTAGAGCGGTTACCAAGATAGCGGAATTAGCACTGTGAAAACATTAGCCCCATAACACTCATTACGCAGTGATGAGCGGTAATTTGTTTACTGGAATAACATGAATACGCATAATTAGCCAATCCAGTCCATGAATGACAGCCGTGTCATAATCAGGCGACCGTATTAGAGATGGCTGCTTATTGGCTTAAAACAGCTTCAGCTGTGTGAGTATTTAGAAAATGCAGTTGTGTCATTTCAGTCTGCATCTTATCCTGTATATAAATGTGAATTTTTGTCTTATTTCCCAGTAAAATGTATAAATATTATTATGTATAAAATAATGACAACTGAGAAAGTACCTGAAAAACAAAATTGTGAAAATTTATTTCAGCTCTAAAAATTTTGATATATTTATGCTTAAAACAAGAAAACAGTTTGCTAATAAAGAAGAGATATTTCTTTCAAAAAGGAAAATTTCCTTCACTTGCTTTCATCTGTGGAACACAAAAGCAGATGTTCAGCATAATGTTAGAGACTGACAGCCGTAGTATATATGGGAAATTCCTCATGTGTTCCATGCAGGAAAGTAAGTCATATGGGTTTGGAATAGCGAGGGTGAGTAAATGATGACAGAACTTTAATTTTTGCCTTAATTGACCTCATAATTCAAGGTGTATTTAAAATATAAATTCTTAATATCTTGTCTCTTACGTTCAATTAATTTAGTAATTTAGTTTTAATGTTTACATATTTTTACTGTAAAACAAGACAATCACCTTTTTTTTGCTGAGTGATTTTTGAACGAATTATGGCTGGTTAACAGTTCAAGTGGCTACAGCGTGCCACCTTGTGTGGATGCATATCCAGCATGCATAATATTCTGTGTATGATATCTGTGTGTGTGTTCAGTGTGTATATGTGTCATCTGTTCCACCTCTCCTCCCTTCCCAGATGTCCGGATGGATACTTCGGCCCGCGGTGCTTGCAGACAGAGCCCCTGCGGTTATACATGCCCAAACCTAATAAAAGTATGTTGACTTGAGATGCACAGCCGCAAACAGAGGTCTGGCTGTCACTGGGTTGCCACTGTTGTCTCTGCCTTTACCTTCCTCCATCTCCCAAGAGCTGCCGGCTTCAGTCTGTCCTGAATCAGACACAGTGGTGCTCCAGTGATCCTCTGCTTCTGCTGTCCATTATGATGTTCTAACTTCATGTTCTCCTCTGCTTTCTTTCCCCTGCCTCTCTCTCTTTCCCTCTCTTTTTCATCTCTCCTTTCTGCTTGTCTCTTCTACTCTCTCTTTCTCTCTCTCTCCTTCTGTGGTTTTGTTTCTTCCCATCAGGTGTCCAAATGACTTTACTGGTGATCGCTGTCAAACCTACGTTATGGCCAGTTTCTACCGTATGTCCATTTCTGTCTGTCTGATTGTGTTTTGCATGCTGAATTTGAAGATTTGGAATGTCATTCTGTAATGATTAATAATCCACTTTCTGTTCTAACAAATTAATCAATTTTATTTGGGCCATTGTGCCATTTACCCCATTGCATTATGGTTAACAGTAGATTTTACATCAGTGAAACATCAGTGATGCATGTTTGCAGGTGTGATTGCATGTTTCTTATTCGACTGAACCCATAACTTGAGTTAATTATTCTGATTAATGAATGTAGTATATTGGATATTGGGAAACTCCTAACGAGTATTCTGCATCACTGATTAACTTATAAAATGTAAACATTACTAATCATAAATACACATTATGGTCCAGCTAAAGCAACCCCTCACAGAATGTTACTGGTCAGCTAATAATCAAAAATTAAAAACAGCACAATAGTGAATATGAAATATGAACTAATATTTTAATTTTTACTAATGTCCCCTTCAAGATTTTTATATACAGTAACTATAAGCAAATACGGTTTGTTAGTCATTGGATAGTTAATAAAATATTTAATCTAAATTACAAATTAAAATGAATGTATGTAAAAGTTGCATATACAGTTTTGTGACTCTAATCCGTAATTGTACCATAAAAAGCTCTGCAGTTTCACAATCTAAGCATTCATGTCCACATTTTTCAGCTTTGCCTTAGCAAGAAATTCTTCAGTGCAAAAAGAAAAAGGTCTTTTTTTTCCTCAGCAAAGAAGCACCATTTCTCCAACCTGTTTTTTACCAGTGATAATTTGCACAAAATACACCCTTCTGTAGTGTCACGAATGCGTGCAATGTAAAATAAGAAACGCATGCAATGTAACACCATTGTTACTCTCGCACAATCCTGTCACAAATCCCGCACACCTCACAGTTCAAAATTCCACCCCTCAATTATGCTGTGAAATTAAACAGCTCCACTTCCCCGAGGTGACACATTCTAACCGTATAAGGCTGTGCAGCGCCGTCTGCGCCACACGTCCATCAACTGCAGAATAACACCTAGATTAGAGGGAGGCAAGGGATGGCTGCACCTGACAGTTCCTGCCTCTGAGCTATTGGCTGCTGCCTGTGTCCGCTTAGTGCATATAATCAGGTCTTTGTGCTCTGAAGAGTGTTGCTAAGCTGCCACTGTTTACAATTTACCACGATCTCAATCTTAACATGTATTTATTGGTTAAAGAAGGGGGGTTGAACAATGAAAGATTGTTGTTAATAAAACTATTCTAGAACGGGAAGTTTATACAGTCAGCTGTAAAATCGTGTAGTCTTCCTACTGGTATAAAAGTGGGAATCATTTATGAGCCGTTATTAAACAAACACTTAAAGTGGTGCAAAGCAGGAAAAAGTATCCTTTGACACATGAGCTATAACCCGTGTCGTGTTATGTCATGTTATGATTTATTGAATTAGGTCGTTACCCATATCAGGATAGCTTATCAAGTCTTTGCATGCCAAAGATGCGTGGATTGTTAGCTTTTCCACTGTCAACAGCCAGGTTTCCTCCTCATACTTGTAGCACTGTTCAGTTTGGGAGGTCTGGAAATGAATGTCTTTCAACAAACATTGGATGTTGAAACAGTGCAGGTACTGAAGCTTTTAGACCTAAGGAAATGTAAATAACAGTGACTGACTTAAATATAGCACAATGGGTACATGTAGATACAAGTAATAAAGAAAGTGTCCCCTTATTTCAGTGCCCCGTGTACTCGAGTATTAATCTCAAACATAGGTTATACCTGCATATCCCAGGTGCAAATCTAATTTGCACTGCCGGTGCAGTACACAGTATAAATTGTCTAGAAGGGGATCATCATATTTGGAAGCTCTTGGCATTAAAAAGTCAGAAGAAAACCTGCCTTAGCTCACCTTTGCCCAAGTATTGCTCAAACATACATTCTACCTGTAGCAGGCACAGGCCTATGAAACAGTGGGGATTTCCTGTCGCTAATATTAGGCATGTGAGCTGTCCATAGAAAAGTGTTCCTCGCTTATCTTAATCTAAATAATCCTATTATACTGATCCGAGGGCCATTTGTGGAAGAATACATTCCGATTCCATTATTAGCCATATCTCCAGAGCTCCAAAATTAAAAAGCAGCTACCATTGCGTTCTCTGTCCGATTTATGTCCAATCACGTGCAAGATATGGATATGCACTCAATTCTAATTGTAGATACAGCCATTTTGAATCAAATAATTGTATTGTATGCTCAATTTAGCCATAATATCTGTTGCATATGATCGCATGTTTTACTAATACACGTCCCAAAGTGAACTTAGCATCTTGTGATTAACAATTAACATAAACACAGAACAAAGTATTCTATGAATAATATCAACTGTCTCTGCCCCCACAGGTAAGAAACCTCATAGATATTCTAATTGTACAGTGAAACGTTTAATGAACACTTGAATGTATATCAATTTATTTGCATTTCTGCACACTTGCTTTTTTTATAGTGAAACTGTGTTGTTTGTAATAATTATACTTTATAACAATAATTATATTCATTATAAAGTAACCCCTTAAACGACATTAATTTAAGTGTCTAACAGTGCGCCCTGTAAATTATCTCACAATGACATTAATTATGTTAAAAAACAAATCTACTAACCTAGCTGCTCGCCTTAAAATCTCAGGACCTAATTCATGCAGTAAATACAAAATAAAGTACTAGTTTGATGCTTGATTTTAGTTTGATGATTTTAATTATATTTCTTTTTATTACTCGTAATTATAATCATTTGTTTTCTTACCCATTAATCCAGAATCGAGTTATAGAAACCCATAGTTCAGACTGCATAGACTTGCTCTAACCTGCATGTTCTAACATTTCACTGTTCTTTTGTAAGCACATTATCCCTTAGTATTTGCTTGGTATGTCCCAAATTCTCATATCACTTTCATAATGCCCATATGTGTTCCTGTGTATGGTGGAATATCTCTCTCTTAAACCTTTTTCTTCCCTGTTCTCTTTCTCTGTTTTTTGCTCCTCAATTATCAACTCTTTGCTCTGGCAGAGTCTCTTGGGATTGAATTTATGGGTATGGACCAATCTTTCATTCCGATCTTCAGATTGAACTGTGTAGATTTCATTTCATTTGACACTCCTCCATAGCCTCTTTCTTACGGACTCTAAAGCAAATGAACAAATTGATTAACAAATAAATCTGTCAATCAGTCATTGCTCTGTGTTTAATCCCTCTTTTCAAGAGTCAGCATGAGAATCATTATCTGCAGCCCTCATCAGAAAAGAACAGAAAAAGTTTGTAATGGCTCACTGTGTAACTGTTTAAAAACAAGTCATACATTTTATTACAGCTTCAGAAACACAGCTAGAGACAGTTTTAGTGTTGGCATATCAATCATTAACAAAGTAACCACATTCAGCAATTTATGTAGGTTAGTTTGTGAAGTTTTAAGTAGGACTCCCGAAAAAAGCATTTTGTTGAGTTGGTTGGGAAACATAAAGAGGCAGGAAGTGAGTCAGGTTTCTGTTGTCAACATGAAAATGTACTCAGGTTTTTTCAACCATGCATATGTGGCCCGTCTCAAAATTGACTTATTTTGCGGGGGAGATTCGTGGAAACCTCCGTCAGTTTTACGCACAAACCTGGTATTTACTGAACGGTAAACATAACAAGTAGCTTCAAGTGAATTTATGTACGCTGAGGTAGTGTTAACATTGAATTTAATTATGTTACACCTGTTGGCCCAAGTTGTGTCAACAGTTTCCATCATGCACAAACTGAAACTCTTTATGCTGTTTTTTACACTACAAAAATCCCTATATATTGTTTCCAGTAAAAAAAATATATAGACATACTTAAACTGAGATCCAATTGCTTAAAAGCAAAAATTTTTACATTTAATTAATTACCAGAATGCTTGTTTTAATGTTAAACTCATGTCAGATTTATGCTTGAAACAAGAGACAAAATGTATCTTATAAAATGTTGCTTTTTGGGTAAATAAATCTTGTTTTAAGGATGTTTAGATTTTGTTTTACTGGAAAACAAGACAGAAATGCTGATTGCTGTGTAATGACAGGGATTAGACATCTGTATTTTCAAGTTCTACATAAACTCTGGCCGTGTCAGCCAGCACTTTAATTGGAATGATGTAATGCTTAAACTTCCCCACATTCTGTTTTAATGCACAGCTGATCATGCTGACTTGATTGACAGATTATGTCAATGCAACATGGATGAGTGCTGCAGATAAGAGCTCTCTGCTTTTCTCAAACAAAACAGTTGGATTTCCTCCCCTGTCCTGTACTTTCCTCTCCTCTGTTTCCATCTGCCCTCTCTCATTTCCCTGAGCTTTTCCTGTTGTCTTTGCTCAATTATTTTCGGTCTTTTTTTCTCCCTCTATTCTTGCACGCTAGTTTGCCATTTCTTTCCCTGCACCAATGACAGTTCTGCAGCTGTATTTTATAATGGTTCAAATTTGGACGCAGTTGCTCTTTTGTTTTCTGTTTTTGATTTTGCCGGGCTTACAAAACTGAATTATAGTGCCCTAGCATGCCAAGTTGCATTAGTACCATAATTAGGTTGTTTACATGACCTCTCCCAATCGTCTGTTCTTTGCTTATAAAAACAGCCCCTGTTTTCCCTTGAAAATGATCCGTTTTACGGAACATGTAAACTAAGCTCTCTATGAAGTGCACCATGAAGTCAAGATTCCTAAGAGCCGAGCTTAAAGCAATACTTAGTTTCAATCCAACCACCGCAGATAAGGTTCTTCAGAAATAATGCTTTCTGACCATTGCACTGTAATACAGAGGAAACGACAGCTGGATTATTTCATTATTGATTATGAAATTTTCCCCCCTAACAAGCTCCAGCTCCGACACACATGCTCGTCCTGTTGGAAGGTCCATGAGACCAATCCAAGGCCCATTTCCAAGGGAAAGACAAAAGGCTGGATATAGTTTGTGGTTTGATATTTGAAAAATATCCCAACCTTCGGCATGTTTAAAAGTTTGCCAGACATCCATGCTCTGATTGATTATGGATACATTAATACACTGTATTTGACAAGGCCAACAAAAGCCCCCTGGTGATTGTATTTGTGCCTCCATGTGATTGCCCTTAAACAGTTCTTCACTGTTAAAAAACAAATTCTTTATCAGTATTGTTCTTCAGTAAAAATATCATTAAAATAAGATGCTTGCGATGCACAATAATGTTCTAAGAATTTGACTTGTTTTCTTAAATTAAGTTTACATTTTCTTACCACATTACCAAATAGATTTGTCTTGTTTTAAGCATAAATCTAACAATATTTATTTAGATTTATGCTTGAAAACTATCAAGATTTAAGATATATTAACCACTAAGGATGTTAAGATATTTTTATCGAGGACAAGTCAAAAATACTGATTAAATTTTTTTTTATTTAACAATAAAACATTCTCACTTCTTCTCAGCTTGTAAATTGAGCTGAATTACAATGCCCTCCAGTGGAGGAAGCCATCCATGGAATCACAGACTCGTTTCATCAGAGTCTATTGGGAGATTGCTGAGCCACAGGCCCATTCCCTTACATCCATGATAATGATAGGAATTATGCCCCGAACAAGCATTTTCCACTGCTGAGTTGGTCCATTACATCCCTGTGTTGAGGTCTAAGCTTAGTTTCCATCTTGTTATTAATCCTCACATCCATGCAGCTAATAAGAGCATAGCTCTCCGATCTGCTGCGGGTTCTGAGTCACACCGAACACCCAATACGAAGACCATGATCCTCTGCGTCGTAGATGATATATCTCAGATTTTACTGCTAGACACGGAGGAGGATCACAGCAGCAGTGGGAACTGTTTACGAGAGGGTTTAAAAAAACAGTTTAGTTGGAGAAGAGACTGACAGTTCTTTGGTTGTGTGTGGGACTGTGTAGAGGCAGAGGAGCTCTATCAGAAGAGAGTGCTGACAATCACTGGCATATGTGTGGCTCTTTTGGTGGTGGGCATTGTCTGTGTGGTGGCCTACTGCAAAACCAAGTGAGTAAAAATCATAACAGCATTAACATATATATTAAAAATCCAATTCAGTTTTTAACTGTAGCAGTAATATTAAAAGGTGCCTTAAGTATATGTTTATACTTACAATACTTTCCACTTCAAAGTCACACCTACAACTGGGCATTTTAATCATTACAAAATATATAAGAAACTAGATTTTCCCTGTAACAATTTAATAACTTTAACAGACATTATTTTCTTCCATTATCATTATCCTAACAATGTATTGGGAGATAAACTTTTAGAGATATATATTTAATATATTTAAGAAAAATAATGTTTCTGCATGTTTAATATATTTTGCCAACACAGTAAAAAGCAGTGCTCAGATGGAAAATGTTCAGATGGAAAAGCTCAGAAGACAATAAGAATCTCAGTTATGTTTCATTGAATTATCAGCTTTGTCTTGCATGTTTCTTCCGTAGTGGCAGCCAATTAATTACAAACGAATCATAAGTGACATCACGTCACTTGATGTGTATACACCTACAAATAGAGTGCAAATCTCTACAATGGTATCAGTGACTGTAAACGTTTATTTTTTGCAAATTGTGAATTGAAAAATTACTTACTGCACCTTTAAATTTAGTAGCAGAACATAGTTCCATATTAATAAACTTGGAAATGTTTGATGAAAAATGTGACTCTGGGCTGTTGTCTGAGAGAGTGACACTGCCTCACTGTAGCCTCCCTCCCAGGAAACAAAGGAAGAAGATGCACAATCACTTAAGGCAGAACATGTGTGTGGATCACCCCAACCGTAACCTGGCCAATGGACCCAATCACCCAGGCCCTGGTCCTGAGGAGATACCCATGGTAGATGTATGTCACTCTTCTCACTAAACTGGATTGCTTGTGATGTAGTTTCTTCTTTAGTAATCAGTTGTTTTAGTACACTACATCTTTTTCTCTTTTAATTGTAGTATATCTCCAAGAATGTTCCGGCAACAGAGAGAGTCATAAGACATGGAGCAGAGGCACCGTTTCCCGGCAGCCGGCAGTCTTCCAGATCTCACAACTCCTCCACCCGGGTCCATTCCTCCACTCACAGGTACGTTCCCTGCCATTACCACAGCTAAACTGTGTGTGTGTTTTTGTGTGTCTGGACCCCACACTTCACCCTTTGCTCATCAAGAAGCAGGGTCACGCTCCGATTGCCCTCTCCCTGAGTCATGCGTCTGTTTTCATCTCATTCAGCATTCTTTCCCTTTTCCGCGCATCTCTCTGTGAATCTGAGTCATGCGTCCATATTTCACCCCCTTTGGAGTGTGTGAAGAGAAACTCGAGGGTTATTTACCGTGATCTCTCGCAGACCTGCAGCTTCACGCCTGTCACTCAAACTGCTTCTAACCCACATATGGGTTAAGCCAGTGGTTCAGTCAATTTTTTGTTGTCACGCTCCCCTCCCCATCATTTTTGATTATCTGTCAGTATTGTAAAGTATATTTTCAAATATTGGCACTAAATAATAAAAAATAACAATAGTAATATTTTACATTTATTCATTTTACAATGCACTAAATGCATGGTTACTTTTTAGATTTCAATAAACCAGATTATCAGAGAAGGTGTGAAAACAATAGAAAAGCTAAAATTTGCTGAGGAGGAACAATGAGAGATGTGACAGTGCTCAGCTGTTACCCTTTACGATGCTTAACATCTTTCTCATCTTGTTTTATGTTTGAACGTTTAAATTACTGTTAGCCCTGACTGTTTAACTGACTACATCTATTATAAACTAAGTACTTTACTACTGATGCTGTTAAAGCTATTTCTGAAAATTGAAGACACCACCACTGATTGGTGCCCAATACTGAAAGTTTTCCAGCTGGCTTACATTATTGTGGAAGTCCTTAAGAATTTTCCATGCATATAGTGAATTATATTCATTTAACGGGAGCCAATAATATTAGAAGTATTGTTATGCTAAAAGTTATTGAGAAAACAACCACATTTTTTTTTTACTTTGTTCCATTTTCTGTTGAAAAATGAAAACAATTTTATTAGGAAAAACAACATTTAAACGTAAATCTGTGCAGTTATTAACTGCTAAATAAGGGCATGCTTTACTAATCACATTAACGTATTACAAACAAAGTCCAATTTTCTCTTATGCATTAATATATACAGTAGCTTTAAGTGTGAAATAAACCTGTTTTATTCAATGATAATTTTCCCTTCTGCCATCCAAATCTGACACATTGATGATACACTGAGGACGTCTCCAAACCCCACACTGTCACTGGCTTAAACATCCCATTCTGCACTTCTTCTGTCCTGTCTTCTTTCCTTTTCTTTCTTTCTCCTCTTCAGACAGGAGGGGAGAACGTGGAGTCTGGAGCGAACAGACAGCGTCCTCTCCGACTGTCCTTCTGGTATGATGTCGTCCTCAGTGGGGACCAGTAAATGCAACAGTCCTGCGTGCATGGAGGCGCGGGCCAGGCGTGCCGCACACTGTGGCTTTACTGAGCCCCACCGGCCACCCCTGCAGTACGGTGACTCTTTCGACTCCCTTGGGGACTCTCCGCATAGCGACAGGTGCGCAGGAGCACCCCCTCTCTGCAGCCATGGCACTGAGAACCATTTTAGTGTGTGCAGTAAGACCCTTCTGCATTTCATTGTGCTGTCTCCTGGAGACTGGCATGGGTGGCCTGAAAGATTCAATAGCAAATGTGAAAAACTAAGGGTGTTGTTAGCAGAGGTGTTAGAAGGACGTGCTCAGCAGGCTGTGCGTGGGTACCAATGCTCCAGGAACTGTAAAAGGAACTGTTTGCTGAATGCAGCAGGTCCTCAATTTTATTCAAGGGTCATTTAAGACCCTGTGGGTATTTTTCTTGTATTGACGTATCGAATGGACATTTTTTAATAGCCAGTAGGCTTTAATTATGTCATAGCTAGTGAACCATGATTGGTTCCCTGTTAGTTGGTAACAGCTACTCTTTAGGGCAGACTCATTTTAGAAAGCAATTGATTTGATAAAAATCTGTAGTGCTGGATGAGTCATCAGTATTTTTTGTCTATGAATTTTAAGTGCATATATATTTAGTAAAAGTGAAAGATGTCAACATCTTGAAGTGCACTAGCATATAGATAGATTTAAAGTTAGCACAGATGGATTGAAAGCCGTGATTTTATCTACAATTTTAAGATTTATACATCCCAGGGTGTTTATTGCGCATCACATTGCACATTGTTGTGTGGTGGGCGTTCTGGCATGCTGCGGCTGCGGTTGTATCATCCAGGTGGATGCTGCTTGCTGGAGGTGGTTGGGGAAAATTCATTGCACAGATTGTACAGATGTTCTGGCCTGAGAGGGTGTCAGAGAGGGAGTTGGGGTCAAGCGAGAGCTTCGCCGCTCCAGATACTTTGTATTTGTATGGAGGCAGAGAGTATCTAGCCCACGGCCAGCTGTATTTACAGTTATCTCTTGCCTGCAAAACGCCCACGCCACCATGCAAGGGCCAAAGCGGCAGGATTTATACCGTGCGGGGTTCATTAAGTCAACAAGAGCCGAACAACACTTTATCTCAAGGGTGAAACGGGTCTCTTGTGTTCGCCTCTGCTATTTCTCTCTTTCCACCTTTCCTGTAACTGACTGAGCCGCTGTGTGTATGACTAGCCCTCAGGCTCTCTGTATGTGTGACAGAACAGCAAGAGTTAATTCATGTACTCCTGTTCCACTGCGGCCTCCTCTTTCAGGGCACAGGCGCTTTGACTTAACAACTGCAGATCCGAGAAATCTTTTCAGTCCAAGGCGTAGAGGAAAACGGACCACTCGCATGATTAACTGTAGCGTGATGCGAGCTAACGGAAGGGAACTCATGAGGCGAGCGTAGTCACCCATCTGCTCGTGTGCTTTTGTAGCATATACTTCTGCTTTCAATTGCTATTGAGCTTTCGGCTGCCATGTCTTAACGTACATACTATCATTTCTCTAGTGCCATTGCAAGCTGGGGGTGAATTTATTCAATACTGTAAAACTACGAGACAGGAAGACTACAAATAAGCAGAAGTATTAAAGCAGTGGTACTCAAACTTTCTATCTACATAAATCTACATTCCACCTAGTCACAACAATGTTCCCCTTAATTTGTTTTTCCACTTGCTTTAAATGCACATTAGGGTTAGGATACACACTCTGTGCCATGTTAAAAATAATATTTCTATTGTTCAGATGTGTCATGGTGCTTCAAAGACCCTTGTTATTCTCTTCACTGCCCTTTTGCAAATTACACACACATAATAAATATATCTTGGAATATGAGGTAATGTAGTCAATCATAAATGTTCTTATGAAGTGTTGAATAGTCATTATTGATAGGCTGCTATGTTGTGATTTTTTTGGTGGTGGGTTCCTGTGTCTTTATTTGTATTTGAAAACATTTGGCTCATGTTCTTCTGTTCCACACAACCTTCTTCTGTCCTGCTCTTGCTCCTCCCCTTTCTCCTCTCTCTCTCTCTCTCTCTCTCTCTCTCTCTCTCTCTCTCTCTTTCTTTCTTACCACAGGTATGTGTCTGCTCTGACCACACCTGCTCGCTTGTCTCCCGTGGACTTCCATTACTCACTGCCCCCGCAGGTGCCTACCTTCCAGATCACGTCTCCCAACGCCAGTCACGCCATGTCTCTGCCCCCCGCTGCCCATGCCCCTTACCCACCGGAGGAGGACCAGCCACTGCTGCGCCGCTACCAGGTGCCCCTGCATGAGGCCCGGGGCCACGAGCCCTACCGGCAACAGCAGCGTGCCAGCTACCTGCGAGACAGCACGGGCAGCCTGCCCTCCAGCCCCTACCGGCTAGCTCAGGAGGAGGAGTATGAAAGCACCCAGGAGTACCTCTCCTCCATGGAGCAACCAAAGAGAAGCAGTCGGCACTGGCGCAGGTCCAGACTAAACGGCCATGTGGCGCCGCGCGGCTACCAACCATCCCGAGACTTTGGCTCTCGCAGCTGCCTGTCAGATAGTGACTCAGAGGAGGAGGAAGGTGAGAGCACGCCCTTCCTCAGTATGCAGAACATGAACGCCGCCGAGCCCCCTGCCCTCTACAGGCCCGTACCCGACACACGGACTTCTCACGCCCAGAGTGGGCGGCATGGGCCCCGTGCCAGCACACAGACCAGACTGACACACTCACGCTCCAAACTGGACAATGCACCCCACTAGAGAGACCACCACCTATCCACAGTCAATCTACTATAGACATGCACCTATAAGAAATATTTTTATTTTATATAACTGACAGATATTCTAAACAAATGAAATATTTATTTTCATTTTAGCAAAAAGTTGTCTACTAGTTAACAGCAAAGACTTTTTTATAGGGAAAACTCTATTTATATGTACATTTTGATTTACAGCATAAAAAGACGTGCCAATTTTTTCACAACTTAAAAAATAGAGTAATATTGTGGTGCCTTTTGCTGTATGCCGATGCCAGAGGGCCAGTGGAGTTTTTTGTAGCCTTTCTTATACGGACGCCTCATTTTTTATACTCGTTTACTCTTTTTGTTGTATCTTTTTGGCCTTGTTCCTTACTTTCCTTTCCAGGTTGTGTTCTTTTGGGAGCTACCCCCATTTGAACTGTGACATTGCCCTCCTTTATCCCCACGCCCCACCCCTCCACCCCCCACCATCATGCAATATAAACCACTCTAACATAAGGTGTATGTTTACATGAATTCAATCCACGAAGATGTTTTATGATCATTGTTGCTTTGCCAACAGGATATCAATGACAAATGCAACTGGGGGTCCATCTTCTCTGTCAAAAGTGGGGTGAAGAAAATATGTGTGTATGAGTGCGAAGTGTCAAAACACTTCATCTGACCAAACGTGTGCTGCAAAAAATCTTTTTATTAATCAGTAGTTTTGTCTTGTTTTCCAGTTAAAAAAATCCTTTAAACAAGATAAACGTGCTTAAGAGGCAAAGTTATGTAAGATAAGACTTGTTTGCAGAGTTTTCCTGTTTAATCAGGTTGTTAATTCTAACAACCTTAAAAAGGTTGTTAGAATTAGACTTAAAACAAAAAAGTTTAATTCAAGGAAAAGTTCTTTTTTTAGGCAAGGAAAGGTTTGCCTCTCAAGTATTATATTTTTGAGAATTTTTAGAAATGATTAGTGGAAAACAACACAAAAATACTGATTGTAAATGTAAATGTAAGAAACTTTTTGCAGTGTGTAGCTCTTCTATGCACCATGGCAAAGTGCAAGACAGAGCGAGCAAGAGGCCGAGCACTGACTGTGGTTCTGAAATATATGCTGCTGTTGTTCAGGATTACGCATGTGGGCACCTGATGTTTTACAGCTGCCCTGCCTTGACTTGCATTGCATCCCTACAGGGTAAGGTTTGTCACACGGGAGCCTTCTCTATTCAAAGGGGATTGTGGGTAAATGTGAGGAGACCGTGGGCCGGGCTAGCAGCTGGTTGAGTTGAACTTGGCTGACAGTACTAATAGCTTTTGACAGATAACAAGGAAATAAAAAACACAGAGTTTTTCCACCCACCTTCCCTCATTATCAACACATCCATCCGGTTAGTGCGGCCAGCAGAGAGAGATAGACAGGAATGGAGAGAAAGATATATAGTAAAAGAGAGAGAGAAGGAGGGACGGAAGGTCTCACAGCGTCTCAGGACTTCATTTTACTGCCCATCTTCCTCTAGGACAGGATTGAAGAGAGCCTGACATCAGGTTGGTGGATGTGCCTGTTCACCCTTTGGTCCTGGTATTCCAGGACAGGAAAAGTAAGAGGCTGTTCACACAGGATGCTTTCTTGTGTTTCATCACAACTTTATCGCTGTGTTACATCTGCATTATTTTTTAATTGCTGATTTATTGCTGCATTCCATTCAGAGTCGGATAAGAGATATTTCTACCTCTGACTTCTAATATCTGACTTACAGTTAAAATATGTTGTATTGGATCATAGAAGAGGTTTAAAAATAAGAATTTGAATACTAGCATTTGCCTTGCATGTGTTCTGTTGTAAACAACGCATTTTCTAACAACCAAATTACTGAGCATAATTGATGTACAGTGCTAGAAAAGCTAATTTGCAATTTTACAGAGTTAATTTACAATGCAAACAGAGTTAATATTGCGTAATGCAGGAACATTTTCTCATTGAAGCATTTTGCTGTATATAGTTTGCTATGTGCATCACCCAGGGTTCAGCCATGTTTGTGGATGTCCATGGGTTTGAAGCTGGAAGTCTTTAAATGTTTTTTTTTGCACTTTTCCAAGTATGAAGTCGAAAATTCACTAAGTTAAATGAAATGCAAGCATAAGTTCAAATGTGCTTTTTAACATGGCGTGTAAAGTTAAAAAACATTCTTAACATGCAACACAATACTTTAATGTCAGTTATAAAACGAGAGGAATCTAGGGGCGGGATAAGTATATTTATACGTGAATAAGCATATTGAGCGCTCATATTAGCAACCATATATGTTAACCCACCTGTAAACCTGTTAAATTCTGCTGCTCTTTAAACATGTCCTGTGTAAACAGCCCTTAGAAATTAATTTTGGGCAGAACACACGAACACATATGCACACAAACACAATCGATGACACAAATAGCTGTGATAATGAATAGGGGGTCATTAAAATGCCAAAATATGCAAACTTTATATTCTGCTTACGTTTAACTGAATTTAATTGTTTTGAGATGAGAATAGCATGCTATGTGGAAACTGTGTGTTAGGTCCATTTATTTCATAAGATCCACATATTTCATAATCATTTCACATTCACAGCATGTGAGGCACCAAATAGCACAGGCTGTTATTATTATTATGGTTGTTGTTATTATTATTATTAATGTATGCTCATTAAAATCATACCGTATGCCATTATTTTTCATATTGAGCTGTAGTACAAAGCCATGCCTCCATTAATTTTGAAGCACTCACTGGGTCCAGAACAAAACCAAACAGCTGCATTCACTGGCTCTGTCTGGAAGGAGACACTCCTACATTCAAAACCAGACGGTGTGAAGATTGCCTGAGATGAAGTGTATTATAATAAGCTGTCTTTAACTTTTCACCTACTACAAAAAGCATTCACAGTTCGCAACAGCTTGCCTGCTTACTGGGAAGATGTAAAGAATAGTCAAGGGAGGTGAAGTCTATTAGCTTAGGCACATCAATTCTACACCAAATACTGGAGGAAGATTAGAACTAGAGAGATATGTGCTAAATATGTTTTCATGTACTTCCATAAAAAGTGATAAAATGAGTTGTGACTATGTTGGTGTAAAACCAATAATGTATAAGATAGATCCTTATAAAGGGGTTTAATGCTGTATTATGACAGCTGATATCCTTTTATTTTTTATGTGAAGATGTTTTGCTTGAAGTCTGAAAAGAATTACTCGATGCTCTTGATACCCATCCCCACCCTTCCCAAACATGCACATATTTTGGGTCTTGTTTGTATGTTTGATAAATGCCGAAAAGACAGTGCTAGTTAGTTTAAATGTGATATCACTACCCCAGCCTATGGACAGTTATGTCCTACCCCAAGTTACTTCCTCCGTTTGTTTTAACCCCTCGCTTGAAACGTCGAAACACGTCACCTCTGCATGTCCTTGTGGTCAAGGTTAGATGAGTGCATGGTACAAGCAGCAGATGAATTTACTCCTCAAGTCAGTAAAAGTGTATTTTTTTAACATTCAGCAATAAAAAGAAAGCCCCTCATGTCCATTCTTGAAAAATGCTAGAGAATAAAAAAGAGAGACACACGTGACTGTCATAGATTGTAAAAAATAAAATGAAACACCTGTTCATATGAGAAAATAAATCTTTCTTGGTATCATTTTGACACATGTGCCCATATCTGACCTGTTGTCCGTCTTGTCTGTGCAGTTAAGATGTCGGATTTTTACAGCTGTCTCTTTCCATTGATGGAGTTAGAGATTAAACCGCTTTTCCATGCCAAAGGATTTGCCATTTCCACTGACACAACCAGAAATGCTGGGAAGAGACTCATTTTGTGTGAGTACATGCCAGATAGATTATACTGACCACAGAATACAGTGAGGTCCAAAAGTCTGTGTACACTGAAAATCAGGAATTCAGATTCTCATTCAAATTCTAATCTGAATTAAAAACATTTTTATTTAAATAAAGAAACATTATGCCATAAATTATTTGAACACTATTTATGGGTCACTAATTAAATTTGTGACACTGACCACATTAATCGTACAAAAGGTCAGAACTTCTTGGTTCTGTTTAATCATACAAGATGTTCTTTGGAACAAAACTGTGCTGGGATAATAGGGATCATCAGGTTTTGCACAGATTTTGTGGAATGTTTGTCAGTTTGAGTGCTTGTTGTGAAAAGGGGGGACATACCAAATATAAAGAAACTTTAATATTCATGTTAAAATCAAATAATAGCAAAGTCAGACTAACTTAGATTGTTGTCTGCAATGTAAAACTCTAATTAATCTAAAAATCCTCAATACAAGCATTTTTGTGCTTTTAAATTCCTGGACCCACTTGTACAGTATCATTCTTTGAAATACCCCTATTATAAAGTTCAATGCAACCTTGAATGTTTAGCAATCATGGTTAGGACAAAAGCATAACATTACAGTGTTTTAGGGCTTTTGTCTGATACAGGGAAAATAAAAACCACTAAAGAAATTACAAGAATGTTCACAATAAGCCAGCTCATAATAGTCTGTGAGTGTAGGTCACTTCCAGGGTGAAACAATGTGTGCTTTACGGATTATTCGAATCCCGCGTGTGTGATGCTGCAGACAGACAGAAAGCAGAGGAACGAGATCAGAGTGTGTTTGAGCAAGTCGTTCCCCTTGCAACAGCTCGTACCTCCAGCTGCACACATCTGAGCCACAGTGTTAAACAGGCAATTCTTTGTGGCCTGTAAAACATTTCCAAGACGTTCATCTGGGGCCCATCATCGCCAACACTTCACTTTCCCCTTGATGACCCTGATCAGTTCTCAGTTTTATGTGTTCCTGCGCTCTCCGGTCAATCGGGCGTAAACATGAAACATATGCCTCGCTATACTGTTGTGTAGCTGCCAAGTAGACTTGAACAAACCAGCCTATGGTAACTTAATTGTAGGTGGATTCCAGCGTACCTGTTTTAAATGTCACGCTTATAACTTTAAAAGGTAATTATTCGCTTGATTCTACATGGCAAGTGCAGCAAAGTGGCAGAGTATGTTATCTTAAACCGTCACATATGGAAAACTTGAGGTGAAGATCCCTGCTTTAGTCACATATGCACAGTATTATCTATCTTAAATCTAAGACTTATGTTTACATGATCACACAATGTGAACATAATTCTCAGTAATCCTTACTGACACTTAGAAGCACTTCAGATTATCTGTAAGTGACATGTGAAATCTTTTATTATAGTTAACAATGTCTTACTGTAGTTAAGTGCTAACAGGTAATATAATCTGAATGTAATCCTTTACATCTCTCCTCAACCTGTAGTTGTTCTCATGTGAATAGTTGTTATGTGATGAGTTACACAGGAATTTTATGTGAAATGTTTCTCTGCACTTATTCAGGTTGGCACCTGATGTTATGACCTATAATTCCAAACCATTTTTGATGAACTACCATGTAAGGTCAAACACTATGTTTTGAGGAAATTCTGGGTTGGTGAATACTGGATTAAATGATGGGGTCTTTTAAAGACAAGAAATATATTGCATCACTCTTCCTGGAGCCAAAACCAGCGATTTGATTTTATTAAAAATCTGTCTTTCCTCAGTCATGCTTACACTTACTTGAGAGCGCCTCTCTCACTACCTGTACAGACAGTGAATCCTTGAAACTGCCTGTTCTTGGCATGAACTATTCTTTAATCATTCATATCAGGATAAAGGTATAAATCATGATGATGAACTGACTGTCTCACACTTATTTAACACAGAGATCTGGTTCTTTGTGAGAGTCATTCAGCATCTTATCATTCAGATGTGTGAAGAAATAGCCTGTGCAGGCTTGGAACAGAATATTTAGGCTCTTCTCCTCTCTGGTGAGCTCTCATTTTAAAATGAAGGTGTGGAAAAGGGAATATTACTCTCCAGGTGATAACCTGATATAAGAGGTATTTGGGTTATAGACTCTCCAAATGTTGCTTCACCTTGAAAATGTATAATGATTTCCCCAATGATCTGGCATGTCTGTTCCCATCCACTAGTTTCCAAGCATCTGTTATCCAAAAGATGATCTCATTAATTTCAGATTGGCAACAAAACATTGTGAAATCTCAGACACATTAATTTTTTGAAACTTGCTTCGCAATACAACTGGTGAACTAGGGCTTAGATTTCCTAAACGGCCTATAATAAGAAGGAATTGCATCAACACTATATTGTCACTGTAGCTTAACACAATAGATGTCAGGTTTTACAGGAGTCGTGAGATCAAACGAAACCACCAACTAAATCAAAACAATTTAACCACGACTGCGAGTACTAGCTAATGTTTGGCTTTAGGCAAAAAGTGATAAATTTGCATATAGGGGAGACTGGGGCTAGTTTTAACACCTTTTCCTCCACTGGATATTTTGAAGGGAGGGTTTCTTTTTTACTTATAGTTTATTAAGCACACATTGTTGTTCACTGTTTTGGCCAACAAAAATTGTGAATAATCGGGGTAGAAATACGCACATACCGTAACAGCATGTCCCAGTAAACTGTGACAACTTACACCGACCTGTCATTTGCACGAACATTCCCCCACACACACACACACATGCATGTTTTCTCTGTAGCTGCCATGTGGGTGTAAATATTTCCATGAGTTAGACAAGGCTTTGAAATGAAGGCTTTCAAAACCTGACAACTTGATACAATTGATCACAAAATAGAAACTAGAACATAACGTGACTTGACAACTATTTGAAAAATGAATGGAAAAATATACGAAAGCCAAATTGATGAAATGGGGATATACCCCAAAAGAAAATAAATACGCCATTATCTGACAAGGTATCTAAACAGAAAAAAATTTTCTCATCAAAGGCTGACAATGTTGTAACAGGCAGAGACATGATGCCTCCACAACAGCTTAAGGTTCTCAAAATCTGTGACCCAGAAGTTCTTTCTAACCCAAAATTAGAATAATTCAGACAAGACACACCTCAATGCACATGAACAATCAGACATCTACCGCACACACACAAACACATATCCTCAATACATCTCAGCTCAGTTCAGACACTTCCTCCTGTTTATGCACTTCTGTTGGCTCACGTGCAAACTGTTAATTCTTTTGGGGAATCTCCTCAGATGAAATGTTCAACACAGGTGTGGCTGTGAGATCAAGTCTCTGATCTGACAGCAAGAAACTTTTAGTGTTTTAAAAGTGCTGCTTTCCCACCAAGTGTAAGCAGTGCGTGTTAATTACACACCACAGACGCTCCCACACGCACAGTCATATTTACACTTGCTAATTAAAAGGCATGGAAAACATGACAGAATGCATGTTATCAAGCAAAACACCAAGGCTTTAAAGAAATAGTTCACACAAAAATGACAATTTACTCATTTACTTTTCATCATTTACTTACCTGTATGTTATTTTAAACCCATTTTACGTAATTTCTTCTGTGGAACACGAAAGGAAAGGTTTACCAAAATGTTTGTGTTTTTCCATACAATTAAAATGGATGGAGCTCCAAAAATACAACAAAGTGTCATAAAAGTGGCCCATACAACTTTTAAATTCTTCTGAGGCCATATGGAACTTTGTGTGAGGAACTGACTGAAAAGTTTTGAAAATCTTGCTTGACTGTGTTCACCATTCATTTTCATTGTATGAAAACGTACAGCTTGGACATTGATAGAAATAATTCCTTTTTTGTTCCACAGAAAAAGGAAAGCCAAGTTTTGAAAGACGTAAGTAAATAATGACAATTTTTATTTTTGGTTGAACAATTTGTTTTCTGGACATTAATTTATGACATCAGGGTACATTAATTGCCTCTGCATAGTTAATCATCTTCATTATGAGAGAAAGACTGCATGGAGACCACACTCCAGCACAGATGCTCGTACATGGAGGACAAGCTTGGCCGAGCTGCTGTGGTCTCTGCTACTGATCCTCTGGATCTTCAGCCTCAGCTCTACATGATCTGCTACAACAAGTCAACATTTCTTCAGCATTTTACATTTGATTCATGGCAGCACATGATGAATGTTCTGTGATCTCTGGTGGAGTGTGGTGGAGAGTGCATGTAAAACTGTGGTGTGCAGCATCTGATGGTTTACATGTGTCTCGGTGAAGCAATGTGAACATCAATCACTCAATAAACGGCCATTTCAACATTTCTGCCAAAAAAAACCTGGCAGCCAAGCCATGTACTGTAGCCTACGAAACAACTGTCATCAACCATATCCTACATGCTAAATACCCCTTAAAGAAATAGAAACAGAATTTCTATCAACACTACCAGTGTCCTGCTGGAGATTATCACAGAAATAATTCTCTTTTACAGTAGCACAATTACAACTGAGACCTAGCAGACACTGTTTTAAAACATCTGCTATAATTTAATGGAACATTAACCATATAGATATTGCTTGCAAAACATTTAATCACAATGCACAACTAATATTGTATGGCCATCAAAGGGAAAAGAGACTTTTTGTAAACAGGTGGTGTAGTTACAACAGCTAATAACAGGGGCTAAAGGCCCATTATAACCAGTAACACCTTGAATCCTTGGTATACATAGAACTGCGTTCTGCAAATTCCACTCACAGGAATTATGTTGGTAACACAACCAAATAATCCTCCTCCTAGAAAAGCCAATTGCACTGTTTTATTATCATTTATACTGAAGAATTGCTTTAATAAAGTTTGGTGACAAAACTACAAAGTTTAGATTTCTTCTTTAATTCATTTTTAATCAACAATAAGGGGCCATAACTCAGGAAGACAATCTGATGAAACAAGCAGAGAACACTGTATTGCACTAAGCAGTCAACAGCAGCATAAAAATCTGACATTAGAGTTTATTGGTGCACTTCAATGCTCCACAATAAAAACAGTAAAACTGAATTCAGAATATAATATGTGGGATGTACAGGTGTTAAGTCAGTTTAAAGTTTCAGTTTAGTGCCAGTGGCCTCAAAGCCCAGCGTTTAATAAAGGACACTGTTTTGATCCTGCCAAGAATTCACCTCATCTGTAATTACAGGCTACAGCAGCCATTTACAGTATGAGTCGGAATGAAAGAAAACAATATCACACAAGCTCAAACTTCGATCATACATGAAATTACATTCAATGGTGTGTTTAGTCTTTAACTCAATAATAATTAACTTTCTATGACTTGTGAGATCAAAGAGGTCACAGGAGCCTCATGGATCTCCTGACAGATGAGCTGTCTATGTTGTACTTTGACTGCAGTAAAGAAGCAATCAAAACGGTAATACAAACTGTATAAACCTATATGTCAAGGGAAAAGGGGTGTGACATGAGAACACGAGATCTCTTTGAATGCAACGCTTAACCCATAAATTTCTTTGATGTGTCCTTGCGATAAGACTGCAGTCAATAAATGTGTTCTGCAGTACATGCTGAGGCATGATTTACCTCTTCTTACCGCGGTAAACTTCAGATGGACATCTGTCAAAAAAAGTTATTTACACTGGCGATCATGATGGCGTAGGTGTCGGGAACTGTACAGGCATGCAGATTTATGAGTTACATAAGTACATAAGGGTTGCTTTTTTGTTTGTGTCTTTGCTTATTAAAATACTTTCACGGGACATCACGAACCCTGATAAAATCTGCTACTGGGCGAACTGCCGCATTTCTATATTGATGTTGGATCGAGATTTGATTGAAGTAATTTGTTTTTTAGAATAGGTGAAGGAAACAAAATGTGATAAATTTGACTGCTAAATGACAAAATGTGATACATTTGTCTGCTGTCAAAAATTGTCAAAAATTATGAGCTGTTAACAAGCTTGTCATCATAGGTACTAAAACATGCTTGACTTTTAGAAAGCCAGTTAATTTTTATGACAGATGCAATGGGTAACGTTAAGATCACGCTAATGTTCTGACAGGCCACAATCAGTATATGTCCGGTCTGTTTCTGACTTCGCATTTTAGCAGTGTTAAAATTATCAAAAGTCCACAGTGAACATCCACAGTGAATTATTATATGACCAGCACCTGCTCTCCTGCTCTTGAACCTCGACCTGTTCAACTTTTAAAAAAGGCCAAGTAAATAACAAAAACATATATGAAGCCATTATGCTGAGTTTGCATCATGTGACTGAATAGAATTTTCACTCCAGTTCAGGTTTTACATTGATCTCTCGTCTCATCAGGGGACAACTGGAAGTACCCCATAAATGCCCAGTGTGTGTGGGAAGGAAAACATGGAGTGATCTTCTGGAGCTGATTATATAAGGATGGACTGCGGGCAGAGTGGACTTGGAAACACTGCCGCTGCTTGCTCTCCTGGTTTGCCAGCGCTCCACAGTAACTATGAAGATCCTGTTTTTGATCCCAGTTTGCCTGAGCCTGATTCTCAGCAGCTGTGCACAGAAGCCTCATCCCTGCAGTAAGACCTGCTATCCTGACCTGTACATTAAAGTGAACTTCTGCTTTAACTAAATTAACTGAACATGAACTTATGTTCAAATGGAGACTGTTGAAAGCTGCTCAGTTAAGAGTAAAACAGGAAATACTAGAGGTAGAAGAAAACTAAGTTGAGATCATTTAAATTCATGCTAGTGCAAAATGCATTCATAATGCATGTTAATCAATACAACATTTATGTTTAATTGTATTAGAATGAAGCATTTGTTTATTGTTAGTAATTTAGTTCTGTTCTTAACTAGAATTAACAATTTACAGTATTACAGTATAACATAAGTTCTGACATTCTGTATCAATATGCAGATTTTAACATGCCACTCTATGATACTGTCTAGTGATAATGATTGTTCTGAAACTTTCGAGAAGTCTTAACCTCTTCTTTTCTCATGAATTACAGGGGCTCCACCATTGTTGGAAGGGAAACTGGCCGTGGTAAGTGAGCTTGAAATAAACATTAAAAAGATTCTGAGCGTGTTTTCAGCTATAAGATTAACTATAAGGGCTTCATCTCAAACACAGCTCATCCCAGGCCAGAAGTTACGTGTCTTTGAGGAATTCTATTATGATGCAATAGGACAGAATATTCGTGTTGTAGCGCATGGAAAGGAGGGTAATAAGACCATCTTTGCAGACAGGCTATTACTCTTCAGAAAGGTAAATCGCAATGTTTTGTGATATAGAGCAAAGCACAAATATTAAATATTACTCAGTAAAATTCATCATTGTTGACGGAGCTGATGTAATTCCACAGGGTGTCAGCTATGATATCCACCATCACAACAAGACCTGTGTTAAGTCACCATTAAAGGTACCATTTGAAAATATTGAGATTCCCCGTGATGCCCACTTCCTGCACCAGCTGGTTCTGGGTAGCAGCTCTATACCAGGAGAGGGGCTCCTCGTCAATAACTGGAACGGAACAGTGGCTGAAACAAAAGGTAAGATGATGTTGCTTTAGTGTCCGTAACCTGACTGTATACTGTAAAATCACACATTTTTACCTTTCGAAATATTACTAATATATATTTTTTGCCAGCATGTATTTTAACACATTTTAATATTTTAAATATTCTATAATACCCCCAGTTTTTATGCGTTCTATGGCTTTCAGAATGTAGTTAGTTAAATTTTGTCTGGTTAGTTCAGATGAAGTAAACATCTACAGCAAAATGGATCATTTCTAATGAATATTTAAATGATGATTTAATGATTTAGTCTTCCTTTAATCATATATAAAGCCAGATATTTTATTTAATTTGTTTAATAAACGAAAGGTTATCCATTACAATATATATTTTTGTTTATGTATGTGTTTATCTACTCCATTTTAAAAAAAATACAGAATGTTTTACAATTAAAATGCTTGGCTGAACCACATCTGCCCGTACTAGTTCCCTGTTATTCTGCAGAAAACTATTTCCTGTCCTTCACTGAGTTTGGCTGTCTGCCTCTCTACATCATCTATTTCACAGAGAAAATGGATGTAGACGTCATGTCAAGGTTAGTGTTTAAAAGTAGGTTGGTCTGTCCCACCGAGAGACCGTAACCAACTGTTTTCCATTATAAGCCAAGGCACATGGATAATACTTAAAACCAAGTCCTTTACCTAACCGCGTTTGTAGTAGACTGATGAAGAACAACAGGACATTACGCAAGTCTGCCTCTTAACCGATTACACGTGTTTACATCGCCTTTTCTCTTCCTCTGATCAGCGCTGTTTCTCATGCGTGATTCACACGCACATGAAGCAAGTACAGCAAATGTGTGCCTTATGAATGCCTTTAAACACTATTTCTTAATCCTGTTCTCGATCAAAACCTACTCACGTTACAAGTTAAACAACTGATTCTGTTAACAATGAAATGACGACAGCCATAATGACAAATTGTTGTTCACATGTGTAAAATTGCACTACCATAGTACCCATAATATTTCTGCACTACTATATTATATGCTGTTTACAGTAAGTTTTGGTGCACCTGAATGACCGAGTACATTTACGGATAGTTCCGCTTCTTGATTATGATGTTTTATTGATTATGATTAGTAATTACTGTAAAAACACACATTGCAGCTGCGACTTTTTACATTAGTATTAATACGCCAGTGCGTCTGCGTGTCGCTGTTTAAGAACTATATTGCTTGGCGGAAGGATTATTTTATTAATAACGTTACACTTCTTGTTGCTGTGTGTTTGCCATGGTTTGATCTCATGGTTTACAGTAAATTTAGAACAGCTGCTGGCAGATAGGCCTCAGTGGGATCCCTCTAATTTTCAGAGAGAACATGTAGGACATTTCTCATTGTTTGTTAACCCATTTTCTCTTTCTGTAGCTTCTATGACCTAGTCAATGGAATAGATGACCCACAGGTCTTTATCCCTCCATCCTTCTGTGATTCTGCAGAACTGCTGGAGGCCAAAGATGACACTGTGACAAACTTCTTCAAAGCTCTTCTGTGAGCAGAAACCTATGTTTGTGTATCTCTCCTAAATTGCAGCTTTATTAAATAGCAAAATAAAGACCATTTTTACCTGTTTTTTAACACAATAAACAATGAATTGGCTTTACAAAGTATGCTTACTGCCAGCTTTTTTATTCTCATGAAAGTCAAATACAGTCAAACATAATAATGCAATTTCAGTCCTATCATAAATGACAGGTGGTCTTAAACTATATGAAAAAAGTAAGGAACTGATAACAATACACTGTATATACAACTGGAACAAAAATGTTGCAGGTTATATAAAGAAAACTGTACAATGTCCAGTGCCTGGTTTTACAGAATATCCAAAATTCTGCATCCGAGTCTTTGGGGATTTAGAGACAAAATTGCAATGTTGAGTTCTTGGCACTCATGTTCACATTTCACAGGTTTAAAGTACAGTCAAACCCACAGCACTGAGACAAATGAGGCATTAGCTGCCAATAGGTGCAGAACTGCTAGCTATTTGTAGAGGATGTCATAGTGGCCCGGTCGGTATAGGAGGAAAATCTTGGGCTCTCCATCTTCTGGGAAAAAATGGTGATTGACTGTTCCACCCTCTCCTCTATCCATGTACTCTACCTGGATACACACATTTAAGGCCTGAGCCAGAGCTATGATATGAATGTGGTCACTCTCTTTGGACATTGGCTCCACCTCCTGGTTAAAACAGAGGGACATACAGCCTAAATTGCAAAGTCATTTAAAAACACATTACTCTATAAAATAATACTGGATGTATTATTCTGGATGTATACTGGATATTAGATGATCATCAGCAAATTATTGCTGCAGTGTATAATTTTGTGAGTAATGAATTGCAATTAATATATTGCAAAAAATATATATATATATAGTGCTTATATATAGTATATATATAAGTAAAATCTGTAAACAAAGCAATATTCATTTAAATAAATGGCATTTTAGCTTTGATAAATACTTGCCAAAGACAAAATTATGTGTTGCTCAGTATTACCTGTTGGCAAAACTCTCGAACTGTGCGGCCACCCTCTATAAAGTGCTGAAAGAACTCTTCCTCTCTCTGCAAGTAGCCAGAGGTCACCAACCTCAGATACACAACAAGGTAATCTGACACGCTTTGCTCATTAAACGAGCTCAGCAGCTCACCTACAGATGGTTGCTTATCACATGTCTCAATCAGGTCCATGAACTACAGTAAAACGGATAAAAGAATAGTAATTATATAAGGCAACTAACTAATTGTAATTACAATTAAGGGGAATTAAAGATTCACAACAATCTATATATAAAGATGTAGGAGATCTCATTTATTACACTCATTAGTGTACGTAATGGTTATTCCAACCTAAAAGGAGAAAGACAAGCATTAAAAGCTTCTGTTCATATTTGTCCAAATTCTTACTGTGTTGTGAAAATCCTCAATGGTGAATTCTGTGAAACCTTGGCTCACTAGATCGAGTTTACTCTTGGCAGCTACTGCCTTAAACCTGCCAAGTAACAGAACCAAACAGAATCTTAGAGGAATGTATACCAAAGACTATAGAAGCTATTTAAGACCATTACACAAGGCAAGTTTATTTACAAAGCATAAAAAATAGCATAAATAAGAAATTAAAATAATAAAAGTATAACATATAAATTATTATATAAAACAGGTATTAACACAGTTTAGAAGGTTTGAATATGGCAATTGTTGGAGCACATCTAATCTCTTCTGGAAGTTGGTTCCAGCTACATGTGGCATAATGGCTACAGGCGAACTCCCCTTGTTCTAAATGTAACTATTACCACCTTCTCTTCACAGTTTAACATAAAATGAGCAATTTAGTTCTAACCAGGTGAGACACATTGAGCCTTATTAGGACACAGTGTTATGCAATGTATTTAAATAAAGGCTGGGAGGTTACCTATGTAATTCCTTGCTGTCATCAAGTAAAGACTCCAGATGTGAGAAACCAAAGGCTCGGTAGAAACAGTTTCCATCTGGTCGTGTTTTGCGTATAGATGAGTACTTCTTTTGCAAATCCTTTTAACAAGACAATTTACATTTATTGATAAAACAGTCACAGGGTTATTCTGGAGTATATATGGGCATAAATGAACATTATATTCAAAAAACATATATTTGCATTGTCCATTATGGATATCATTTAGCAGATAAGATGATAAAAAGATTTGTTCTTACTCTTATCTTCTGCTGGTAAATTCTGTCATCATCTGCATACTCTCTCTTAAGGATAGCCAGGTCCTGTCTTTCTGACACTAGAGGAATACTGGTGGCTATCTACAGTTAAATGCAGGATGGGATAAACAATATTTATTATTCAATGCAGATTACTAGTTTTTTACTCATCATTACATTGTGCATAAATCATAATATAACATAAAAATATAAATCAAACAGAGACAAAATAATTACCTCTTGTTGAATCTTATCCTGCTGTGCAATAATGGCTTCATCATATGCAAGACTGTTCAGCCCTGTCAACAAACAAATACAATAGTGCAAAATTTACCAAAACATGACCTGTCTTTTATCTGTTTCATTACTGCACATTTAAAGACATGCCGCATTATTATTGCTACTGCGAAATGTGTAATGTTATTGTCAAAGCTTTCAACATGTTTACAGCACTGCAAATGATTTCTGAACCTTCATGTTTAACAAATCACAACATTTACCAAATTATTTTGATTTGGACACTGAAACAACTGCTTGAAAACGTCAACAATGAACTCTCAGCTATTGTTATTAGCAGCTTAGTAACCAGCCAGCTGCTCGTTCGTTCAATTTGGGTGATTTATCTTAAAAAATATAACATCGTAACATTCGCAGACTGCCACCAAACGATCTTAGTTATGGCAAAAATGCAGTAATGTAATTCTCACCATCAGTCTCTTTTGAAGAAATCTCTTGCTGTTGCTCCTCCGCCATGTTCCTGCTGAACACTCATTTCCGGTCACCTGACCTATTGGAAAGGCTAAGAACGAACCCGCGTACGGATTCTTACTTTCTACTTCGAGTACCACTTTTGTTTTATATGCAGCATTTGTTTACACCAAAATTATGATCATGCAAATTCATTTCCTGATCGAAACGACTGATGTGGGATTACAACTTTACGGCAACATCATGATCATAAAAGTAACATTTTTAATGGGATATTTTCAATACGTTAAAGCCATATTTTGCTGTCAGTTACTGGCAAAGCTTTACTTGACTTGATTCTTTAAGTATATTGAATAATATTTAAATCAGACCTTAAAATTGCACTGACTGACATAATATATAAACATCTAATATAAAAAAATATATTAAACTTATTAGTACAACACTATCAAAAACTTAATAGAAAACACTGCACAAAACACAGAAATGTAAGATTTACATCAAATGTTTATTTCAAATGTAACAGATTCCATGTAAAGAGAATTAAATCAGCCATGGTAATATGACATTACAGTTATTAAAGTCGAGCAGATAGCTCAGTGTAACAGTGGAATGGTTGGAGGAAGGTCAATGGTCTCATGGAGAGGTAGCTGAAAAGGTGGCTCTTCAAGGAAGAGGAGTTGTTTTGCTGTTCATGTAAGCTGGAGGTCAGTGAGGTGGTGGTCCCAACACGGGTTAAAAGCAATAAAATCAGACAAACTGCTCTCAGTCCATGACAGCTGGATCACTCTGCCTGAGCAGAATCCCTCTTTTTATAGTTTTCCAGGTTGGCAAGAACCCACCCAGCTGGTCCCAGGACAGCCAAAGTAAACAATGTCATACCAAATACTGTCTCCTGTGAACAATACAAACACATGACCCAAACACATTTGTTAGGTAACGTTATATTACATTAGCTTACCACATGTTTTGTTAGCTACAGCACCTAAACGTTACTGCATTTTACGCAAGTCTGAAATTATTTTAATAAAAATATGTACCAAATAACATTTACCACGCGAAATATTTTGTATAAAAAACAAGTAATTTACATACATAACTACAAAACAAATTTTCATAATAATAACAACAATAACAACATTCTTTGCACTTTGTATATACATCGATGGTCTTAACTAGCTTGTCGCAGCGCTACTGAGCCACGACCTTGTGAACCACCAGTATCAGTTTGACTTCAAAACCTCGATCAGGCCAATAAAATTGCAAAAAAACACATGATCTATTCACAATCACTAACTGGATTAAAGAAGAGCTAAACTGAAGCTGTTTAACTAAGACAATCACATACGCCGAATCAAAAGGTGAACGCCAAGGAGATCATGGCGTGCCCATCTCAAGGTTTATGAGAAACAATCTGCTCTTTACAAAATACTTACAGTAGGGCCAACGGTGTCCTTGGCAGGTCGTGAAGCGATGTTGGCTCGCTGGGTGATGGTCGATCCCCGCAGAACCGGTGCGGTACGAATCCGAGCGATTCCTCGCAAAAGTCCAGACATTTTGCTGCTCTGAAGGCGAACGTGTACTGAACCGGAAGTCAGAAACAGAAAACTGGAAGCCGCGGTTAGATTTACAAAGCGCTCATGGGAAACTTCCGTGTGCTGCTGGGAGTTGTAGTTTTTGCATAAAACGTTTCTGTCGCCTGTTAAAAATAATCAGTCACCTACATCGTCATTAGTTATACATTATACGGACGTTGATTATACTCATTAACTGGTTTTATAACAGTGGCGCGGTTGCTTTATTGTTTCATAGTTAAATGGTCACTGAATAATCCAACCTTTTACATCTTTACACAATCGGCTTGTGACGAGTCACGCAGAAAATGTTGATTGAGGCAAAAACAAACATTGTCATCATTTAGGCATTTGCCAGCATATTATGTAATGTGATGTTACTGAACCATTAGACTACATTTATATGTTATGCTTTAAGAAGGCCAGTAAATATAAACCATGTTAAACTCATTTAACAGGGTTGCCAACTTTGCCTTCATGCATGGTGTGAGATTTGTTCATCAAATCACACGTTTGGTGAAGGTTTTAAATGTAACGTTATAACGTTATAAAAGCCCAGTTTCTCTGTTTGTCTAGAAATTGTGATGTTTTAGTAATAAGGATGCACTCTTTACTGATCTCGACTAGCTCAACTGCAGTCACAGTGAGGAATAAACTGTGGCTTGTACAGAACATTGACACAAATTTGTTCAGATGAGGAGGTGGCGATTAATCAGACCAATTATGCCCTATCCTGAAAGAAAGAATATCATATGAGGAAATTTGTAGCTGTGCTGTATTTACGTTGTTACGTTGGTGAGAGATTTATTCTAGCAGACTGGGAACATAAGGGTGTGTGAGATGGCAACTCTGCATTAATCCTAATATAGTCTCTAGTGACCTATTATAGCTTTCTTTCTCTCTTTCTCTCCCTTCCTCCCTCCAGTGCATGCTTCTGTGGGTAGGTTTATGATTTTAAATTTAGGTTTTAATACATAGCTTAAAGTCTTTGCTACATTAATGCTTTCCACTGGTATTGCTCAGGAGAAAGGTATATAGTTCATTTACATTGGGACTTATGTGAAAACGTACTATATTAACTGGGCATGTTATCATAATTTAGGGTTCAAGCTGTCACAAAGTTCATTCCAGTCTATTTTGAGATTTTTGTTTTGTTTTATTTGTTTGTATTCAGATACAGACAACAAAAATCCACATACAAAATGACAAAATACTTGCTCCGTTAAAGTAAATAATTTTAACATGTAATAAATCTATTCAGAAAGATAAGAAAAGCATTATTTATCATTTAAGGAAACCCATTTCATAGTCTTTGATTGTTTCCATAATATAATACTTAGGTTATAATACTTCTCTTCTGTGTGGAAATCATCCAATCATTGGTCTGTTACAGACATACTGTAGTCAGGGTGAAGGGAGTCCTCAGACAGACTCTTTTAGCCTCAAGCTGCTGGGGTCCTTAACTGTCAAATCCTCTTTCTTGGATGAGACTTTGGAATTTGTCCGCCTGTTACCTCTGCAATAAGTGGAAGAATCAGAGAACATTAATAGTTATACATTAACACACAAAACATCATTTACAACATTCTGTTCTTTCTTTATGTTTACTATAGTGTTACATAATGTCTTGTACCAAGACACTGTGGATCAGATCCAACTAGCACAAATTTTAGGTGGCTGTGTGTTTTTTAAAAAGCTACTGGCTCACATGTCCTCCACATCCTGGATAGTATCAGGAAGAGGCATTGCAAGGGTTTCTGGGAGAAAGAAGGCAAAGATCCCACTGAGAATTGGGGCCCCTCCGTAGATTACACCAGGAAGCCATGGCCAAGCCTCCCCCATAAGAAGCACCAAGGGAGCCACCATTGCCCCTAGTCGAGCCATCATTGAAACCAAGCCCATTCCCGACTGTCTAACAGGACGAATCAGAAAATTGCATAAGCTGACGTCAATCAACTAGAAAATAGTATGTTATTTTGCAGCTCTGGTTATTGCTTGTTATAAAGGAACAAAATGATGGGCAACCACAATTAAACTGTGATTCACAGGGAATAATTTAGTGCTGTTTTAAGATGTTTCATACACTGAGGGTGATGACAGAGTGGTTAATTACCGGATGACTGTGGGATATAGCTCTCCAGAAAAAAGGTAACAGCAGTTGAAAGAGGCAGCCAGACAACCCTTCCCTATCACTGCCAAACTGGTGCGTAACATCTGCAGGTCTGCACATGCACAACAACAGCATTCACAGATGCATAGTTACATGAGCAGCCATGTAAATGGCAACCTTTAAATGCCGAGGTGTCATTTCTGTGATGTTGACGGATAGACAGACATTCAAATCTCATTTGAGTGAGATGGGAATGACAGCTATTGAAAACAGTTAATGACCCACGTGACAATGAGACTGCAATTTTATTATTAGTTATGCTCTCTATTGCCAAACAGGTTCAAATTCTCACCAAAAGGCACCAGAAGATTAATGAGTATCATTATGCCAGCCAGCACAAGAGATCCACATTGAGAAGGTCTTCGTCCTAACACGCTCATGCATATTGTAACCACAATTTTTGCTGGTATATCAACTGCTCCGAAGATAACTTGGATAAGATAAATGTCGACCCCAAATTTCTGCAGATCCATGGAAAGCCCATAGTAGGCAAAGCTGGTGGAGAACCTGAGAACATAAGATGAGTTTGTTGTGTTTGTGGTAGCGCTGGAATGTTTGTACTGAATGAGGTGGTAGCCTATCAGTGACTGACCAGACTGCACTAAGACATATAGTGATTGTTCTCATAGTAGATGTTCGCAGGAGGTCAAGAACATTGTAGGATCCTGTTGAACAGGCCATCTCCTTCTTCATGGACTCTTGCAACATCTGCATGCACATCCACACGTAAGCTCAACAGAATAAGCATTGCAAATGACCTGAAGAATTCTAAAATTGACAAAACCCATAAGGTCACACCTCAAGATTGATTTTGTCTGCCTCTGCTTTCCGTCCATTTATACGGGCCACCGTTTTGAGGTTCTTGACCGCCTCCTCTGACTTCCTTTTTAGAACCAACCAACGAGCAGATTCTGTAAACCACCTGCAGATATTAAAACTTAAATAATCAGCTACATTAAACCCTTTTGCACCAGAAATATAAAAAAAACATAAATACAAATAGAAATCTGAAACTAGAGGTACAAACCGGCATGCTGCTATTTTGGCAATGCAACAGAAACAGAAATTGGTACTCAAAGACAAGATTTGGAGCCAAATTTAAAAGACTTGAAATATAGTGCAAAGTTATAGACCACCTTTATGGGGTTTATTTATTTATTTGTTTGTCATTTTAAGCTTGACCGACAATATAAATACTATATTATCCCTGTATAGAATATACCAGCAACATTTTCTCTTTGTATTTAGATTTTTAGAAAAAATGCATACAGGTTTGGAATAGGTGAGTGAATAACAGAATAATTTTGGCTGAACTTTAATGGAAACAGACATGAGTAGAGGACACACCATGAGTAAAGGAAGGCCACGTAAAAAGGAAGAGAGACAGCCAATGTGAGCCACCGCCAGTCCCTGATGAAGTAAGCAACTCCTGCCAGAATCAGCTGGCCTATGGTGTAGCAGTAGCCTGTTGCTGTGCCCACCACTGTCCGCACCCGTGTGGGTATCCACTCCACAACTGAGGGAGGCAACAATCACACTTCATGCTTTTGTCCTCTAGATGTCACCAAATACAATGTAAACAGTTTTCATACACCATCTAAATGTCAGCCTTTCATTTACAGCTGTGCGGAAGGAGATGGACAAATAAGGAATGAAACAAATAAGCCATGATAAACGGGGCGTTGCGGTGATTATTTCATATCATTTTATAAAACTGCAATATCACGAAAGTCATCAATGTTTAAAAGCAATTACATTTATAATAATAATCCGAATGAACAATTCGTTGCCAAGTAACTGTAGGGTTCGCATGCAAGGCAACACAGGAAAATGGCTTGGCGTATTAATACACAATGAGCTATACCAAATGTGTATTAATATTAATTTTTCCAAAGCGGTTCATCCAATCAGAATCTAGGGGCGGAACCTTTTTTCAGAAAACTGTCTAACCCAAGCATAGTTACATTTAAACCCCGTTAAACCCTCAACTTGATCGTTCAGCTTTTGAATATGTTGCTAACTTTATGAAGCTGTATGCAAAATAAATAGTTAAAATCCTCATTGTGTCATCCCTCAAATTTACACACAAAATTATAAAACACCAGGATTTTGTAGCGATTTAAAATCTAGTTAACAATGTTATTCGCATTTAATATGCTAAGGGTTTGTTTCACTTAAAGAAATCAAGAAAAAAAACATTGTAAGCCCTGTATAATTTAACAAATTTAATAAATTAGGCATGTTAAACTCACTTACATACAAACATACTCACTTAAAGACAAGGAGTTGAGCACCAGCCCAGACAGGGCCATGCCGCAGAAGAAGCGACACACGCAAAACAGAGTGAAGGAGGTGGAGAAAGAAGCGCATGTTCCTCCAACCGCCATTATCAGGTAAGACATCATCAGTAAAACACGCCGACCAAACCTGAATTAGGGTAGATGAACTTACTGATACCGCATCTTAATTAAGGGTCTGAAGTATCATGCAGGTGAAATTTATTGTTTTATTGCTGTTCTTGTCGCATTAAACTTTGAATGAATTTCTACCTGTCTGCCAGTCCTCCAAAGATGACTGCTCCTACGAGAACACCTCCCATATAAACAGTTTGACTCATTTGTTTTAGTGAGCGGAGATCGCAAACCAGATCCCACTGAAAGAGAAAGGACATGCATAATAAGGGGTCATTTTATAACCAATGTAACCAATAAACGTGAGAATAAACACAAAAATTGTGTTAATATTACGATAAAGACGTAAATAATTTAGCACCGGTATCTGGTTGACCCTGTATAAGATAGTGGGTGATTGTATTGCACTTGTTTAATATTTTGTAGCAAACTCTCTCTTTCTGCCTCCCAACACTTGTATTTAAACTGTGATTCAATAGCCAAAAATAAGAAAACGCAAATAAAATTAAGGATGACTTTGACTGATGTCACTATTTATTCAGTTGTTTTTAAAGAATTTAACAGATATCGTGGTAATATCATTATGGTTAATTCTTTTGGCCACGATAACCATGTAGTCGAAAATATAATATTGTGACAGCTATGCTTCAAAAAAACAGCCACACAGGAAATACTTATTCCTCCATTTAATTTTTTAACTTACAACAAGGTCATTGTATATGTTTGATAAGAACATCTACCACTTACCTCAGTAATGATGGTTGAGCTCATCTCAGTCACATTGTAGTACCACCCGTCCTCACACCCCTGTATCTCTGCCTGTTCTATGTCATCTTCCCATAGATCATCAGAACTGTTCACATTCAAGAACTGCCACTGAGGGCAGACGTACCGCTTGCATTGTTCTGGTTTGCCATTTTGGCCCAGTGGTACTGTGACCCTTAGAACATCCTGTGAGTTCAGCGAGGACATGCTGAGGTTGGCATGTGGAGCACAGTGATGTGGAGGCACAGCAGCTACGAAGTTCTGCAGCAGATTATGGCTGGCCATCATGAAAATGGGCATACTGAGGAGGGTAACATGCAGGACCTGGAAGCGCCCTGTGCTGCCCACCTGCTCCAGCAGGTCTGCAAAGGCCATGGCTCAGGTTTTCACAGCAACAGTGTGAGTGTAAGATCTGTCACAGGATTGATTATAGTTCACGAGGGGACTTCGGTTCATAACCCAAAGTTCTGTCCTGTAAAACAGGTGATGTTCCTGGTTGTAAAATCGATTACTTGTGAGTGTACACAAAGATAAGCAATGACGTGCCGAAAGCCTTAAAAAACTCAATAATTAATAATAATTAAAAACACGTCATGCTGTTGACTGACAACACACAAGACAATAAATTTAAGTGTGATTCTTTCAATCATACATCTGAATCTTTAGTTATGTGAGTTTACTGTCATTACATTTACACAATAGAATTATATCGCAATCATAGTACATATTTACATTGAATGTATTAACCCAGACTTTTATTCAAATGAGAGAAAGCAATTCATCATTATTTAATGAGCAAACAATATTAGAAGTACTGCAATATTGAGTTTTAACAAAAACTAGAGTAAATGAAGTGTAAATGTGTAAAATAAAGTGTAATAGAAGAAACATAGAGATAGCGAGGTACTAAACTAAATTATTTTAATACTTCATAAATCTATGTATAGTCAAAATTTTAGGTAGATGCAGAGAGACTGGCATGCAAATGTTAGTTAGAATATGTTTCTTTTCTCACTTATGAAACATGTATGTTGGTTTTCAGTTTTTAAATATATTTTAATATCATTTAAATAGATTTTAAAATCTTCAACATTATCACACTAAATATCACACGTTATTTATATTATGTAGCGTATATTGCATTTTTCTTAAATACCATGCAGTCCTAATGGGAAATGTCATTATTAATGGTACATTAATTAAACAAATAAAAGCATCATGGATTAATATAAAAAAGTGCACACACACCTGTTGAGTTGTAGCAGTTCACCAAATTTTCTCAATTTCCAGTGAAGAGCTATTAAAACAAGAAAGCTTTTCACTTTACAGTCATTCTAAAAAGGAGAAATAAAACATTTTCCAGCAGGTTGTATAATCAGCTCTGAAATTCCTCAGGCTTTTGGGTAGAAGTACTGCATGGGTCTGTGCTGGATTAGAACCTCCACGTTTAAACCGCTTGTGGCATGAAAAGACTTTCCATGAAGGCCAGGAAGAGATGCCGCAATGGTTGACAAAAAGGTTGTTGTCGTCTTACTGGAATCACTTGGCTAACTTCTGTATTTGTATTTGAACTCAAACTCGTGTGTGTTTTTGTGTGTGTGTGTGCATGTGTGAGTTTATGTACCCTGTAAGATTGTGAGGGGGGAGGGATTATAGATAAATTAATGATTTTAAGGTATAATTACTGTCTGTCAACTAGTGGTGTAGGGCAAATGGAAAAGTTTCCATTTTCCTGGAGTAATTATAAAGTGTGACAACAGATAAGATGAAGTATATGAATAACCAAGTGTGTTTAGCTATAGACAGGTAAATCACCTGTTCTCAAAGTCCAACTGTTTCGCCTCATAAAAACACACACATACGGGTTATATATATGTTCAGACTACTTTATAGTAGCCTAAATGGACGCACACTGACTCTGTGTGAATTTAACAGGTTAAAAAAAAGTGTCCCCTTACTTTTTTTGTCAGTCACATCCAGACGTGAGCTCTACATCTGCTACATAAATTACTTGCTGGTTACATGAGAAATTTGATTAGTGAGGATTAGTAGGGCAAACTCTACACTTTTAATTAAAAACTAAACTGCCTCAGTTAGATTCTGATAAAATAGTGACTGTTAAAGTATGAGTCTGTGAAGCATGTGCATATAAACACAAGATTTGTAAGTCTGTATACATGTTGTATAGCAATGTAATATTTTTAAACTTTTAACAGTCTCAATGTTTACAAGCTGCATAATACTACTTATACGATATCAGAGAGTGTTGCTAAAGTGAAGCAACATAATAGCCCAGATAATTCAGCTGTTTGGCTGTGTAAAGTCTTACTGAACTAGCTGCCAGCATTAGGCCACGACCATCTCTGTCAGTTCCAGATAGAGGCAGTTTCTTGTGTCCACATGCCAGTTTGTGACATGACCTCAGGGGTCAATATGTGAGTGGGGATTTAGCATTTTTTCATGCTATTGCAAAAAAGTACCAAAGCAATGGATATGACAAGTTAGCCATTATTGGGCTTCCCACCATTATAGTTGACAATCAGCAGATTGCATGGGTGACCCTTGCTCTTATACATTTCAAATGTGTGTGTGTGTGTGAATGTGTGTATGCTTTACTTGCATGTGTGTAAATACTGATGAGCTGTTGTCACTGGGGGGGGCGATGAAAACATTTTTTAAAAAAAAGTGTCATTAAATTGTGAAAATGTAGGTATAAGCAGTTTAGCATAATATGAAAGAATTGTTTTCCTATTTTTTTAAATATTGTCTGCCAAAAGTAGCATAACCAACATGCAGTAGCCAATTTGTTGTCATTTTACAACAAAGCCGTGAAACCGAGACGACCCCTTAAGGCCCTTACCACTGTGTGATTAAAAATGAATAAAAATCAGTTAATGAGCAAGTGCATAACACAGATTAGTATTCAAAATGCTCTCCTTACCTATAATAATAATTTATAATTTGAGCTGTCAGGTTGGATTTTGCAGTAAATTTTAGTTTGGCAATTCGTCTGTCTGGTACGTCACTGCTGTGAACAGAAAGAAGTCCTTGCTACTAAATCTTGTGTGTGTGCAGCGGATGGTGCAGTGATTGTAGCTTGTTCTTGCATCAGTTTAGAATTTAAACTTGTCATCCATGTTAAGAAATTAACTCTACAAGTAACTTGTAATTGTATGTTTTAAACACAGATGGCGAGAGACAAAAAGTTATGGCATTGCTGTTTTAATGATTTGTACATTTAACATGTATTGAACTTGCAAGAAAAGTATTTTAGGGGTCTTTACTTGATAACACCATGTGAGTCATTCAATCAAAATATTGGTAGAAAATTGTAAAAATGTTGTTCAAAAATATATGAAACCAACATGAACACAAAGATTACATTCGTAAACCTTGGCACATGGTTTTAAACTATGCTTTATATATATATTATATATGCCTTATATTATTATATTCTTGGCTGTCTATATTTGTCATTGACCCATAAATGGAAAACAAAGTGGTTTGCTTATAGTTTATTACATAATTTTGTTTTAACAAAAACATGACTGATTAAAAGGGTTTGTTCTTGGTTTACTCTTCTGTCTTGGTAGATCTGGTTCCTTTACAAGACCTTGTTTTAGTCTCCCATCTCCTATGACTAAACATTATACATTTCAAAAAGATCCAGCATGTTAATGTAAGTGTAAGCAGCAACCATTAATTCACTCATATGTGTGAGCAATGCTCTTGCTTAAAAGCCAACCATGACCCCTACACAAGCATCTTCCTAATCTTTTAAGAACTAACAAAAATAGCAGCCAAATGCAACTGTATTGGATTTTGTTATTACTACATTTTTCAAATATGCAGTATTTATTCGAATACACAGTTCATATATATTAGAATCCCAAATCTTCACAGCTGCCAGTGAAAGGAGCTTGTGCCGAATAAGACTGATTAAGATGTTACCAGTTGAACATTAATTGAGTTTGTTGAACATATCGATTGTTTACTAAGTGAATGAGGCAGACCATTACAGATTAAAGATTGACAGACTGGTGTCACAAAAAGGGAAGATGAAGTAAGACAGGCATTACTGCATTCATTAAGATAGTAATCAATCATACAGGTTGCTCTTGGTTGGAGATAGGTCAGGACACATGGGCATAAATTTATTTTGGGTCATCAGGTGCAGCAAGCTTTTCCAGGGTGGGCTCTACACCCCAGATTTCTCGGGCATACTGGGAGATGGTACGATCACTGGAGAATTTGCCAGAACCGGCGATGTTGAGGATCACCTTCTTGGTCCATTCCTTAGGTTTCTGTCAAAGAAGAAAGACTTGAGAATCATCCAGGTTCAAACTCTCTCCATTTTTCAGCAATGTGACAAACTGTTTACACTCACCTTATACAAAGCACTGACTTTCTCCTGACATTTGATGTAGTCCTCATAGTCAGCAAACACCTTGAACCTGCACAAGGAGAAACCAGAAATCCATGAGACCTTCTTATATTAAACGGTGTGTATTTTTGTGTGAAGGTCTGGGGCAACATAGGTGAAAGCTGTTCATCATTGTGTCCACACCTATCATGGTGCATCAACATGTTGACGATGTCTTTGAAGAGGTCTGGCTGTTTGGGGCTGAAGAAGCCTCCTGAGATCTGGTCAATGGCTTGTTTTAGCTCTGGAATACGATTGTAGAACTCAGATGCGTTATATCTGTCAGATGGAAGAAGGTCATGTCATACACTGACCAGGGTGTCTCTTTCCCAAACTCTTGTTCATACATATTTCTACTTCCTCATAAAGGCATTGTGTCAGATTTTAAGTTGTAAAAAAACATCAAAATTCAGTCCACTAATTTGATTGGATAAGATGCATTCATGATCGAATAGAATTCAATAACTGAACTGAAGCTAACAAATTAGTTGGTCACATTGTGTCTAAAATGTTAGTTATTCAGGATTAACATTTTTGTTTATAGACTGGAGGAACAAAAATAAAACAAAATAATTAGCTGGCCATATGTCTGAAATATAGGGTAGTCAGCATTAACTTTGTATTTAACAAATTATTGTCTCATTACCTCTGGCTGAATTACAGCTGTACTGATATTCAGTAAAACAATACTTTTGCTTGTGATATTGCTTAATTCTAACAGATACAATAATTAAAATATAAAGTATTAGTAGTTATTTTCCAACCCTTTAATATCCATGGCTTCCACATCGTCCACTCTCATGCCAAAGATAAATATGTTATCTTCTCCTGCTTCCTCTGCCATCTCCACATTAGCTCCATCCATGGTGCCGATGGTCAGAGCTCCATTCAGCATGAACTTCATGTTGCCTGTTCCAGAAGCTTCCGTACCGGCTGTCGAGATCTGCTCAGACAGGTCAGCTGCTGGGACAGCTGATGGAGATAAACAGAAAGGGATGTTTTTCATAATCACATGATGAGCAACTCACACCTTCCTTTTAAGTGAGTACTGAGAAACTACCTTTCTCAGCTAGAGTGACTCTGTAGTTCTCCAGGAAAATGACTTTGAGGCGGTCACCCACCACTGGGTCGTGGTTGACCACCTCACCAATAGCTGTGATCAGACGAATGATCATTTTAGCTGTGTGGTAGCCTGGAGCAGCCTGAGAAGGATTAAATCAACAGAAGGCATCAAACACAACAATTCAAACACTATTAAAAAGAATAAAAAACAAACATGTTACTTTCTCTGCATACAAGAGAGCTCAAGCTTACCTTTCCTCCAATCATAATTGTTCTTGGGGTCCACTGCTTGTTTGGTTCCTTCTTAATACCTGTATAAGTATAAATAGAAATAGTGCAAAATAGTGGTCTAGTTTATCTTTTGTATTTTGTGTGTCTTTCCACTTGTTTTCATGTGGATTTTGGAACGTTTTCCAAAATGACAGATGGGCTAAATAATATTGAGTTTTTCCCCTGTGTTTCACGCTTACCCATTTCATGTAGGACTTCAGGATAACACATTTACACTGTATATTTGTTTTGTTTTAGTTTTGTTTTGTGGAGGCACATATGATAGAGATAATCAACACAGAAGACTCATAGAGGCAGGAACAAGGTGTGAAACTGGAGGAGCCACTCACGGTTGTAGAAGGTGATGATGTGAAGACAGTTGAGCAGCTGTCTCTTGTACTCATGGATTCTCTTGACCTGAATGTCAAACATGGAGTTGGGGTTGATCTTAACCTTGTAGTGCTCCTCCAGATGCACGGCAAACTTCAGCTTGTTCTCCTAGAAGAGGCCAAGAACATCTAGAGAAGCTGACTCTAAATTCAGCTGTATGAAATAGGACACACATTTTTCCTTTCAAACCTGTTTAACTTTGGCAACATCTCGAATGAAAGCCTCATCATTGATGAAATTCCGAAGTTTTTGCAGCTGATCCAGATCCCGAAGGAAGTCCTCTCCAATTTTCTAACATGCACATTTGAGCATGACAAAGAAATTGTTACATTGAGTTGAGTTAAATGGACTATTAGAAATGCCCTCACTTAGAAGAATATGGTTATTATCACTCCATGTCATTATACATTATATAAAAGTGAAATTACTGCTTGGGCAGAAACTTCACCCAAGCATTCTGCTGTCACAGCTGGGGATTTTCAGTTTTAAAACAATTAAGTTGTGACTGACTCCACCAACCTCTGCAATGACCTCAGCCAGACCAGGGTTGCACATTACCAACCAGCGGCGAGGGGTGATACCATTGGTTTTGTTCTGGAACTTGTGTGGGTCCATCTCATAGAAATCTTTGAATCTGCATGTTAACATCACAGCGTAAGATTACATGTAATGGATCTATTTATGGTATCATGTAGTTAGCGTGTGTTTGCAAGTGATAATACATAATAATACATACACGGTAGCTTTGAGGATGTCTGAGTGAATACGCGCCACACCATTTACTGCATGAGCACCAACAATGCACAGATGTGCCATGTTGACTCTCTTCTGCCCGCCCTCCTCGATCAAAGACATGCGGCGCAGACGGTCCATGTCGCCAGGGTAAAGTGAGGCCACGCGCTAGAAAAACAAACATAGACTGTGTACTACTGTATATATAATTTTTAACCAATCACAATGACCATCATTCTACCAGCAGAATTTCCCAAAGCTGACTAGCCTTGACCCTCTTGAGTCTAAATGTGTGTTAGTTTTGTGTTGATGCCAGACCTCCAGGTGGCGCCGGTTGATTTCAAAAATGATCTCGAGGTGCCGGGGCAGCAGGGTCTGGAACAGGTCAATAGGCCAGCGTTCCAGAGCCTCAGGCAACACAGTATGATTGGTGTAGGCACATGTCTTAACGCAGATGTCCCAGGCCTGCAGAGAGTGCAGAGGTGAACATGGTTTGGTGTACAATTATCTAGTAGACTTTGTTTGCATTGTGAACAACTTTAGATTTTCTGGTGGAATTTACTCAATGTTTAGTACAAATATGGAACAATGTGGCATTTTTAGTGAATAAATGATAGAATTCTGAATGATTTGTAATCAAAGATTTGTAAGAACAGGCAAGTTAAGGTTCAAAGTTTAAGTTACCACATACACAATTGTACACTATGGTACAGAGGAAGTGGAAAGAACTAACTGAATGTGCAACATTCAGTAACATAGTGTAAAAACAAGTAGTACAGAAATGACAGTAGGTGTCCAGATAAATTTATGTACAAGAATGTTGTACATGTAAGTCTCTGTGTGTGTACCAGTATGTGTGTAAATGAATATCTGATGTTCATTGTACTTTGTTGCCCTCTAGTGCTACCAACTTGTGAATGGTCAATGCAATGACTGTTTGAAGAAATGAATGATTCGATTAAGTAAAATTTACAAAAACAAATTGAAGGTCACATTCGATATCAAATCATCTGCTTCAAACCTTCTCCCACGGTAGTTTCTCCTCGTCAACCAGCACTCTCATCAGCTCAGGGATGGCCAGAGCGGGGTGAGTGTCATTCAGCTGAATGGCAACCTAAGATAAACCAAACAAATAGATACAGAGAATCCTTGAGAGTGGTGACAAAGACCAGCACTACAGCTTTCACAACTTATGAGACCATAGAATCTTTAGAAGTGGTTAAAAGGCTAAAATCTTTAATTGAGTGGAGCTAACCTTGTTCGGCAGAGTGCTGAAATCAGTGCGCACAATGTCCCTGGAGCCAAACTTGGAGGCCTTAAAGCGACGGATGATGTCCTGGAGAGTTGCAGCCACTACAAAGTACTCCTGCTTCAATCTGAGCTCCTTACCTTCAAAGAACTGTGTGGAGACAGGGACCAAAAGCTTCAGGCAGGTATTTAAAGACCACTTCAAAAGCAACACCTTTTCCAAACCTGTACAACTTTTTCCCTTTATGGAACACTAAAAGAGAAGTTTATCAGAATATCTGTTCTGCTCTTTTCCATATAAAAAGTGGATTTTTAATTAAAGTGGATGGGGCAAATGGCTCAAAACCTCTTTAAAGGCAATTAAGGCTTCATAAAGTTCATTTGATTTTTGACATTGTCAACATTCACTTTGATTGGATGGAAAGAGCAGCTTGGTCATTCTGCTACAAAAAGCCTTTTGATTTCCACAGAGCAATGTCATACAAGTTCTGAAAGAAATTAGGTTAAAAAGTGACGACATAATTTTTATTTGTGGGTGAACAATCCCTTTAAGTTGGTAACTGTAATTCAGAGGGGTGTGTTTACTGACATTGTCATTGGGGTACAGCACACGAGAGATGTTCTCAGCCAGGTTCCTGTCCAGCACAGCCTGAATGTATCCACCAACATTAACTATGAATGAGATGAGAATATGTACAATTCTGTCTTTTCCTGTCATATATTAGGTAGCTAAAATAACTGATATTATAACTAATACTTACAGTCTTTCAGGTTGAACTCGCATGGGGCCTTAGCAGACCACAGCCTCATGGTATTGACAAAGTTGTTTCTATAGCCGGGTACAGGGGTGTCATATGGCAAAGCCAAGACAACCTGTAAACACAAAAATCAGTAGGTTTGTGGGTAATATGTTAACACACACAAACCTACATGTTTATAAAGGGCAATGCTATACCTGAGTATCCACCCATTTGACTCCATCTGGGTGATGTTCTGTCCTACCATAAAAGTGTACAGGGCGCATGTATTCTGGGCGGGCTTTCTCCCATGGGTTGCCATAGCGCAGCCAATCATCTGCCTCTTCAACCTGAGAATCATTAATATTATGTTAATAATGCTACCTTATAGATCATATTTATGCATATTACTATTTACATAAAAGATGTTTACAGAAGAAAGGTAAGCGGTTCTCATTGTCACAACGCTAGGATGTGGTTGCCATAAAGTTGCTATACTTTTGCTAAGATGTTCTGCGTAGTTGTTAGTTCTTTGCTGTGCTGTTACTAGAGATTTCTGGGTGCTTTGTAGGACATTACTAAGTGGCCTGAGTCAAAAGACCAGACCCCTGAATATTTATAATTGTCTGTTTGATAATATGTTTTTAAAGTAAGCACCGCTAATTAATTGTTTTTTAAATAAATAAAGGTCATTTAAACTACCTGCCAGCCATTCTCGATTTTCTGGTTGAAGATACCAAACTCATAACGAATGCCGTAACCATAGGCAGCCAGGCCGAGAGAAGCCATAGAGTCCAGAAAGCAAGCTAACAGAGTGAGAAAGAGAGAGAGAGCAAAGGTGGGTGAGCATTTTCAGATACAAATTTATCTTGTCTGTAAAAAGTTCTCTAGTTTCGAAAGTTTCAGGATTGTATCTTGTAGGCTTGTTCTACAATCGTCTGACTTTCTTGAGCAAAGTTCAATAAATCCATACTGAGAGTGATGGTTCCTCTGTTAAACCTAAGCGCACAGAGATGAGAGAGATCAGATTACAAACCAGCTAGACGACCAAGACCTCCATTTCCCAGTCCAGCATCTTCTTCCATCTCCTGCAGCTCCTCCATGTCTAGACCCAGCTGAAGAACACGGCACGTAATGATTCACTGGTCTCAAAATAATTACATTGGCCCAAAAAAATAATTGTGTTGTCCTACAATGTGCTTAATTGTGTTGTCCTACCTGATACATGGCCTCATCGCAGGCATTCTCCATGGCCAGGTTCACCATAGTGTTCTGTAGGGTACGACCCATGTAGAACTCCAGGGAGAGGTAGTAGACACGCTGCAGATGGAGCAAGGTCAAGCGTGAACAAATCAGGGGTTGGTTTTGTTTGGTATAGTATAGTTTATAGATACTTTAGTTGCTGAACTTGCAAAAGACAAGAGTCTTCCACTTATCTCAATGTTAGTATATTCTAATCTGAAAATGTCACATGGGATTTTGTTGTTAATGGTTACAGTATGTATTGTGTATTGGCCATGGAGGATTCACAAACTCAAGCTGTCTAAAGACCACCCTCAGCTTAAGGACTATTTTTAGACTGTATTAAAGACTTTTAATACTTTCTGGCAGAGGACACACAGTGTGGATGAAGTAACGGTGCAGTCCAATACCATTTCTGTTGTAACCTCTGACATTTCATGCTTTCTCATTGGTGTATGAAAAGCAAGAGAGAGAAAGAGCAATCGCCAAGGTGTGTGTGGGGAGGGGGTGAGGTGCGAGAGGCTGAAGCAGGCTAGTCAGAGAGCGGGGAAGGTCACTGGTGTTATGTAACACTGGCATTTTGACTGTAGCAAAAATAGCCAACAGTGAGGTCATAAGCAAAGGTCACGGAGTGTTTAATTTTGTGCTTTCATGCAGCTAATGAAGATCTGATCTGGGTGCTGAACATCCAACATTTGTCATCCAACGTTTACATCTATAAAAATTGAACTATTAAAAAGCATAGACATGGACAATATCCAGAAATTGGAAATTCCTGAAATTGTGGAATTTGTTTCCTACAGTAGTTGAGTAATTGTACTTGAATTACTATGCTTTTAAGCGTGGTGTTCAGGGACTTTCTGCCTTTTGGGATTGTTCACCCCAAGGATGATAATTATAAAGTTTTAAAACTCATTTTACATTTAAAAGAATAGTAGAGTTCACACCACAACTACAACGATAATGATACAGTGGAAAGATATCATTGAGATCAAATTCAGAGAAATTTATTTTTGATGATAAAACATTGAGAGCCAATCAAAATCCATCCAGTTTAAAGGGCTTGCACATTTACTCCAGCGTGCAGCCTTAGAATAAACATTATTGTTAATGTTTTATTATCGGCTGTTGATGTGGATGCTAATATAGTTATCGTTATAGTTATTGTAATAGTTAATGTTCTGTCTTTGACCTAAAGCAATGCTGTTTTAAAAATTTTAATAATAATAATAATAATAATAACCATTGCATGGTCACTGATCAGCCTATACGCAACTCTCATGTAAAACTATACAATCAGCTGCTGTTCATATACTTTTTAAAAAATATATTTTTACATAACTTTATTAATATTTTTGCTTTCATTCAGTATGTTTTTGGATAGATACGTTGACTTAACCGAATAAAGCTTTGACATAGTACCCATATCTGTACAACTTTAGTGGATTTAGTGGAAAACGTTGGAAAATGTTGGAATATTAGCAACTGGCAATGCACATTCACTTTCACATGGAACAAAGAACAGCAACATCATTTTTCAAACCTCCTCGTGTTTCACAAAAAAAAGAAAGTCATATGGGTTTAAAATGACATAGGCGTAAGTAAATGACACAATTGTAATTTTTGTTAAAACTATCGTTTTCAGTAAAATTCTCAGCACTTTTAACACCAGCTCTTCATTGAGAGCTGATAAGGGGAAGCTGCTCTATATTCTGGATTCTCACATCAGTTTTATACTGCTGGCTGAGCTCCAGATAAATGACAGTCACGCTTTCAAGGAAACACTCAAGAGCCTCATTTAAGCTCTAATGATCAAGTCAAGGTTTATTGCCAATGGCCACCTACAGAATAAAGGAACAAAATTTAGTTTCGTAGATCAATGGGCAAGCGGACAGAATCCATCTCAACTGCCTTCTAACTCTCTGAAAAAAACCAGGTCATTTTTATATCATTTTTAACTAGTCATGATATATTATACATTCAATTTAAAGGCACTATAATCTGAATAGAGTTATACAACTCTCTGACGCAGTTTATAATGAGAATGAATTACACATCTCCTCTTTCTCTTGTATGTGACCTTTTTTTAGGAAGCAACATTTGACCTTTACATTGTAGACACCTTGTCCATCCAGGGACCTTGGGCTGGGCTGGGCTGGAGAGGAAAAGGTCAGAGATGCTGGGCTATGGTTTCAGCTTCTGTCTTCTCCCTGACTTAAGGATTTGGATGCCTTAAGCACCAACACATTCTTCTTACACTGCTTCTGCCATTGGCTGATTTTAATATTTAGCGCAAAATCACTGCTGGAATATAAAATGCCTCAGGTGTTGAATAGTAATATTGATACATACAAAATGTAGCTGCTTTGTGTAAAGATGAAATAATACTGCCATTCTGTATAAAGTTTGCTTTTAAAAATTACACACCTTCTAAATGAATTATAATTGGTTGTTCATAACATGATATACATCAATCTGATTTCCATAGCTGACACCACACTGTTAATACAAAGTCCATTATTGTGTAATGTAAAGATCATGCTATTGATCATCCAAATGATTTATTCATCTTCCCAAAGTTGAGCACTGAATATCAATGCAAGCTTTAACACCATTGCAGACGGCACATTAGCCTTCCAAAGCCGTGCCAGAGTTGCACTTTGTTTGTGATCTATAACAAGTACACTCGATTTTGTTTGAATTATTCAGAGCAGGATGTTTGTAGGGGGTTTATCCTGAACTATCTACAAAGCTCTCAGTGAAGAGTCATTAAAGGTCAACAACGCTTGTGGCCAAGCAGATCCTCACCACTCATGCACTCTCCTCATGCACAAATGTCATGGCGTTACAGTAGGATTACCACGTATTAGGGCTGCGTTGATAGAGGCAAGTTTGTAAGTTTGCAAGTTTGTGCCTTTTGCGATCACCAACGAAAATTCACGTTTTGCAGCAGTCATGCATGGACTTGTTTGTTTTGCCTCAATACCGACATGCACGAACTTACTTTGGGGTCTTTCTCGTAATAACTCTGTTGTGTTCTGATCCATCTCCCTACCAAGTGATCTCTGACTGTGTGCGCGAGAGCAAAGTAATAATCCCGCCTGGTGGAAACGTTCCTGTCCTTGACTAGCGTGAAATGCAGATGGCGATTAAAGTTTTTCTTCAAATCCGTGACATTCTCCACCCCGGCGAGCCCCCTCACGGAAATCTGCTTCTTTCGCTCGTGGTCTGACAGTGGTTTGGACATGGTGACGGCACTCTCGTCTTGGAGGATGATTCAGGTACACAGCACACAGCTAACTAGCCCAACAGCACCCATTTAGTAGTGACAGATCTGGGAATTTAAAGTTCGTCTTATGCATATTAATGAGAGGGGCGGGGTTTGCCACAGTCGTGCGCCAATTACGTTTTTAAGATGTTAATCTGCCAACTACTAAAACTACTTATATTATTTATAAATGCACATTTTTATAAATGCACACATAATAAATGTTTCTAATGTGTGAAACTACAACTACAATAATTCCCGTAGCGCTTTAAGAGCTCTGACATTAATAGCAGCAATGACCCAGCTCAAAGGCCGTGATATTTGAACGGCATGCGGCGCGGATAGTTATTTAATAGCAGCTGTATACAGTACTTAACCTCATGGGCTGGATTATTTTACAATTGACTGTTATGTACTAACAAATCCCTTACACTGCAAAAATCATAATAAGCGATCTTGTTTCAAAAAAGGGGAAATGTCTAAATATTCCTAAAACGATATACAGTAAATGACTGCATGTGACGAAATGCAGACAGCTAAAAAAAAACCCAGATTTTTTTATGCTGAATCAATGTTAACTAAAAACAATTTGACAGTGAGATTTATGCTTAAGTGTTTGCGCTGATACTTATTTTTACATTTGCCGGCACCCAGAAACAAATTCATAAACCTAATTTAAGACTTTTTAGGTCATGGAAATATACATTCATATTTTTTACCCGTTTCTGTCTGTAACTGAATCCAAAAGTGAGTTTTCATGTTTCAAGTACATTTGTTTATGATACAACATGGCCAGAGAGGGGCGCCAATACAACTGTTATATTTCACATTGGTTACACCCTCAGCACGATGGATGACAGATGAGTTAAATCCATGGTGGATTTTGTTATTTCTATTCTCCAAACTTCATCTTGAGGATTATCATTATTAAATCACACTGGCATTAGGAAATGGTCAACTATATAATGAAAGTACATTTTCGTGCTTTATAAAATTTGTTTGTGTTTCATGGTTGTTTTGTTGTTTACATTTTACTAAAAACTATATTATGCTGTGTAACTGCAGGTTTCTAAGTTCAGCTTACTCCATATGGTGTGACAACATGCCGTTATTGCTTTATTTCCTAGGCAATAATTGTGATACTGTTTTATGTAGTCAAGACGTTAATGTATATGCCTATACAGAAATAGATTTTCAAAGGAAAAAATAAATAAACTGTTTTCACCATGTTCGCATATTCACTGAAGGAAAAGCATGACAGTCAACCACGGCCTTCTGGTTTCTATATGTAGTAAGAGAAGGAAATGAAATTCCTGTGCATTCTCTGTTGATAAAGCCTAAAATGATTATGCATTTAAACCAAAAATAGACACTTCACTCCAAATTTTAGGCTACTGCCAGTTTCACAAAGAAGAAAGTTGATTCAGAGGATCAAAATTGTCTTGCATTTAACACGCTGCAAATCAAACTAAATTGCTTTTTCTCTTTTTTCCCCTCTCCCACTCTTTTTTGTTGTGAATGTGAAAAATGAGCTGAACCATCTCTGTTATGAACAGGAAATGCAACGGCTGTAAATTTCTCAACTGACAGGAAACAGGCTGCTGTACTCGGAGTGAACCCCAGCCCTGTGAGGCCCTTGCTTTCCAGTACATTTAGTTCTTTCATGAGAAGAGACACTACAGTAAAGCCCTGTGTTCATTAGCACTGCACGTCGCTGTTGTTATCGTCACTGATGCTAGATTAACTGGGTAAGTTCCCTTTGAAGGTGTTGATGGTTTTATTTCTGTTTTCCGAGACCTGATTGACACAATGAATGTTTTTTCTTTTATACATCTTGTTTTTCACTGGATGGGTCCTGTCAATGTGTGACCAGGCTTCGTGTGTGTTTGATGGCAACGAGAAACATCTCGCATCTCTGAAGCATTCTCTGCTTTATTGATTTTGTTTCCTTTGCCATGCGCAGTGTCATCTCATTTTCAGAGTGACAAAAAAAGAGAGGGATCAAAGAGAGAAGTGGAAAATTAGGCGAGGGGAGAAGGAGGGGCTGTGGAGAACAGTGGAGTGAAGAAGGATGGATGGCGTTTCATCGGATCAGTCAGCCAGCGTGGATGAGCTGGTGGAAGACTGCATCAAAGCTTTTGGTCAGTCGGCACATTTGCCTTCTTCTCTAGTGTAAACAGTCTGATTAGCCAGCTGAACAGCACCACTCTCTCTCTCTCTCTCTCTCTCTCTCTTTCTATCTCTTCTCATTTCCCTATTCCCTGCACCCCCTTCTGTATTTCTCATTTAATTTCTCTTGCTTGGGGGCCCTCAACATTTTTTTTAACCAAAGACTTTGGTGGATAGAGGAATAAAGCAGGGACTCCCTGTGCTTAACATGACTTAAAATAACATGTATATATTACCATTTAAATGTATTTAAAATACTTTGATATGATGCTAACATTGCAAAGGCATGAAAACAATCATTATTAAAAAAACATTCCTGTGCATTACATTTTAACTTGAAGTAATGCATTTTAATGTGGGAGAGATGATTAAATATTAAGATGGACTTTATAGCCTCCTAAATAATCTGTGGTTGACATTTAATTGCATTTTGTATTGAGAATTGTATTTCCACAAGGTCACATTTTCATATAATCTACTTTCATATAATGAGGTAAAAGAATGACAATTATGTTTTGTCCGTAGTCCATGACAGGCTTGTCTCTGAATTCCTCAAATTTTCCCCCTTTAGATTATTTAATTAATTCAGATTGCACTCTTAATACATAATAGAATTAAATAAAAATAATGATGATGTTTGTGGTAGAGGAAAAACAGTCATGATTGTGAGATAAGTTGTTTATATACTCATGCACTATGATTGACAGAATTAGACACTCTATTTTGTTTCATTTTTCCACCAAAACAAGTCTGAGATGCAACAATAATTGGCGGACCCCCTGCAGTATCACCACGGACCCCCTCTGCTCGAACTGTTGCTTAAATAACCTGTTCATTTCCACTGTCTTAGTTTTTTTTTACCTTTTTATGATTGGGAGCTTTGGTATTGTATGTCTAAAGAATAAAACTCATAGAAAATGGTTTTATGTCAATTAAAGTGAGACTTCTTTTCTTGCGTCTTATTGCATGTCTTTGCCTGGCTGTCTTTCTCTCAGACAATGACGGCGTTCTGAAGGAGACATCATTTGTACGCATGTTTCTCACCATGCATCCCTGGTACCTGTCGTCCTCTGACCTAGCCAAGGAACTCCTGCACAAGTATCCTACTTTAGCAGATCTTTCACTTTTTTCACTTTTTCTGAGAACTCTGCATTTCAAAAACTAGCATTACTGTCAAATACGCCTGAAAAGAAATAAAAGTCTTTGTACATTTAGTTTCCAAGGTGACAGCTTGGCTTTTATGCTAGACATTTAGCACTTAGTACATTCATGGGTGGGGTTTGTCATTTGAAGAGAGGCTGACAGCATCACAATCTGTTTCCATCACATTCCTCATAGCCCTCATTGGCAATGAAGTGGAGCTACCTTGACAGTATTACAGGTCTCAGGAACAGGATTGTTCTGCAAATCGCCAGTCTCAAATATGTCACCTTGTCAAGTAGGTTAAAAACCCATTTGTTCACCTAGTTTTTTCCTTACTTTGTTTTTTTGGACATATGCTCAGAAAAGCTCAGTACTGCACTGTACAACTAAAGCAGTGTCTAAGGGTCTGTGACCATTAGTGAAAATGTGTCCATTTGAACATTAAATACACCCATTTGTATATGTACTTTGAACGTTCTGAAAAGCATTTCATTTATACTGATACTCAGTATTTTTGGCCTGGTTTCCAGTGTGAAAAAGACTGTACGTTTAAAATGTGTATGTCTAGCCCAATTTTTGCCTTAGTGCACTTAGGCTGGCAGGGACCTTGTGAGCTAATATGGAAACCAGGAAATCTGACCTTTTGTACAACGGAGTTAAGATCAGGTCAATATGACCCAGAAGTGAATTTATGCCATTAAGTTGTTTTTGTACATTCTAAATGCATTTGAACGTTCTAAAAAGCATTTCATTTATACTGATACTCAGTATTTTTGGCCTGGTTTCCAGTGTGAAAAAGACTGTACGTTTAAAATGTGTATGTCTAGCCCAATTTTTGCCTTAGTGCACTTAGGCTGGCAGGGACCTTGTGAGCTAATATGGAATCCAGGAAATCTGACCTTTTGTACAATGGAGTTAAGATCAGGTCAATATGACCCAGAAGTGAATTTATGCCATTAAGTTGTTTTTGTTATACGTTTTTTCAAAATCTAAAATGCGTGTTTATTTCCAGGTTTAAATTCAATTCTGAAAACCTAGATTTTTCTCAACCCACTGCATTGCTTATAAAGACGTGCATATTTTGTGTCATGAGACAGCTGGGTTGGATCACAAAAAATGTATTCTGAATTTAAATAAAACGTTTGAGGCAAGACTGTTCACAGAAGAAACTCGTTCTCCTGATGTCGTGCCCAGACCTATTTTATGCATATCTTCTCAGTGTCATAGCTCTCTCTGTTTTGCTCTCTCTCTTTTTCTGTCAGGTACTGGATATCTGAGTTCCCAGCTGAGTTTGACCTGAACCCCGCGCTGGCTGAGCAGATCCGCGGTCTGAAGGAGCGACTGGAGCAGAATGGAGATGTGAGGCGTAGTCTGCTCATCGACATAGACAGCATGTGAGTAACAGGGGCCAAAGATTCAGCCAAACCGCTGCTCTTTTGATGCAGAGGGCTGGAGAATGTACTGAACATCACACATGGGCCACATATAAACAGCTGAGCATTTTATGCAGTTGCCCATTCAGTTCCTGTTCACGTAGTGCAGCTTGAGACTTTAGTAGGCTTTATGAATACTGTACAGCAGTGAAGTCTATATATACTTGAAGATCAAAGGGTCTGTGGTCAGATATGAATATGGATGGTATTTGGACATCCTCGACAAAAGACAGAAATAGAACTGTTTGGGCGTGCTGATTTCTTGGCCGACTGGGAAGGCTAATTTATTATGTGAAAATACTTTCACATTTTGTTTTACAGCATTATTCAATTATCATTTCATTATCGTTATACTTCCTTAATTGATGTTGCTACATAAGGACTAAAACTACCATGTAGAGTAATGTAAGTTTACGTGCTTAACGGATTAAGACAGCCAGTGCAGTCTATATGTTGCAACTTGCTAGCAACTTACATTTTCTGACAAATCACACAGCAGTTTTAAATTTTACATTTGCGGTATGAATGTGTGAAATTGAGTCTTTTTTTAAAAATAATGTTAACAACGGAGCTGATTTTATTCATAAATCAAAAACAACTAATTTGAAATTCCAGAGGGAACCCACCAACATACAAACTGAGTTGCTATAAACAGAATGTTTTGTTTTGTTGCCTGCAGCCCATCATACGAATGGAGACGGCAGCTGTCTGAAACCGTCCAGAAGAAACGCAAGACCTCGCTTCTGTTTGACCACCTGGATGCTTCCACGCTGGCCGAACATCTCACTTATATGGAGTACAAATCATTTTGCAAAATACTTGTGAGTTCTTTAATGTTTTGCATTTAGTGATGATAGTCACATTTGAACCAATTAGAAGTGCATGATCTGGATTCACACTGCGAATGACAAATCGGTTTCAGTTCCAGGACTACCACAGTTTTGTGATGCACGGCTGCACAGTGGATAATCCTATTCTGGAGCGTTTCATTACCCTCTTTAACAGTGTTTCCCAGTGGATCCAAATCATGGTTCTCAGTAAGCCTACAGCTCAGCAGAGAGCTACCGTCATCAGTGAATTCATCAAAGTGGCCCAGGTTAATGCGACTCTCTTATATTCGGAGCTATGCAGTCCATTTATATGCAGTCTATTGTTTAATGTGTATGTGTGTGTGTGTGTGTGAACAGAAGCTACTGCAGCTGCAGAACTTCAACACCCTGATGGCGGTAGTAGGTGGACTTAGCAATAGCTCCATCGCTAGACTCAAGGATACGCAGGCGCTCATCTGCAGTGAGACACGCAAGGTGAGAGCTGCCAGAGAGCTGCTTTGTAAACACCTCCGAAACTGGCAAGAAAAACAAATAACTGTGACACTTAAACTCTGGCTAAAGGAGATAAGATTGTTAAAGTCAGTAAGGGGAGCAAGCTTCACAGCAGATGGCTGGAGTGCCATTTTCATACTCTTCGCCAGATTGCACAGAAATATCAATACTCAAGAGGAGTGTTTTGTTTGCAGAGAACCAAACATGCTGTCATAAAGAGCGTATTTAAAACTTTTACACCCCTGTATTTCTATATAGTTTGTGAATGAGAACTTTTTTACTAATGGTCTGCACCGTGTTTAATTAGGTGTTTGATGGATTGGTGGAGCTGGTCACTTCATCAGGAAACTACAATCACTACCGTCAGAGCTTCTCGGAATGCTCGGGATTCCGTTTCCCCATTCTTGGGGTGCATTTGAAGGACCTGATTGCCGTCCATGTGGCCCTGCCTGATTGGGTTAACCCAGAGAAAACCAGGGTCAACCTCACCAAGACGCATCAATTGTATGCCATCCTGGAAGAGCTGGCGCTCATTCAGAGCACTCCGCCCAACATAGAAGCCAATTCAGACCTGCTGAATCTGCTGATAGTGAGTCTTATATGGGTGGGATTGAGCATGGACCGGGTTTTCCGATCTTATCCTTAATCTAAATGTCTTTCCGTGTGTTTTATGATTTTTTCAGTACTCTAGAAGTGGAATTTCACAGAGAAGCTTTAGCGTACAGCTGAATTATATTACTTCAACCACCTTATAAAAAACTAAGGAAGTTATTTAGGTTATATCACATGAGTGGTTTTGACTGTGGTGATATTCACAGTCACATTCAACTAAATTAGAAAACCATAACTACACCAAAATTAGCTGTTACATAATAATGTTAAATCTAAACATTTGAAGTGAAACTAAATTAACTGGGTTTATGAAATGATATAGCATACTTTGGATTTGTACTGTTAAATATCAGTTCCATAATGAGTGTGAATGTGTAGATGGGATCGGACATTAGCCATCAATTACACATCCTTCTGTCCCTGGCCAGGTGTCTTTGGACCAGTACCACTCAGAGGATGAGCTTTATCAGCTCTCTCTCCAGAGGGAGCCACGCAAAACCAAACTATCAGTGAGTCCCACCCACCGACATAACTGCTCAGATAGCAAATCAGTGGCCACCATGAAGCAAAAACCACCAATTACAAGCACTCATGACACAATTTGACAGATTAATTTTCCTGTACTGCTTGCATAATCCACTTACGTGGACTTGCAGCTGGGAGACTGAACCACTACTCTATAATTATTCTGTTCAATCGACAGACAGCAGTCATTTATACATATCTGCTGGTGCCTTATTTTCACTTGCTAAGTGACTTCGCCATTGATCTCCGGCCTTTTAGACTTCCAGTTCAGAGTCGCAGTCCCCACTTATAGAACAGTGGGCATCTTCCGTCAAACCCAAAGCAGATCCGGCCATTATCAACAAACACATTGAGAAAATGGTGGAGGTATGTAACCCATGCACGATTTATTCCAATTCACTTATAAATTATCTGAATGTTCTTTGATTTTCTTATAAACATACTGCACATAATGTACTTAAAAGGACAGTTCACACAAAAATGATGCAAGAGACTCAGAAACTAGCACAGCAATGTTGGAAATAGGTTGCTGGGGATGACCGTTATTTTAACAGTTTAGTGGTCATTATACAACAATATTTTACCTCAGAATGTTGCAATTGACTAGTCAGAAAAGTATTTAGAAGAGCCATATAATAAGTATTACTTTGCCATGAAAAGATTTAACCAGATGACATCTTATGTATAGTCAGTGTTCCAAAATTTCGACACCAATGGAGATGGCTACATTTCCCAAGAAGAGTTTGAGATTATCAGGAGTAATTTTCCTTACCTTGGCAAGTTTGATGAACTGGACCAAAACCGGTGGGTTAATCAATACGCCTATCTAGTGTACTTGTTTTCACCAGTTTGTCAAAGTCTACAGTACCTTAAAGATCCCATCTTTCTATTTTCTTTTTTTTGCCTGTAGGGATTGTAAAATTAGTCGAGAGGAGATGATTGAGTACTTCACCAAGGCAAGCTCTTTACAGAACTGCAAGATGGGCTTTGTTCACACATTTACAGAGGCGAGCAGTGTCAAGCCTTCATTTTGTCGGCACTGCTCTCGCTTGGTGAGTATTCGTTTTATTTAGGGCTCAAACCCTTTATCTTCATCTTCAGCCCACTGACAAGCAGCAGATGAGATGAAATAAGCTCTATTCAGCATCACGAGAAACACGCATTCAGATCTGTATCTATCTGTGCATATAATGTGATCTATTTTATTATCACTGGGAATCAAAATCGTGTTTACAACTGGTATTTGTTCAAATTTGTCTCTCCTGTCAGAGCTTTATGGCTTTACATGCCGCTTATGTTGTTTTTGGTCGTGCACAGCAGTTTTGTTTTTTCAGAAGCAGGCTGGGGGAGGGGGGTGAGGGTGTGCCGGAGGGAAAGATGTTATTATGTTCACAGTTGGTGAGGTACGGCTGGGTGTAGATAGTAACCACTTCCTATTTTCAAATTTCCTGTCAAGGTCCACCCCAGCACATGATCTGTTTTCCTTTATCTGTAGAGTTGTTAGTTCACATCAGGGTTTTAAATAAGCTCTAATTATTTCTATATTATATATACATATTTAAAAAACATTTTTACAACTGTACAACATTCTCTTTTTACCGGCCAATATCTATTGCTAGTTTTTGAGGCACGCAAGAACAAATGTTCAAGTGACAAATGTCACCCATGAGCTACAGAATTCTGTAGCTCGTGTTAATTTTCTGACCCAACAGCAAAAATCCATTTTCATGTTCTCTTTCATGTTTTTCTTAAATGTTATGGTTTTGTCACTTGTTTGACATACCATTTTTTCAGATATGGGGATTTTACAAACAGCGATACAAATGCAAAGGTATGTCTCACTTCCTCAATCTTCAGAGCCTCAGAGGGGAGCTCCCGGGGTCTGTGATGGTGTCGTGACTCTTCTCCCTGTTTTTCAGTGTGTGGGGTGAGCTGTCATAAAGATTGTCAGAGTCGTTTGGCCATTGAGTGCCGCAAGCGGACACAGAGCATCAGTTGTGACAGTGGCGCTTCCTTTAAAGCCACACGTTCCTTCAGCTTCCCGCCTCCCACCAGCACGCAGACAATAGCAGAGTGTCCGGGTAAATACAGAAGTATTCACAAGTGTACTTGAATACAAAGGCATCCACACACACTTTACACTAAACAATTCATACAGTGTGGTAGAAAGCCTGTAAAATAACAAATGTATATAAATATTTGAGATTCTCAAATGAGCACATATTTGATATTGGCCATTTGAACTCCATTGTGACCACTGAACTCCATCAAAATTCTTCCATTGAACCACACAAAAGACTCTTTGGAACATTCTCAAATCATGCTGAGATAACACAGATCATCAGTTTTTGCACTAGTCTATGGCAGTTTAAGCGCATGGTGTCATTAAAGGATTAGTTCACCCGAAAATGAAAATGCTTTCATTATTTACTCACCCACATGTTGCTCCAAATCATATGCTGTTGCTGTGTCTATAAAAAACCGAAGTAGATGTTTAGAAAAACTTCACATAGATTTTCCATATGCATAGACACATAATACTGACATACTTAATGAGAAATATCACATTTGTAGAATCACTATCCTGTTTATGTTGTATTTATTATGCATTTTGACTTCAGTGATTCTTTCTCATTCGCTTTTGTTATTCTCTTTACCTCCACAGTCATCACAGATGGCTCTCAGGAGAAAGAGGATGAGGTTTTTGATGTACACCTTTGATGAGGTAAGAAAGAAACACACACACACACACCTTGTGCTTTTTCAATGACTCTTTTCATGAAGAGAAATCCATGACCTGGCATTAGATATGTTCCTCTTCTTTCCATTTTCATAGGAAGATCCTGGAGCAAATCCATAAGCAACCGCAGCCTAGTGAGAAAGCAGTATTATTCTCCAAAGCCTTTGTGTATGTGTGTGTGTGTGTCCAAAGCCTCTGTGTGTGTGCATGTGTGTGCGCGCTGGTCATCTGTTTGTTGTCCAGTGTGATATATGCTCTTGTTCTCTCTTTAACTGTGGTAAGAATCAAACCAAATATAAAAAAGGACCAAAAATTAATTATACTAAAATTTTACACCTGAAACAAGTTATTCTCATTTAAATCATTTTAATATATATATGGACATATAATTTTAGTGCTTTTTTATATCAAGGAATATATGGCCAATGCAAGAAAACATATATACTGTATATATTTATTTAGCATCGCAAATGTACTGACTTTCTGCAACTGCATGATTTCATTGACTTATTTTATATTCATTATATATTATTTATATATATATATATATATATATATATATATATATATATATATATATATATATATATATATATATATATATATATATATATATATATATATATATATTATTTATATATATATATATATATATAAGTCAAGGTGACATGAATGACATGTTGCAGACAGCATAGTACCTCGGTCATCTTTTATCATGGGCTTCAATTTCCCACCAACAGAAGGCGCTGTTGTCCTAAATTGAAAGACTGATATGATAATCTCTTGTGCTGCCTCAATATCGTTGCATCTTTCTGTATTTATAATATTATGATTAAGGATATGAATGGTTTGTTTTACTTGATGTGTTTTTTTTACAGTTCCATCATGTATGTTTAAATGTCTTTTGGTAGAAGAGATGAATGCATATGTGATAATAAATATAACCAGTAGTTGTTTTCCTCTGTCTTTGCGTTTGAGAGATTATTACCTGAGAATTGCGTAGAACTAGCTCTATTAAAAATAAGTCTGTGGGATTCTCAAGGGAAATAGCTCAGGAAATGCATCATCCCCCTCCAGACAAACAGCTGTATACTGATAACAGAGACACAAAAATAGGAAAGACAAGTTTTAGGTTTATTTTTTCGATCAAACTATTTTCAATTCACTATTTACTGCAAATACCATGCTGTGTGAATCATGAGCTGCAATTGGCCTCTGCTCAGAGGGTTAATCTAGCAGGTTGAACCTTGAGCAGCAAGGCTGCAATTACGTTCACAGTTAAGTTGCGCTTGCCACTTTATCAACACAGGGTTTTAAGGTTATTTTTTTAACACTTGGGTGAACCATGTCACTTGAACAGAAATTGCTACTGTTCAGGAAGCTATAGCTGACAGTGTGGGTGGGGCCTAAAGCACTGCCATTTAGGTCACATTATGTGCTCAAGACTTCCATTAGTGTCTTACGCAGGTAGAAATGTGAGTGCTTTGGTGTTACATATGTAAAACATTTGTTCTTGGTTCTTTTTTAACAGAACCATTAAGATTGTTCTGTATATATGTACTGTACTGTAAATATCAAGAATTTATATAATATACCAATTTGAACTATTAAAATCTACTTATATTGACCAATAATAAATTATCTTACTAATAAAGATGGGAAAATAGAGGGCCACTGATAAATTTATCACTTACTACTATAAAAGTACATTGCATTGTTGAATATAAATTACATTTTAATCATAAATTAAATGGTAAATACCTAGTTAGGTTTTAAAATCCTTTTTATCTTATTTTATTTAAGGTATTTTGAAATAAAATGACACGTATTTGTAACTGTAACCATGTTACAACACATTACAATTAACCAATTAACATGTTTTAATATAGAAATTTACCTTTCTTTCATTTAAAATTGTTTTAGGATGATTTATTGTAAAACTGTCATATAGACTCTATAAGATGACTTCAAGAACACGCTTATGCATCTTATCACTTTGTGGACAAGCAAGATGATACACTGAGCCCATGTGAGGGTCAAATATCAATATTATCTTCTATTTCTGGAGGATTTCGAGCAGAGAAAGGAAACCGCAGCAGAGGTCAGGAATGGTGTGGGTCTCATGAGACCCCCCAGCGGCACTGATATTCCTACCTGATACGGATTGTCTCCGCTACAATTACCCTTGTGAGATCATCTGCATACAGCACATCTGATGGAGTGTCTTACTCTCTCTATGAACGCCAGATATGGTATCAGTATGCTTAAGGGAACCATCAACAGCTTAATAATCAACTCGTTAATTACAGAAGAGAGAAGAAAGCCGGGCGTTCTGGTCCATTTTACTAATGTTCAATATGAAAGCATCGCTCCACAAGATGCTTTGGTGGCCCCACGGGCCTCGGATACACAAACACATGCATACACACACAGAAACGCACACACTCACTTTATCAGCAGTATTGGATCAGCACCAGGGGACTGAAATTAGCATTCATTAGCGGTTGCTCCGGGAAGGGTATATTTACAGGAGTGCAGTATAACTTAGCCTAACTTGTTACATGTGTGTGTGTGTAAATGAACGGCACAACATGAGATGTGTCTGAAAGCTGAAAAATGCTGCCATTGCAGGCAGTGTGCGGAGGTAGAAACGAATCCACCCGAATCCAATGTCTGGATAACATCCTGTTTACTAAGGTGCATTCATATGATCGGATTTTGAAGGCAGAATAAACATGCCTCTGATCCATTGCTAAATTTAAAGGGGCTCTGACATCCAATTAGTATGCTATGTTATACAGGACCTGAGTGAGACACCCGCATGAAGCATATTTTACCACTAGAAGGTCCTTCAATGTGATTCCGTCCTTGCCGAACTCTAGCTGCTTAGCAGCAGTTGTCTGCTCTGACGTCTTTCAGAGCTGCTTATTTACTTAGTCATTCCACAGTGAATGTTTATAATGACATAAAATTCTTCTGTAACACCAGCTATGTCCAGATAACACTCTTCATCTGTGTTCCTTCGGTCATTGACCTTCATGAGCGCAAATGAGTTTATATCTGTAATGGAAATTGCTCTATGATAAAAGTGAAAGGCCTTGATTGAGGTCACAGGAGGGAATGAAAATGTAAGAGTTACTGTGATGAAGACTTGCCTGTCAGAAAAGATAGTTTGAGCTTTATGTCATGCTCCATTCTGGGCCACTCACTTCACTGACATTGAGAAGAAGTCATCATTACTGGCCCAATTGTAATTTGTACTATCCTCATTTGAACTTTAGGACCTCTCCCTCTCTTAATGAAACTAACACCTAATCTACCCAGTCTGGAAAACAGTTCAGTTTCCAACAAAACACAATAATTACACATTCATACCAGAGCATATGTACAGGAATTGTCTTTTTTGCAGATTGTTTTTTTTTTTTTTGCATTTTACTGTTTCTATTTAAGGTAAACTACAATTATGAAAAGCTGTGTGGTTGTAGGAACATACAATTCATAATGCAGGGTGTTCTTGTAGCTCAACTGGTAGGGCATTGCATTAGCAGTGCAAAGGTTGTGGGTTCAATTCCCAGGGAACGAACATACTAATATAATGTATACCTTGAATACGCTGTAAATCGCTTTGGATTAAAGCATCTGACAAAAGCAAATAATGTAATTTTATGATAAACCAATAGTTAAAACAATATTGTTTTAGAGTGTGTAGACTCCTTTAAGATGTAGTTTGACCTACAGAAGCTTTTTTGGTATTATTTGTTTTTTTATTCTACAATCATATTTATTCACCCTCATACTGAAATTATTTTGTGTTGGTCCTATATGCCTTTACTATTGTAACGTGGTACAGCTTCAAAATCCGTATGGAAAGCCGGTTATTAATAAATTATCGAGCAAAATTGCAGTCACATAAATCAGAAAAGAAACATAAGCTCATTGACGTTGTCAGATCAGATCGACGATTTCCAGCCCACACAGAACAAATAGCCGCCCAAAACATACACTGCCAACAGACTTCGATAAATTTGCCATATCAACCAGGGTTATAGATCATTTCATATCTTATATCTCTTTAAACTAAATAATCACGACACAAAATAGTGTACCAGCCGGCAGAACAGAAAACAGCATCTGGGATCAAAACATGGCAATTATCAGAATAATATCCTACAAAATAACAATCAAACAAAAAAGCGATTAAAAATGCCAGTTATTATACACCCACCAGATGCATTTTCCTTTGGTCAAATCCATCAAAAGATGATTTCTAATCTGGCAACACTAAATACAAAATAAATTATAAACTGAAACGTAATCAATGAGTCGGTGATTGCACTTTATTTGCACCCTTTAAAGGGCGCACGACAGTAGGGTGGAGCAAAGCGTGCCAGAGGGGCGGGGCAAACCCTGAGAGCGGGTGAATGGAGGGAAACTTTGAACTAATATACTACGAATGGAAACGGAATGAATTAAATCAAAACTGGATTGGATTCACCATGGATTTGCTGACAAACAAATGAACAAAATGTTTTTGGATCGTACGGATTGTTTGGATTGCATCGTCCCAGTTAAACCTCGACATAGTAAAGGACAGTGTCAACATTCTGCAAAACAAATCAAAATATGATGGCGAGTAAATGGGGACATAATTTTAATCGTTGAGTATAATTAACCTTGTTGTCACAAAGAATTAAGTATGACGTTTTGGCAGAATGTGTGGTTACCATGGTAATCTTTGGTAAGGGGCAGGTGCCATGTTGTAGCGGTGATGTTTTTAGATTTGAATTAGGTGCATGAATTCAATAATCGTGTCGAGGCATCGAAACAATGCGACACCTCGAAATACCTTGACAACGATTTCAGCATTTTTGTAGGAAATGTCCCTGTCCACATCGTTGTAAGAGCCATTTAAAAAGTAGCGCTTTTATTGTTGTTTTTTAATGTGTCGAGTTTTTAACATCTGTCTGACAACTGCATGAGCTTGGTTTTGTGACCTGTAGGCTCCAGTAGTGAATAACTACAGGTTATTTTGGTCGTGAATATGAAGATTAATAAAATAAATAAAGTCTCAATGTCTCTCATTTGTTACATATCAAGATTTTATGAGGACATGATGACCTCTAAACATCTGTCACTAGAGCTCCTCTTGAGATTGGGGAGTGAGGCTCACAAAAGGAATCAGCCTACTTCTTTTTATTTACATATAATTTCTCCAGCCTTCACAAAATCCTCTCACAAAACCTATAAAGTGAAGGTGAAAGTTAACTTCATCAAGTTAACTTTGTGCGAGTTAGGTTAAAACAGATTGTGCGGTTGTGTGGTTTGTTCCCAACCCTGTCAATCAAACGCAAATTCGGCAGGTATGTCAGCTGTCGAAACACTTGAAAATGCATCACATGAAGCTATTTACAAGTCAAAACACTTGTAAATAGCTTAATTTAGCCGTAGTCATGTGACGGGTGTTTTGAATCACACCGCGCATTGAAAAAAAATATTTTATTCTATGATATTTACATTTTTAAAATGTTATTATATGTAACATATTAAAATAATTTATAATCTTAATGACAGGAATCACTTTACTGACTTTAGGAAGTGGTCTACACAGTTCTTTGAACTTCACAGCCAGGAAAGTCGCATGCAACTGTGGCTTTCTAACAATCTTACAGTCTGCATTCATTAGACAGTCATCCGGAACAGAACAAAGACATTATCAATACTGTTCGTAATCACTTGCGACACTTTGCGTTTGATTCAAAGCTTTGGATCCACTTTGAAGATGGAGCTCCTCAATGGAAGTCATCCAACATATTCAATCAGCAAAGTCTGCTGGTCGCTTCCTGGCACATGATCAATACAGCTGACGTGAGACACTCTTCGTTGTGTAATGTGTAATGCATGTGTAATGCTTAAAAGAAGTGCAGGAATGTGTAGGCACAGAGCAGTAAACATAGCCGCTCTGATTGACAGGACTAGAGATTGGATCTACTCACACCATCTTCCCCTCTTTCTCTCTCTCTCTCGCTCCCTCTTTCTCACACCCTCTCTCTCTTTCTCTCCCCATGTCCCTTATCTATTCATGCACTTGGCAGTTTTACATTCTAATCTAAAGATTTTCATTTCTTTGCCCCCCCTTGCTTCTTGCTGTCCCTCAACAACCCCCCCTAGCTCCACGCCTTCCTACTGTTCACTTTGAGTTTTCCCCTGTCGTTCCTGTAGTGAGGCAAAGCTAATGCATTTGTTTATATCCTTCCCTTCTCCAAATAGAAACTATTACAGCAGAGTCGAATGCTAGCGGTGGGCGTGAGGATGCATGGCTGATTTTAGTTCTCCACTAATTCTGGCTGCATTACCGTGCCATGGTGGAGGGTCTATCAATATGGCAGTTGTAGCTGGCGATCATGTAAACCCAGGCGGTAAACCTGTGTCACTAAACAGAACCAGGCTGTGCTTGAAGTGGATTCGGACTGCGTCACAGGCTCCAAGGCTTTTCTGCTCAATGTCAGAGCTCATAGAAGAGCTCTACCTTCAAGGCTTTATTGTGTTCCCCCCATTAACCAGGGCAATTGAGTGGAATTCACAAGGCAGGAGTGTGAGTAGAGTAGAAGGACAGAGAGTAGACTGAGTATGTACAGCTGGAGAAGAGTAATGAGATAGTAATTAAATAAAGCTATGGCTGGCCAGGGTTCAGCTGAAAGGGATATATTGGGTAATCAGGGCCAGCCAGTCTGTAGCTCTGTTCCAAAACCTTGTGAGCTGCTTTGCTGCCTACTGCCTAAACAGCAGCTGTGTTCTAAGGCAATATCAGTGGCCATTCTGTATACCACGCAAATAGCACTGTGTACTACAGATTCAACTCACCAATTTCAACAGTAATAGTGTGAAATTAGCACACACAAATGAAGGCTGCTTTTAATTTGATTTAATAATTTTTGATACCTTTAGGGAGTTATACGATTATTTATAATAAACTTTTCCCGTAAGTGAAATAAATCTTGGATTTATTTTTCTTAAGCTCATCACAATGCATAATGGGTTTTTAATCCATGAAAAATGCATGGGATGTTGCTTAAATAAGTAGGTATCTTAGGCAGCATAATTCAGTTAACTACTTTATGCAAAAGGCTTCATGTGGGGAGCATGCTTATGATGACTAAAAACACAGCTTTTATGGGCGGATCACTAGGTTTCAGAACAGAGCTTGTATGTGTGGGCATGTAGGCATTCATGCATGCATGCCTGTGGGTGAATGTGCCTTACCTGAGCATGCGGATCTCAGAAGCAAAGATTTGAAGAAGATTTGAAGAATTGCACCCTCAGGAATCAGAGACTGTACGATGTGTCGTGGGTGGAGCTAATGGCTGTAATTTGTTCTGAACCGCGGTGAGCTGATAGAAGCGAGGGAAGCATGGAAGTCATGATCATTAAACAGGGACACACACTGATTGTTGGCACCAGTAGGCACTGGAGATGCAAGGCAGTGCAGGTGCGCAATCAGCAGCAGGTTTTTAAATGGAGCATGCGGCACTGTGGCATTTTCTTATGCTTGCATCTGTAGATTCAACCATTTGCAACGAACAACTGTAGATTTGCACATGCAAGTAAATAGATGTTCCAGCACACATACACACCATTAAACATGCACACCACTTTGACATGTTTCATTACCCCAACATGAACATGCATATATATACATGCCATGTATCATGCAACACACGTGGAGTGCAGCTGTAGATACTGCGGTTAAATGTCATGCGGCAGATCACGGGCTAAATTAGCATAAGAGGAGAGCTGCTGGGCCGTGACGGCGGTTGCACCCTGCGTTGACCTCTGTGATTGACAGCTGAGGGTGCAATAAGAGGTGAGATAGATAGTTCCACTGGGGCTTGAAGGTGTATTTACTGTCATTCACCATCATTCTTTTGGGCACTTTGGAGGACAAGGCTGGAATGTCTATTGTGTCAGATTGTTGTCATCACCATGCAAAACAGCCTAAGATGAAATGTCATGAGAGAGTTACAGGTGTGACCAAGAAGAGACGAGTTTCTGGAGTGTGATGGCGGGTGAATTCAAAACAACACTTTTGTGCCCTTGAAGGACTCTAGGGTTGTTTTAAGTGAGCATCCTAATTCCTTCAAGAAGAGCCATTTCACATGAAGTTGTTAAATTCAGGGAAAGTAATTTTGCCATTTAAGGTCACATGACACTGGGTGGCACATTCTCGCGGTTCATTTTAAAACCATATATATTTCAGGCGTTATCTGGGATTTTAATACTTTAATACCCATACTTATGTATCCATGGAAAATATTCCACATATATGTAATTTTTTTCATGTTTTTTGGTTGTTTTCACCAATCGCTACACAAATACTTGAATTAAAACCTCAAGAGATTGTATTTAATACATTCGTTTTATTTTCTACAACAAACTTGGCAGCTTTGAGCATGACTGGATTTTAGGTGTTATGTTTTGAAAGCAACATTTCGATTAAAAATAAAGTGACAATTTTTTGTACAAACCAATTGTCATGCACTTTTCAGTGTACTTACCTTAAGTGATCTGTCCTTCGAAGTGAGCCGAGTATTATAATGCTGCTAATTTTCAAATAAAATTTGCCCGGTATCAGCACAGTAACTTTGTGGTTGACCTCTATGCGATTCAGCCTGCTGTTGTCTGCCTTTGGGAGTCGTCTCAGATGGAGTGATCAGTCTTTGAATAATCTTTATAGGAAGCGTAATTAATAGCAGTAATTATAGAAGGGCGATAAGACTCACAAAAGGAGCCTTACTGCACTCAAGCATTCTACGATCTGTCGCTAATGTACATGAGCGATACGGTAGCCACAGCTGAAGTTTTAAAGGATTAGTTAATCCAAAATGAAAATTCTGTCATTTTCTCACTCTCATTTTGTTCCAAACCCATACTACTTGCTTTGACAGTTTGAACAGAGGCGTATTCAAACGTTTTAATGACCTAAGATGCATTGTTTAAGCTACATTTGGAAGTATCATACACTAAAGAAAACTTCTTTGTTATAGTTAATTTGTGCTTTTAGATCTTGCGTAACCAATGAAAGGTGTCAACACAAGATTATTTGAGGTGTCACAGTGACTGCTATGAATTAAATGTGAATTTGCTGGGTGCATTTTTTCAAATGTTAAAGTGAGTCATAATGGACTGTTATTGTATTGAATCCACCCACTGAATATCCCTTAATTATCTCCTCATGTTTTCTGAAAAAGAAAGTCACACATGTTTGCAACAACGTAAGGAGTGAGTAAACAATGACAGAATTTGTTTATTTTTGGGTAAACTGACCCTTTAAGTGTCCCTTTAATGTGGATTTGGAATGCCACAGCCCTCTTTTGTCTTAAGGGCTGTTTGTGTATCTTTCTAGACCAAATCTTGTGTTGTCAAAGCTACTATCACATCCCTCAAAGGTGTCGACTCTGCATAACTTTGCAGCTCTTGTGACTTAAAAAGACTGTTACAGTGAGAGAATTCATTGTTATTGCCCTCCGCCTCTGAAAGGCTTGTGAGCCAAATTTGCAGTATCCCGCCGCAGGTTTAATAGTCTTGTCTGAAGGGGGTGTCTAAACGGGAGAGAAATGGCAGGTTGGAGGGGATGGCAATGCAGAGTATGAGTGAGAGAGAGGAAGAAAGAGAGGAGGCGGCAGTGTGGGGGCGTTGACAAAGGTGAATAATGAAGTCAGTCACTTCACTGTATAACTAGAATAACAGTTAGAAAGAGATTGTGCTATTTCTGTGTGCACAAGGCATGGTGAATGAGCATATAGATGTCAGCATGTGTTCATGTATAACAAAAGAAGAGGGTAGGTAGACTGACTGCAAAGACAAAGACAGGAAGTTAAATTGAAATGGAGGACGAGCTAATTCTGTGTTCAGGAATTTGTGTTTGGGTGAGTGAGGAAGTGAAGAAAGACTAGTGCTTTTCCTAGAGATCTACCTTCCTGAACAGTTTGGTTCCAACCACACTTCAACACACCTGCCTGTAATTTCGAGTGAACTCTAAGACTGTGATTAGCTGGTTCAGATGTATTTTATTAGAGTTGGAACTATACTCTGCAGGAAAGTAGATCTCCAGGCGCAGGACTGAGCACCCCTGGAATAAACCGACTGTGTGAGAAAAATAGACATTTAAAGTGAGATTGCATTTAGTACACTCTGGAGTGTACGGTATGTGTGTGTGTGTGTGTCTTTGTGTGTTTGCATTGGTGTTCCTCTCATTGGTCCTGCCAAGCAAGGTTAATGTGAGCTGACTAAATGTCTGAATGCACTCAACCCAACAGGCTGCCACACAAAGGGCTACCGATGACCTTGTGGTACCACAGAAATTTGATATCGCAATAGCAGAGAAACCATGCAATGTAGTTCTCAGAAGACTAGGTCAGTATGAATCATTTAGGCCAACAGACATCACATGTCATCACAAGCCTGAGAGCTCAAACATATAAAAGTAGAGGCCAAAACTAATTATTTGCCACACTGGCCAATGGTAAGTGAATAGTGTAATGTACTGGCCGTAAAAATGTATCTTGCATTATTTTTTTAAACAACATATAAAAATTTTTTTTGGTCATTTAAAGCTGCAGTCTGTAACTTTTAATTGTTAAAAAAAACAGTTATTGAGCAAATACTTGAGATATATATTTGAGACACATATATATAAATAAATTGTATATAATAATATATCATTTGTGCTGTTGGGTCTGATTTCCTGGAAAATGTGTTTGGCTTCATTTGACTTTTACAAACGTAGAGTAAAGATAGAGAGGCAGAAGCCTCAAGAATGTTAATTCTGGACCCTGTATAGATGTAAAACCAACAAAATATTAGTAGATAGGAAACTAACCTCAAATTACAGTCTAGGTGTCATTTATCTTTTAATTTGGGGCATCAGTGCATGCTGTGGACCATTCGATTTAAAGTCAGGAAAGTAGCCTGAAAATCAAGTATAGGTGTCATTTATCTTCTTATTTGGAGCATTAGCTTATGCTGTGGAGCGTTTGATTTAAAGGCTGATGAATTCACTATTGATTTTAGAAGGAAAATTTAATTGCCCGATTTCAGAATTAAATTCCATGTTGGCTGAGCTGATTTCCCTTTGCATTTTGGGGGAGGTGGCAGGTACAATCAGGCGCTCTTTTGTGCAGTTTCACTCTCTGTGCTTTCAAAGCAGGTGGTTAATTTTAGTCGCGGTGGTCAGATTTTATAAGTGTCACCCACTGAGCTCCATGTTATGTGTCTTAGGGTCATTATCCAATCCAGTGGACGGAAATTAAGTGGAAAGGCGCGGAGCGTGACCTTTGACTTGTACAGGGGGTCGGGTGTATTGAATTCAGCCATGGCTTATTTTGACTGTGCATGAATCACCCGAGATTATATGCCTTGGTATTCAGAAGGGTTTAATACCTATTCATTACAATCAGTGTGTTTTCTTTCAGCACTTGGCCTACTGATTGCCTTTGCATATTGATTTGCCGCTTGTGCAGCCACTTGCTTTAAACAGCTATTGCCTCGTGTCACATTTAAGTGGTCCAACTGGGATTGACCAGATCAGATAGACTGTAGTGAGAACTGCCCCAGTGAACCATTGTTAAGTTTGTTGAATGGGACTGATCCTGGATCAGCTTTGTGGAGCACAAATAGGGATAGGCCCAGCTGATTGCATCCATGCATCTCTGACCCAGGAACAGTGCTCTGGTACCACCAGGGATGCTCAGGCCAAAATGGTGATTGAAAGTGACAGTGTATATGGATTCCAAAATGGGTCAGGCCGCTTGCCGTCGCCTCCCCACTGAATAATGGATGAATCCAACTCCAGCTCCATCATGTCCATGTCATGGAAGAAAATCGTCAAAACCCACTTCCTGTTTCCTTGCTTTCACCTCTAAAACTGTTTCTAGATCCACAGTCAGTCCTTAAAGATCACAGAGAGAACATCTCCTATATTGTGGTGGATTATTAAAACATCTGAAAAAAGATTTGCTTTACAGTAAAAATTGTTTATGGTTACTATTCCTAGTCATATTACATGTTATTTCAGTAGATTGAATGTACAGAGTGACAGCACAGAGTATTGTATTGCTCTTTTAAAGCTTCAGGGAGAAAAAGCTAAGGGAGAGTTCATTAAGATCTTTTTGAGATATTTCATTTGAGTATTAGCTTTCTTAGTATCACAGTTCCCTCAGAGAAATAGAAATGAACACAAAAGTTGACATACTGTAAAAAAATAAAGTAAGACCTATAAAAATATTATATAATTCAGCATAGATAATTTAGTCTTTGAAGATTTTACTGGGAAGTGTTTGCGTTTATATCAAAACTTCTGACTTTTGATTATGTTAGCAAATCTAAGCACAGTTGGAGAAATCTAAAACTTTATTCCAGTAATGTCCCATGTTTCTCCTTTAAAGTAGAAACCTCTGAGTAGGACACCCAAGCAAAGTTCCCTTTAGATCTCATTAGTGTCTATGAGAAACAGCTGAGATATTAATGAGATCTCACTTGGGATTTTTCTGTCCTATGTGAGAGTAATGACCTAATCAAATTTCAGCCAGAATAGCAGAAATTTAAAGGGTCAAATATCACACTAGAATATTGATGTTATCGTTGCTATGTTATAGCAAGGAAATAAGACAAAAAAAGAACACTACTAACATATTAATTTACAAAAATAAAAGCATCAACAATCTCACTAACATCACAAGAAGCTATTTAGATGCCTCCTTCCCTCTTTCCCAGTAGAGCCACTGGAACATTTAGAAAAAAACACAGCTCTGCAATATCTAGACAATGAACCGAATGCCTGAGCACTTTTAAGGCAACGTCTGTCCAACCTAGTTTACCGCACCACAATGCACAAAGTATTATGTTTGACCCAAAAGTAACAAAGTGAAATATCTTTGTTGCGAATAACAAAACTGAACCTGACCTGAGAGGCTGTCTGGAACGTAACGAAAAACACAATTCCGGAACATGCTCTCCGTAGAGCCTTTTGTGAGCCGACGGAATTTAGCAAGAATAGAATAGATGCATGGAGGTAGCCAAACAAAAGAGAAAGGACAAGTTGAACACTGTGTTTCACTGATGATAAATTAATCCGTACCGTCGCTTTTGGGGGATTTGTTATCATAATAGGCTGACTAACTTTTGCCTCCAAAACAGTGCTGAATGAGGGTCCTGCAAAGGCAAGGCGGGCGACATGAAAGCTTGGCGTTCCTGTGTGCACGTGTATGTACGAGCGTGAGTGTGTGTGGTCTTTTCCGTAGAGCCCTTATCAGGAGCGGCGCAGAGTCAAGCTGCGTTTCTGTGAGCGGTTCCCTGGAGATTGTGCTGAGGAAGAGTGACAGGGTGTGAGGGGTCTTTCTTGAACAGGTGGAGGAAGAAGATCCAATCCATTCTGTTTAAATGTTTTGTCTCCTCGTTATTGATCTCATTCTCTTTAACTCATTTCCTTGACTCTTCAAGGGCAGGTCCTTGGGTTAAGTCAAGTCCATCTGAATGGCAGCCATGTACTATTGACCAGATTTACCGTGTGTTAGCATTTCAGCTCATAAATTCATTCATATCCTGTGACACCTGTTATGTGTGTGTGGTTAGATCCGATCTTTGCAACGTGGTGCCACCTGAAAACAAACGATCTTGTTATACTCCATTCTGTAAATTCCCATAATGAAAAATGTGCTCTTGCGTTTTTGCTTAATTGACATCCAGTTAAGATGACAGATGGGCTGTGATTTATTTATACGTATTTAGAGCACCAAATCAAGAAGCGCAATTTGCGGCATAATTGTGCAGGCACTAATAAACTGATATGAACTCACTAAATAATGAGTTGTAAGGCCCTGAGCCTCTCTGCTGTGCTATCACCACTGCGCATTCAGATAAGACCACACCGAGCTGATGACCCAAATCTAAACCCGCCACAAGAGCCTGTTCTCTGGCATCCGGCCCCACTCCGAGAACAGAAGTGGTTAAATGCAAGCTCTTATGTGTTTTAATCTCCCAGTTGTGTTGAATTAATTCAGAGCCAGCCCTGGGGAGACGGCAGTGACTGCACAAAGACAGTTGGCTGCTTTTCAAAATCTGTGTTGTGGTTTGCATGCGTCTGGGAGATGCATTTGAGTCAGAGAGGGGAAGCGTGCATGTACGCGGGTGTGCGAGACAGAACGACACAGTAAAAGTGAAAGAGAGACATGCTTGTGTTAAAAATAAAGAAGCTGAAAGCCTGTTATGGTGTCACTTACGTGACCAGTTACCCCTAAAGCAATCACGATCGCGAGCCAGTCAATCTTCATGCGTGCTCTCACTGTTTCATACTTCACTCGCACAGTAATGACATGATTACATTCCAAGGTCCCCATCACGCCGTCCTTCTGTTAGTGTGGCTATTCCTGAACCCACACATTATGGAGAGAAAGAGAGGCGGAGAGAGCGAGAAAGATAGTCTATGTCACACGTCCTTGTCACTCTGCATTAATATGTCTCGCATGCAGCTGCGCTCTCTGGGCTTGAAGAGGCTTCAAGGTCTGCATGTCCACATGTTCCAGGTTTTAAATCCCTGCAATCATTTAACACGAGCTGCAGTGACAATGTGGATGCTCCAATGCTGACAACCTGCGAGTCCTGCACACTCCAGAATACACTAGCTTTGACAGCCTTAGAAAGGGCTTACAAGGGCTTTCTATTGGCTTTATTGTTTTCATAGTTAGCTAATGATATTTTCTATTTTCTAGACTGTTTTAATCATCGTTTAGCTTGTTTAAGCCATTTCATTTGCAGGAGCAGGTGGTATGTCTTCACAAACGTCAGGTTTTCCTACATTGTATGGACAGTTTATGAAAATGACAGTCGAAATGTTGAGGCCTGATTCCCAGAGTGTTCTGGGAATCCATCTCCTTTAAGCATTGAAAATGGGCTCAAAAAGCCCAAATTCATCAAATAACAAAATACTTGGAAGGACTTTCCATTGGCTCTAGTGTTTTTATAGTGAGCTAATTATATTTTCTGTCCCCTACCCCTAAACTCAACCATCATAAAAACATTTTTGCATTTTAACATTTTCGTTTAGACATTTCAGTCAGAGTTTAGTTTAAGCTGTTTTAATTGCAGGAACAGGTGATATGTCTTCCCAGTGTAGCGAAGGTAGGTTTTTCCTACATCACAAGGACAATTTTGTCCCCATAATGTGGCTGTAGCCGAAACACACACACATACGCACATACGTACACAGACACTCAGCTTAACCATAACCAAAATCCACAACCATTTGCATGTGTTCCTTTGATCGAGCCTTGCATGCATAATGGCACTCCAGCTTCAAAGTAGTGTGCAGGAACGTAAAGAATGCGAGACACACAATTATACAAGGGTAAGAAAACTTCTACAATAATAATTGCAAATCGTTCAATGATCCCACAGCTCAATACAGCTGAGGGAAGTTGGCCGGGGAACAACGCCAGTCTAGACGCTTTTCCTAAGTGGGTAAGGTGCTGTGTGCACAGTGGCCAATGCCAAAGCACAGTTTGGAGAGGTTGGCTTTCCATCTGTTGTAGTAAGATAGAGCACCCCCCTCCCCAATTTATCTCCAGGCACTTGTTGGAATGTTCAAAATCTCACAGTCGTTTTCAAAAACAAGCTGGCAATTTCTGTCTCAAAGCCTGTCTTATGCTTGGTAAGTTGCCCCATGCACTGTTAATATAGTTAATACGTTTTACCCATACACATACAATAGAGGTGAAGGCTATAACCCTTGTGCTTATGGTTATTAGGAATCGCCTGAGGGCAATACGCAGAGAAATTACAACACATACCATTAATCATACTTGCTGTTGTTTGAGTATTTGGCTCATTACACAAAGCTTGTGAATGCAAAGTCATCTGTCAAATTTTAATGCTTTTTAGAGCCGAAACACAGCTAATATTGTACGGAACAACAGTAAAAAGAGGAAAATCTACAAATGTTTTAATATTCCAAGGAAATGTTTGACTTGTAAAACAGCTCGCAGCGTTAACTAATGTATAATCAAGTGCACGAATCCTTAAAAATCCCTTCACCTAATTAAAAGCTGTTGTAAAATGATACCGCAAACAATCTGCGCTCATTGTTCAACTTGACCCCCAGAACATTTATTTTCCCCAGTGACACATTCATCCTTTAAAACACTTAATGACAACAGCAATTAACAAAGCAATTGCGCTGCTCTCAGTTTTAAAAACTCGCTCCCAGTTTGGTTACATTTCGATCACCCTAAATGGATTAAAGGGGGATGGATGAGATGCAGTTGCCGGACATAGCCGGTGGTCCAGATTTGGAAAAAGTCACATTGGCAGCCGTGCCGCAGTCATCATATCTTCCGTGGGGCTGAAGGCAGGATGTGCTCGGGGTGGGATGATTGGTGAGGTGTTCCACTGACCGCGCCCTCATTTTGCGCCCATAAACCGCTATCGGAAAAGGGAGGGAGCACCGGGAGAACGCTGGGATCGTGCAGCAGATTTGCTCTATCGTTTCATACGGGCTTGCAGGTGGAGCGGCTCGACTCACACACACACACAACCATCGTCTGTACGCCAGGGGAAGGGGAGGGCAAGCGCCGCATTTCTCGTCTCTGGACTATACAAAGATAAACGAATCGTTTCCACCGAGAAGTGTTGATAAAGCGCAGTTACGGGAACATTTAGCAGCATAAAACAGGTAAGAGCACTTCCGTGCGTCTCCGCGGATGCTTTTGTCATCAAAATATTTGTTTTCCGAAACGCAGGTGATGTGCAGGACAGGGGAAGTAGAGGGATGCTGTGGATCCGTAAGCGATTATCTTATTGTCTTTGTTTAAATATCTAGGGAAGTATTGCTTTACATATGTTTCGGATTCGTGATGGTTTTGGACACCTGCGTGCCAGCGGAGCGTTACTGTGTATTGATTTGCCCCCATTCGAGTCTAACCATGTGCAGTTCTTAGATGGACGACAGAGAAACGGGAAAGCCGAGGGAATAAAACAGCCTTTTGTTTGATTACGGGCTATTTCATTCCTCAACTGAGGGTTGAAATTAAATATTTATGTTGAACACATTTTGGAGTGTACCACCTGACCCTTTGCACAAGTTGACAAAGGATGAGGGGCTTTATGTAAACATACGGTCAGAAAAAAAGCAGTGGATTGTTTTAATGACTTGTGTAAATGACAGTGGAGGCCTCTGAGAGTGTTTAGAGAATTGTCTGTCGCCTTCAAGCATCGTGAGTAAGCCCAAATGCATCAAATCAAAATATTTCTGTGGTGTAAGTCATGGTCAAATACTATATTTTATCATTCAGTTACATTAACATATTTTTCCCAGGCATAACCCTTGATACGCTGATGAACTCTGACGAATGTCATAAAAATGAAAGAACGAAATCAGCACTTTCTTCTATTCTCTGTATATTGCCTTCTGGAACATCTGTTGTCTTTTCTCGCGTTGCCATGTACCGCAACCCCTCTATTAGCTCTATCACCAACTGTTCAGTGGCAGGGCAGTTGGTGCTGAACAACTGGGGACAGCTTGATCGTGAGCTGGTGTCAGATAAATCTTCCTGGCTGTGGTGTGAAAACATGCAGTGGCACTTAGTCCGGATGACAATACATCATTGATTTAATTAAATTCACTGTTTATTATTAGTATATGATTAACACCACTAATTGTGTATGAGTCCCTTGCGTGGGTAACTGCTGAGGTGAATCAGTCAAATAGCCATGATAAATGTAGCCTATATTCAGACTTGACTTATATTTATAAAGTTTATGACTGAAACTTGTTCTTGACAAACTTCACTGGTTTATCAAATCGACAGGAATGTCATTCTTGAAAGGCTTGGGCGATCAATATCATATAATAGCCGCTGTCCGTCAGTGTAATAGGTTAGGTTCGACAGTTTATGCAACCATTTGCTTGGCTATAAAAATGTAAAAGAAGGATAAAGCAGGTTTTTCTCTGTGTATGAAGACCATTAAATGATTCCTAGCTATGGGTCAGTAATGGAAAGCAGTGCTTTGAACGTGTCAGGCCGTCTGGGCTGTTTTCTGCATTGTACCTATAAACCATGAAACTTTCATGAGCCTTTTTAAAACGCCGGCATGGTAAAGAAAGGAAAAATCAAACGTCTTCTGTATTCAAGCACCATCGATTATTCATTCAGCTATGCAGCAGCATGGATGTCCAAACAACATCACAACCCATCACCAGGAGCTTGACCTAGCATGCCATCAAGGTAGCAATGGGAAAAGCAGGGGATTTTCTAAGCAGGATATCCACCGCTGAGGCTCGCGTCTGGCTTTTCCATGGCTCATCGTATTCATCCATAGCTGGAACAAGGTAGATGTCACCCTGCGAGACCGATTCAAAATCTGTTTTGCAGTCGCTGTCATGGTTTCGCTTTGGATTTGGCGAGGCGAGGCGGGTCCCACTTCAGGAAAATGAGAGAAAGGCAGAAGGGGGGACTAACATTATCGATAGCCTCCCATGAGTGTTAGCCCTAGAACTAAATCTCATCTCAGCAGCTGATAAGGAGTATCGCTGGCCGGCCGTCATTGGGCTCAGAGATACCAAGACCGAAGGGAGGGGGAAGGGAGGCTGGTGGCTTTTCTGATGGACAGGTGGTTTTCGAAGGTGGTCGCCCCCCTCCCTGTCTGTACAGAGAAAGGTTGACTGGCTGGTTTGTTAGAGGCTGTTTCTTTGTTCCTTGTCCTTCTGTGCTGTCCTCTGGCATCTCTGCATGAGAAACTGCTGTGAGGGAAAGGCCACAATGAGCATTGTTGGGGAAAGGATTGAATTTTGCTCCAGTGCAAAGCCTGCATAGATCCGATGTTGGGTATCTGACATTCTGTCAGGTTATTTGTATGTTTCTTAATAGCTTTTTTAAGCATTTTGCAATTAGTTTGATTATAATTCATTGTAACACTGTCTCGTGTTGACTTCCATTAATGTATATGTTGAGTATAAATTAGACCTACTAGCTACTTACAGAGCTATTATAGAGTGATTTTAAGTAATAATACGGATGGATCGTCATGATTAGTCGATTTGTTTTTCTGGTTTTTAATAGTAAGTGGCAGTGATTTAATTAGCATACTGATGGCTTGCTGTGCTTTAGCTGTTAGACAATTTACATGGTGAAATCCTTTATGAAAAGTTGCAATTCTTTTTAGAGCACCTTTGCTACAGACAAATGCCTGCAGATGGAAGCCTTTGGTTTTTGAGCATCCTGCCACAAACATTGTGTTTTAAAGGTAGTGTAGGCAATTTCAGAGAGGCTAGCAATAGCAAGCTAGCTTTGAATGTGTAAGATCCCACCCTCCCCTTCCAGTACATAGTTTGACAGGCAAATGCAATGATCAGACTGAATGCAATGTTTGAACGAACGTTTTCATGGTCCTGTGCCTTCCATGGAATATGGGGGTATATAGAGACCACTTTACTTGGTGATTGCTATCAGGATGTACAGAGACTTTCAAACAGCATAACAAAAAATGTTACTGGAATGAATGTCAAGTTAAAAATTAGAGCTACATGAATAGCATCTTTCTAGCAGTTTTTGAATGGAATAACATGATTTATGTAAACTCCCCTAAACACATCTGATTGAGGTCAGTTGAACCCAAAACTAGGTTACAAGTTGTTCAGGCAAACCACCATTTAGTCAGTTTTGTAAATATGTAGCCTTGCACATGCTTAATTATTAATGCCAGATAAAACGGAAAAGATCAGGAAGTCGTACAGTATCTGTGGCTTTTGGGCTATATCTAGAGCCATTTTTTGAATCTTTATAATGTCACTGCAGGCTGTCATTGCTTTCACTTCCTGGTGCCATGTGGCACATAGAACCATCACAGTCACATCCACTGACACCGGAAATCATACTAAAAAGAGCTGCTGAAAGAATCAAGCCTTGACTCTGTTTGCTTTCTGACTCACTCGCCAGACTCTTGCTATTTGGCTGTCTCACTTTTCAACTTGCGTGGACCGTTCCTTGATGTGCTGTACATGTACAGTGGGATGTGTCTCTCTCTCTCAGTACAGACGGCCGTCTATTGATGCTGCTTTGGGTGAGGCATGATCCACCCTGAGGGAGGCCCAGACATCCACAGCTTCAGAGCACCTCACTGATGTCTGGGAAAAAGACTTTTGCGTGTTAGTGCTGGTAGAGCTCACATATTTGTTCTTGTCCTGTGTTCTGCAGTATTCATGATGAAGGAATAGCATCAAGGAACAACTCTTGTACTGAAGTGAGTCACATGACTGCATCTGTGCAAGCTCACAGCTAATTGGTTGTGTCTCTAAAATCACTAGGGGGTCTAGAAATAAGCACAGACGTTTGTTCAGACACTATGTATGTACAGTTTTTTTTTTATTCTAAGACAAGAGGGGGATGCCAAGGATAGGAGAACAGTCTAGGTGTTGGTATGGCTGGCTGCTGCAGCATCTGTACGGCACAATACACACACACAAACACACACACAGTTTCTCCCTCATGCCCCTCTCTCAAGGTCCAAGGTCACACATACACAGTTCTTTCACACACTCAAACACACTGTCTCTCTTTAGGCAATGCATGGCCTGGAGTACCGGGCAGCTTTTAATCCAGGCTGACGCATGACTCAGTCCCAATGCCAGCCAAAGCAAGAGCACAAAAAACCCAAAACACTAGGATCACTTCTCCAGATGATGATAAGTTGGGAAAAAGGTCACCGCTGAGATCCTCGTGTCTGTTTCCACCTCCAGGGAAGTTTTTTCCTCCCTCTTTTCCATTTCGCTCATTGGCATCGGATGAACTTTACTTGCTAACCCAAATGAATTGTTAATGGACCTCAGGTCATTGAGATGCATTGAAACACGGTGCACGTTTGCAACGGTGCGAAACCAGTGATTAAGGCCGCTTTGGCACTTATCATTAGAAGAGGTCCAGGTCAGACTCGCTAGTCGCCAAGGCAGCCTGTAAAGCTGCAGATTACATTGTGTTGCTTGAACCACAGTACTCAACATAAGCAGCACAGCCTACCACGCGTACTATTATGCCATGCTGTGGACACAAGCGAGTGTGGTTTTGGTATGAATCCCTGATTTATTTTGAGGCGGTCCGGGGGGATAGAGTTGGACGAGTTCCAGAGTGATGCAGAAAGCAGATAATTAAAGGAGCCCACTGCTTTTCCTGAATGTTTTGAGAGTAGGTAGAATGGGTAAGCAGCAACAGATAGGGTAGGTAATTACCTGGCATTACAGAGTGGGAGAAGGAGCCAGATGCCAGAGAGAGTAGGAGGGGGGGTGGGCAGATGCGAGCAGAGTAAACGCTTTGCTGTACGCGTGGCCTAGTGGTCCTGTTGTCTTTTAAATGACGCACAAGGTCACGTGACCTTCCCTGCAGTATATTTCACCCCCTCCGCCGTAGTCATGCTCTGTTTACACTACATTTGCATGAGTTCATAGCACATGGTTTTAATGAGGTCAGGTTTCCATAGTTTTGCATATGGTATATATTTGTGATGTCATGGCCTACATTCTTCAAGAATGTTCATTATCCCAAAGCCATTAGATACTAGGGGTGGGCGGGATGACTAAAATTAGTATACATTTTACAGTGTATATTTTGGCTTGAAATTTCAACCCAGAAGATAATTTCATAAATTTCTGATGGGTGCAAATCAAACGGTAATATTATTCATAAAATGGATACTTTTGGCATCAGTGCCAGCACGGCATTTTATATTATGTTGTGTAAATCTTAAGTTTAATCAAAAGACTAAGCATTACATTATAAATCTGATAGGATAGCCACGTTTAAAGCAAATACATGCACACCTATGGCTGCACATCAGTTGAGTTCTATAGCATATTAATGTGCCAACATGCAGCATTTCTTGACAACCGTCTGCACCTTGTCACTTTAATGATCAAACCTGTTCACATTGAAGCACCCGTCTGACAATTTTCAGAGTATGATGTATAGTTTTCTCTTTGGTTTCATATTTTTAAAAAAAATATTTATATAGATATACTGCATTATAACAAAACCTCTACCAGTTGCCATATTGGTGCCACCACATGTTGTACACCATCATACCACCCAGACCTAATTGACACACATGCACACAAAATCAGAAACTGTGCTTTCTGTGGCATCATCTCAGGGCAACAGCAGAAAGGTTGTGTGTAGAGGAACATGTCCAGAAATCAATTTTAGTTCAAAACAAAGAGTAATCCCACAAACAACATAACTCTTTGTTGCTATGCTTGTTCCTGGGGCGAAGGTTTGTGTATGTGATTTGTGCATGCATGCGTGTGTGTGTGTGTGTGTGTGTGTGTAGGGTGGAAGTGTTCTCCAGTTCGAGCTCCTGCCAGCCTCTGAAGCATGTAACCTTCACTGCGGCATCCACAGCCACTGCTGATCCACCTCCTCTCGCCTGCTGACCTCCCAGCATCACACAGGGGATGCGGATTACAAAAGAGATGGAGTGAGGAAGGGTGGGAGAAGATAAAGAGAAAGTAAGGCAGAAGAGAGTGAGAGTGAACGAGGGGCAGGAGTAAGATAGGGGTTGGCCCGGCCTCGGTTATGGCAGGACAATAGAGGTCAGGTGATAAACAGCCGATCGCCCGAGCAGTTCCTCCATTTCTGCTCCTCTATGAGAGGCAGGAGACAGGAGATTTACTTCAGGCTGATAGGTGTCGGACTGACGGCTGCTACCACAGGGCTGTAAATCTTGTGATGTTAAACAGCTGTCTGCCCGCCCATCCGTCATGGCGCGGAGAGGAGCAGCGGCTCGCCGGCGTGCCAGCGATGACTGGCCCGTCTCCAGGCCACGCTTCGGTCACACGGCTTCCTCGTCCCATGCCAGTCTGATGTCAGCTCTGCAGCACACTCATTTGTCCTCATTGCCGCTCTGCTTGCATGGCCGAGCCCTGGGGGAGAGATCTGCACAGATCTGGAGGCGGTTTCCGGTCGCCTGCTGTCATCCTGCAGCCGGGCGCAGGCTGCACCGGGTGGCCAAAGACGACTGCCATCACGCTCACCGCTCTCTCTGTTTCTCAACAGATTTTTAGCTCAATCTAACCATTTAACACGCTTTTTTGTACGTCCTGCTCTTCGATAAATGTCACCCAGCCTGTGCCTGTCCTGCATCCATCTTCTTTGTTGTGTTAAATCTGATGTTGATATATGCAAAATGGCTTCCCCTTTGTTAAAGTGATTGCCAGTGATTTGTCAGCGTGCACGCTTCCAGACAAGGCCATGTGACTTTCAGCGCTCCAATTAGCAAAGGCCCTGATCGTATTAGTTCTGTGTCCACCACTGAAAGGCAGGATTCATTCAGCTATATGACAAAAAGTGACCTAATTAAAGTGAGGAAGACTGTATGAGACACAGATTGTGTTTACTAGCAGCATAGCTGGATCTTTCATTCTCCAGAGAAGTGTAAAAAAATACAGTCCCAATGCTGCAGAAGTTCCCTATTATTAATTAGTAACCTAAAGCACGTAAGTTGTGATTTAGCATTTTAGCTAAACAAATTAAAATCTCGGCAGGAGGGCAGAAAACACATTGGGCCTCAGGCACGAGCGTAGTTCGCAGTGACTCAAATGAGACCAAAAAAGACAGTTTTCTTCTTCTTCAACAGTTTGGCTGCGAGTCTTGCCAATGCCTTTGTTGCGTGAACGTGACGTAGAAACCCTTCGGTTATCAGTCACGGATGCATGGTAGATCTCCTGGGTGACAGCTGCAGCACTCAGCTGCAGGCTCGTTCTGCGACATGCACAGCACAGCACGCAACACACTGCCACTTCATCGCCTCACTCCTTTGTCCCTCAGTGCGGCATGCAGGCCGCGGGTTTATATAACAAACTAATAGCGCTAATGAGGGACTTGAGTGTGGAAACTGTGTGAATGAGGGTTCTGAGAGGTGTGGTTGCTTGTTTTGTTGATACCAAGGACATCTGTAATCCCTAGAGAAATTTGACTGCTAGCGTTCCCAATTATTTCAATGGCAAGATACATTTCTATATGATTATTTGTATATTTTTATATATACTGTGTGTTTAATGTATATTGTGGAGAAGTTTTGAGTGCTTATCAGTGTAAAAATGCCTTTTTGTTATAGTATATCTTCCAGCAGGGGTTAACATATAGTATAACGTATAGTATATCTTCCCTTGGTTGTTGTAAACATCAGAGTGATTGTTAGTGATTTTGGTTTTGATTGTTGCTCCTTCCTTCATAAATTATGGAAGAAGGCCCCTGAGGGCCACTGGAGGCTAGCTAGGTCCACTCATCTGAGTTATGACACTGTTCTCATAGATCCGATTAGATTCAGTGGAATGTGTCCCAGTCCTCTTGTAATTCCCACGGCTCATAACAAAACTAAAGAGAAAGACCGACATGAAGACAGGGCACAGCTCTAACGGTGCGCTTCCAAACAGGATTCGGCCTTGTGGCCCCTCTCTGTAAAAGCTCCTCACATACTGTTTTGTTCCCTGCAGTGGCTGTTGATTTTGAAGCCGATGGAGTATGTGACGTTCCATTGAAGCTCAGAGACAGTCAGTCAAAGCCTACAAGGCCATTTATGCCACGCTGAAAAAAATCTATCTGCAGAGCGATGCTGTTTCTGCTGGGGTTGGGCTTTTTTGATTGTTTGATACGCGCTGCAGGCGGATGTGGTGTGAAGTTAGCTTTATCTGTTGGGGCAGATTGACAGAAGGCATTTCACTTTTCTTAATAGAAGTTGATGGAGGAGGGAGGTGTTTTCTCTTAAACAAGCATTTTGTTGTTTCAAATAAAAGCGAGCAAGTGTCTGTACAGTGGTGATGTAACTAAAGCTAGTTAATCTTGGTGCTCCCCGAACTCTGAATGGCTTTCTTTATGACAGTGCTTCTCTTTCCAAAGCGAAGAATGTGATTTTTTTTATTTTTTATTTTATTTTTTTCATTTAAAGGGAAGAATAATTTTTCTTCCAAAGGAAAGAATGTGATTTATTTTCAAAAATGTGGGGATTTTTTTTGGATTATAATTTGCATTTATCCATTTTGTTCCAAAATATCTGCACTCAAACACAACATCTGCCCATCTGTCTCTCATGGCGCACATATGAATGTATTCAAAAATCTTTGCCGCAGAGTCACAGCTTGTAACATGCATGGCTACACAGGCAGAGCTGATGGCTCTGCGGCCTGAGGGCAGTATGAGATAAGTTCAGGCGAGTTGATGAAACGTCACTTAGCCATTTGCAACACTTCTGCATTGATGTCGTCAGTTGAGTTGGCGAAGAGCTGCCTTTCAGCATTCTTTATATTCAGAAAGCGCTAGCTGAGTAGCAACAGGAGGAAAAATAATGCAGTGGTCTTACTATTCCTTATGCAATGCTTGTTGCATGAGTAGAAAAAAAAGTGAACTACTGGCCCTTTAAGAGTGACTGTGCTAGTTGAAAATCCTTATTGTTGAAACCCTACACACGCATTCAAAGTATAAAGTCACTTTGAAATACCTTCCTCTGGAACATACACATACTGTATTGCTCACTTTCTCTACCTCTTCCTCATCTCTCACACACACACAGACAGTCATTTTTGTGCATCTGAAATGCACAGTTGAACCTGCAGAAGTAAAACTGTAAAATGAAAACAGTGAAAGGAGAATTTAAATGTGTTATAATGTCATATATGATTCATGTTTAATAATTCCATATATGAAAGAGTGAGAAAAATATCCTTTAATCTTTTTATATAGTACAGCACAGATTGCTGCAATTAACTATGAGTAGGCCTTCTGCACAGCCTCAATAATAAAACACTTTCCACAGGTACTTTGCTGTTTTATTTTTGGGGTGTGCTGTTAAATCCATTAAGTAGTTGGAGCTGCTGTTTTTGAAGGTCCTCAACAGACAGTTTAAGTAATTAGATGCGAGTCCTATTTTCAAGCGTCTGAAAGTGAGATGTGTTGATGTTGGTGATAATATGTGCTTTAAAGGTCATGCATGTAATTTTTTTTAACATTAAAATACTTTCTCCCATCTCAGCTTAATAAACAGAGACAACTATTATTAAGCCAGTCGTAGTGTGATTTCTGTGAAAAGTGTAAACACTGTGGCACTATCAAAACATTGCCTCGCTCTGCTTTGTTTTTAAGACCATCATGATTAGCACAGAAAAGCATTAGCTTATATTAGCTCAACTGATCCTGTGCATTTGACTCAAGACTTAGCCAGCCAGTGGCCGATTGTCGGAGCTTTCAGGAAACCTGTTTGGAAATAGTATTTATTTTTGCAGTTTTGTTTGGTGATGCTAGTAGTGCAGAATTGACACTCTGCAGGTTTGATTTAACGTGGTAAGAAGCCATAGCCACTCCATCCAAGGAAAGAACATCACGATGACATTACAACTTTAAGATCCACTGATTTGTTGAGTTCACACTGTCCAGCTGCCATAAAATGATTATTTAGTAAAGTAAGGCTTCTGAACAATTGCGCTGTGTTTACATTGTATACCGTTGCCACAGAGCCACAGTGCCAGACATCAACAGCAAATTGATTGTGTTCTCCCAGACATATTTACTAGTTAACCAGCCAGATATAATCGAACACGCTTTGCGCTGTTTTCCCCCTACAATCTCCATTTGGCCCATGATGGAGCTATTGTGAGAGGAATGGAGAGTGAAGAGGAATTCTGATTAGATTAGAGGAAGGAAGAGATGCAGCGGACGACCTGGAGAGGGGGGAAAAATTAGGGGATTGAAGGCGTGGAGCCTGCAGAGGGAATACATGTGCAGCAGAGCCGAAAAAAGGACAGCCAGGAGCACATACCTAATTAAGCTAATTCAGCAGGCCTGGAGCTCTGCCGCTGGGCACCTGCACACACTTCTTCATCCGCTCTTTTCCCTATCACTCGTTTTCCCTTTCATTCCACTGACTGACAGGCTGATTCATGATCCCTCCTCTTCCTTGCAGTGAGCTCCAGCAGACACTTCAGCAGAGTTGGAGAGTCTCTCTTGGCTCTGCTTAGAAAGGAGCAGCAGGAGATTGGACTCACTGGGGTCTTGACTAACTAACTGCTTCACTCCTCTTCTCTCCCCTTCTCTTCTCTCCTCTTCTCTCCCCTTCTCTTCTCTGCTCCTCTGCTCCTCTTTTCTGCTCCTCTGCTCCTCTTCTCTTCTTCACTCCCCTTCTCTCCTCTCCTCTGCTCCTCTCCTCTGCTCCTCTTTTCTTCTCCCCCCTTCTCTTCTCTTTTCTTCTCCCCCTTCTCTTCTCTTTTCTTCTCTCCCCTTCTCTTTTCTTCTCTTCTCTTCTCTTCTCTCCCCTTCTCTGCTCCTCTTCTCTCCCCTTCTCTTCTCCTCACAGTGAATGGTGCAACAGTGCTGTATGATATTTTACATCTTTATTCACCTATTTAACTATTTAAATGTACCAAGAGTAAATTTATGGATATATTACTGAAATGGTGTTCTTTCTGTGTAGCCTTAAAGAAATCACCCCTGGTCTGTTGATATTTTTCATTAGGCATTTTAGAAGTAATGTCAAAGGTTTTTTTTTAATCTCCTCTTCTCCCCTGTGTGATTGTTGCCTGGTTTTCAGCTGAATGGTGAAACAGCAGCGTCTCAGTTGGAAGCTGCACTGTTCTGTTAATTTATGACACTATTGACTCATCAGGGAGCTCATCTGCACTGCAAAACGGGCCCTATGCAGAGGGGGCCCCGAATTCCTCACAGGGTTCGAGGTAGGCGTGAGAGATCGCTCGTTAGATGATCGAGCCTTCGTTTGGAAAGGCACATCGTGCATGAGTCACATCTGCTTCACCCCTTTGTCATGGAAATGGGATTGTTTACTCATCTCCCCCTTAAACACTGGGTTTACTTTGTATTATTACAAGCTGTTGTCACCTCTCCAACAATCATTTTCTCTCTTTTGCCTGTGGATTTCTGCTTTGCTGATGTGATGACAGATTTTTTCTGTAATCGAGAGCTCTGATTAATCCGCAGGGGTTTGGGATGTAAGCAAGCGTGATGGTATTTTTGAAAGGTTAAGTTAAAACTTGTTTCCCGCTCGAGAAAGAACCCATAGGAAAAAAAATCACGAATGAGAGCTGTTTAATGTCTTAATTGTTTCTCCTGGATAGCAGTGAGACGAAATGGAGACCAAGCCTAAATCTTCTGCTTCTCAGATTCTTCTTCTTTATAGAAGTCACTACTGTAGGATTCGCACCTGTGTCTTTATATGAAACTCCAAAAGATATATTGATATTACAGAGATATACTATCACAAACAGATATGCCTAGATGCCCAAACCTTCAGTCAAGTCAGAGATTTTAATATGAATGTTTTTCATCAAATTCTTTCATAATCAGATTATCTGAGCTATGCTATCCGTATTCATATTATAGCTGTATACACATACAGTATGTTAAAGGTGCACTGTGTGCCAAAAAAAATGAAGTATGGACTCATACAAAAATAATCCCTAACAATCATTACTACATGATCCACTAGAAGGGGCGTGTGCTTCTGGCTGTGTTCTGCCCGAGAGAAGGGGCCAAGTTTGAATGTTGTATTTACAAACAGTAACTGAAAAGCTTGTGTAGTGCACCTTTAACATTAGTTTATGCTATATCATCTTTATTTTCCCAAAGGAATGTGAGGAGAAGCCTCTGAGACAAGGCTGATACTTAAGGCAGACATAACACAGAACAACCGCTAAGTGATCCATATGATAAAAGCACAACGTTTGAACAGTGAAATGTTCTTCTGGTAATGCTTTCACACCGTAGGTCACCTGAGAAGCTGCTGAGAACATTTTCAAGCTGTTTCGAGACACTCATGGCGTCTCAAGGCGAGAAATAGTGCTCCAGCTCTCCGGGTTCATTCTTTCTGCTCTTTTCTCTTGGAATTATTTTTGTGGCCGTCGTGTCAGGTCGAGTTAACCAGCACTGATAATTGTGCCGAAGTTTCGCCTCAGTGTATTTTCACTGCGGATGACTGTCACTGTTTTGTGCTAAGAGACTCCCTGGGCAATTCACAGCACAAACCAATACTTGACATGTACGGAACAGATTAAAACTCAGGGTGAAAGGAAGTCCCCTCTTCGTAATACACTCAGCCGGAATGTGATTGGTCTGTCTTTGCTGAGACGTTCTCAAGGTTGAGTTCACAGGGAACGAAAGAGAAAAGCTCAGTCTAGCTCCACTCCCACACACATCTCTTTTCTTCTAAAGTTGACATTTTCTTTCCGCCATTTGTAGTGTCTGAATTGAAATGTTCTTTTTAAAAAAAGTTTAACGGGTGTATGTTGACAGGTCCTGTGCGAGTGTGTCTACGTACAGCACTTTGCATGTACACAGAGAGGCCCTTGGGGGAGTTGTATCCATGGCGACAGCTGGCCACACACACTATCGCGCAGTTGCTGGACAAAGGAAAGGCGGCCCTATGACAACCTGACACTCTTTAATGCCCTGTCAAGTTGTCATGTTTTTCTTTGTTATGCTTTAAGAGAAACGGAAAGGGTTCCTACTTTCATTAATTCCTACATTAGCTCCCGTTAAGCACCGTAAACGTGATCAGAGTGCAATATTTGGCGGTTTATTGGTCTGGTGTACCTTGAACAGAGTTGAGAGCGATTACAAATGACTCCATCTCAGAGGGGAAAGAGGGAGGGGGTGGATATTATGCCTCTGTGTGTGCGTGTACAAGGAATTATTAGGGACCTGACAATGCAATATTATATCAATATTTAAGTCAAGATATAATAATGTGATTCCTCATGTTTAGTGATATTCAACATATTTTGTGATCTTTTATTCGCTTATTTCCATTCCATCTGCATTGGGCTTTGATGCTTTGCGCAGATATGTTCTTAGCTTGTTCTGAGTTTGGATTTTGTCCATTGGATTGTGTTTTTACGTATATAAGATGGAGCATCTGGACAGTGTTTGGCTACAGCGAAAAAAAGCAAAAGCAAGCCATGACATGAGCGGATGATAAAAAGGTCGATGGTCAGATACAGACGAAAGCCAGAGCTACACAGAATCCGGCTGCTTTGTAACTATCATGGAGAACCCCAAGGTATCCTCAGGATGTTGTCTTCTGATATTTGGCCGGCCCCTCCGGGCTTTTCTGCGTTGAAGGTGGTCATAAATTTCAGCCAGTGTTGCTGGACAAGCCTGCAGACACAGTCTATCCTAAAGATAGAGATTTCCAACCCAACAGCATTTATCACTCAGCTGACTAATGTAGGCATCTGCCAACTTGCATGGACAATTTAGCAAATGCGCCGGGCTTATCTAAGCACACGACACAATGAAGTACGTTGTCTTCGTATCTGTACATGACTTAAAGGGCTGGCGTCTCCTAGTGAGTCTTTGTTTTACAGTGATACCGGCTGACTTTGTTGTTATCTGTTATGTTGGCTTGCCTGTAGTCTCTCCTTTAACGTGTATAATGTGTGTCCCATATGCCCCACAGATACGGCAACACAAATGAAATCGACTGCACAGTCTATTTTTGTCACATCGCAATTATGATGCGCTGCTGTCTGAGTATCTTCGCTTGCATGTAGACTGAGAGATCATGAAAAGATATTACTATACATGTTAAGAATGTTACTGTGCTTTAGTAGTTTGAATATCAGAGGTAATGACATTGTTGATAGAAGTGTTTTTGTTGTCACATCAAATGTAAAAATCAATGAACTAGCTTGAAGAGTGCAGCATTCTTTCCTATAAAAAAGACATTTTGAGGGGCTCATGCCTTTTTTTTTTAACAGCCAATAATACTTAGTTTATGCCATAGCCATGAACATGATTTGCTACTTGCTATTGCTGATTAGAAGAAGGTGTTGTTAAGGAAGGCAGCATTCTTGTTCTAGGGAGAAGAATGAGTCATCAATGTTTCTCAGAAGAAAGAGACTGGAAATTATAAATGTGTATATTTGATAACATTTAATTTAGTCATCGTTCAGAAGACTAACAGTTAGATACTTCACACTAACTACCCCTGACAAGTAGTAGATTTTTCATAATAGGAGTATCTAATCACGCTTTACTAGTTAGGGGTGTGTTCCATGTTTTTTTTCTTTCGCTTAATACATTTTAATACGTTTAACTTTGACAATCTTGCATTGACACACATTGTTAGAAGTTCAGAGCTTTAAGGTCTTCTATATGCTAAATATAGAAGCTAGATTAGAAGCTGATAGTCAGTCCTCAAAGCTAATCTTTAAAAGCTGACTGTTATAACAGTGTATTTCAATGGTCAAAGTCAAATGTATTGGGGACAAAGTGAAAAAATACATGGCACTGCTAAGGCAGGAGTGATTTAGGAAACTAACTTTAAATAGAATCTGTGCGTTAAGTGGTTGGAGCAAAATTAATGACTGTACATTTTCTTTAGAAGCAGAAGAGGATAACGTATGAGGCTTGTGCATTAACTGTAATTATTTATTTTAGACAGCATTTGATGTTGGCAATTTGCTATGTGACATGTTAGCATGTTACTAAAAGTGGTTTTAAACAGGTGTTGTTGATGTCCTGAACTTAATCGTGTAAGTTATCGGTTCTCAAATCTTCATCGTTTAAAGCAGGGTTACTCTGTGGCCTATAGAAAAATGACATGCCGTAGCTTTGCTTGTTTAGCGGTTGGTCATGACACTCGCGCCCTTCCACTGCAATTTGCTTTACATTAAAAAAAAAAGTGTTGTTTCTTGTGTTTCTGAGGATCAATATTTGGGTGAAATGATTTCTTGAGTTACTTGAGTCACTCAGTTACAAAACGGTATTGATTAAAGCTTTCATCCTTGAATACAGTTACATGGAACAAAAAACAAAATATTTATTGTTCGCATGAGGGTCTTGGAAATAAATATCAAAAGCTTTGGAACATTTCACTTAAAATTGATGGAAATGGTTACAAATTGTAAACTTGCATAACACAATAGCACAGCATTTAACAGAGCAGCTAATGCCACTGTTAGCTAAACGATACAATGCAGATATAAGTCTATAGTATTTGCCAGATATCAGTTTAGAGTAAAAAATGACAGGGAATCAAATGACACACATTGGCCAGTCATTGATATGCTCACTTTCCTCCATCACATTTGACGATGTTGCCAGAATTACTTTTTACAACATTGGATGAGCTCCAGAGGTTATATCTCGTTTATTGATTTTTTTTTTCTGTATATTTATTAAAATAAATTGCTTCAGCAATCGCTAGAACAATCAGTTGATTAATCAGTAAGAATAGAGCTGGGTGGTATGATCACACACTGTATAGTATGACAGTCAGAATGTGTTTTACTGTAGAATTTGCAGTTTATCATGGTATGTATTGACAGAGTTTGATGTGTCAGTCAAGACGAGAAGGAACATGTTATTAAGAGCTGTGACGTCACAACTTCATACAACAATAGAGAATTCAACTGACGTGCGGTCACAGGTGTGTGCTATTTGTCAATGGCTTTGAATGAGGTAGATCCAGCCAGACCTATTTTTTTAATCAAAGTTAGTTTACTGTTTTGATTCTTTTGTTTTTGACTTGGGCTTTACATAATGTGAAGCTTTTTTTGGGCTGGTGCCAAATGCATCTTTCATTTATGATGAAAAGTCTTATCTTTTGGCGAGTGTCCAAGTTCTAAATAAAAAGAGAAAGTAATCAAACGAGATGAAGTACCTTTCATTTGTATTGTATTTAATTCACTGGATTATTATAAAACATAGGCATTACTATGTGGGTATTTAATATATAATCCATTTTTATTTATATTCCAGCAGTATAAGTATATATTGATATAAACCTTTAATTTGATGTAGAGTTATACTGCCCATCACTACCTTAAGATTGGAGCTTGATGGTTAAACGCTTTGGTTTTTACCTCTGCGGTTTCTTCTTCCCCACTCTATTATTTGTATCTATATTATAGATTTGATTTTGGACTAAAACAAGGTTGAGTAATGTACAGGACTAATTTTTGTTGTAAAGACAGACCTTTTTACACACATCTGTGTAATTTAGTTTGTCTCTCAAGGACAATCGATATAGGAAGCCGACTGATAAAGCTAGCTTAAGCTCTCTTTGTCACATGACCCCTGAGCTCTGCTCACATAATATGGCTAATACACTGAGGATCGATTGAAAACGGGGAATTAGGCATGACCCTGCCTGAGTAACGCAGTCATTTGAGCCTTTCAATTAGGTCTCTCTGACTGACCCCCACACAGTGAAATCTGATGCTTCTCTTTTAACTAAGGTAATTCAACTCCACTGTTAAATGTGAAGGGACTATTTGTAGCATTTATGAAAACAGAGCCATTGTCAATGTCTTGCTCCTGTCTAGAGACCTGCCATGTGGCTGATATTAAAGGTGCCATGTGTGATGTTACCTACTCTGGAACTTCCAACAGCCCTACTATGATCTCATATTGACTGAAACCATTATAATAATCAGTGATTGAGCATGAGCGCAGCAGCCCGTCATCTCAGTGCTGTCTAAATTGTAATGGCAACAGTAGCACAATAGCACCAACTTACAATTGACAAACAGCTTATGGAGCTGAATGCAGTGCTGAGTTTGAATGATCCGCTGCCACGGCTACCACCCATGCTCTCAGCTTCCTGCTCCCCACATATGGGCTGCCCTGTGAATGCAGAAGTGATTGACAGGCAGAATGTGGCTTGCAAAGTCTTCTGATTGGCTGAACAAAAAACAGAGTCTAAGACTTACAGAGACTTTACAGAGTCTAAGGCTGTCACAGAGACAGGTAGTGTAATTCAGGACACATATATCAGTGTATCTGTCAGATAATAGGGACCTTGTCTGCATGCCTTTCCAAAAAAGGCTTACTGCACCTTTAACATGCTGTTTGTGTAAGTGTGTATATGATTGTATGTCGACGAATCCTGTATGGTGCAGCACATGTGGTGTGTGAAAGTGCGTAGCCTGCCATGCCACTCTCAGCGTGTTGCTTCGCTCTCTGCAGGGGGGTAGATGTGGGTGATCGTATTCTCTGTAGATGCCTGTAGTCCCTATTACAATATGGCCGCCAACATGGCTCTGCAAGGCAGGACTTGCCTCCTGCAGTGCTGTTGATTATTCCTCAGCTCCCTGTCAACCACTAGCCACCATAATGCAGTGGCAGGGTGGTGGGCGGCTTAGAGCACTAATACAAATGGTGATCATGTTTTTCTCAGAAATAATGCATGCACTTTCTCAGGTGAAATGCTCAGGTGCTTTCACACTTCAGAGACAAAGCAGATAAGCTGCCTCTCCGCTGCCTCGTTCTTTTTCGTTTCCATCATTTGAGTCCTCACAATACTCTGCAGCTTTGCCCGGAGCTTGAAAGCTCAACCTGCGTGAGGGAGCGTGGATTTGCAGACGGTCCCTGGAGCTTCCTGCAGCCTGTGATGTCACATAGCAGGAGAGGTGAGAAGGGCGAGCGAGATGAGTGCGGGGGCGAGGCAGGAGGGGCTGGATTAACCTCTAAACTGAGAAATCGAGGTCTTAGAGTTGGGAAGTTCATGACCTCTGTTAGGTTCATCCAGACTAACTTAGAACTGCTGTTTAAATTGGCATTATGTCAGGTGGATTTAAAGTGTATCCTTTGATCTACCCTTGCTTTATTCTTTCTTTGTTATTTTGAGCTATTAACATAAAATGAAAAGGAAACATTCTATTTTGTTCTGTTCTATTCTATTTATTCTATTGTGTTTTTTCCTAAATTTGAATGGAGAAACAAATGAGATAGTTGTTTGCATACAGTAAGAAGAGCTGTAAATTAAGATGGATTGTTGATGAGACATATTTGAATTCATAATGGCCACATTCACACTGCAAATTGATATGGTTGTCACTCCTTTTCTGACTGCCTAATCTCTGTATGTATACACAGAGTTTATATATGTACAGGCGCAAAAACTGCATTCTAGAACCAAATTCACTATTGAAAAATTCAGGTAGTGACAACATGTACTGTGGTACATGTACTGACTCATTTGCATATTTTGATACTATTTCTCTCAATGGTAGTTGTTCCCACCGGCTCTAAACAGTGGCAGCCCTTAATCTGTCTCCAGTCACTAATATTTCTTTCATCAGAAATAGCTAACGGCAAACAGTTGGCATCCGTTGTGGTTTAAAGCCATGAGACATCAAGACGTTGCTATGGTTGTCAAGTCAACCATTGTAAGTCTGGGTGTGACTCCTGCATTGTGTATAAACAAACAATAATTTGGGGGATTCACTCCCAAATTCAAATGCAGAATTGTGTGGTATGTACATTGCTGGTGAAATGTCTGACGTTTGACAGATCTGAGCACATTGTCACAGTTTGTCTTGTGCAACACCTATAAGGAGACACATGTGAGACTATGAGGTTCTATTAGGTTCTTTTTCTCATTAAGAGAAAAAATCGGAGAAGCAGGATCACCTTTTTGTGATTTTCCATTCAGCGTATAATGTGCCCAAGAAAGGGCATAGCACCAGTGTCATCGTTGAACGAGCACACAGGTGAAATGCCTGCGTGTGGGTCTTTATATGAGAGTAATTAAGAGCACTAAAATGCAAGAAGACTCTGACGAGGCCCATGAGTAGGTGCTACTTAACACTCCCTGAGGACCTTCACACACACCTTAATCTAGCATGATTAGAGAACAAGAGCCTGCCTTACTCTCCACAGTCCATTCCTGCATTAACTAATGGGCTACTGGGCACCACCAGATACTCCCTTCTGGTCTACCACCCTACGTGAACCTATTTACTCATCTGCAGGAAAACCCAGCCTCAGAGTCCTGAATAATTCATGTCACGTTCAACATTTACTTGCCCTTTCTCTACCATACTTTCTTTTATCTCTTTTGGGACACACCCATTGAAACTGAGCTCTTTGCTAATGAAGCGCTTGACTTGACTGATCATTGGCGTACTGATTGCAACTGGATGGACGGATGAATTGATGGATGGATTGATTACGGCAGAGGAGGATCGTCTCATCCACGATGCCTTGCCATCGGAAGCCCCCTCCCCCTCCTCTTTCCTTTGTTCTTAATTGTCAGTATGTCTGTGTTTCTTTTCTTTTCAGTTTAATGAGGGCTGCGTGATTGCTCATGGTGAAACGCAGTAATGGAGGTTCTCCGCAGTGCCGGAGAACCGTCTGTTTCCTAATCTACATCAGGCTCCTACAGAGGAACAGCGTGAGATAGAAGACTTCGTGCACTGCTTGGTTTCAGCTGGGGCAGCGGTACACGCTGGAGGCGAAACAAGCCGAGAAAAACATGGCTGCAAAAACAGTAGCGCATTAATATATCTTCTCTCATCGCAGTAAATATTTAGTTGACTGTAGTTGATCTTATATTTTATTCTATGCTTTTCTTTAAATGCATTTGTGTGTCATTTTGTAATGATTCAGTCTTTAATAGACATTATGCAACAACTAAGATAATGTATCTTGTAAGAAGTTGTAAGTGCAAAGTATTATTGCTATTTTACTAACATATCTAGCTGAAAACATATTTGACTGATAATAAAATGTTAGTGTAGTGTATTATTACTGTTATTTTACTAGCCAAATACCTGAAAACATATTTGAGTGATAACATGACTAAATTCTCACACTCAAGTCAGGTTTGTCCATATTTAGTAAATGTTTTATTTAAAATGAATAACTTGGTCACAAACTGTGTTGTAGTGATTATGAGAGTTGATGGATGAATATAGCTGTGGCCTTTTATATTGGCTATTTCAAATGAAAGTTTTAAGTCAAAATGCAGGGGAGTGTATTTGATTCAGTTGTTAGCTCAGTAAATTGGATACAATATATTATTATTATAAAAGGAAAGATTTGAAAGATATATTTCCGGATTAATGCAGTAAGCTTAAGCTTTATCGACAGCAACTATGGCCCACTGTCGATTTTCAAAAAAAACAATAATGTTGATCTTGTAAATTGGGCTTCCGTTGTAAGCGGGTGACTGTGAACAGATCTTCTATTCCTTTGTACAAATGGAGGGACAAGCTGAAGTCATTTTCTGTGGTAATTGACAGGAAGCCACAGATGCTGGGTGTTTGGAGGTTGACTTCCTGAAGATTGTAAACATTGTGACTCTGTAGTGGAGCGGAAGGGGCAGAACGAAGGGTTTGTGAAACATGTTTCCAGTCCAGCTAGTGATGCAAAAATGACAGCTGTAGGTTGTTGATTTGTGGAATATATTTGTTTGTCTTTGAATATCTGCATGAAATTTTAAGAGGTAAAACGTATGATTTCTTTCTCCTGTGAAATGTAATCAAGTATTCAGTTTTAATATTACTCAGAGTACAAATTCCCCACAATAGTTACATGCAGTACTGAAGTACTTCAGTAAAGAACAATTTCCCAAAATAATACTTATTATTTTGTAATTGTACTTTATTGCTTAACTGGTTTACACCCCGCCAACAGGTATCTGTGATGTTTTATTGTGCATTGAATACAAGATAATGGGCATGTAAACACAGTTGTTTGGGGGATCCTTTCTCAATACTGTTTAAAGAAATTCCTGCAATTCTTTGTTCAGCCTGTGTGCAAAGCATCCTCATAAATTTAGATTGAAGGCACTGTTCACAGAATATTCCAGCAATGTTACGCATTCCAGTGTTGTGTTTGGGAGCCCTGCAGACAATTCCAGCATCAAAGTCATCTTGAAAAGGCACATTAGCAAGGCACAATAGCAAAACATTTGGGATATTTGAGTTCCAGTACATCGTTCATAATTATTGAGGTTATTTTTTATAGCATACATTGAATTGGAGATCAGCATTCGTTAATCACAGATAGACGTAATGTAATCTACTCTGTTTAGTGTTTTGGCTGGTGTGCCTCTCCTGTCATGCAGCCAGCCCACCCCTCCGAGTTGCCAGCGGGACAACTGGAGCCATTCTGCTCTTTTAATTTAGGAAGTCGATTCTAATGTCACCGTCGTCCCTCGTCCCCCACAAGGTCGTAGTGTGTTGGAACTTACGGAAGGGGGGCAGACAGCATCCTGTAGCGCAGGAGACGGACGGTCACGCGTGTGCACCGCATCATCAGGTCATTTCGGAGGCCAGTGCTGTGTCCTCCCTCTACCCTGCACAGGTGGTCATGGCCAGGCTTAGAATAATTTATGAGCTTTGGGTCGGTCTTCTCTCCACCAGGCTGGGTTTTCTGGCTCTCGGCCACACAGTGATTTCATCCTGAGCCTAGGAGCACAAAATAGATGTGGCAGTTTGTTTCTCTGTCCACTCTGGCCACCCCACCCCACCTCTTCACCACCCCCACCTTTCCCCCAGCGGAGGTCATTTGTGCTGTTTGTCGACGTTGACCGAACATTTTTCGTGTGCCACCGAAATGACCCCTGAATAAACGCATCAGTGCTTTCGTAATGTGAAACGCACAGTCACGCCAATTAGCGTCGATATCCCACATAAACAAACGGCCAGCCGACGTAAGACCAACGTAAAACCATTGACCAGGAACCAGCAAGTCTTTGCTTGAAGGTGGAACACTCCAGGAAGCTCATGCAATGTGACAGGCAATTCACTTAAAAGACCTCATGTAGTTCCCCTAATGCACCTTATGAATGCACTTCCTCAGGACTTTTGACATCAGGTGTTGTCCCCCTAAACCACTACGTCATGTACATTTGACGCTGTATTAAGTAGAAAGTCATGTAGGATCTTTGAATCATTCATAGAAACACAAAATAACAACCCCATCATGACATACTGTGGTGAATCTGTGGGCATTACAGTGGATTTCTATCTAGGCCCACTGGAAGAGATGGGTCAGGATGATCGATGGTCAGTGTGTTTCATTTTATTGTTTTTTATTTAATCTATGTACACATGCGATGGACGCCTTTGGCCACCGCAGCAGATCTTGCTTGCTGTGTTTGGCTGCATCTTGTGTCACAAGCATTGGGTTTTTAATACAGGGTGTCAAGCCGAAAACAATTTTAACACACGCACGTCAAGACCCCTGCATTCTGTTTCATTCAGCTGCGTTTCAGTAAACTATTTTCAAACACAAAGCGCACCCAGTGTGAATGCTGCTCCACTGGACTCTGATTATTCAGGGCTTGCTTAAAAACATGCCTTAAAATATGTAGATTTTGTACATCCCTAACCACAACCTACCTTTTGGGTGTGCAGCTTTCCTCCATCTTTCCTTTGCAATTTGAATCCGTAATTTAGCGGTAATGACAACAAACCACTTAGAGGAATAGCACAGGCAGCAGCTGTCCTTTAAAGCCCACTCCAGTAATGGTTCTCTTTCTCTGCAAGCAGCTCTGAGATGCTAGCTGACTTTGATAAACTGAATTATCGTAGAGTGTCTGTCCTATTCACACTGGGTGGCTGTGATGTACCATATTGCTAGGCTGAATAAATTAAAGTGTTGGCTGATGTCTTTCCTCACCTGCATACCTCCCACCCCTCACTTCATTGTTTTCTATGTTAGGTCTGTCCTTTTGTTTGGTTCTGCTGAACTGTTTTATGAAAGTTAGTTTTTATGCAGGCTAATGTCCTATTAATTTCATGCTCCTGCACTCCGTGAATAGAACACCTTCCTTATTTTTCCCTCTTTTTTCACTCTTTGACGAGTCTCCAAAGTTGCTTATTAGTAAGATTAGGTTTTTCGTCCACGCTTCTAGTCCCCTCTCATTTTCTATTAGTAGAACAATTGGATACTTGGTAGAGGTTGTGCCATTATTTTCTTTCCCTACTTTCAATTTTATTTTTGTAGCTGTAATCCAATTGGATGTGGGACACGCCTTAATCCTTGTTAGTGGCTCATGCTAGATGTTTCATTGTCATGTTGTTTTTAAACCTCTAATTTAAATGCAGTTTTTGATGGACTTTCACCCCTGTTGTTACATCTCTGATCAGACACAGTTTGAAAGTGATTTGTCTCTGACAAATAAATGTTTTTTTGTTATCCTGATAGAGTTTTTCATGTCAAAATATGGCAGTTGTTTTTTTGGCCTTAACCCTGCTCTTTGAACTCCAGGGACATGGCATAAATCTCTATAGATCGTCACGCATTGTGGCTATGAACATTTCCTTACATATGCAGTGTTTTGATTAATCACGCATGGCATTGCTCCCGAAAGCTCTGGCCCATCCCCATCTATGGCTATTAGTCACTGTCATCTACTCTGACTTTATGCACTGAATGCGTGTGCTATCTATTCACACAATGCATGTGTGTGTGTTCTGTATTCCAGCCTCTCTGCAAACAATGCATCTACAATCAACCCACCATAATGTATTTTTATTATCCTTTTTATATTTATCTCTCTATCTCTTAATGTATTTGTTAATTTTACTCTGTATTTATGAGCTTTTATCCAGTTAAACTCTGTTTTCAGATGTTTATTGTTATTGTTCTTATCTTTACACTAATAAACAATAATAAACAAAAACAACACTGGCTAGATTAGCCTAAAAGGAAGATCGTTGTAGTAAGTTGTTACATTTAGATTTGTTGACCTTGTTTTATTTGGAGTAACATGCACTGATGCATCATGCACAATTATGCATGTTGTTTTTAATTAGGTATTGAAAGCATAAATGCAATATGTATACAGTTTGATTGCATTTAACAGTTTTCTGTTCATTTTGGGCTGATGTGAGTCTGTTTGTCCAATTCATTATAAAAAATGTCTTAATTGAGTCATTTGTCCCCAAATCGGATGAAATCGGTTGTGCTGTATGTTTGCTTTTGTGTGCCAACATCAAAAACAAAAAGGCAATAGAAAGATGTCATCTATTTGTTGTTTTAGTATTATTTTGTGTTCTCAGTCTCATCACATTTAATTCAGTCTGCAAGCACGCAACTCAGCTAAAACATAATTCATTTCTTTTTGCTGCGTTGCTGTAGATTCACTAACAGGAAACCTGTCAGTGAGATGTTCTGCATCGGTGAAAGAACGCAAAGACGTTCTAGAACCATAAATCGGAACCAAACATAATGAAAATCATTCTGCCTTCAGTGTTATGTTTTATCTTTTTTCTTTTCCTCAATAGAAACTTAAACTGAAGAAAGTAAGCAAATGGATTTTATACTAAACATAGATTAAATGTATAAAAATATAGTGTAATATATAGTCTGAAAATTTGAGGAAAATGCCAATACTTTTTACAATATTTTTATGTAATTTAAAGTAACTTTTTTAAAATAAACACTTTTATTTATAAAAAGTTTGCTCTGTTAATTTAAATGAGTTTTTGAACTTGTTGAACTTCTTGAAAATTGGCACCCTTATTCCCAACCCTAGTTTTGGTCTGTCTGTTTCTGGTTGTATGAATTTCTAGTCCTGTATCGCATATCTGGGTATATTGCATCTACACTGCTCCATGCTCATTTCTGTATGTATGTCAGCATCTGTCTGGCTGTTGAATGGCCTGCATCAGCACATTTGTGTCTAGAGAGCGTACAATTGCTCTCCTGGGCTTAGTCCGCCCCTGCATGACTCTTTCATCCACCAGTGCTCCAGGGCTTATCCACTTCCACCAACTCCACAGAGAAAAATAGGGTCCTGGCTATAGCTAGAGGCGCACTGCCCTAATACTGGGGAAAGGATCTTTAGGACCCAGTGGCTTATGGGGCAGCGGGGGGCGGCAGTGGCGTTTAAAAGTGGCTCCAGCAATTCCACTCGTCAGATCTTGTTAAGCTACTAAATGAAATGCATGTCATGCATTTTTTTTTTTTACTGATATGAGCTGAAGCACACATCGCCTCTGATTTTCTTGTCTCAGGCTTTTGTCAGAGAGATATTATCAATTGCAGCAACAGCAAAGGTTTGAGTGCACGGTTTTGTGTGTTTTTCCACAAATACACACATGGCAGAGGAGGGCGGGAATAATACCACTGTGTCACTTCGGTATCCACAGAAGAAGGTAAATTGCGCAGGATACAAACAGAAGTGGTACGCTAATGTGACTGCTTGTGTCATAGTTGTCACAGCTGGTTAGCGTAAAAAGCCGGGGATGAGCAGAGCAAGTTAGGCAACGACTTTGTTGTCGAATCGCGTGGGCCGACAGAGAAACATCAGTTGCTGCAATCTAAGAGCTTAACTAAAGACTGTCACCCCTCGTTCACCGCTGTTGATTCTCAGTGTATTGATTTCCTTTACATTTGATTCTGTTCAAGGTTTGCCTGGTTCGCACCTGCTATCCGTCACGGCCTGTTGCGGATATATATGGATTGAATTAGAAATAGAGAGGTTCATTCTTGTCCATTAAATGATAGACAAGATTCTCTAGAGAATTTACCGGAATGACACATGCATCGCAATGGAGCGAAAACAGTGGCCACCTACTTGTGCTGTGATGTGCTGTTTGTTTTCTCTGTAGGGACATCAGAATTCAGCCTTAAAGAGTTAAAAGCCATGAAACAAACAAACCAGCTTTGAGATGACTCACAACATTACAAACTTTGTCTCAAAATGTTTGTACATTATCATTAAAAAAACTATTTTCCTTCCGGAACCCTACTGTTGTGCTGGTTTGTTAAAGACCCCATTAATTCGCTTGACGAGCAGCTTTCTATCTCATGTTGACATATATCCTTTTGAAACTTAGGAGGATCATTGAAGGGTTCATCCCTGATTATTTACATAGTCACTAGACATTAGTTATGTAACAACCATAAAGCTTGTTTTGATGTTTTCTAATCAGTTGCAGGTGGCATTAGGGGGAGGGGCATTCTCAGTTTGATGAGCATGTGATTGGGCAAAATCTCTGTAGTTCAAGATGAGTCAGCAATTTTTGGTTTGTTTTCTTTAAAGAGAAAGGGGAGGAGGAAGAGAAGGCTTTTTAAAGCATATGTTTTGCTAAAAGTTACAAAAAAACTTTATTAATAGTTAGTACACTAACATCTCTATATACTAAAAATTCCAAACTTGATTTCAATGAGACTTTAAATAGCACACAGCATATTATTTTTATTTTGTATATTTTTGTTTATATACCTGTACAGGCAGGGGTTTAGATTCTGGGGACGCAGGAAGTTTTCCTTTTAACTTTTGTTAAACAATTGTTGTTATTTGCCACACTAATTCTATTAGTCTAACATTTCCTGATGGTTTTCCCCAACACCTACAGCCCTGTTCATGTGAAACAGACTGATACTCAGCATTGTGTCATATCACCCTCAAGATGTGACATGCATGCATCTTTATTTATTTCCTCCCCTGGTTTCTGCTTCGACAGACTTCCCTTTGGACTCTGAAACTGATAGCAAACAAATGAGATGGTCCTGCAGGACTGCAGGCATACATGCTGTATCTGCTGTACTCTGACTTTTTCACCCTCTCAGTGCTCTACACAGCACTGCACCAGACCAGGGTCTCCAGGGCTTCTCCATCCACTCAGCCAAGACAGTGTCCTCCATTTCCTTCAATTCTATTTACATCCCTACCGCCAAGATTCCATCCCCTCCCAATACCCGGCACACAGCATCTTGACCACCCCTGTCTCCACCCCCACGGTCATCCGCCCCACTTCCTTCAGTCGCTAAGCTCCCAAACCACGGAGCCGTGCTGGAAAAAAAGACAGAATGGCAAATCAGATAAGGCAATGACACAGCAGATATTCCAAGCTGCTTTTTTGCCTACTCCGCAATATGCCAGAAAAACACAAACGCATGCATACTTGTGGTACCCTCACAGCTCAATACTTTCTTACCGGAGGGGTTTTAAAACAACAGTTGCCTCTTCGTGGTCTAGGTGCTGCATATTCCATTACCCTCAGCCAAAGCTAAAGACAGGAAAGAACAGGTTTTTTTTTACGATTTTCCTTTGCCTACTCTTTGCTTTTTCAGACATGGCAATTATTTCTGGCACCTGCAAGATCGAATGAAGGGGAAACTCAGACAATGTGCGGTAATTAGATCTTGTGTGTTTTACCCTGCGATTATGTGCTTGACAATTTGTCATTGAGTGGACTCCTCAGCTGTCGCTGGAGCCGAGGCATGCGTCAATCAAAAAGGCTCCGCCTCCTTTGGTCTCCTCCTCCACATTCTGCAAGATTCTTGTTGATTATTTTATCATTCACACTCGCAGACTCCTGGAACGTCCAATTCCCAGTAGCTTTTGAGTATGTCATACTCATACAGACAGTGCAATCATTTTAGGCACCTATTCGGTTAAAGTTATTTTTGAATTGCGTGTTGGATGCATTGATAATTGAATTGTGTGTCTTTGTGTTTTATCACGTGTTATTTGTGCCTCCAGCGATTTCAGAAAAAGACTGTGGCACCTTGTCTCCATCCACCCCCTCTGTTCACCCCTCCTCCTTCCATCCATCCCACATTTACACATACACATGTTTTTAATGGAGCATAACATCTCCTGCTGCACTCCAGTGAAATCTCCAGCTTCCCGGTCATGGAAAGACTCTTTTATCCAACCACATTTGGCTGAGCTTATTTATGAATCCTTACGAAGATCACATTTGTCTATAATTGTTAATCCTTGTCAATCCTCGAGTACCAGCGATTGTATTCATATGCAGCTGTCAAGAGGATCCTGAGAGTGTAAATATGCTAAAGTATATCTTTTTGCATTCTCGTTTCCCTTTTTTAGACACTATATCTGCTGTGCAAATGGTAAACACTTGTTCCCTGCTTTGCGAGTTGATGATAACTACTGATATTTACAGAGTGTTTTTCCACCACACAGCACTAAAACAAAGGCAAGCACCGAGCTTTAATAAGAGCCAAATTCTCCACCCAATTAGCAGGACCATCCATTGTTATTCTTTGAAAGATTAGAAAATAAACACTCCAGTAGCTGCGACACAGCCATATCCCAAAACCTCTGATGTATTCCCACCTCCAATGAGACTTCACAGTAAAAAGGGCAGGTTTTCTACAAAGATGGGTTGGAGCAATGGTCCGTTGGGTGTTAGATTACAGAAACCATGTTAAAGAGTTTGCTAGCCTCTGCCTGCTCTTGCTTTGAACCCTTCTTCCATCACATACAGGTGGAGTTAGCCCAATCATCTGGGACTTTAAGCTCATAGCTCTTTTCCTCTGAGCCTCACACGGTTCTGTTTAAATAGGATTTCAGCTGCATCCTATGCCGCTCTACTGATCTTGCATCCAAGCCTGGAGCTCTCACTGATGGTGGGTCAGTGCGCTGTCCATGGTGCTGATATTTGCTGGCTTCTGTCCATGGTGCTGAAACGACAGCAGCCTTACTGCCATATTAGTGGACTGACATATCCCTTGCGGCTAGTTGCATGTCTCAATTATCTCTCTCCATATGTACTAGGGATGTGCAAAACTACATATTTCAAAACTGGTTGCAGCAACACCAAGGTCATGGGTTTAATCCCAGGGAACACATACTTACAAAGATGTAAAGCTAGATGGCTTTGGATAAACATGTCTGCCAAATGCATAAATGTAATTAATTGGAGAGTTTGCTCCAACCCATCTTTGTAGAAAACCATTTTACTGTGAAGTCTCGCTGGAGGAGAGTTTTTATGTCGTCACAGAATGCATTTTTGGTTTTAAAAGCAGCTAAACACAACAAAATGGAAAATGGTTTTGTTAGTAGTTTAGTTGACTGTTTAGTAGAACATTATTTTTACTGCACAAAGTAGTATACTGTGCAGTATACTGTCAGCATGCTAGTTGAAAGATCACCTCTAAAAATGTCTAAAGTAAATAAACATGTTTGTGTGTGTTTTATGTATGTATATAGTCAGTTGTCCAGACTGGACTGTTGTTGGGTGACTACTTGACCCAAACTGATATGAGGTCAAAAGAGCAAAGTCAGCCCTCAATACACTTCAGCTGCAACAAAGAGGGGGGGGCAGATTTTTCCGGAACTGCCATTTCTTGTGGGTAGGTGGCGGAGGAGGACTCTGTTTTTAATCATGCAGATTTGATTTGGCTAATTAAAAGAAACATCAAGAGGAAATAATGCGAGGCAGAACCGCAATGGTTAATTGAATACGAATGCGGTAATTCAAGTGTGAGCTTTAAATATAAGCTTGACAAAAGATGCTCATGTATTCAGGGGGCGTTTTGTTGCGCTTGTGCTAATTGTACATTCGCACCACGGACTCACTCCCTAAAGTGCCCTCAATGCATCCTTATGCTGTCCATTACCATCCAATGTAGGAGCAGAAAGCATGGCTAATTCTATTTGGTTGGTAACTCAGATAGCGTGTTGACCTGGGAACCAGGCTTTGATCAGTAAGTATCGAGCGCTTCAAATCTACGGTAAAACATTGCAAGGGAGTAAATAACTGTTCTGGGAGGATTTGCTAACTGTCATGATAGTACACAGACACGCCAAATAGTCTGTCAGAGCTGCCTGTCCTGCTCTCTTCATTGTTATGCACTGTGTTGCAGTCATGCATCACGCTCAAGGGCAGATAATGACCTTAATGACGATGACCGTAGCACAAGAGGAATTGTTTCCTGTTTGGTTTTCCAACCTGTTTCCCAAACATGCATGCATTTACAGAGACTGCATATATTCACGTACAAATGAGAGCGCCACGCACCCAAGACATGCTGGCATGCAATGATATAACGTGAGCTGATGCGGGTTCGAGAGATACTACATTTATGTCGCCCACGGTGGTTTTTGTTACCCAGACAATAAAGACACTGTCATCTCAGAGCAATGCATACAGAGGTACAAAATGATCCTTTCTCACACAGAGCAGCTCGTCTTCCACGTTAAAGCGGAATTACATGGCCGATATATTTGGAATGGCAAAGGATTGAGTGTTACAGGAGCCAATTTGATCTAAATTGAACTACTTTTCATTCCAATTATGCTTCATATTTCTTCTCTCCCCTCCCGTCCTCAGTGTGAGCACATTGGCTGTATTTCAGAGTGCCGTGTGCTGTATGGAAGTGCTATTATGAAATTTAGTCGCTAATCCTCTGACAAACATAAGAGAACATAATCTTGCTCAAGACCTTTTTGAAGATTTTTAACAGATTCTGTGCTGTTGTTAGCCTTTTAAGTAGGTCTTTTTAATTCATCGCCACCATTTCATCTCTTTTCTTCTCTATTTGCAGAAAAAGACCCAAATGACCCCTTTATTTTCTCATGCTTTTTATTTTCCCCCAATGATTTCTTTTTCTTTAAGGCTAGGTTTGGAGAGGCACACAAGCAGTTATCCCTTTTAAGGTCTTTGGAGAAGTCCTCTCGTGCACAATCACAGCAATTAATTAGAAGCAAATCAAATTAGGCTCACGTTTTGTGTGATCAGATTAATTTTTATACTCTTTCGGAACATGCAATGTTTCAATATCATGGCTTTCACCATGTGAGCACCTTTGTTTTTACAAACCTGATTCCAAAAAAGTTGGGACACTGTACAAATTGTCAATAAAAAAAGGAATGCAATAATTTACAAATCTCATAAACTTATATTTTATTCACAATAGAATATAGATAACATATCAAATGTTAAAAGTGAGACATTTTGAAATGTCATGCCAAATATTGGCTCATTTTGGATTTCATGAGAGCTACACATTCCAAAAAAGTTGGGACAGGTAGCAATAAGAGGCTGGAAAAGTTAAATGTACATGTAAGGAACAGCTGGAGGACCAGTTTGCAACTTATTAGGTCAATTGGCAACATGATTGGGTATAAAAAGAACCTCTCAGAGTGGCAGTGTCTCTCAGAAGTCAAGATGTACAGAGGATCACAAATTCCAATTTCAAAAAAGAAACCATATCTAAACATGATCCAGAAGTGCAGGCGTTTTCTCTGGGCCAAGGCTCATTTAAAATGGACTGTGGCAAAGTGGAAAATTTTTTGCTGTGGTCAGACGAATCAAAATTTGATGTTCTTTTTGGAAAACTGGGACGCCATGTCATCCGGACTAAAGAGGACAAGCACAACCCAAGTTGTTATCAGTGCTCAGTTCAGAAGCCTGCATCTCTAATGGTATGGGGTTGCATGAGTGCATGTGGAAGACCTTGCATTTTCCAACATGACAATGCCAGACCACATACTGAATCAATTACAACACCATGGCTGCATAGAAGAAGGATCCTGGTACTGAAATGGCCAGCCTGCAGTCCAGATCTTTCACCCATAGAAAACATTTGGCGCATCATAAAGAGGAAGATGCGACAAAGAAGACCTAAGACAGTTGAGCAACTAGAAGCCTGTATTAGACAGGAATAAGAACAACATTCCTATTCCTAAACTTGAGCAACTTGTCTCCTCAGTCCCCAGACGTTTGCAGACTGTTATAAAAAGAAGTGGGGATTCCACACAGTGGTAAACATGGCCTTGTCCCAACTTTTTTGAGATGTGTTGATGCCATGAAATTTAAAATCAACTTATTTTTCCCTTAAATTATACATTTTCTCAGTTTAAACATTTGATATGTCATCTATGTTGTATTCTGAATAAAATATTGAAATTTGAAACTTGAAAATCATTGCATTCTGTTTTTATTCACAATTTGTACAGTGTCCTAACTTTTTTGGAATCGGGTTTGTAGTTGATGGGACTGTAGAGCTTCAGAACTCTGAGAGAAGCCGTGCTGAGAGCTTCTCAGCTACGTTCCTCAGCTTCTCTTGCCTTGTGTGCCGGGATTGAGATCGTGGTGCTGCATATTCCTCATTAATAAACATGATCCTTTTACACACATCACCTGATGCCCCCACTATACGTAGACTCTTTATTTCTTTATTTCTGTCACCTGCTCTATAGTAGGTTCAGTTGACGCCAGTGCACTAATGCTCTCGGTCGCTATATGGGTGAAGAAGTGAGGTGTTGATTGACTGAGAAGGCTTTAGGGGGCTCTGAGCTGTTTAGAATACTAGCCGTGAGCCAGTTTGTGAATATTCATCTGTGAACTGATCAGCGAATTTGCAAAGCGAATGAGGGAATCTGTCAAGTAGCCCAGTCTGCTACTGTGCAAAGTGCATTAAAGATTGATTTCATTATGCTCAAAGACTCCAAGGAAGGAGGAATCACACGCCCACAGTTTTATTTTGTGATCAAACTGTTCTCATAATGGAAATGTACAATTAAAGGTCATGAATGATTGTGCTTTGATACGTTATGTTAAAGTTATTTGGGATTTTGTGGCATCTGCAAGTTTGAATTTGATATCAGCGAGCTTTGAGTTTTCAGTCATAGATTAACATGCTGTCTGTTTTTGACTTTCAGATGCCTCTTCAATAAAGGATTTCTGACAGCGGCAACTGCGTCTGTTCGACTCATCACTTGCTCAGTGGAATGCAGACATACCTCTCTGGAGGAGCTGAGGTTTTCTGGGGAAAAGGAAATCATGTATTTGACCTACTACCCACAAAAAGCAAAATACAACCGCAGCAGTAATCCCACTTTCACCAGAGGGTGAGATGCATAAATCGGTCTTTTTAACATGTCGAGTCAACTAGATTTTTAGGGCAGTTTTAGATTTCAAAGCGCTAAGTACTGTGAGAGGTTTTTTCCATCGGATTTTAGAAGTATTCCTCAATGGAGATGCTCAGAGGAGAATCAAGATGGAGAATCAAGTGAAAAGAAACTCTTAAATACTAGGGGGTTTTAGAAAACTGGGACCTTACTATTTCTGCGACGCTATTTTTGAAAAGGCCAGATAAATTAATACTCTAGACTGGGAATAAATCTCTCCTTTGCAGTGGATTAAGAGAAACAGAACATTAGAAAAGAGGGATTAGGAGCACGCTTGGAAGATGATGATGCAGAAGTGGAGGTGCAGTTTGGGGTTGTCGCGGGCCTACGTGTGGCTGGGGCTGATGGTGGTTGTCTCGGTATCTGCAGCCCTGGAGTTCGATGGCCTGCCGGGTCAGTGGGTCCGCTATGCATCCTGGGAAGCAGGAGCCACGGGAGAGCTGAGTTTCACAATGAAGACTAACATCAGCAAGGCTGTGGTGCTCTACCTTGACGACGGCGGCAACTGTGATTTCCTGGAGCTGCTGGTCAATAACGGTCGCTTGCAGTTACGCTTCGCCATCCACTGTGGCGAGCCGGCCTCGTTGCACATGGAGACGCATGTCAACGACGAACGCTGGCATCGTGTGCTGCTCACGAGGAACTACCGTGAGACCATGCTGGTAATGGACGGGGAAGCCAAAGTGGCGGAGGTCAAGTCCAAGCGTAGGGAGATGATGGTGGCCAGCGACTTATACGTGGGTGGAATTCCACCGGATGTCCGTCTCTCTGCCCTCACATCTAGCACCGTCAAATACGAACCACCATTCCGAGGCCTGATTGCCAACCTGAAGATAGGAGAGACACCACCGGTTCTCCTGGACAGCCAGGGGGTGAAGAACGATCTGGAATATCTGTGTACCAAACAAAACCCCTGCAGCAACGGAGGACGCTGTTCCATTCATGAAAGCGAGGTGCTTTGCGATTGCACTACTACCGGCTACAAAGGGAAATACTGCACTGAAGGTAAGCAAGACGATGGGCTTTCAGACCTTACACACAATGAAGACGTTCACAATTCCTCAGTGGATAATGCACCCAGCAGTCAAGGTTAAAAGTTTGCTTTTAAGGAAATCTAAGGGCTCAGGAATTGGAAATTATAAAGCATTATCTGATCTGGCCTGCCTGTTTTCTAATCATTTGGTTGAGTGTTTTTTTTCTCTTATCGTCTTCCACTGCACTTAAACTATAGTCTGACTGCTAAAATATTAGCAGCTGTGAAGAAGCTGCAGAAGAATGTTAATGCTTTTAGGAAAGTTGGGTGATATAATTATATGTTAATGCATGTGTTTGTGCATACTAAGAGTGTGTTTTAGATGACTAGTCCTAGAGTGCATTAGCCTTTAAAAATGGCTTGAGAATTTATAGCTAATGAGATATGTTTGGACGCAGATCTCATTAGATCAGGTTCAGAGGGTTCACATGTTTAGCTCTGCACTGCTGTTTAGAGAAACCATTTATTTTCATGGTCACTGTAAATAAAGGATCAATATCTCAAAAAAAACAAACAAACACCCGAGACTGTAAGCACGTTATTTATATCCTGATATCAGGCTCACTGCAATAAACTGGTTCTTTTAGCTTTTGTATTGAGCTTTGATGATGAAGAGCTGAACAAAATGAAAAGATCTAATTTTATAATAGTTAAATTATACTGATATAATGTGTAAAGATACAGCAAAATCTGATTTCTACCTGCAAAAGTAATATTCCATAAATTCACATCAACACTATCTCCATGAGACATCTTTAATATATTTTAGCAACATTATTATGGAAACACAATACAAAGCAACAGTAAGTCATATCTCAGCCTTTCATTTGTATGTTTGGCTACAAATTCATGCCTAGCTTTATGGACCTACAGCGGACCACGGAAATAGCTGAAGTATGCAGTCGTAATTATAGCAGTATGCAATTTGTCTACATATGTACCATATTCCTCCACTAATTTGATGAAAACACGGGCATGTGTTGGAGCACGGGAGAGCGATTTGCCATAGAAACTGTTCTAGGTGACATATGTAGACTAATTAGGGCCACTCAGCGATGTCTGAGCCATTCGGAGAAGTCACAGTCTGTCATATGGCGGCGAGCGTTAAACCCGAGGCCAAATCTGCATGACTTCATACAGAAATACATTTGGCCTGTTTCTCCCTCTAATTGAACAGGCAGTGAGGAGAGAGACGGTGGCAGCTCGTGCTTGGCTTTTTACTTAATGCAGTCTCAGGTTACCCACAGTGGAGTCAGCGGGAGGCGGCACGGCTGCACTGTACAGAGGGACCGGCTGCGTGACGAAGGTGCAGAATCCAGCTAGTACACTTAGAATTAAGATGAAATGTTTTGGAGCTTCAAAAGAAAAGGAGATAGGCCACAGTCACCAGACGTCGGGAAGTGAAAAATAATTCATTCTGAAAGTTGATAGAACAAATTGGATTAGACACTGGTAAAGGACAATATTAAAGCGAACAATTGGGTTTCTTGCACCTTACGTCTTTGCCTTTACACCAGGGATTAGCTGTCGAATGAGTGACTTACATATCAAACAGAAAGGGATATTTGAATATTAATAAAAAACTGCATAGATAATTATGAGTCAAAGTGTAATTATTATTTCTTTAAGTATTAATGTAATAAATCCTCGGAAGAATTAGTTGAGACTCATCAAACACTGGCGGTTAATTACACACACGTCCATTCGTATTTAACAGTATTGTCAGACTCGGAGAGGGAAGTGGTCTCCATTGCCGTGCCCTTGTTAAGACTCCCAGGTGAAATTTTGCTGCTTTTACCCTCAAAGCTAAGAGGCCGTCAGTATCAATTAAGGCTGCCCTCACCAGAATGGAAATCTAGGCCAAAGCAATATATCATCAGCGCGTCGTTCTCCTGTGTGTGCATCTTTTCTTTTGTGTCCGCATCAGCCATGCTAATGAGGTCTGCTGGTAACATGCAAGAAACGCATGGAAACTGCAGTGTTGGTCAGATTTTGTATTACTACTGTTTGGCCACTGTATATATACAGCATTAACTCAGGCTTGCTGGAAGCTCTTTAAATCAATACCGTTACCATTTTAAAAGGTACATAAGCATAAACACACACACACTGGTCCAAGTGTTCCTCATTAGCTGGATACTTTGATATTCTTTCAGATAAAGAAAGCTTTTACTTGTGTTCTTTGTACTGTATATTAGGGCTTGCCAGTACCCTCAGGAAATTTTTATGGCTCAGATGTTATTCTTTACTGAGAACTCCATTAAGTCTCACCAATGTTTTGGGTTAGTATTAAGAGGGTTTCTCTTGAAATTCCTTTGTATGTCAACAACTGTATTCCTCCTGTGAAAGCACAGAGATAGGAAATAAATCTGGATAGCATAGCTTAGGTGTTGTTTATATTGGAACATTTTGATGAGTATGTTTTTGTTCATATTAAAGCATAGTTTGAGACTGATGAAATCTGTTCTAAAGCTCTAGAGATGTGGAATTACTGAGCATAGTTTGAGACATTCATGAAATATATTCTGAAGTCCTAGAAATATAAGAGATTACTAAATAGTTTTTCTCAGAAGTCTATCTGGTAACCTTGTAATATCATTGATGTCTTTTGGTGTCTGAGAATCAGCTGAGATATTAAAGAGATCCAAGTTATTTCTGGTGGATATGGTGTATGTACCTTGCAACTGTAGAAATTTGACAATCAGTGTAGATGCTGCTATATAATTCATACTGCAGTATATCTTTGGCATAATTTCAAAAATCTAACACCAAAAAACTATAGTCTTTCTCTGCCAACCGTTGCAGATGGTTCCTTCCAGTGTAGACAGCTTCGTTGATTATAATGGCAGCAATTTAGTTTTGATGCGGCGTGCCACGCTACTCACAGTAGGTTATTTATGGTTTCCAAGCACATGACGTATAACTATGCATATATTGGCTATTTTACAACAGCTCTGAAACTGGCTCATCAAAATTATGTTTTTAATACTTTTGTATTTAGTTCAAGTGTTATATAACATGCAGCTTATATGTAGCTTGTAATGATGCCAAGAAATATCCCTACATTTTGTGCTATGTGCACCATTTTGTGGTTTAATTTCCAGGGAAAAATGAACTATATTGTGAAATATATCTTTACGGTGGTATAAGATGTTGGCCGTGCCGCCCACCACCGCAGTCTACTGATTGTATTTACAGAAGGAAGAGCAAAGCTATGAAGGTGTCTGATGTGCATTAGAATCAAGCCTTTTCATGAACTATTGGATTCCATCCTTTCTGCGGTCTCTCAGCTCAGCGGGAGAGACTCAACTCACAGTGGTGTTTCTTTTAAATGTGCAGGGAACTAGACTTTACTATGAGAACAAGGCCATTCACTCCCAGTGTTTAAATAATGTAGACTTTGGAGTCGGTCTTATTTATCAACACAAATTAGTCTGGGGCGCCCTCAACATCGAGCCACGTGTGCCAAGGACACAATTGTGGCTGTATTTTCTTTCCGTCAGGCATCTGCTGCCATCGTGCCTTTGTGTATTTCTTTAGGGGCCAAAACGCAAGTGTACGAGGTTAGCTATCGTTCACTCGTCTCAAGGCTCGCGTGTTTCTGCCAGTAACTATTTGTGTGGTAATCAGCGCCATAGTTTGTCGCGCTTGGCAGAGAACACAAGAAGGCAAATAATGGCTTAAACACTAGGCAACAATTCAGCAAATAATTAAAACAGGACATGAAGCCTTTTTAGCCGCCTTGTCTATTTTTGCACAGGGGCCATTTGCAATGCAGCACACTCATGGGTGGATTCATTAAACAGCTGAGGCACGTTTGCACACTGTGTTTTCATGCAAACACTAGCTAAAAAACCTGCAATGTAGTTTAACCAACTGCTAAATGCACTTAAATAGTGCAACACCATGTTTAAATTAAGTGATTGGTTTCTGCACTAACATGCCTTCTTTCTGTGTAAGTTAAGCTCAGTGTTCACAAAACCCAGCACTATTTACCCGGCACAGTTAATGTTGTGACAGTAAACGGAATTTAATTTAAAAGAGATGATGGTGTATATTTTCTAGTGATCATGGCAGCAGTAATTTAAAAAAAATTATGGTCAAATGATGTCTTTATATTATAAAGCCTTATTGTTGAAGTTTTTGGTGCTAAAACAATGCAGACAGGGTTTGCAAGTAAACAACAATGAACTTCTCCCTCTCTGTGTCAGTAATAAACAGCACAGGATGGATGGATGGATGGATGGATGGATGGATGGATGGATGGATGGATGACGCGCAGGATGACGTAAATACATAAAAACATAATTTTCCAGCTCTGTGTCCCTCATGATTCACCTTCATTTCATTTCCCTTCATTCTATGAGCAGTGTGTTGTCATAGGTCCATAAGATCCGTCAACACACTACCTGATTTTCGCACTGGGTCTTTGCAAGGTCACAATGAATGCCAGCTCTCCCTCTCAGTGGGAAAAAGGATCTTTGTGTTAGATATATTGCTTGCATTTGCTTCCTTTGTTTAATAAAAGGAGCTTGTTGGAGCTTGTCAGATTTACTTTCAGACCAGGGAAAGACACCCCAAATCCCATCCCTGTGCACTGTGCACTCGAGTGCATGTGCTGCTTTGCCTGTGGCTTTGCATTTTTGAAATGCTTATAGTTCAAAACAAAATCAGGCAAGGGCATGGGACGCTTGTCTGAATTTTATGATTTTGATCACAAAATGTCATCAATGTCAAGTTTAATGAATTTGAAATTTGCTCAAGAGGGGAATTCTCATAATTCAAGAGCCTGATTGTCATTCACGTAATTGAATTAAATGTTTACTGTATGTGTTTTGATCTGAAAAGAGTATTCTTATGTTTCATTATCACTCTCATTATTGGCTTCCTCTTTATATCTTTGCATTAAGAATGCATTGAAAACATACATTGAGTTGTTTTGTGAAGGTAGTGAAAACTTACCAGTTTTGGGCTGGTAAGAACGTTGAGGTTCAGTGAAAGTGAAAGTTTGGAAAATTGATTTTCTGCCTCTGTTTGTTGACACCATGAGCTGCCACTTATTTACCAACCATAGACTCCAGAGGAACTTGCTATTTCTCTGTTTAAACATTCCTTAATGTTTAATTTGCGACATGACATTCACCCTAGAGACGGATGACCAAACAGACCTGTTACAAAAACAGATAAAAGTGCAATGAGTCGTTAATAAGATGCAGTGAAAAAACAACGATACAGGTGAGAAGTACATTCATTTATGCTAACTTGTTAAGTGTAATATTGCCTTTCTGTATTTTTTTCCACAATTACAGTTTAGTTGGTTAAAAAGTAAGCTCTAAATTAGACTAGAGTTAAGTTGTGACATTTCATCTAAGATATATCTAAGATGCTTCATCACATTTGACAATTATGTTCATACTGGAGCACTCGATTCAGATCAAGAGAGGGATTAGCATCACTCTGTTAAATAGAGACAGATTACATGCCACTCCGGCTTTTCAAACCGACAGGATGAGATCATGCTAATAACCCGCATGGTGTTAGCCTAGCGCGCTCATTTAGCCGCGGCATGTTTGAGAAGCTCCAGACGCTGTCACCGTGTCAGCTCTCGTGCTCATGCTCAATTCATTACAATTCTCCAGGACTTTGTTGCCGTGACCAATTTGAGGGAGCCGAGGAGAGCACTTGTAAAGGTTAAAGCGGCCCTTGTGATTTATGGGCGGCTGACAGTTTTGCATGGCCTGATATCCAGAGCCAAGCAAGCAGCTCCCACAAACACAGTGTGATTAAGAGATTTACTGTCTCGCTTCAGGCAATCGGGCAGCATTTGCGCTGTGGGTTTTGTGTCATCTTTTGTCCTGTCTTTTGTTGTGCTTTCAGCTTCACCCCCAAACATCAGTGTCATGCGCTAATGTCCTTATAAACAGCCATTTATGTCTCTTATCATATATAACCGTACCTGGAATGCCTTCTAAATCACCTCTTGATTGATAAAGCGGTCCATTAAACTTAACTTAAAAAACTTTGGATCAGGTTTAATTTGTTGCTGTCGGACGACCAAGATGAACACAGATTAAGGGGAAATAGATAACAGATTAGCTCTTCTTCCCCAGGGTGCACTCGTATATGCACTGACGTCTCCATGGCGGCATAATGACGATCGCATTGAGATCATGAAATGGTGACAGAATCTGTAAAGATTCCTCTTTAATTGGCGTAGGGTTTGTCTTTTTAGCCCTCGTTTTGAATAGATAAGAACCACGTGGCTACAGACATGCATTCTCATTAGTGTCATAGAGGGAGTATTGTTGCCCTTCACCTTTAAGAGCTGCAAACAGCCCCGTTCGCAGCTACTTCTCCTCATTATCACAATGGCAACGGTGATCTGACTCACCCTCCATGACCAGACCATCTCAGCTCCACATAAGCTCCATCTTGAAGTCTTTGACTTCCTCCACGACTCCTATTATTTCATACTAAAGACTTTCTCATGCCTCGCTTGGCCCAGCGCTCTCCCGAGCCTGTCCTGTGGTCTCAAGTTTGCCTTTAAGTTAGCATCTGTCCTTTTGGCCTTTTGCAGAACTCACTCTGGATTTATTATGAGCACCATGTTGCCCTGCAGCATTTGGAGGCAGTAATGTGGTTGAAGTATTCAGAAATGCATCAGGCCATTTTTCAGATTCGCTTCTTGAGGAGTATTTATATTTTAGCTGCGGGAGCAGTTTGTTGATGAAGATTGATATAATGATTCATTTAGAATATTAATATACCCCACCAGTCAAGAATTTAGGATCACTTACTAATTTTTACTGTTTTGTTTGATGATTTTTAACAGTATTGAAGGAGTTTACATTTTATTGGCTGCCTTTCCTCATTATTACTGTAGGTTCATCCATTTGTAAAATGTTTATATTTATTTGTTTAGAAAGTTTTAATTTTATAGTGAAAGAAATTAAGATAAATGATAGTTTTGTCTACTTCTTGAGTTGATTGGGAAGGAAAATGCACTCTTTAGGGGGGTTGGATGTCAAAATAGCCGTACTGGCCATACCAGTGCTGTGCCCTCAGGCATATGTCTGACTCCAAATTGTTTTTTTTTTTGTTTCTAATCTCTTCCAAAACCTAGTCACCTAATTATGGAGACAGCATTTTAAGACATCATAAGCACACACCCTGTGGTAGGCAACTTAATTATTCAGCTTCCTCTTTTTAGCCAAATAATCCCATAATGCATTGTGATAAGCTCAGTAAAAAAATAATCAAAGATGTTGGATAAGATGAATGAGAAAGTTTATAATAAACCAAGTTATTTCATTGAGTACTATCTGAGTATTGCTAACGTGAAGCTCTGAGTTGAGTCTGCCGAATGCTATTTGTGTGGTGCATAGAGTTGCTGTCTATGTAAAGCATTCAAGTCAAAAAGGTTTTATGATTGTTAGGATGTGGCCTTTAAAAGCAGCTGCCCATGTACGTTTACATTCATGCGTTTGACAGACGCTTTTATCCAAAGTGACTTTCAATGCACTCAAAGTTCCAACACACATTAATTTGTATATTTCCTGGGAATCGAACCAATGACCTTGGTGGTCAGCTACAGGAACCATGTGTGGGCAGTAGGCAGCGAGGCAGCTCGCTAGGTTTTGCAACAGATCTGGTAATAGTTTGATGAACACTACTAATTTCTGTAATACACTTAAACCTTCAAAAAGCACCATGCATCTGAGCTCCCATGAGCCTAATCATCTTCTATCACAAATCTTCTATAGCTGAAGTAATGACAAAAGCATTTGAGTCTATGACTTGATTTATGACTCAAACAAGTGATGCATAAAGTTTTATTATGTTATAGTCTGACTGAGAGCTACAGTAAACTTCTCAGAGATGCAATTATGAGCTTTTCAGTATTTTTGCTGTAACATTTGCAAGTACTTACTGTATTGCTCAAGAGATTGTATTTTATTTCACATGCCCCCAAAGATGTTGTGTATACTTTTGAATAATATTCCATAACTGCTTTTAAAGAATTCAGAGGTAAATGTAATTTTATTCACTTTTCTGAATGCATGTTTTTATTTTACTGTTTAACATTTTTCTCTGCCTGATGTTAGTCATACTTTGTTCCCCCACACCTGAATGTGCATAAAAAATGCATTTATATTTTTTGGGATTACAAGAAGGTCTGCATACTTTACTGTAACTAATTATTCAATTATATTTCATAGCAGTATGTTAATAGTAGAATTCAGACTGTTTACTGCATAATGTTTGTCATCAGAGTTATTCATAATTGTCTGTAAGATTTGACATTCAAACCACCTTTACTTAAATAGCTAAACCTAAAACCTCAGTGAGTAATATTATGAAAGTAGTTATGTAATTATAATTGCTAGGTGAGTCTATTTTCAGCAATGACATTTATTCTGCTCTGCTCATTAGTTAAAGTCTGAATGAAAAAAAACTGCTGTGTTGTTGATTGATTGATTTCTCTCTTTTCCTTTTCCCTTGTGCAGCTCTCCAACAAGTTCTGGGAGGTAAGACCAATGATTCCTCTTTACAGATCTGATATGCTAGCGCTGATAGCGATTTCTTATACACTGCTTGGGTAGTGTCATTCTTCTACTGCTTGTAAAGGCATTGTCAGTTTGTACTGCAGTTCTGCTGACTGACTAAAGTTGGATACACGTGAACTAGACACAGGCCAGATTGATGTATTCATGATGCACTTGAGCGATATCACCACGTGTGCCAACGATTCGCGCAGCACCGTCTACTTACCACTGGGTAAATGTTTGTTCCGGGTTCGGTTAAGTCAGGGAGGGGTTGATAATCAGAGTGTAACAGAGAGATTGGTCTCCAGTTTTCTGGGCCGGAGGCTTGGGGCTCTGGCCCTGCAGCTTTAAATGATCTCTGAATTAGATCTGCTGAATTAGCCTGAGTAAGTGTAACCAAGGCTAGGATTAAAGCAGCTGGCAGTGGTCATGCAAAAGCGCTCTGCTATATACAGCTCATGGGGAAGATAAATTGAACTTTGCAGTTGGGGTGAGAACTGCATATGAGATTCTGCAAGGCAAGGCTTGACAACTCACAGGCAAGTTTTCTAATGTCGGAGAAGGGCTCAGATATGTATTATTTTTATCCCTCCTTCTCTTTAAATTACAAAACGTTAATGCTGTAGTTTTCTATATCCATTCTATGTCCAGCGTTTTGGCTTCAAGAATATATATTATGTGGGTGGATAGGTTATGTCTGGACTCTACGGTTAATTCATCAACTCAATCTTTATTTTCAAAGCTAGTGATGAAAAATGTCTGTCTGGTCTAAAATATCCACAGTTATCTGGTTATTTATAATGTTTTAAATTTTACCTTGAAACTGATGTGATGTTTGGGTTTAAAATTTATGACATACCGCCATATTCAGCAGATACTGATTAAAAAACACTGTTAATAAATGAACCCAGAAAAAACATCTGGTGGCTTTTTTAAAATTTGTCTCTGAGCAGATTGAAAATATAAAACGAAAGAAGGCAAATAGTTCATCTTTATTCTAAAGTGAAGAGATGTCTGGAATTAACAAAGACTTCTTGAAACTCAGGTCTTAAAAAAGGAAACATTCTATTTGGAAAATTCTGTCATTATTTACTTACCACGTCCTTCCTTCATGTATAAATATATGTTTTTTTTATAAAATATAAACAGAGATTCTATAAGCAGACTCTTTAGCAGCTGGAAAGAGTCAAGGGCACCAGATTTGTCTGCAACTTGTTTATGAATCAGATTTTCCCGGTTCTTGAGTTTAACTGAATGATTGGGCCATTGATCCAGTTCTGAAGTTAACAGCTCACTGGAGGGGAAGATCATACAAAGCTTGGTGCTTTAGAACACTGGCACATGTTTGTATGGGCTAGTTTTATTGTGTTTTTTAGTGCTTTTATTGTCCTTTTTGGAGGTTTTGCAGATGTAATAACTATAAATTGTTGTTGTATAGAACTGGGCTGCTTTTGTAAATGTTCTGGAATTACACAAGGTTGGTGAAATAATGACAGTATTTTCATTTTCGGGTAAACTATCTCTTTAAAGTGTACACTCAGCGTCTTCTCACTTCAATGTTATTGAAAGGCCTGTGATCGCTGGCAGTCTCTATATTGTGTTAATTTTGTGGTGCTCTGAGCAGAAGGAGGTTATCTGAAGGGCCACACAGACACTCGTGGATGACACAGGCCCTCCTTTAGAACATGTGCTTCAGCCTAGACATTAATTCACCCTCCATTTCCCCTGTGAAGAGCTCAAACACTACGCTACGCTAACATCAAATGGCAAGAATTGGACAGGGATGTGCCTTCTAAAGGAAGTGCTCGTGTCTTTATTGGATTAAAGCTTTCACACAATGTCAGCACTTTGTTTCCAGTGCAGAATGCATGAAAACAAAGATGACACTCATTTAAGGGAACTTGCAGCTCAGTTACTTTATTCTTGCCTCCTCTGCAATGTAATGTGACATCTAAATGCTAGATTTAGGCCTTCTATCATTTATTACGCATACAACATTTGTATTCTGTCACATTGAAACCCTGAGTGTTTGTGGATGGGTGTGTTAATCTCCAGGCGGTCAGAGGAAGATGAAGGTTTTGTAGCAGGAATCAGACATGAGAAATAGATTTTTCTGTTTTCTTGTAATATTCAGAGGTTTGGTCAAGTTCATACTGTACCTCTAATATTGATGTCAGGTGATAAAACGTCAAATTTAAATTTAATCCGTTTAATAAAGTTAATTTAACTTTTTACATTTATTTTAATAAAATAAATTTAATTTCATTTAATAAAGCTCAAATTGTATCCTAGGTTGTTCAGTCTGACATGTTTTCTATATGTGTAGGATGTGCAGAATTACATGTTTTGTGCTTGTCAGTGTATTGCCTGAATGACTAGTCGACTGATAGGTCTTGAATGAAGCAAAATGCAGGGGTCTTGAGACATGTTTTACATGAGTTTGAGTTTGGATTTTTGTCAAGTAGAAATGATTGAGTGTGTTTTGTGTTTAGCCTTCTAACAGGCTATTAATGATTAGCTGCTTTTTCCAAACAAAATTTAAAAAGTAACTAAAATATGAATTCATGGTGTGAAAATATGAATAAAGTATTAAAGTATTATGAATATTGCCTCCTCTAATTGACAATCGATCCGCATGTTCCTTCAGACAGATGCTAGGTGTTCCAATAAATGTTTTTCTTGAAGCTAGACATCATGAGAGAACATGCAGGCACGTGTCTCCAGATCCCTGCAGGACGCCACGATGTATGTGCATTTTGACGTAGTTACTCTGCTTTGCGGTCATATGATTTGATGGTGCATGTGTCGGGATGTTGAGGTGCTTCGGTTAGCCGTCTGTGCTGTCATGTATATCCTGCACTCCAGGATGTTGTCAGGGAGATCATACATCTGTTTCAGTCCATGCAGGAAAAGCTCTTATGTAATTTTGGCATTTAAGCTAATCTTACAGAAGCGTAATCCAAAACTTCATTTATACGTTTAAGTTTTGCTTACATTTTTTGCTGACGTTTTGTTGCTGTTAGGCAACGCAGAGCAAAACTGACCGCATTTACCACGACCGGCAGCATCCTGTGAGAGCAGAGGCATGCGAGGACGTCAAAAAAAGGAAAACCGCCATACCTGTTCCTCTCCATACGTCAGTGACCTTGGCATAATCCTTCTTCTGAAGAAAAACCTCCAGGAGTTTTAGAGGAGAGCAAACTAATCCCCTCTCAGCATATTCAGAGGTTTCTTATTCAGTGCTGTGCAGGAGCTAATCAGAGTAGATCTGTTTTGATATGTAGTAGATAGGGAATCTGTTATGGCTTAGAATTTTATATATTGTAGCAAGCATTTGCAAAGCAAAGCTTGCTGGCACAAGTAGCTTATGGACCTTTGACAGTTGCTGCCTTCCTGTGAATTCTGAGCGATTGCTGGTGATTTGCTGTTTTTTGTAATCTTTATCTTCTTGTGTGTGGAGATTAGGGGTTGAAATCAGCAGTTTAGTGTAGAGTTGTCTAAATCGGTGATATGTTACAATCTTTTACTCTAGTTTCTAGTTCTTCTTTAATGTTAATCTGTGTTGGACTTCTTACAATTATGTTATTTGTTAGTTCTGAGTTAGGATTTTGGTCAAATCACCAGTGCCTTCAACTTGTCACAGAATTGCGGAGTGTTGGGCAGTTTTCCTTATCCCCCCAAAAATCGTATTTACCTACACATTGATTCTTTGAATTTGAATATCGATACAAAATCATGAGATTAAATATCACAATACTGAATACTGAATATATAACCCTTCCCTTTCACACAGACACACACACGCTGCTAGTAATTTAAAATAATGGTCTGCTCTGCCACACTGCATGCAGTCAGTTAGCAGGCATCATAATTTTGCCATGCATACTTATGATTGGTTTTAAGGAAAATTTTTGATGGTCGTTTCCACAGCAACATTCTGTAGGCATAGGCCAGAATGTGTGCAAGCAGATCCTGTAATTACTTATTCTGTTCGAAAACGGATAAATATTATTAAACAGCAAAGGTAATATTTTAAATTGCTTTTTGTTTATCGTATTACTAGTTGCATGTTGCATTGAAATTTACACAAAGACATGCATATTAAATAACCCTGATGCATTTTGCAATATGCATTTTATGAGCCGAAACATTAATTGTAATTGAAACATGTTAAACTTAACAAGCTGTTTTGATTGCCTTGCATCAATTATATTATACAAATTTTATTTTCTCACTTCATACTTTTCCAGCATGTGGTTCTATACAAACTGGACATTTTAAGAAATATCTCCCCTTTCAAAAAAACAAATTACGAGATGCAGATTTTTATGGGAGGGTTTTTGACTTGTTTCATTTAAACAAGATAAATGCTCCAAAAACATTCTATCCAGATTACGGCAGGCAGCAATGTTGTCATGAGAGCACAATGGCCAGGTGGAAGAGAACAAACGCGATAACAGTGCAGAAAAAAGGCAAATTGTGGAAGAGAAGCAGACAGAAGGAGTGGAAGGGAGTGGGTTAGTTGCGCGGGTAACGTCATACTAAGGGAGACACAGGAGCCTGTTGCTATGCCAACGCAGACGGGCCACCGCATCTCAATGCAGACGTCCGCAGCAGGCCTCTCTACGTCAGACGGTGCTGTGGAAATGATGTTGTGCATTAGCATTCTCGGAAAATAAATGTTTACATGCAGCATACGCTCTACTGAAAATACCAGCACCTCTAGGCTAAGGTTGCCCTGTCCGTCGATCTGCACAGTGGGTGCTCATTCCCTCTACCTGTTTCATATTAAAATGTGCATGGCTGGGTGGAAGGTGGGACTTCTCACCGATCCATTACTGTCTATCGTTCCATCTCTCGGTTAAATTAGCTGAATAAATCGTCTCCCTCACAAATTGAAGAGTGAGAGCAAAATTGATGGTTGTGGAAGAGCGACTTTTCATTGGTTGTGATTGAAACGGCTTAATGTAAAAAATCCTTAATGCAACGCAGCATGGCATTAAAATGTAATAGAAGTACGAGACAGAAATCAATTAATATTTAATGATTATTTCTGGCTGTGTGCTTGTTCCTTTTAGTTAAGGCTGTTGAGCGAGAAATATGATTGTAAACACAGTGTAAATGCCTCCATTTCACAGCAGAGCAGCTCCGCAACCTTTTTCTCTGTGCAGACCGTTGTTTAAACATTTGTTAACAAGGTGTGTTGCTCTTTAATTCTCCAGCGGGCTGTGAGCTCCCTCGCTATCTGTTGATGCGGTTGGGGTTTTTCGATTTACTCCATTACTTCCCAGTTTGTAGGTAATTTCATCTTCATTTTTCAAATTTGAGAAGTCGCTGTGGCATGAACTGTTCTGTGAAACAGATGTGACAGTTGACTAGTGACAGATACAATCACGGGAGGGACGTTTTTATGGGCTTTTGTGACTGAAATTAGAATGAATGAGGCAAAAGAACTCCATTTTAGGTGGGAAAGAACTGCTAAAACAGATGCTGAGGAAAGCTGGGATATAAGGTCATTTATAAATAAAAGAAGTGCTCTTTATGTGTCTGAAAGTGTGAGAGGCACATAAATGATGGATTATCTTCAAAGGCTCAATGCTCTTAGCGTATGAGCATCATAACACAAGGTGTCACCTCACTGGACCAGATAACCACTGGATCTGACCACAGATAGACTGATAAAGAGATGAATGGATAGATAGCTTAATGACATCAGAGATGTTAGTATTTATTGATATTCGTGTTTTTGTTTTTCATGGAGCTGCTATAGCAAAAAGTATTGCATAATTATCACTTCAGTTTGAAGAGGCATATTAAATGTTAGAATATTTAAATGAGCTGAGGTAATTTTCACATTGTAAACCTGTTAAGTGTTGTAAAGCATTCATACCAGTCTTGCACAGAGCAGATATCACAGCCATTGTGCTTTCCTTAGATCTTAGTCTCTGTTTATCATTGTTTGCTTGTCCCCTGCGATTTCTCTTTTTCTGTAAGTCCCAACAAAACGCAGCTCTTTTTCTGCTCTCAAGAACCGAACTTTTTTATGTCGTCCTTTCATTTGTGATTTTTCTTATGGAATCGGCTGCACAATGACTAGTTACTCCCTGTTACAATTATCTATTCTACAGCTGCGTTATCTCCCTAATAGAGTGCAGCATTCGCAATAGAAGCGGCAAGGCCAATGACGTTACCGCGGTAATTGTCAGGGAATCACACAGGAACATCAGGGAGAACAATGCTGTCGTAACTCCGCTCTCTATAATCACCGTTTTCCTTTGTTTCCCAGAAATGAAACGCATAGGCAATGAGAGCTTGAACCCAGGCCTGTCTCTTTAAATATGAAATTGTTTTTTCCATGCCGTTCCTCTGAGGTGCATTTCGGAATTTAGAGGAAATGTTCTTGCTTTTCAATTAAATATGCCTTGAATGCACTTCAGTTCACCAGAGAACATTCAGCTAATTTGACACAATCTGTGTGATTCCTAAAGGTAATCATATTCTCTACTAAATGAATTAAGTCAGTAAAGTATAAATGGAGTAATGGTGTGTTTTTGTGAAGTTCCCTGCTGGTACTGTTTTTAGTCTTAAAATTCTGCATGCATGAGCTTGTGGTAAAATACCTTCAGTCTGCTTTGCTTTCATGTTAGCGCTTTTGCTCAGAAAAGTACAAATTCAGTCGTGGTGGCTTCCTATAAGACTGACCGTGACTTTGTTGGCCCTTGTCTGGATTTGCAAAGCAATTTCTGATTGTCTTCTAAATTTCTGCACGGCTCTCTGTCGCATTAGCTGGAGTAAACAGCAGCAACTGCGCCGTGATTACAAGAACGCAAACTGCCGGGTAATGGCTCCCGCTTTGGTGTGTGTAATTGATTGGTATTGAGCTGTCAAGCAGCATACATTATTACAGCGCTGAAATCAACTTTCAAGCATGTCTAGTAGGAAGACAATCAAGTGTCTATGGTGGGTTACCTACAGCAGCCTCTGGACGCTTGATCCCTTGCCCTGCTGGCTTTTATGAGACATACCCTCAGCGCTTTCCTATCTCTCTTTGCTGTTTTATGAGACTGTGGCTTTCAAATGCAACATTTATGGTTGTTACTGTTATAGTATAAAAACGTATGATCTAAGGAATGCTATCTGCCAAACACTAAATATGTGCTCCATTTGGAGAAAAAGCATTTTCGTAAGCAAGTGCCTTTTTGGTGCTTGTGCCAATTGAAATGCTTTTTTCCTCCCCTTCCTCCCCTCTTCCTCTCCCCCCTTCCTCTCCCCCACCCCACCCCAACACCTCTTATTACCCTCCCCCGAAGAAGTGTGTGTTTATTTTACCTTCCTTTTTTCTTTTGGTTTCCTTTGAATTTGGCATCCATGTTTGCCTCAGGATGTCTGTCACAAACTGCAGTCAAACGTTGTGACAATGCTTTTCCTTTCCGCCCGTGCCTTTTTTATGACCCTCTTATTTCTTTTTCCCTTTTTCCTGTTTCTTTCCCTCAAGGTCTGGCGCACCTGACGTTAAAGAGCCAAGGTATGGGGCCTTTTCCCATTTTTCTTTTTTTGATTTCCTCCCACTTCCCCCCTTTCCGTACCTAACCCTTGCTTCCACGACCCATCGAATCAAAAACGAGGTTACTTCCTTTTGCCCCCTTTTTCTGCCATTGATTTGTCCCGTTGGTTTTCGTGACCCTTTCATTCTCTGCTATCTGTGTGTTCTTCATGTTCGTCTTCTCACCCCTGTCCTGTCCACTGGCCCAGCCCCCGGAGCAGCTCCTCTGACGGCCATTCCAGCAGCAGGTAAAACTCTTATGCTCTCCCTCACATGTTTGTTTTGGTCCTGGTGTTGTGCGGTCACAAGCCGTACCCAGAATGCACAGAGCCAGTGCTCTGCTGTCATTCTAGCTGTTTGGCTCGATCAAATAAAAAAGTAAATAGTGATGGATTTTCTTCTTTTTTTCTTTATTTTCCTTCGACTTTATTATGGGTGTGTACTTGAAATGCAAATAATGTACCGTTTGAAACATTCCTTGTCTTCTTTCAGCCGAAGCGTCTCATTGTAGCGTCTGATAACTGTCATTACACTATCTATTATACACTTCACATTCTTTTATCAGCATGTACTCTGAATTGCAGGGTAGTCAGGCTAAGCCTTAAAACTACAATTATTTTTATAAGAGTAGCCTAGCGTGGCACCGTTTGAAATGCAAAAAACACTTCAGTCAGACTTATTTATCTAGCAAATTTAGACGCCGCACACTCTCTGTCTGCAGCTATAACAGAAGGCAGCTTGATTCCGTAACTGACCTGTCAATCTTAATTACTTCTAGTGATTACAGGCGTGTGAAAGATAAGCAGAGTTCCCTAATTGCATGATTTGCTAATGAATGGTTCATGAAACTCATACAAGGATGTATGTCTTCATCAGAACGCTTCCACTCGTTGGCGTACATTGTCATTTGATCTGATAGTTTTACAGAGGATTTAGAAGAGAATATATGTTTCAGACGGAAAAATAATGTGCGGTATTCAAAAGCTGCGCGTAATCATTTGTAATAGTGTAACATTTTTCTCAAAGCCTGACTGACTCAGCTGGAAACCTATATTTTGAGTATTTGAGTTTGTAATCTGGTGTAATGTATTGTGTTTACCTACTGAGCATGCCTTAACTGGGGATGGACTTTTTTAGTTGTTTTGTTTTCTGGAGTATTCTACAGATATTTTATTACAAATTCTACAGATAGTTTGCTTTCCGCATTTTTTGCGCTATTGTTACAGTATTTTTTAGCATCTCGTTTATTGCAGATTATCAAAAATGCCAAAGACTCTGGCCAATCAAAGACAGAGCACCACCTCTGTTCTTCCCTTAGATTACCGTAATTTTCTTAATAAGCATGCACCACTTTATTTCTTGTAAGTGGCTTAACCATGTATTTTCAAACTGAGTGTTGGCTTTTTAATACAGTGTGTCAAGTTAAAACATTCTATCAAAAAAACTGTCTAAAATCCCCATCTTAGACCCTGTATTATGTTTCATTCAGCTGTGCTCGTTCTGTCTGTTTGAAAGGTAGAACGCACCCTATGTGTGACTGATTGAGAACGCTCTACATAGGCAGCAACCGTGCACAGGACACGACTCATTTTATTACAATCGCGTATGTGTGTCACTAAGATAACGATGTGATACTCAAATCAGCATAAAAATGCATACAATTTTTCAAAAGAAGGTATCATAATTATGCTGCCTACCTTTTGAAACAGTCTTTGAGGCGGGTGTGCACCTTTTGTGCCTTAAAACGTTGCCTACGCTCGGCAGGTTTTGAAGCAGAGCGATGGATTGCAGTACAAGCGTCTCTCAAGAACAGGCTCACTGCCTACCTGGAGTAATTTGACCCCAGTAGTAGCCAGGTTCTCATATTATCCAGATGAACTGCACAGCACTTCTTTTTTTCAAAGGATTAAAGCGTTTCGTTGGCCCTGAAGTAAGCTGAGGTCAAGACGAAAGTGAGTAGAGAAAGAAGACTCTGTCCCTGTGGGCTCTGATGTGTAATAGAGACTTTTAATTACAGTGTGGGCAGGAGGAGTTCGACCCATCTTGTTAATTATTAGCTACTAATGAGTAACCTTAATTACTAGCAAAGATGCAGGACAGTAGTAATCTTCAGTAGACTTTATTTACCCTGCACCTTTAAAGAAGTAGTTCACCCAAAAACTTACAATTAGCTACCTACCCTCATGTTGTTGCAAACTCGTATGCTGTTATTTTCCTATAGAACAAAAGAAGAACGGTACACAAAATGGTACAAAAATTGAGAATTTAAAAAAATTCTTTGACAGTTTGTGGTGACCAGTTTCTAAAGCTACTGTACAAACACAGTAAAAGAAGTGCATACTAGGTTGGTTTGTTGAGTGTGCATTATTTTAGCATTAAAAATCACAACAGTCAGGAAGATGAAACTGAATATACTGGTATATACTGGACATATACCACAAAGATGGTTACACTGAAACTGACCCACCAAATTGTTTTAAAGCATGAACTTCATTGGTTCTTATGTGCCTTGTCATGTGACCAAACATTTGGACACCAAACCCGCACCATATTTTACATGAGAACTGCAGAAAACTTGCAAAATTTGCTTTGAGACTTCAGAAGACATAATATGGCACTATATGCAATATAGTGCAAGTCATAAGAGCTTTCATAGTGCTTTAACTGTCTGACCTTTTTGACAGATCGGTCACAATGCGTGTGGTGGTATGAAAAACATTTTGTGTTCCACAGAAAACAGCCTACAGGTTCAGAATGACATGAGGGTGAGCTGCTCCTTTAACCATTAAAAGCAAAAAAGGAGAAACTAGCAGCCTTTTTGAACTATCTGAGAATGAGAGTATCAGATGACCCAGCATGATGTCTTCACTTCCAGCTTTTGTCTTTGTGATGGAGCTCCGTACACTAATGCAGCCCATACCACTGCTGTAAGGAGAGGGCTCATTTTTCTCATTTTGGCCTCTGGTTGTGCTTGCAGATCAAACGTGCCAAGATTGATCAGTTGGAGAGAAAAAAGGGGCTTATTTTTCATCACCTTTTTCGGGGGTTTCATATTGACTACGAAAACTACAGCGAGTTTAGATGCCAGTTTTGATATGTATCGCTTCCACACAAAAATTTGGAACTGGTGGTTGCCAAGGAGAACTTCATCAACAGTTCTATATACCTTTAAAACGCGCAGCTCTCCGCATGACGCATAACGACTGTTCTGATTGGTCAGTCAAAGCATTTTGCGGCCACATATTTATGTATAATGATTTCTATACTGTATACACGACTTTGTCTAGGAGACAAATTTACCTGTGCTGGTTTAATGCCTTTCTTATTTACTGTGTCCCTTCTCTATTACATAAATATAAATACAGTAATTTATTTGATTGGTAAAAAGCCATAATAAGAAGGACAATATACAATAAGCTGGTTATTACTGCAAAATACAATACTTCTTATTGTATTGTACTCCTTATTCCCCAATAAATGACTATTATTATCACTTGTCAATGCAGCATACATAAATTAGCAGATATACAGTATATTCATTTTAGACAAAGAACAGTTTACTTGTTCTCTGTCTTTACAATTCGTTGGTACTAGTATTGCTGCATTGTTTTACCTAAAATTAACTGTGTACTAATACACATTGATAAATGAAAAGATTGATGTGTTGGAACAGCTCCAAGTACATGTTCCATTATCAGAGGTCTATTCAACACAAAATGAACATATGGAAAGAGTTTTTTTCACAGCTTTTCTTTCACTGTTCGTGAAATTTCCCTACAAGAAACTAACGGTAACCTTATTCAATGTGTCTGTTCACCCAAAAACTAGAGTAATGAACAGAAGCTGCTAATTGGGAAGAAAATGTTTCAGTAAACAGTAATGTGTCATGGTTTCAACAATTTTCCAGCGATGTTGAGATTTCCGGCTGCTTTCCTCGAGTCATTGCGCTTTAATGGCGCCTTGATTCAACTCTAGACACTTTGTGATGAGTTCCCATCCCTTCAATCAAAACATTTCTAATTCAGCACAGCAAAATGTCACCCAGAGCGAGAGCTGCGTGCCCACTCTTATGACAGGCAGCTATGTAGAGAGCTTTTATTTGAAAATAATCATATTTGTCAGCTAGTGGTTATGTTTAAGCTGTTTTTTCTTCCCTTTTTTGATGCCAATTTTGATCCGCCAAGTTGACAAAAATATGTACTACAAATTTTCGAATATACACACAGTGGGGTCCAAAAGTCTTAAATAGTAAAACAAATGCCTCTGTTTTGAATTCATTTACAATTTTTATAATTTGCAGATTTGCTTACAAATAATGACTTAAATACAGAGCAAAATGCCATAGCTAAAGAAAACAATAACTTGTGTTTATCTACCTGTAGCCCTAAGTAACTAACTAACTTTTGAATCGCACTGTGTGTATGTTTATACACTTCCTATACAATTCCTAACAATAATGGATATGTAGTCACAGACCATATTTACAGAGATATATTTTTTGTTTTAGAGGGTCAATTTACTGTTTCTTTTACAACATGTGCCCTCTTTATGCAAGTCTTAGCAGTATTTTGTTGTTGCCAACTGGACTGGAGTAAGGTTATTTATCATTTCCCAGGGCCCCAGCAAAGTAAAACACTTTTATTTGAAGTAAGGAAAATATGACCTTTTTTTTAAAAGATTGTTTGTAATTTAATAACCTTTAAACAATGTGCTAAAGGTGTTCCAATAGAAGTTGTGAGTTGTTCTTAAAGAGATCAGAAGTGAAAAAGAAATCTGCCAACATTTTTCTCTGTCATGGATGTTTATATCAACATGAGAATTGATTAAATGATTACAGAATTTTTATTTTTGGGTGGACTATCCTTATAACAACCACTCTCCCCTGCCCCACTGTTTCTGCTGGGCCACCTTTAACACATTAGTAAAGGTTATTTAAGGTTTATTTGCATTGATTCTGGTAATTCATTCCCTTCATTTGTAGTAATGACTACAATCTCCCCTCCTAGATCTCCAGTAATTTAGTCATGCCGCCGTTTCCGCTTTTCCAGTTGTTAGGGCTGTGATTGTTTTTTGTACAATGCATAGTGAAGTGTTCCACTCTGAGTATTTGAGTGACCCATAGAGCTTGTGGGCTGCTGAGAGAACATCTGCTTTCACTGATAGCAAGATCTGCAGGAGCATATGGAACACCCAGCCCATAACTGCGTGTGAGGGGCCCACACAGGATTATTATTAGGTGTTTATTTGATTTATTTATTTATTTTCTGAAGGTATTATTTTAGCAACAAAATGTTTCAGTGCATGATAAATAGCATTATTATGAAAAAAAATAATTTAGAGAAACGAATTCATACAGTTTCTTTTCGTTGTTTAACATTTATATTAGTCAAATTAAAAAAGACAATATTGTCAGTGTAACAACATTAATATGATGAAACGTTTTACTGAATCTAATGTAGGGGAGATGAGGACTAAGATCATACATGCAAAGTTCTGACTACAAATTGATATTAAACATTTCAAACATTACTGTTTAGGGAAAAAGACAGCGCTGATTCTTACTGAGCATTTTGTAAATATAATCAAATGTAAATACCCTTGTAGTTGACCTTTGATTTGACCCCCAATGTATCCCTGTTTGTTTAACTAGATGTTTAAATAAAACAGAAAAGAAAACACACAAATAAACAAGCTTAACCTTTGTGACAACCTTCTAATGTGACAAATATCCCTAGCATTTACTAAAACCTTATTTAGAGACATGAGTAGCACTTAATACAGTTTATCACTTATTAATACTCAAAATAGGGTATAATAGGATCAATATGCACGTCTTACATTTGGATTTTGAAATTGGTCATTTGGATTGAAATTATTTAGGAGCAGAGAGAACTTAAGGAGACATTATTAATTTAAGCCGGTCTACTTTTCCTCATGATTTTTTAAAATATTGGTCATACACTTAGAAGTGTTTGATTAAGACATAAAATGCATTGAATTTCACTTAGGGTGGTTTTCTCAAGAACGACAGCTCTTCTGCTCACCACTGCTCAGAATTCAGCTCATTTCCTCAGAATTACAGCAGCTTCTGCTGCCAGTGGAAACACGGCACTTTTATATTCATAGTTTGCAAACAGAACAAAATGAATTCTTTCAATGTGAGTAATGTGGTATGTAAATTAGTCATATTTTATATTTCAGTAAAAGAGCTATTCTGTACCGTAGGCATTGTCTCAGTGGGCACCGCTATTTATACGGTAATATACTGTAAACGTATATATTTTTTTGTCTTTTTTGGACGATGAATAAGACTCACAATCCAGCACGATTTAATTTCTTTATTTTTAACTCAACCTCATTAATTTTCCTTTGTGCATAGAAAACAACTGTGCAGAATGTCTGACTGCTCATTTTAACTGCCTGTTATTCATATTCTTTCCTGTAAATCAATATGCAAGTCAGTTAGAATAAATCTCCATTGGATCCGCTGTGCGTCTCGAGATATTAACAGTTTACTTTCTGTTAGGACCAAAAGTGTGACTAGATGGCACAATGAGCTAAGTTTCGGTTTTCTGCATCCTTTATCTTTTAACCAAGTTCTGCAACATTGCCTCTGACTTTGTACTTTTGACTTCTTTTCCACAGGTGATCCAGAATCAGGTAGGAATCTTTTCTTATTCGCCTCAATTTTTATAATACAATCTCAACCCTCATCCCCCGAGAGAGCACATGGCTGCTGAAAGCTTTTTGATATGCATGTTCTCTTTAAGCATAGCTACTTGGGCCTGGATGTGGTGTTCAGCCTATATGGGTTTATAGCTGAAGATACATTTTGTAAGCAGTTTTGATTGTAGCCAGTCAGAGACATATGGCTTGTCATTAACATTTGCAGTCACTTTTGTTTGTCACTTTTTTGTCTTTGCCGCAGTTGTTTTTTTGGGGGAAATGCTGACTGCATGGTTGCTCTTGTGAATTGAATAGTAACGTCGCACATCGTCTTTATCTATGCATTACATCAGAACAGACAGCTAGAGTGGCCAGGAAGCTTTGAAGTGCTTTGAAAGCTTTTATAAGTTCCACTGCTCTTACACACGTTACCCTTTAGACAACGGCACAAAAAATGTATTTGAGGTGATTGACGCAAACGCAGCTCCTTTCCACCTTGAAATAACCACATTTACAACCCGAGGAAAATACTCCATTGAATTTCGACATGCTGTATCTGGGAGCTTAGTCACATTCTCTCGCTCGGCTCCTGTTTAATTAGAGAACTGTATCACAGATCTAAACTTACCGTATCCTCCCCGCCAGGTGACTTAAGATGAAAGACTAGCCATTTTATTAAATCATATTTTCAGTGATTTGACTACTATTTCCAAGGGACGTATTAGCTATTAGCCACAGCAGTTATCATGAACGCAAATGCACACACTCTGAAGTGCCATGTTATTGCAACTTAAAGAACAGCAATTTCAGCCCTGAAATTTGTAAGGTGGATCGCATTGTACTGTATAGTTAATTTGAATTAGAATTCTGTTCTGAGTTTTATTGGCTTAGTAGGTTCCATCTGTCTGTCCTTCTGTCTGTCTGCAAGATTTTCTTTATATAAACAACTGGTAGGAGGAGGAGATGCAATAACCTTAGATGACTTAAACAAGCGCTATTTTCAGCAAAAATTAAGCGAGACATCATCACAGATTTTAAAAGGTGCTGACAGTTAATCACAGATTTTTAGGGTGTTGAGATGAAAGACAGTGTGTTGACACTGCCCTAAATAGAGTCTAGCAACACGTATAGAGTGCTACGTAATGATATATAGAGTAGCTGTATACAGGTGTTTCGCATCATAGTCGTTACTATATTGTGTATTTGAACACGGCTGCAGTGTTGTATTTACCAATCAAAATCCAGGACCAGAACCATCTTAGGATAATAGGATGTACAGCGCAATATACTCCTATCAGATATTTCACCAATAGTTAGTTTATATTTTATCTATCTATGGTAAGTAAGGAATTCATTAACCTCTAACACCTTCACAAACTGTAAACAAGAGCTTAAAAGCATTTTAGTTTCTGTTACTAAATGTGTGTTATTGCTTAATGTTTTGAGATGGCCCACAAGTCATTTTCTGTATGTATAAGCTCTGGTATACTTGTCCATCTGCTCCAATTAGCTGTCACACTCTGCATTCACCTCTCAGCTTCCTCTCTGGCTCAAATTCGAGGCTTTAATATGTTTTTCATCTCTTTAGAGAGTGTATTCCAGATAGAGTGAGAGAGAGCAAGGTGGGGGCTTAGGCAGTAATATGTTATTGGGGGTGGGGGGGTCTTATCGTCTTGCAGTTGGAGTGGAATAATGAAAAGAGAACTTTGTTTTTAATTAAAGCGGGACCTTTGGGCATGATTAAGGGGCTAGTGATTAATCACCTCTCTGGTCCAGTGAAGGCAGTGCAGGTCGGGCCTAAAGCCTGAGAACAGAAATGATCTGCTCATGAACCCTCCAGAGAGGAACCTGTGGTAGGACCACGACACAACGGGACCCATCTCTGCCTTTTTACATACGGATGTAGAGCTGGTATGATATTTTTGGACTGGATTTCCGCAATTGAAAGGTCAGCATTGTAAGGGGATACAAGCACGCGTGTCGGAGGTGCTGTCGCACACAGGGCGGCTAGCAGGGACGGTCATATATCATGCCGAGTTTAGTGGCAAAGCGGAACAGCTGACTCGATTTTAACATCCGTTTTTATGTTCACGAGTAATGTCTGCGTTTGAAACGATAAGCCTGACCTGGTTAATGCTGATTGTTAATAATATATCTTAGCAGTATTTCAGTCCCACATAAAATATAAACGCTGTTCACAGACACACACACACACAAAAGAGAAAAATTTACGGTCTAAATAATGACACAGGCCCCAAACTTAGCTAATAAGTAATTGTGAAACATATAATAGCTTTGTAATAAAATACAAAGCTATATCGTGTCCTTGACGTGGCCTTGGCATTCAACAGTGAGAAGCAGGAACAGAAAAAAAACATAATTTTTTTAAGTGCTTATTTCACAGGGAGCTTTTCACTGCTGTATCTCCTTCACATGTTTTATATTTTCTTTTTTGTCTCAGTTCTCAGTCTCTCTCTCCCCCACTTTTGTCCTTCTCCTATTCGCACATTTGTCAACAAGCAGCAAAAACAGCAGCGCAAACATCCACGCCTATTTACCGTAATCAGATTGTTAACTTGCGGGTATTTGAAGTATGCAGCTGCCCCCCTCTGTTGGCAAGATCTTATCACAGTAGTAAATATCACAAAGACACAATCCCTTCACCCATTCTGCAGTGACTCACCTGAGACTCTGGGTGCCTTGATTGTAAAGCCATGTGCTGAATACTAAACAGAAACTAACAAAACACAGGCATGAGTTTTATAAGAGACCTCTCTGACTTCACCTCCATGGGGGTCCTGGACCCGAAGCTGTTGTCGCCGGGGCGAGTAAAACCTGCCTGCATTTTTAAAAGCGAATTAATGCAAGGAAATCTCTGTGCCTCATTCCTCCCCAGATCTCATCCGTGTAAAAATCCAAGCCAAAGTTGCTGGCAAGGTCAGGGCTCAGAGCTAGTCCAGAACCTAATCTACAAAAAGCGAACCCATTTCAGGCGAGCTGTACCATTTCTCCATTCAGGGGATCTGGGGAAAAAAGGTTGCTCTCTTTTATGTGACCTTGAAACCTTTTTTTTGAGCCATTTGTTATATGATTAACCCTTACCTTGCTGATGAGGCTTCCCTACATTCTAGAGCAGCAGGTGATGGTGACGCTGCTATTGGTTGTGGTTGTTTAGAGCACCCTGTAGTGTTTTCTCAGAGATCACCTCCCGTGGAGGACATTAATCAATGCAGACGTAACCAACCATCACAATCTTTGAAAAGGTCACCTGATTGGCTGCCTTGCTTGGTGACAATCATAGTGCCAGCTTTGCTAAGAACTATTTATGGGGGTAGATGCATGAATAGTTGAGAAATCTCAACTATTGTTAATCTTAATAAAATCAAAAAATTATATTTTGCATGAATAAAATGAAAGTCTGAGAACCCTGCTTTTGTTCATGTTGAGATTTTTTTTTTTAGTTTTATTATTTGTGTTATGTTACTTTAATGTCTAATTTTTGCATTTATGTTGTTTTGCCAGAATTTTTCTTTCTGAGGAACCAATTATCATTTTCCTAGCAACTGATTTTCTTTGAGGGTTTTATTTGCTTAAAAAGATTTTAAAGAGAGCATTTTCGCTCTTGCTTGTCCATGTAACCCTTTAATACATGAGTTATTATATCACAAAGGAAAAATTTTAATCATACAGTTCACTTTTGCTTCAGAACAAGAATTGAAATCCCAATCTGTCCACTGCAACAAAAGACAACAAATAAATAACCAAGAAAATAAAGTAAATAACCTAGAAGAGCTACACTGCTTTTATCCGACATGTTGAATTTATGTTGTCATAAATAAAAACATAATATCACATAAAGAGCATAGCCATGTAGAGTTATGGGTAAGGATCAAAGGTCAAACCGTGCTTGTTCGGATGTAGCATCACGGTCTTAAAGGCTTAAATGACTGTATCTGTCCAGTGTAATGGACATCATGAAATCAGAGAGTGCAATGAATGCAGCATAGGAGAGGAGGGAAATGCTTCATAATGTTTTCATAATGTGAAATTTGTTTCTCCAGCCATTTAATGAATAAGTGGAGACCTACCGCGAGACTGTGAGGGAGTCATGATTCACTTCAGACGGGCTCATTGTGTTGGTTATTTTGCCCATTGATTACTGTTAGTGTGGGCTGAGAACACTCAACACATGCCTGCCTCAGTCAGAAACAATATAGATAAATGCTTATTTCCTCTTTGATTTCACATTACAGATCAAGCCCGTTTGATTTAGCATTTCTTCCTGGTTAATTGTTTTACAGAATTTGGTTCTTATTTGGTTTTTATTGATATGGATAGCAAAGAGAGACATGACAGAAAGTTCTGCAAGTAAGATTCAGACTCCCATTGCCTATATGTCCATCACAGCTTAATGTGTTGGAGCCTGTGCTTCCAATGAGGCCATATAAGCTAATACACACAAGAGTACCTGGGATCACTTTCTTTGTAATTAAACTGGTGTTAATTGCAGAATTACATGAATATTTTTTACATTACAATATACACACTATTATGATTACTGTATATAGGGAATATATACAGTAATCATATAATAGAAGAGTATATTATTACTGTACAATATGATTGTAGAAGAAGAAAATACTATGATTATACAAAAATTAATATTATGGTTATTTTATTGACTGTTATATAATATTATTATCTTTTTATAGAATAGTGTTTTGTATTATATTGTCAGTATGACATTATTTGTAATCAATTAGTTGCAATTAGATCAAATAGTCTCGATCAAGAAATGATGTAATAATCGAAACAGGACTAATTACAAACAATCAACAGCTTGGTGTACTGTAGAAAAGCCTTGAGAAGTCACCCTACAATCTCCGTATGTAACTTAAAAATACACACAGGCTTCATCTGCTGTGTGATGTTGCCCCTATCAAAAAGCAAAGAAAAATCTTGAGATCAAATGCAGTGTTTTTAGTTGTTGTGCAGTTTTTATTTAGTTTGTGTGTTATAATGAGTGCAGATCCACTGACATACAGCTGCAGTTTGGGTTCATTAAAACAGTAAGTTAAATTAGGGTGGATTAGAACCCAGAAGCCACATACAAAATTCCCCATCTTGGAGTGGAAGATGTACGAATAAGTTATGAAATGAAATATGTCACACATTTCTTTGGCACTTAAAATGGTCAGCAAGAATTATTGCTCACTCGAAACACTGTGTAGCAAGTTAATAAGTACTTTAAAATAGCAACTTGATATGCTATTCTTTATTATGTAATTCATTTACGGACATTTGTACTCTTAAAGGGATTTTTAGGCCCAAAATAATTTTTTTCAAATCTTTTTTGACTTTTTACTTCTAAGAAACACAAAAATGAATATTTTTGGTTACCAAACAACAATGGCATCAATTGACTTCTATACACAAAACCACAGAGACATTTGTCAAAATATTTTCTTTTGTGTTCCACAGGAGAAACAATATCATACATGTTTGCAATGATTTTAGGGTGAGTAAATGATGGAAACATGTACATTATTCATTTTTGGGTGAACTATCCCTCTTAATGTTACTGATATTATTTCATTGTTGGCTTGGAAACAAGCAAACTCTCAAACCTGTAAATTATAATTTTAAATTATTTGCGCATAGCCCCCCATGACAGAAAGGAAGTGACACCCATGTACACACATTCTCCCACACTCACACATACAAATGGTTGTGTTTGAGTTGTGGTGCCTGCTAATGACATGAGCAAACGTGTCTCCTGTGGGGTCTGAAATCTCCCTGTTTCATCTCTTGGCTCTCATCGCGCTGCCACATCTGAGTCAGTCTGATGTTTGTTCCTGTGGTGGAGATGACATTTGGTGGAAAACTGCTGCCATCTTATCAGGCAGACAAGATCTCCTAACACATCACTGTGCATAATACTGAAGCTGTCAATATATTTTGGTTTACTAACATGTTTTCTTGATTGGCTAGTACTGTATGTTAGTTGAAAGGCTTGGAGATTCATCACGGAATGCCTCATATTCAGGCCCACATGGAAAACTCCCAGTTTCCCCTACCAATATGAATGCAGTATTCTCAGCTCCACTTAAAGGGATAGGTTACCAAATTAATGATTTTATCATTTAATCAACCTAATGTTAATCCAAACTAGGGGTGCATCAGTAGTGATCACCATGATTATAATTAGCGTGAATATTGATATTGTGTAAATACTGCACATACAATAATATCATAAATAATTCTGTGCCAGTATTTGTTTGACACTCCAACACAGTAGGTGGTGCTATTGCACCTATTAAACAAATAAACAATGGTTTCAAATCTCTCTGTGCCACCTTGCACTCGTATTTTGAGTGTGATTCATTTGCCAAAAACACATAGACAAAATAAAACATGATTATGACTAATATATTATTTATTTAGTTATTTTTATAAATTTTAGATACTGCAATAATATTGTTATCATGATTTTTTTGGCCTCAATAATCTTGTAGTTAAAATCAGATTTTGTGACAGCCCTATTCCAAACCTGTGCGACTTTTTCATCTGTGGAACACAAAAGGGGGTGCTAATGCTAGTATCAGAATTCTATTGATTGACATTCTCAGGCTCTATTCACTTTAATTGTATGTGTTGCCATGCTTTTAAATTTCTCCTCTTGTGCTCTGTAAAAGTCACCAGTCTACAGGTTCTATCTGCTCGTATTTCACACAATAATTATGAAGTATTGATCATGACTGCATTGATATTCTATGTAGCACCATAGATTTCCACTGTGATGTGCCGGTAATACAACAATCGCCCGCACTTCGTTTTAGCCAGTTGTGTTGCATCTCCACTGGCCACGTTTAGTCTGCCATGATCAGAAATTCCATTTACCCCCCAACACCTCTGGAAAGCTTGTTTTTTCCCAGAGTGCCTCTGCCAGTCACGAAATCTCTTTAGCTTTCTGCAGTGATGACAAGTTCAGAGGACACAACCACAAACACCTGCCCCCTCTTTTAGACTCGCGCACACACTCTTAAGTGAAAGCCTCACCATGACCATTGATTTTCAGTCATAACTCCTCACTGCTGTGGTAGAAATGACCTAAAGTCTGTCGATACACGTATGTTAAGATTACATGCCTGCAGATGGCAGACTGGCGTGTGATTTTCATGCTCTATGTATGTATAGATCACTATTCCTGTTTTCCAGTGTTTTAAACTGACAAACAGCAAGCGGTAGCAGTCCATCTGAATAAAAATAATTGTACAGGTTGTTCTCTTTCGACAGATAATGATGTTCCCTCGAGGCTGCGATCATGAGAATCTTTCTCCTCCCTGCGAAATATGCTCATGCGATGATAATGATGGCTTGTTGATTGAAGCTCCCCAGGAGAAAGCCACATGATAGTGCTGGAATATTGCAAGAACGGAATATTGTCCTTGCCTGTGTTTTAATCACAACACTATTATTGGTGGGAAAAATCAAAGGTTGCCAAAGCAGTTTGTATTGTGGATGTGTTGTATTGGAAGCATTTCAAATTTGGCCTTTATTTTCTTTTTTTATTATTAACTTGTATTTATGAGAGTCCCGCAATCTGGGACAGGGATTATTTTTTTCTCGCAGTGAGATCCAGATCCAGTGATCCAGATCCAGAACCTATTTGCAAGTCTATATGTTGCATTACAGTGGGAAGATGAATAGCTTTGAAGCTACAGGCTTTACCCAGATTGCTTAGCAATGCATATGGAACAAATATTTTGAATGTCTATTGACTGTGCAGCACAAAATCTGAGAGAGCAGGATGCAAATTTACAACTGGAGACTTTTATTTGTAGGATTCTTTATATTTAATACTTAATATTTATTTATATATTTATTTTATACAAACAGTTTTTGTCACCATCAATCACCATCAGATTTTGGCTGGTTATAAAAATCCTTTTTCAAGTTAATTGCAATATTTTTTCTGCAGTCTGCTATAGTAATCTCAAGATCTATCTTAGTGGATTTTTGTGAAGATTTTTGTGAACTTTTCTATGAAACACTATTTGTTGTGTTTGTCACGTCCTGCCGAGTCTGTGGTGTTGACCCATATTGAGTTATTGAAAAGGCAAAAACATGCATTTTGTGAGAAAACAGAAACAGCAGGAGATTGCACTCAAACACAGGTGAACATCTCTGAGCAAATCAATCAATCAAAAAAGTTTTTCTGCTTTTGTAGTTTGATGTGTTCAATTACTGTTAGGTTTATTATTTAAGATGATGTCATGAATCAGGGACATATTAAAAAAACTATTAAAGAAATAAACTCAGATCTGAAGTAAATTCAGGTCAAGATTAATCTTCGGTATGATTTTCATGCACATTTAAATAGAGGTGTGTTTTTATAAATTGTTGTGAGTTCTTTGATCAGATTGCTGGCAACCCAAAGTCTCTCAGCAGATCTCAATATGGTGACATGCTGTTTGTATGAAAACACCCCCGCCTTTCTCCACCGAGGGCAGATTTTATCTGTGAAATCCAGCATAGCAGACTGGCCTGTGGGTGCCTTTAATATTTTTCAGATGAGGTTTAATGACACCCGAGGACTGCCGAAAAGAATGCATATTCAGAGAAGACCAGCGAAAGTTGGCATTGAACACAGCGTTGTCGTATTCCTCTGGGGAAACTTGCGTTCATTTATTTATGCTCTATTTCTTGTGCAAATCAATTAAGTTCATATGCGTTCATATGCATCACGTCGAGTTAGCACTTAAACATGCCATTATTATAAATATAGATTCTGCCCTCTGCGTGCGAGCAGTTGAATGAGGCACATTGCAGAAGATTTTCATTATGTTTGAAATCACAAAACAAATATTGCAGTCTACATATAGTTTTATTGTTGTTGATTTAGCTTGCCATAAATGCCAGTGTCCCTCGACACACATTACTGTTGCTCTTGGTATCATCTTCCATCACTATTCAGGAGGAAATAGCACTGTTAACTCCAATAGATATGGCTCCCTCCACTCTCTCACCCGCTCTCCCTCTCTCTTCCTTGTGCAGCCATGTTTAATCTGCAAAGCAAATGGCTTCGGCTGCTGCAGGGCCCGAACTTAATCAGCTGTTGATATTTCTCTCCGAGAGACGCTCGCTTTCCTCAACCATCACAGACAAACCCACCTGTCAGGAAAGCCGACACATATTCACTCGCAGTCACACATGACATTATAAATGAGTTCTGTGTCATATCTGTCTCTGTTGTCTCATAAAAAACAGCGAGGTTTGGGCTTGTGTGTCTTTAATTGGACAAGCCTGCTTCAGATGGGCACTTTGAGCTCAGCCGGGCAGAGAGGTGGAGGCCTTGATGAGAGCTGGGAAATGGCTTCAGATGCTGCATCCTTGGAAGAAGACACAGTTTTCTGGAATAATAACACTCAAGATTACGTTTGGCTTCCCATTATTTCCTACTGTGCAGCATTCAGTCTGTCTTTACCCCCTGGACTGTCTTTGCCTCGCAGTGGCGACCTGCTTATTTATTGGGACTTTGTCATCGTTGTTTTCAATTGCTTTTATTTTCTTTTTATTCACTTTTTCTTTGTCAGTTCCCAATTTGATACACCCAAATTGTGCCACAATCACTGCCGCATGTGGTGTTTTAACGTGCAGTAACCACAGTAAGAAGGATTTGATTGTAACATTTGATGTAGAGGTGTAAATCTTTAGGTACCTTGCGATTACATATAGAGGTAACAATTTACCGTCCAATTTAAAAGTGACTCTCGATTCATCTAAATTTTTCAGCAACAATGAAGGGATGCAAATAGGAAATTGTGTGTAAAGGCTTCTGCATAAATGCTGTGTTAAAATATGCTCGCTCTGATCCACAAATAGAAGTGGATTAAGAGGGTATAGTAACCTGGTACCAGTGGATTTCCTTTTGTGTAAATGAAATGCAGCATTTTAGCGACCTTAAACTTTGTTGTTATCAGTTACTGCCTAAATTTTTGGTCCATTTTCCCAGATTGGACCAAATTTTTATGACTCATCCTGCACTGAAGTAGGGATAGTATATGCCTGCCTAAGACAGGTGGACAGTTACAATATTATTACCTTATAAAAGAGACTACATTACGACTGCTACATTAGGTCTAACAAAAACATCTAGGATGTAAATGTAGTCAGTAAATGTGGAATGTTAGCAATGGGCTAGCATCTCTTCTCATCATGCACTGCACAGATTCTTGTCCAATCAAATGCACACAAAATGAGTGCCACCAATGAGCAAGCAGCAGCTAACAGTTCAATGAGACAGCTGAAGCTGTTGGCTATTGAAAAAGGGGGAGAAGACCTTTGATTTCTCTTGCCCAAGCTTGCTGTGTTTTTAACAGAAGCTACACCAACACAGGAGGAAAATACGCGTTTAAGTGATATTATACTAGGCTCTCGCATACGCTTGTTCGTGCAACAGATATCAAAAATAACCTTTTATATTAACCAGAATTCTAAAAAAATAATTTAAAGTTTAGATCATAAAATTTTGCAGATCGATCCAAAATCGTTTAAGAATAACCACAAAATATGTGTGAAACTTTTTCCCTCTCCTGCAGTAGTTTGATCACACATCCTAGCATTCCACATCAAGTCTTCTCTCCATTACCCTCTCAAGCTTGTAACCTCGTCTTTCTTTTTCCGTCTCCAAGTCTGTCTACTTTGATTTCACAGCCCCTCTCATTTAGCGTAACTGTTTTCATATCTGAGACATGGACATTAGTGCGTAATGACAGTAAGTCTTGATGCCTAAAGAACTGATTGCTCCAGTCCTGTCATATCAAAAACACAAAAGAGTCTTAAGTAAAGAAATCAGGCTGCTGGTAACGAGGGTATTCTGCTGTAGTCTACACAGAGGTCCTGTCAGCACGCTCTCAAGGTCCAGGCTGTTTATTGCGCTCGTCTCTTTTGAAGTTAGATATTTGAGGCTGGACATGAAGATTTAGACATCTCATCAGCAACAGCAGATATCCGCTGCATAACAAAATTTGGTTTTCCTGGTTTTGTATTAAAGGGCATCTCCTGCAGTTATTTTTCTATTTGTTATCTTGCTTGGCCTGAAGGATGATGTCATTAATACTGTACTCGTACATTTGAATGAGTCTGACTGGCTGTTTTAGCTGAGTTTCCTCTGTTTATTCAAAAGATGAAAAAGATAAATGCAAACAGAAATTATTTACAACCTGCAGATACTTAGCTCATCATTACAGTAATGTTAAATATTTAGACTTTTTTTAGACTCGTTTTTTTTTTTTTGTTTTGACTGTTAATATGGCAACTTCTGCTCGCGGCCAAAGTATTTTTTTTGTTTACTTTAATGACTTAATTTAATCACATTATAAGTGCAGTTAACTTTATGATACTCTCATTGAAACAGGAAGGTTGGGGCAGGACATTTCAAAGAGCTTGTGCTTTTTATTTAAATAGCCAATAGGCTGTAGTTATGTCACATCCTTGGACCATGATTTGTTACTTACTAGTTGGTGGTATTGTATGTGTTCATTCTAATTCTAAACACCATTTCATTAAACTAAAATCTGTTTACTGTATTTTACAACATATACAGTAGATGGCCTCAAAGCCGCAAAACTAATTTTGATTTCATGGGGTTAAGTACTCAACAGGCAGTCTTTATTCTGCGGCCTGCAACCTGCTTGTTTGATTATGTACTTATTATAATTAGCCTCCAGAATTAGGCAGCAGTCTTTTAATTTTGCCCCTAATGCAATATCAAGTGAAGTACCAGCATAAGACAAATGATCTTCTTACCAGTTCTCCGACTACTTAAAGAAATCTAAACGGACCCAGTTTACTTTCTGAATAACTGTTTCTGGTGTTATCTTGCATGATTCATCAGTGCATGTTATTTTAAGGAAACAATTGCCTGTAGACATACTTTTTCAAAATGTAAAAATGTAATGATGTTCTCTGCCACTGAAGCGGCTTTTGTTTTCTCTTAAGTACTGATGAAATCAAGTTTGAGTAGATATAATATTACCAATAATGTCATAGCCTAACTATAATATCAGAGATCCTGGGAGATCAGAGATCCTATCACAATCCTGTTAAATCCTTCTGATAGACAGAATCATGTCCTACTGAACATTCCATTTTAGACTCAAATACATCACTTGTGGAAGGTGAAAAAATGTGAATAGCATGTGAAGGACTCTATTATAATTCTGTTCAATTACGTTGTCTTAAAAGAGTGTGACAAGGGTTTGTGCTAATCAGTCTCTTGATTTTTTTTTTTTGTTTAATTTTATGTACTATGCGCTAAACACTTTAACAGTCCAATATCTCAGCAGTTTTAGACTGCACTTTTAATAGGTTCGAAGCCACTCTGATATTGTCTAGTCCCATCATGTCATGTTGGCTTACTGTTAGAAACATTACCTTATACTTAGTCATAGCCCCGTGTTTTGTGGGTCACATTCTCTGCGTCACGCTGTAGTCAGTGAAAAACTGAAAAAACTCTTAAGCATACAAGCTCAGCGGGGCTTTGCTTCTGTCATATCTAACAGAGTTCCCTGCTACATGGGAGGTCTGGTTGTTGTGGAACACGCTCTGCCTGTTTATTCTCCACTGAACCAAGTGGCACGATGATAAGATTCTGTCTCTGTAATTTTGCAAGGTCACATTTCCATGGTGAAGACGTCTGGTTGGTCGCTTTGTGCCCAATCGCTTCATTCCTTACTGATGGCCTGAACCTTCTTGCTTGATGAAATATCACAAGTCTTCAAACTAATGTTATGCTCTGCTGAGTAAACCTGAAATTGAATATTTCATACTATTTTTAGCAGCTGCACAGGTTATGTATGCATATCTCAAGGACGAATATTACTGTATGTCCCTTTGCTGTAAAAGATCCTGTGGGAAAAATAAATCACAAAAGGGATCTCTTTAATGTCTCACTTGTTTCCAAATGAGACAGCAGTGACATTGAAGGGAGAGCGAATGGAAAATGTTGCTAGTGAGATATTTGATTAACTGTATTTATCATTAAATTTATATATTAAGAAGTATTTATCCATTTTTTTCCTATTTTTTTTGCCAACAAAAGTCATTTGTTTTTATTTTTCTCTGTAGGCAAGGAATTTTAGTCGAAAAAAATCTTAGTTCGAGTCATGACAGAGAAGTCTACTAAACTATGAAAGAGCAATCTGTAAGCACTACCTTTTATCACTGGAAGATTGTGTGAAATTTCCTCAGATTTTGAAGACTTCAATCAATTAGCTCAGTGGTTCCTAAACTTTACAGACCAAGTACCATCATTGCTCATATCAGAAACTAACATCTCTTTGAACACAAGCTTAAGGGCCTGTGAGCGACATACAGTAATGCAATTTTTAGATTCAAATCAATGTTCCTGTAGTTAAAGAAATAATGACGTTTTTAAACCCTTGCCAGAAAGAATTGCCTGCTGATATCTTACATGCTCAGGCCACTTGTACAGTAAGGCAGAAAAGAGAGGTGAAATTAACAGGATTTCTGCAAAAGGAATAATTTTTAACCACCTTAAATTCATGAAGATAAGATATTGTGACAGGTTTCTTTCCAGTCCCCTATTTTCTTAATGACTATTTTGAAACTCCTACCTCATTCATCAAAGCTTTCACATCTTACGGTGGCGTCTGCAAATCTAACCGTTATTTAAACGTAGGCTGTGTTTTACTCCAGATTATTTCTGACAGCCCGTTTTCAGCTCGTTTAATTGCACGCTCCAAGTTTAATTTCAGGACAGCAAGCTTTACATACATAAATGACCTTCACGATTAGCTGATGTGATTGGTGCTTAGGGAGATTATGCTCATTTGCATGTGTGACATCATTCACCTCTGTGGTATGTCTACGCGGAGCACGAAGAGAGATGCGTGATAGTCTTGAAATAAAGTAAGAGGGTGGCCAAGTGGGATTTTAGTTTTCACGGCATATATCATGTCAAAGTCATGCACAGTGATTCATGCTTGCAGCTGTCTTGTACTGTTAATTTATGGTTCCTTTATGCTTCATTTGAGTCAGTGGCCCTAAACCTCTCATTAGCCAAAATCACATCAGGGCTGAAGTCTTGCCTGATCCTTTTTTGTTGTAAAACAGGATGTATTTGTGTATCTTATATGCATTGCCATTTCATTAACTTTCTGTTTCCACTTGCATGCTAACATGCTTGGTTGGGTTTTTGACAGCCTATAAAATACTGGTATTAAACCAAGCGCTCTACAGCACTGAAGCTTGTTGCCCTTTGATGCTTTAGGCCCTGGACAACTCGCAGCATGTGGCTGTCACCGACACTCTTGTAGTTTGCAAATTCTTGCAGATGCTATATCAGATTTCAAACCGAAATCTGGTTGACTACTTGTAGTCCGTGAGAGAGAGCAACAATGACCAACAGTCAATAAAATTGTAAAAGAGAGGTGTCAGGAAGCAGAACGATTTTGTAATTGACTCACACAGTCTGTGATTAGTGCACCAACATAACAGTAAACAAGAAACTGTGAGTCTATGAATGTGCCCAAAGCAACAAGCTTCAGCTGTGTATTGTACGCTTGGAATCAAGATAAAAATGACACAGTTCTCAGCCACTGCCATGATCACGCCCCTGATCCACATACATCCCATATCTAACGACCTTTTCTTGGCTTCTTTCTATCTCTCTTCAACAAGGCCAAGTGGAGTCAGTGGCCACGTTCAAGGGTAATGAGTTCTTCAGCTACGACCTGTCCCAGAAGCCCATCCAGAGCAGCACAGATGAGATCACTCTGTCCTTTCGGACTCTGCAGCGAAATGGCTTGCTGCTTCACACCGGCAAGTCCGCCGATTACGTCAACTTGTCTCTGAAAAGCGGAGCAGTGTGCCTGGTCATAAACCTGGGCTCAGGTGCCTTCGAGGCCCTTGTGGAGCCCTCCGACGGCAAGTTCAACGACAATGCCTGGCATGCCGTTCGCGTGTCCCGCAACCTGCGTCAGGTAACGTTCACCTTTGCATTTCGTGGCTCCATCAGGGTCTTCATTTTTTTTCTGAAATGTCTACCTTCTATTTACATTTTACAGTATGACTTATTTACTTAATAATTGTTAACTTCTAAATGTGTAGTATAGAGACACAAATGCATAACTGCAGTATCGCATCTTTAAAGCTGCTGTTAGCGATTACTTACTATAAAAGTGCCTTGCTTCTTTTGCATGCAAATTCATTTGCATAATGGTCACTCCCAAACAGGTTTCCCAGACCCAATATTCGGCCATACTGTTGGTACTATCCCCAAACACATGCCATTGGCTGGGAGCTGCCTCTAAGTTTTGTGATTGGCTAATGTGTAAGCAACACATTTACAGAGCATAGAGCAAACTAATCTATAACAGTGATGTGTGTATTAGCTAGTAGTGACATATTTAAAAAAATCACTTGCAGCAGCTTAAAATAAAGCTAAGCCTATTCATTTTAGTATCTTTTACATCTATGGATTATGTTTCATATGCAATAACCACTATAGTTCTAGCCTGTAGAATCGAACCAGCTCGTAATCATGTGTTGTCAGGAGTGCAAGAGTGTATTGTTTGTGATAAAGACGAACTGCAAGAAGCCCTGATTTAATTGGAATCAGATGGTCTCACAGGTGCACAAGTGGACCAAAGAACAGGTCATTGTTTAGGAGCTTGTACACCTAATGATGTTAGTCCACAGAGAATTGACAACGCAATATGTAACCCAGATTGCAAAATAGATTTATGTTATACACCCCTAAGACTAATAAGCACCAAGATGTGTTTACTTCAGTGATTTAGTAAGTGCAAAATATTTCTGTTTTTGAACCCTCAGAGGGCTATAAAGTCTCTTCTTCACTACAGGATTGAAGTACCATTAAGCCACAGGCTCTCAAAGACATAGAACAGCGGTGACAATTACCTTCCAGTTGTTTTCAACCAGCGTGGATGTGTGTGTGATTGTATGTGCGTGTGTGTGCGGGTCCCTGTTGAAGAGGAGTGTTTTGATTTGCCAGCTCCATTCAAGCTCGGGCTGAGCTGCTCGGTTTTGTCTCAGTGATTAACTCCACAACAGTAAATATGCTTCAATTACGCCAACAAAAAAAAGCCATTTGCATTCAGCAAGCCTTCCATCTTCTGAAGAGGGGCAATGTTTACTATTAATCATTTAACCTAAGAAAGAAAAGGGGTCTCTTTATCACAGCCTTTAAACATGCAGCGTTCGTAGTCAAGGCTGATTTTTAAAAAAAAATTTTTACTACCATTACCCTGATTGTTTTCAAACCGGAGAATGATTATACGATAGGGTGCATTGTATAGAAGCGCAACACCGCTGCCTGCTCCCGCTGATTATTTCTCCGTTTGACTGCCGTAACCTTTAGTTGGAGCATGGCGTTCGGAGCCGGAGGCCCATCTCGCATCTGTTAACGAATGGACTGTATTTGTGTTCCACCACGACAAATTATCGCTCTCCGGCATTGTGCCGAGCTCACCGATGGCAAGCAGGCATAAACAATCGAATAACGGGTGTTGACATTTTTGTTTTTATGTCATTCATTTACTGTAAATAACTACTGGGTCGCAACTGCTGCTCCCATTCTTTACTGTAATGCTGCTGCCGCTCTCCAACCCCCTCCAAAACCCTCCAACACCCCCCCAACCATCTTGTTTGAAAGATTAGTTGAACTCTCTCCTTCTCTCCTTTACTAACACTGAAGCCTCTAAGTGGATTTGTCATTGTTTATCTTCTGCCTTTACCCCTCAAATACTAACATGAAAACCTCCATGGAATGTGAGTCATCTGTTCGCTGTTTACAGTGTCCAAAAATTAGACGTAAGCTTTTCAACAGATTTTAACAGCTATTTTTTTTTCAATTTCTACCTGAGAAGATATATTCTAATGGAGGGCGGAGACATTAGCTCTTTAAAAACAGAGAACCATTCCGTGGTATGGTTAAATTTGCTTAAAATTGCTAGTAAATCATTATTTAAAATAGTTTTCAAGCTTGTGGAGTTTATGGTATGTAATTTTACTCTCCCTCCCTTGTTTTTCTTTTTTTGAAGCGCGCAGGGGTCGGACTCCCTACGGTAAACAAACTGCATTATATGGTAGATATCACATTCTAATTGTCTAGTTTGGTTTGGCCCTTTCTTTTTATCTCTTTTTGCTTTTACTGTGCAGAAACGACAAAAGAAAATTTAAAAAATGGCATCAATCCCAAGGTGCCATGCAAAAGTTCATTTTTTGGCATCCGCAATTTTTTTATGTATGTTTTATTTGTATATCATTCACCCGTCATCAACCCCCACACCCATATCCCGCTTTTTCTGTTATTAAAAGGCTTTTTTGGATGAGAATTCCATTATCAATAACACATTATATTTGGCTGTACATTTCTACAGTGGGCATAAAGGATGCTATATGCTTCTGCCAGAGTAAGAGTTCAGTCTCGTCTATACTATGGCTGACACTGGGCAGAGTATAGCTCGTTTTTTTATTCTGACAACAGCAGATTGTAATTGCCTGCACTACAGTGGTAAAAATGTAAATAGTGCTGCAGGGTAGCAGAACCATATTCAGGGAATTACACTAGATATATTCAGGTAGTTTAGGTAAGTCAGAAGTCTGGCAGTGTTTTAGCCTATGCACAGATAAGTGTAGCATTAACATTATATTAATATACATTTCATTATAAAGGTGACACATAAGGTTAAGCTGTAATGGTAATACAAGGAAAACACATGTAGTGTGACATCAGATTTAAGACATGCATTAATTGACGTGTAGATCTACCCAGTGTCAGTCAAAGTGACAGGACACAGAATAATCTTGCTAAGCATTACATGATTTCTCCAAACAATCAGAAACAAACATTTGGCTACAGCTGTTACGCAGCATTTGTGTCCACTTGCAGTTTTTTCATTCTCTGCCCTTTGATGCTGGCTTTTATTAAATGTTGTGATAATTCATACAGAGATTCCGGTATGCTGTATGATGCAGCATTTAATAATTCAGTTTTTTGCTTGGAAAGCTCTCTTAATACACAATGTTCCCAGGCATTGTGTTTATGTCTGCCAAATTAATCAAGCAGCACAGGAGAGAAGGGTTACGAGGGCTCATGTTTATGGAACATATGCAGCAACATTTATTTGTATATATTTTACATAGAATAAAAAATATGTATGAAAATCAATCTAATAAATACATGTTTGCATTTTTGAAATGCAAGAACATTTCTACGGCTACTGTTGTTTTCTGCAGCTAATGCACCGTTGCATGTTCTTTCTAATTTCAAGCTCCCTCAGAATTTAAAATGAAAAGAGTGACCTTGGGCAGACGAATGAAGGTGTTCTGCTTGAGTACAAACACTTACTGTTTATATGAATTGAAAGAGGAAAATGACAGAATTGGATAAAAATGATTGCCGCCTTGTACCCGCTGCCATATAGCTGTTATTAACCCTCTGTCTGGAGTACAGAGGAAAGACTGACCTCTCCTAACCCATCTCTTCCTGTGAAAAACAGCACACCTTCTTTTCTCCATGCGTTCTTGTTGTGCATTGATTTTTGTCACTCATTTCCTTAAGCAGCTGATAACGTGTGCCATTTTTCCCCAGCGTGGTCAAGATGTTGTTTTGCTTGTCGCTGGATGTGTGCTTTGGATACCTCGTTTTACATCGATACACAGCTTCTACACCATTATGCACCTGCATAATTTGCTTTCACTGCATGAGTGGGTAACTATTTTTGTTGTTGTTTGCTGTGCTGCGCATCGATTTTTTTTGTGTTTTCCTTTCCCTTTCCACGTCTTGCTTTCTCTGCTCTATCTCTCTTATAAAGGTTGGGACAGATAATGGGTTTCAATTTCAGGACAATGTGAGCCATCTACAATTTCCAGCAAATATGCAGCGTTCCTTCAAGATTTGCCTACTTGTCCACAGTAATAATAATGTTCACGGAATATTTGACAGTATTAGAGGTGGAACACGAATCCTCTCTGTCTGTCGGCATGGAAACACCTCAAGCAGACTACTTATTATGACTATAAGAAAAGCACCTGTTTTGGATATCTGCCAGTGTTTCCAGACTTTAACATTTCCAAATGTTGGAAACGAACGCAGTCTTTTTGGCACAGAGAGCATTGGACACATTAAATTCAAAGTGGTAGCATTGTTACATCATAGAGGAACTGTTTTGCTGGCTCCCATGTTACGTCCTGCAGTTGTTGCCCATGTTGTCTTGAAAATCATGCATGGCTTGTGTATTAACCAAACTAAAAGCTATCGCTACCCAAACACCACTAAAGTATTTCTTTTCAAGACATCTCTTACAAAATGTGTGCAATTTATCCAGTAGTTTATCAGAACTGACCACTAACATAGTTAAATGCAACCTCTGTTATACTAACAACCATTTTTGTGTCTGAACCCCCCCTTTTATACTAATACTGCACAGTCACCCTTAACATCACTTGCTAACCCACTCAACATATAGCAAGTCTTCTCAGTTTCTGAAGACCACACCTTCCCTTCCTGTTTCTCCTCTCCAACACTGACTAGTGCACAGTCAAGCACACATGACAGAGCATTCTCTCATTCAGAAGCAGCAATAGCAGACATAAAAATGGGTTGCCCTTCGCTAATGTATGCATACAGAACCAGAGGAACCCCCCCACGTGAAACATACCAGGTTCAGGCTTGAGTTTCTTTTAGAGGTACTTTTTGAAGCCAAAAAGGAATTCGTCTGTTGCTTAATCAAAAGATTTCCCACGCTCTCTCTCTCTATTTTTCTCTCTTTTTTTTCTACAAACCTTCCTTGGCTTTTATACATACAGGTAACTATATCAGTGGATGGGCTGCTGACCACCACAGGCTACACTCAAGAGGACTACACCATGCTGGGCTCTGATGATTTCTTCTACGTGGGAGGCAGTCCAAACACCGCAGACCTGCCTGGCTCCCCCGTGAGCAACAACTTCATGGGCTGCCTTAAAGATGTAAGTGCTCCTCAGTTCCGTCATGAACGTTTTGTTCTTTTCTTTGCTTTATGGAAGCAAATTTAGCTAGCTGGTTGAGACCTTCCCAAAGAGAAGCTGATTTTGACGAAAGTTTCTCGAGTTCCTGTGGTTCAGCAAAACTTCATTGATGTTCTTTGTAGCTCATAAGCGTCTGTCCTCTTTTACCTCTTCCTTATCTGTCCTTTTGCTTTATTCTCTTTTTTGTCCATTTGCACTCCTTCGAGCACGTCCCATAATTTATGTCATGTCTATACTGTTGAAGTTTCAGCTTTACTATCCTGACAGCCAAATTAAAAATTGATTTCCTCTATGGATCCCCATTCGACTGTCTCAGACTCTCCATCTCTGTCTTGTTGACCCTGGACTCTATTAATCACCACTCGTCTCTACCTGCTCAACCGTACAGTTAGTATCAGTGACCATCTTCAGCAAAAACTTAAGCATGCTGATCCTGCGACTCTGATAGAGACAAGTACACATCTACATTACTGTAACGCTTTTGCTATTGGCTAGGTTTAGGCCTTTCATGTCTTATTTTTTATCCTGATGGTGCCAGACAAGATACTGTTCCCCAGCAGAATTCGATTCGATACCTCATGGACCCCAAGAGGTATTTGTAGGTGTTTGTAATGCCTTACCTAAAACGTTTTCACATTATCATAAGTTAGTGCTATGCTAGCAGGCTAACAAGTTAGTGTCAGGTTACATTCTTAGCTTCTTAAACAAAAGGTAATTAAAACATATAATGTGATTATGTAATTTAAAGGCATTAATATATTTTTACAACTAAGACTAAATGCATCGTAAACCACTGTTGTATATTTTGTTCAGGCACTGAATAGAATGCCTTTAGGTTATTTTAGGTAAAAAGGTTATTTTAGCCAATGGAATCAGCTATGGAATTGCCCAGGTTGGGGGATAAATAACACACCAAAGGTCCCTTATCCTAACCCTTTAAGAAATAGTGATGCTTACCTTAGCAGCACCACTAATTACTTTATTCTAAGGCAGGACATAAGAAATGAAAGAGATGTTTTTTATAAAAGTATGAAAGTGCTTAAGGGACATTATAAAGAACATTGAGATTAAAGAGCTACATCACAATCTGATAATGAAGCAGGAAGATTAAGATTCTCAGGTTTGTTCCATCAGTGGTGGTTTGAAGCACATTCTCACTGATAGATCTGCGTTTTTTCATGGTCTCTGGCAGTAATTGCATTTTTCATGTTCTCTCCCTCTGAGCCAGCACCTCTTGTTTTGCTCCAACCTCTCCTTTTATTTTTCTGTCATGGGGTTGACGAGAAACATGGCTGCCTTGTGTTATTTTCAGAGACACTCAAGTTCACACCCAGCAACGAAGCGTCAGTCATCATCTCTGGACAGAGAGCGCGGCTGGTGTAAAAATGAAAAGTGTGTTTGCTGTGCTGGGCTGATTCTTCCATCTGGCCGTAGAGACAGAGTGCACGTGACTCAAAAAACGAATTAACCCCAGGGGACACTTTCACAACGCATGCATTTGTAGGAATGTTATTTTAGGAACAGATTTGCTTTGTATTACTGCGTGTGTGGGCTGGGAGAGATCATATCATCATATCAAACCTTGATCGAGGTTTTTCGTTGACTTCATGTAATGAATGCAGCTCTGCCGTCATTTATTTGTACGGCTGAGAGACGCATTTAGCTTTGGCATTGTCAGAGCTCACAGTTTTCTCATCGGTGAAAGCATGGGATGATTCATGATATTAATGAAACAGAATATCGATTAGCTGAGGGTTTTCTGTAGCGCTCTAGATGGGGTCGCTAGGTTTATGTGATCTACTCCTGCTTTGAGTATTTAAATAGGCTGCTGTGTTTACTGAGTTGAGAACCGTGCCTCGAAGGTATACACATCAGCTGCAGTTTGTTTGTAACAGTGTAGGCATGGATGATATTGCTACAAAATACATATTTTTTCAATGTTTACCAGCTTTTTGACAGTATTTAGGGTAACACTTGACAACAAGGTTCCCTTTGTTAATATTAGTTAACTACATAAGTTAACTGAACTAACAATCAACAGTGCTTCTAATGTTTTAAAGTTAATGTTAATTTCAACATTTATTACACTTTTTAACATCAAAAGTTAACATTAGTTAATACACAATGGGCTAACATGTGCATGAGCAAATGAACATGTATTTGTATTATCTTGACTAATATTAGGATAAAAAAATGCTATTATAATATATTGCTCATTGTTAGTTGATGTTAGCTAATGCATTAACTACAGCTGGACAACTAAACTTTACAAATGCACGCTACCATATAGATTAGCTTAATATTGCATAGGGTGTTTACTAATATGATGTCAAAAGGACCATAACTATGGTGTCCAGTCGGTACTGAAATATAAAAATGTAACTATGCCAGACTTACTGCATTAGTACCGAGTCCCAGTGATCTATTTTAGTGTGTGCTTTCATTAGCGCTATAATGCATTATATAATGCATAATATAGTGCATGACTGCGTGTGAGCGGTTACATGCACTTCATGTCTTCAGAATGCTTGTGTTGGCGAAATTTTATTGTAAATACATTCAGTCATGTTTGAAGTGACTATAAACAGATGGGACAAAAAAATCTAACCCGTGTGCATTAAATCTTGGAGTGTGAATCCAGTCTAACAGAGCCGTCGCTCTTTATTGTGTCATTCATAATAATCAAACAGCAATATTGACAAGGCAAAATTGCTCGCTGCTTACGGCTGGGTAACTTTAGTAGCGTTAATAAACCTCAATAGTGGGATTCTGAATAACTCTAAGTTTGCTGTATTGCTTGCAATGTGTGTCTTTGTTCTTAAATAAATTACTGACTGTTGTTGATTTGTAATGTTTTTTTTTAAAGAGTAATGTTTACAGATGCTCAGTGCCTTTGCTTTTTTATTATTAATGTAGTGAAACTACCATTAAATAATTAAAATATTATATTTTTTAATACATATATATATAAATATATACACTATATACATATATATATATATATATATATATACATATATATATATATATATATATACATATATATATATATATATATATATATATATATATATATATATATATATATATATACATATATATATATATATATATATATATATATATATATATATATATATATATATATATATAATAATATAATACATGCATACATATACACACACACACACACTATATATACATATATATACATATATATATATATATATATATACACACATATATATTATTTATATTAACAATATATTTTTGCTAATGATATATGTATATATATGGGTATATGAACATGGAAATAAATTAAACTCCTAACACTGTTTTTACTTAGTTTAATTAAAAGACAGTTAAAACACCTTAATGTCCTTAAGTTGTGAGACAAGGAAGGATCATTAAAGTGCATTAAAGGTGTTTTTCTCTGTCTTTGTCTCTTTCTTCTCTCTCTCTCTTCTTCCAGGTGGTGTACACCAATAATGAGTTCAGACTGGAGCTCTCTCGTCTGGCTGAATTGCGTGATCCTAAGATCACTCTCCACGGTGACCTAACCTTCCGCTGCGAAGATGTTGCCGCTTTAGACCCTGTCAGTTTCGACACACCAGCTGCGTTCGTAACCCTGCCACGCTGGAACGCCAAGAAAACCGGCTCTGTGTCCTTTGACTTCCGTACCACAGAGCCTAACGGCCTCCTGCTGTTCAGCCATGGGCGGCAGCAGGGTTCGAGGGACCGCAGGCCGAGGGTGGACTTCTTTGCCATGGAGCTGCTTGACGGATTCCTCTACCTGCTCATGGACATGGGCTCCGGTAGCATCAAGATGAAAACCGGGAACAAGAAGGTTAATGATGGAGAATGGTGCCACGTGGATTTCCAGAGAGAGGGCAGGAAAGGTCAGGGTACTGCAAAATCAGCACTACCCAAGAACACACATTAAAGGAACAGTTCATCAAAAATTATGTCATCATTTACTCGCCTTCATGTCATTCCAAACCTAAATTACATTCTTATGCAGGTCATTAAAGGTGAATTTACAGAAAATACCCTGGCCTCTACATATCATTAAGGTTAATGGGTGCTTGGTCTGTCAAGCTCAAATGGCAATAAAACACAATAATAGTGGTCCCTGAAAGTAGTCTGACTCATGTGGCATGTTCCAAATTTTCTGAAACCATATGATAGCTTTGTGTGTGAAGAATAAATTGAAATTAAGTTGGTAGTTGGTATTCACTGACCACATCGAGTCTTGACATCTTGAGAATGGGATCAGTCTGATTCATAAATTAATCGTTCAGATTAGATATATGAATTGAATCAACATTTATTAAAAAAAAAAAGACAAGCTGTTGTATGGCTATTGAATATATTAGAATATGAAGTTGTACTGAGCAGTATGGACCTGTTTTGTGATGCATTTATTTATTTTTTGATAATTTTTTTTAATTTTTTTTGTTTTGGAGCTTCATATCCCCCCATTCTTGTTCACTTTCATTATATGTAAAAGAGTGGCCAGTATATTCTTCATAAACTGTAAGCTTAACACAAAAAGCGAGGGTAAGTAAACGTTCATGTTTGGGTGAACCCAGCATTGTCAGGCTGTCACGCTGAGCAGTAACCTGCTCCCATCACATTATGCTGTCCTCTGGGTTTCTGCAGGGACATTTTCTTTTAATCTCTGCTGTTAAAACACTGCCTAGTTCTGCCTGCTTAGGATCCATCTGATATGCATACTTCACAAACTGCTAAATCTGTGCTCTATTTCTTCTACCTCTCATTACCTCTTATTACTTTAACAGCTCAACTCAAATACTCTCCACAGTTGTAAAGCACCAGCACAGGATTTAGCAAAGCCCAGGGGAAGGGACTAAAGACCTTATCCACTAGCAGAGCAAAGAAAGAACCTTATCCTCCCCCATGTTCCAAATATGCTTTTGTATACTGTTATTGTTTCTGTGGAAAACAAAAGAAGATATTTGAAAACATTTTCAGGCAGGTCTTTACATACAGCAGTGGTTCATAATGACCACGTCAGTCAAGCTTTAAGCACTATAAAAGCAGTTCATATAACCAGTGTGCCGTGTAACTTAAGAGCTCCTACAGTGTCTTAACTCAGTCATCTCATCATGAACCTATAGTTCTTTTTGGTAGCTAATTCTTATCCATTATCTTCTGATTGAAAGTATTGTTTACAAATCGAACTGATCTGGTTCTTGAGTTCAACCTCCTGTCTTAATGATGAGGTCACAGCGGTTCACAATTAACAGTTGACTACTGGAAAAAGTGATCAAAGAAAATACGGAAAATGCCATAAATTACAGCATAGAGGGTGAAAGCTGTAAATAATGACAGTTTTCATTTTTGGTTGAACTAATCCTTTAACAAAACTCAAAAATGGCCTTGAAATTCAAGTTCAAACACAGATGAGCAGTCATTTTGCACTCATTTTCATTCTCTTTATTGTGTGTCTCCCAGGCTCCATCTCTGTTAACGGCCGCAGCATGCCCTTCTCCACCAATGAAGGTAGTGAGATCCTTGATCTGGATGGTGAAATGTACCTGGGGGGTCTGCCCGAGGACAGCGGTGGTCTTCCTCTCCCACCAGAAGTGTGGACCGCCCCCCTCAGGCTGGGCTTTGTGGGTTGCGTGCGGGACCTCTTTGTAGATGGGCGCAGCAAAGACCTTAGACGGTTGGCGGAGCTTCAGAGTGCTCCGGGCGTCAGCAGCTTTTGTACAAGAGAAACCCATCGGAGGTGCAGCTCTGAGCCCTGCGCTCACGGAGGACGCTGCCGAGAGGGTTGGAACCGACATGTCTGCGATTGCACTGGGACTGGATATCTGGGCCCCAACTGTGAGATGGGTGAGGAAAGTAGGGCTTTTAGCAGTAGGGAGTGAGGATTAAACATTGGATTATTTATTTCTGTTCAGCCATGTTGAAATGGAGAAGAGCAAGGCTCCTGTGCTTCACTGGTGGAGGTGTTTTAAATTTTTTGTTTGTAACACTGCTGTGTTTCAACTGTATTTATCAGATCCCACCTGCATGGACCTTTGTTTGCATTTGCTGTGTTGTTTCTAACTCTCTCCTGCCCCCTGCTGTCAATCGCTTAGAACAGCAGTGTGTCCACCCGGTGTCCACTGCAAAACATGCTACTGGTGACTCAGCTAGGATAATAAACATACACATGCACCAGCTTTATTTAGTTCTGTGCATTATTAATTATGATTAGCAAATTACATCATTGTTATACTGTCTAATAAGAAGTATTTTTAGCTCACTAGCTAGCACATTTTTTTAGTGATAGATGAAATCGCCAGCTCAGCTGGGTGATATTTAGAAATATTAAAATTATAATCATCATGCAATGACAATAGCGATTTTGTCTGTATTTCATTTGCTGTGACTAAATTGCACACTGTTAGGTATGAGTATATAAGTAGTTAGGAATAGGAAGTAGAAATGGGAAAAAAGCATGGATCTGGAAATATAACGTTATGTTGGTATGAGTCGTAATACAAAAATATTGAGTCTTTATGTTTATTGTGATGTATTGTGGTCTTTTACACACTGGTTTCTCTTTCATTGGCTTTAGACTAGGGTGACTTGTGTTATGTTGTTCTGAGTTTTGTTTAAATAAAAATAAATTAATGTTTTTTTTTTTTTGCTCTGGTTTCTCAGAGTCTGCAGTGCTGAGTTATGATGGCAGCATGTTTCTGAAGGTCCTGATGCCTCATGCTGTTCACACTGAGGCTGAGGATGTGTCTCTGCGCTTCATGTCTCAGAGGGCTTATGGTCTGCTCATGGCCACCACCTCCAAAGAGTCCGCCGACACCCTGCGCCTGGAGCTGGACGGGGGAAGAGTCAGACTCACCGTCAACCTAGGTAACCTTTCACTGCTGACCTCCAAACTCTGACTTGAGGCATTCGGGTTATAGAAAAACAGCTTAAGCTGTGGTCCCTCCAAGAATGCATTTCACCTCCATTCCTCTATCTCCTTTGTATATTTTTCTTGCTTCCTCTTTCTTTTCTTCCTTCGTCCCTTACTTTATTCTTTTCATTTTTTGTCTTTCTTTCTTTTTCTGTCCTTTCTTTCTTTCTTTTTTCTCTCTCTCTCTCTCTCTCTCTCTCTCTCTCTCTCTCTCTCCTCTCTCTCTTCCCTCTCCTCCCTTTCCCATTATCACCGCCTTCTCACCTATGCAGCCTTCAATGGCTATATTTTCTGCAGCTTCCGAACAGACAGCCAGAGAGACCAGCCCATTATGTAGTTTGTTCGCAGAAGGCACATTGACTCATCATAGTAGCACAGAACCAAACTCCTAATTCCTGTTAGTTTCTCACTGTCCTGTCAGCTCAGACTTACACTCTGATGGCAGGCTGTGGCTGTTTGTATAGGAGATTACAGACAGTTCCAGTCCAGAGGAGAGTGGAGTCTGAGCTGTCTTACAGCAGTGTGATAGTGAGACAGGTCCCTGGCTGTCTGTGGTCACTCTTCTGTAGCGGTTGACAGCTTGAGAGTTCACCACAGCCAAGAGTGCTCGCTCTAATCAATAAGATTCATTATTATTTTCATGAATATTGATCAGTTTTTAGTAATATCATCCTGTTAGCCTGAACAATGTTTCTTCTCATTCCGTAATAGAAAATCATACATCAGCCTGTGAAGATTATTGGTAAATATATTACAAATACCAGTAATATAACAAACAAACCCTGCCGAAATGAGATGTAATAGATTTCTGGGACTGTTGTGCCTAGTTAGTTCATTTTGGTGTTGGAGATCCTTGCAAATCCACTAAATAGCTGTGCCATTTTTCCGTGCTGTATTTAGCATAAAATCCTGCATCTAATTCACCAACCACCCGTAATCCAGTTTAACCAGCCACTAAATGCGCCAACGCTGCACATGAGTATTTAAATTAAGTCATTGTTTCTGTTGAGGTAATTTTATTCAAGTGGCTGAAAATAAACGACACGATTAATTCTTTGCAAATTCCCTCCAAAATTCCGCATTGTCTTTGAGGTTAGTTTATGGAAACAGAACAGACCAGATGGGTGTTTGATTACCTGTATTGTATAGAATGAGTTGTAACTCTTGGCTGATGGTGCAGACTGTCCTTACCTACAACCATACTGGCACCACCCACATCCAGGAAGGAGGCAAAGCACAAAAAAAAATGAATTTTTATGTATTTCAAAGCCTCTACTGTGTGTATTTGCCAGGTGTGTAACAAATCAGGTTTTGGCATTGCTCAGATTTTCCATCAAGCTTCTGTAGATGAAATGAACACGTGCAGCCTCTCGTCCTGTGATTGTGGGGTGTGGGCCCTTGTAGGGGGCAGTTCTGGCTCCCAGTTTGTCCCCGGATGATGGGCTCTATGCAAAACTAGATTGTCTGTCTGCAGATTGAACCTTGAAGGATGTGGTTTTGATTTTTGGTTTCTTTTTCTTTAAATCTCACCATCTCACTCTCTCTCCCACCAGATTGTATCGGGATAGACTGTAACCTTAGTAAGTGATTCTTTTATCTGCAATGCTATTTCTGTCTCTATCTCCCTCTCCCATGCTCTGTCCCAAATCATCCAAAGTTTCTTCTCCTCCTTCGTAATCCTGTCTTACTGCACCGTTAGCGCAAATATTCTTTTGAACATGTTCCCAATTTGCATCTCTCCCCGCAACACGCGCGTTCCCTCAATCTCAATCTCTTTTGTTCCGCAAAATATGCCAATTTGCTGCGGTGTTTGAAATTAAGCATAACCATCCCAACAGTTTCCATTTCAACACCATATGTTCCCCACCGCTCCTCAGATGCTGTAAATCGTTTCATGTCCCCACGGGACTCCGTTACATAAGAGAAATACAATAATAAACCATATAATAAAAGAAGAAATTTCTCCATTTGCCAAATCAGGCATGAGGTTGCCTGTATTTGTGCAGTATTACATCCATGCATTTGTGTTGGGAAATGGCGCAACACAGTGTTTAGCAGTGCAGAATTTCTGCAGTCAGGTAAGTTGTGATTGTGAGTGGAAGTACTGAGGTAAATGGGATAAAGGGTGTTTGTGTCTGTGTGTCTGTGTGTATCTTGTTTTGTCATTGTGGGGACTGAATATGCCCATAAGGATAGTAAAACCTGAAATCACCTGCTTTATGGGCAATAGCCAACAGTCTCATAAGGAGAATGACTTAATAAACAAATTGTTACTAATGTCTAACTAAAATGCATAAAGGTTCATGTGAGGGTTAAGTATTGGGCATAAAATATCATTAGCTCAGTATAAAAATAACATACTGTAAAGTCACCACCATGTTAGAAAAATAAATGTGTGAAAATTTATGGCTAAACATGACATTTTTTGGGAACATATGAATGTTTATCCTTCAAATGAGGAGTTCCCTATAAGTAAATAGTGCATTTTAACAAATATCCACTTTTTCTTCCCATTCCTCCATGGATGGCACTTTTACAGAGAGCAACTTCCTGCAGAATGCTCCGCGCTTCCATTTAGTATTTATTATCAGCTAAAGAACATTACTGTTGATGCTGAATAGTTAATGATCTGGAAGAATCTGTGCTGTTAAAAATCTGTCATAACTGCTACAGATATCTTATAAAACTTTGAGAATGTGCGTGTTTAGATAAGTCAAAAAGAAGAGTGGAATAAATGTCATACCACTCGCCACTACATCCTGCTGTCATTACCACTCGCCACTGCTACTCGCTGTCATTACCACTCGCCACTGCATCCTGCACCTTTCAAATAATCAGAACATACTGTTTATTTGCTGTACTGAAACTCATTAAATAGTACATCATTAACACATAAAATATCTTTTCATGGCCTCATGATTTTATTATAATTGAAATAAAATTTACAGTTGTACAGTATAAAAAAACTTCACATTAAATCACACAGCACATACACAATGTTAGAAATGTAATGTAATTTCTATATGTTAAGCCACATTAGCAGTGTAGCTGCTGTGTTTATAAATAGCCGTCTTTAACAACACAGCAGCAGCCTACCCGGGTGAGCTAGGCAGGAACATTGCGCTCTGTCCACTGCTTCGTTATTTTGTTACAGAACACACACATTTATAATTTCTACAATCCTTGACATCTACACCCTCAGACAAAACAGGATAATTGAAAATGTTAGTGTATGTGACTGCTGGTCAGAGTTTCATATCATCAATCCAGTTGGAGGCACTGAGCATCTTCGTAGACAAAGCTGAGTTATTTACTGTCTTTCTGAAATACTTTTGCCTGTGCTGCCACAGCGAAGTAATGTTGCTATTGGTTGTTGACATTATGAAATTAATGTCAAACATAAACAGTGAAATAAAAGATTACACCCTCTATTTTAGAGCTGTGCAGGTAACTCTGTAATTCCTAACTATAAAGACATCAGGCTGGGAACTAGAAGTTTTAAGTATCATCCCTATGTAAACACCCAAAACATAATGGGTATTTCTGCGTGTTGTAGAAAAGGTGGATAAATGCAAAAATTTGCAAAAATGCAAAAAGGTTTTTAGTGGTTAGTCTTAAGTTTTAAGAATTAGCTTAAAACAGAAATGTAACGTATGTTCTTATTTAGATAAGTATCTATATGCTTTATTTTAGTTTCATGAGTGGCAAAACACTCATAGAACAAATTATGAATGGCACATCAATTTATCTTTATTTTTTTCTGAATGTGATGATAAAAATGTTTCCACTGCTTCCACTTGCAAATTAGCCTCTAATGTTAAAATTTGTCTCTAGTTCCTGATTGGGCTTGTAAATCTTTTGCTCATTGGAAAAGTTAACCTGTTGACAATAATATTAGCTACATAAGGTTGTCATTGTGATACATTTACTAAATAGGCAACCTGTGCTGCATTATTTAACTGTACAGACAATACACAAAGCAACAATTACATTTCTGTGTCATTTCTGTGGTACTTGTATCATCACAGTGAATTATTAAAATAATGACTTTTGAAAGAAACACTCCCCCTGTGTTCCACTGGTTGTTCCTACCTCATGCCAAAACTCATACCTAAACTCATGCCATTGGTTTAGTCAGTGTTGCTATGTTGTCCGGTCAGAATGTCTGGTCAAAAATGCAATTTTGAATTGTGTCACAGTTTTTATGCACTTTATGTATAACACAAATTTTATTAATGAATATTAAAAGATTGTAAAAGTGTCATCGTTCTGGAAGATATAATCCCTCTGTGTACCGATCACTGGTGATGTACAGTAGATACAGTAGGTGTACAGGTGTTTCTTATTATCTTTTACTCCATCATATTATATACTGCATATCTATATTATTACTATATTATAGCAAAGCTCGTTCACTGCATCGACCAATTTTATAATGGACATTATCTCATCAATATTCTCAGTTTTCACCGCTAGGTGGCAACAAACACCGTCTGTTACAGTATGAGCTTTTATCCTCCCTCAGTTTCAGGCACACATCATTCTCTACAAATGATTCACATGCCTTTCTTGAGAACCGAATCTACAGATCATGTCAGCGTAGGAAATGTCATCACATCCTTTTCATCAAATATGTTATAAACAGATTTGATGACACACATGGCCTTTTATGCTATGCCCACTATTTTGGACCCGGGAAGCAATTGATCATGCGTAATGCTCTGGGGATGATGAATCTGTGCTTGGTCAAATGTGGATAAATATATATTTGTAATGAGAGGAACATGATCATTTGATATGTTAGCCCATGGAGGGGTTTCACAGTCCTCTCCACCCTCTCAATATTAACTCAATGGATATGTCAAACATATTTAGACTGATGGAAGTTTTAATGACAGCAAAATGTTAATTGACTTTTAAATAGACAGAAATGCTGGTAGTTAAAGTAAATTATACCCAATTAAGGCCCTCTGCCATCTGTTGGAAATCTTTTTTTCTCCTCACCATGATATGCATTTTAAACAGCTTAGCACAGGGTTGTCGTGAATACGAAGCAGATTTAGACAGCATTGAAGATGGAAAAAACAGACATTAATGTTAAGTTTAAACAGGTTTTGATCAATTTTTGATGTTCCACAATGCCTCAAACAACTCATCAAAGTTTGATTATTGTAAGATCTGCGTTATAGCAAAGATTTGTTGATGTCTAGCACCAAACTCAGTTGATATGAATTCTATTATAACAACACATACCTAAACTCATATTTGCTTACATGCACAAATATATTTGTCAGAATTTATTTGTACTCTGCTCCTTTATGCTGTTGCGGTTTAATCTGAAATGCTGAGTAATGCTAGCTAAAGTGACAAGCGCACACCTACATTTAAAAGCAGGGATGAGCAACAATTTAGATTTAATTAACAAGCTGCCAGAAGGTGTAGGATGACAATTCCCCTTCTCTGCTCACTTGTTCATTTTTTTTAGAGGTGGAAGAGCTAATTAGCAAGATGATGTGACACAAACACACTCTAACGCAAATAATGTCACATATACCTAGTTGTTAAGAACTTTACTTGCATGTATGTATTTACAGTACGATCCTGAGCTTCCAGCAGATTGCCGTTAAATGCCAGATGTTTTGGTTAAAAGACCAGATGTGAATCAAGTGTGAATCCATCTTTTCCCCCTTTAATGAAATCATTTATGAAAACACTTAAAAGTTTCATCAAACACAGTCACATCTTGGGTCCAGCTCAGCATGTGCAACTCTGGTTGTCGTCAGAGAGAGCCATACTGCAGTACGCCCTCGTATATGCGATGCAACACTCCCACAAATAGGCTGACGATGGTCCCCGGAGAGCCTGTTGACTCCAGCAGAGCCAATTAGGCTAGCCAACAGCATAGTGAGAGGGGCTTTGAACCGCCATGTCAGGCAGTAGCTGCTCCACAGGATGAGGACTGAGGCAGCTGCTTCGGCCTGACCCATTTTTCCTCGCACACCGCAGGCACCTCTGAGCACACAGCGGCCCCACAGCACACACTTTTTAACACTCATACTGTAGTGCAGGGAGTCCTAAACATTTTAAGATATTTTGTGTATACCTGGGACACACATTTACAAAAAATGTGCAATTTGCTTATTTGCTCTATCACTATATTTCACTGTAACTATAAAGTAACTATGGTGTTTTGACATACTATGCTTATCATGGTTATCCTGCTAACCTTAATACACAGTACACGCCTTTGTGAGCAATACTTGCTACAGAATGGATAACATCAGTGTATCAGTGTCTGACTGTTATCTATTTTCATACTTCTGTACCTTATTTATTGAAAATGACAGATTACTGCCTCACGCAAAGCACTACAAGGTGATTGTTTGTAAACAACTCAATTATTTGAAAAAATCACAGATTTTTGCCTGTCTAAACTGTTATGATAGGAGTCGGGAGTCACACACTGTAGTATTGATATTTAGTATGATATGTAGTATCATATTTAGTATGTTACTTGTGAATGTTCAATGGTTCAGTTTGCTTTGGCATCGCTTGTAGGACACTTAAGGTCTGTGAAGGATTTGCCATTGTATGTATTTTGTCATTTTAAACCTGTGTACTGAGGCGCAGTACAGTTTCGGCCATAAAACTCCTGAGCCTGTAAGATGATTATGCACATATCCAGGGCCAATTCAATTTCCATTCAATTCGCTTTAAGTATAATGGGTTTGTCTAACGTTGTACACAAATTCTCAAGCATCACCAGTCACTTTCTGTTATAATGAGCAGAACTGCTGTAGAGGCGGCTGCAGTTGTTTGTTTGTTTGACTGTGCTTATTGAAGCAGTGTTTTTAAGACACTGAATCAATGAGGTTTGATACTGTGAGTGACACATTTTAGGAAGAAAATGCCTTTGAAAACATAATTACTATAGAAACTCATTGTTTAAACAATGCAGACAGCCTGTTCTGTCTGCTGCTAGTGGAAAACAGATCATTTGTGATGTCATAAAGGTTTAAGTAAATTATTTGTTTGTGTGTAATTATTTGCATAGTTAAAATATTGCAGACACAACTATTCTGTAAGTAAGCCATTTGTGAATCTAAAAAGTGTACCAACCAGCCCGAAGCCACAGCATTGGCTCAACCAATAGCGTAAGTTTGGGGCGGGACTACCTGACCAATAGTAGAGATGAAGTGTGGGGAAACCTGTTTGAATTTTTCTAATTCAGTTTATTGATGCTAATTTCAACATGTAAACATTGAACTGCATATAAACCGTAACAGAATAAAAATATTGATTAGCTAGGAGTGCTGTGCAGTAATACTAATTGTAAACTGGTGAAAAGGTCATAGACCTGTGATTTATTGTTAACGATCCTCATCTATTGACCAATATTGATCAGCATTATGGGCCATCTGTTTTATGAAGCTGAAGGTGATGTCTTTATGAATACCTTTAAACATGTATAAAATATTTCATATATATATATATATATAATTTATACATGCTTCATAGAAAGCATTACCATAAAGGCATATGTTGATGTCAAGATTTGTGATTTGTGTGGATGCGTGCTTGTGCGAAAATGTAAATGCGTGAATCTGCATGTGTACGTCTGCTCACGATTGTCTAAGTGTCAGTGTGCGCGTGTGAACACCTCTGTGGTACATTGCTGAAAATGTCTGCGTCTGTAGATACATCCTGTCAGTGCACTGTAAGTATTTGTCTGTATGTGAGCATGTGTGAGGCAGAGCACCAGGCCTGTGAGGTAGAGTGTGCTGTCTTGATAAGAGAAGAAGCTTACAGCATTGTGTGACTTTGGTCCTTTCTCTATGCAGGTAAAGGACCGGAGACTCTGTTCGCAGGGCATAAGCTGAATGACAATGAATGGCACTCTGTGAAGGTGGTGCGCCGTGGGAAGAGCCTGCAGCTCTCGGTTGACAATGTGACTGTGGAGGGTAAGAGAATGCTGCATATACTGTGTGTGTACATACACACAAGGTTCTAACCAGATTTGATCACTTTTTAATTTAGACTGCAGCATTGAACTGGGTAGCCCCACCCACTGTAAAACCTTATTGGTTCAAAATCCTGCTCCTTGTAACTGTACAATAAACATTAAAGGGTCAAACATTGGAATTGTTTCCATACAAATCTTTTTTTGTATTGAATTTGTATTTTTTTGAGTTTTTGTATTGATCAGCCGCATATGCAGCAAGCAATGTGCAGAAGGATTTTGTTGATTGCTTGGTTTCTTATTCCATGGTGGCGCACTTTGTAGCCCCACCCATGAAATCTCATTGGTCCAAAATCTTGCTCAGAAAAACTGAAAAGAGAAAGAAAAACAGTTTTAATTGGCTGTGATTGTGGTCACGTCGCACAGCAAATCCATATAACATCATATCTGGTTAGAACATGGTGTAACAGTGAAGTTAATCTGTCATATGGGTAACTGACTAGTTTAAAAATGTATAAACTGGAATATTACATATAGATCAGTTTCTCAGCTTTAACTTCATCTTGTACGTGCAAGTTCAGCATTACTGCTCATCCAACTCTGAATTCAACATCAAAGCTGTAGTTGCCTTGGGATGGGCTCAGGCAGCACGCCATTCCTTCATATCATCAGCTCCCAGACCTGACTAATCGAGCGTGTTCGGTTCTGCCACAGGCCAGATGAGCGGAGCACATACACAGCTGGAGTTCCACCACATAGAGACGGGCATCATGACCGAACGCCGCTTTATCTCCGTCATGCCTTCCAACTTCATCGGCCACCTGCAGGGCCTCTCTTTCAATGGCATGCCCTACCTGGACCAGTGCAAGAACGGAGACATCTCCTACTGCGAGCTCAACGCCCGCTTCGGAATGCGCCGCATCGTGGCCGATCCGGTCAGTTTCCGGAGCCGAGCCAGCTACATGGCGCTGTCCACTCTGCAGGCCTACGCGTCCATGCACCTCTTCTTCCAGTTCAAGACCACCAGCCCTGATGGTCTGATACTGTTTAACTCTGGAGATGGAAGCGACTTTATCGTGATTGAACTTGTAAAGGGGTGAGTGGGGGAAGAAAGTAAGAAGTCATTTATAATCCAGATTTAAAACGGAAGTGTGTCATTTCTGCACAATTAGCATGAGTAAATAGAACTCTAATAATACATGTTATTAGGCAGTTTCCCCCAAACTCTGCTGCTCTAATCTGCAATTAGTCAGGCGCACAGAAAGATCCGCCTCCGACTCGTGTAATTGGCTGAGCCAATGTTACTGTCCCGGGCTGGTTTGGATGCTCATACAAAAAGAGCAATGTTTTAAAATTGTCGCAGTGTTTATACTTCTTGGGGAAATCAATCAACAAATGTCTCTCTTCACATTAAAATGAAATAGCAAAAAGTATTTTAACAAAAAAAATGGCACCGCAGCTTTAAATGGCTGTATGCTATTGAGTAGCAGAACTGTATGATTACATTTCTAACTCTGCCCTCTGCTTCTTCAATCCAATGTGAGTCAGAGTAAAAAATAAAAGCTGTTCATTATTAAAGGATTTTATGTCATGGTAAGAAGAGCGCATTGCTGCTAGCCATAACCATATTGCCCAAAAAATCTGAATTCAGCATTAAAGTCATATTAATAAAAGCCATTTAATTAAACTATAAAGTTGAGACGGGAACTATAAAGAAGAAGAATAGAAGATGTTTTAACAATGCTGCACAAATAAGGAGCTAAAAATACCAGAAATAGGCACAAAATATTGAGAGTGTTATGAAATTATTCTAACAGATAGTGAGAACTACCTGATTGGGGAAAGAAAGGGGGAGATTACATTTGACTGCAATATGAAATGAAGCCGTAAAGAAGCTGGATGTGATAGAGATCTACAGTCTCAGGAGAGCAAGTGAGACCATAGCAGGCAGAAAAAGTCTTTAGTGGAATATTTAGTACAAAGTTAAGCTCAATCGACAGTATTTGTGACATAACATCTATTACTGTAAAAATAAACATTTTTACTTGTTCCTTTTAGGTGGTTGTACAGAACTATATGCACTTACAATGGAACTTAATGGGGCCAGACACAAAGAGTTAAATTATTATACTATAAATCAAGTGCAGTCACAAAATATTAATATAATAATATAATTTAAAATAATTCTATGTGACTAATGTGATTGAATCACTAGCCTTTTCTGTGTATTCTCATTTGTAGTCTTTTTCCCATCCCTGTAAACCGGGTAACTTTTGTAACTTTCTGACCATTGCCAAGGTTGCAAACATGTCTTTTTCCTGTGTTCTGTTCTGCACTCATAACATCTGATGGCAAAGACCAGCCTGAAACAGTCAAAGTAAAAGCCACCTGCTACAATATGTGTTTGCCTCACATCAGGTGTGTGACAGCAGCTCTCTGTTCATGTACTTGCACCACCCACATAAATACAATGCTAACCAATAACTAGAAGTTTATTTTTGTAGAATATTATTGCTAAAACGGGCTTTTAACTTTAAACTGTTTGGACACTGCTTCCATTGTAAGTGCCTTACTCTAACTGTATTTTTTTTAACAAGTGTTTTTGTAGGTTCTTCCAACCATATGATATTGTAAATTCAGACACACTGAGACATTCCCCTCCGGTACAATACACAATCTGTTGTTTAAATCTTCCTTCAACATCCAAACATCAACATCTCAAGAGAGTTTCTGCCTAAACAGCACTGCCGGTCAAAAGCCTTCCCGACAAAACAATCACACGCTTGTTTTGATGAGAGAGAGAAAGATGCCGATATTATTGCAAGAGCTCAGATGTTCCCACAAGACCCTGTAGATATTCAAGCATCATCTGTAAGCAGCCGGTTTAACAAATTACAATATAAGAGACATCCAAATGTAGTTATGCCACTGAACTAAAGAGCGTGTTTAAGTTTGCGATTAGTTAAGAGACATTACTTGGATGTGAATCATAGCTGTAGGAGGGTGAGTCAAGTCGCATTATAAGATTCGCACATTTGTCTCCTTGGCATTTAGTTAAAGGTACAAGGAGGAGGAGAAATGCTTGATGATTCATCACAGGATAGGGGCCGTATTTAAATTTAAACAAATTCAGCATGACTTGCTTCTGGATATGCGTAAATGGCGATCGGTATTCGCTAGAAAGCGCTTCCCGTGAGTTTCTCTTCACAATCAAGCGCACACCAGATGACACCAAGGCAACTGTGTCTGCCTGTCAATCAAAAGCAATTTCAGGGGAGTGATTGCGTGGCTAGTTATTCTTAACCACAGCCGCTGTACTGTTAGTAGCTCACTGGAGCACATATCCAGAACATATTCAGAACAGGGTTATTATTAAAGCTTAGAATTATTTATTGAGGTTTGATTTCTAGGTAGTTTTCAGCTGATTTAGTTTTTGTCGTTATCTGTGATCATTAGCTTAATGCCACGCTTTTAGATCTTTTTGTTAGATCTTTTAAGATCTTTTTTAGATCTCAAAGTTCTCTCACCTCCCACTTGTAAATAGCCGTTGGAACGGTGCTCAAGGGTGGACATGAGGTCAGGTAGATCAACCCTGACTTCAGTGAGACACCTCATTTGATGCGATTTCCAAATTGTTTAATGTAGTTGGGATGTAATATATAATGTTAGCTTAGCGATGTGTGGTGTGGTTGAACACAGTTTGAGGTCAAGTATGTCCACCTCACTTTCGTCTGGAACGCGTTATTAGTTTTTCAGTGTTTTCTAGGTTCAGCTTCATTTTAGTTTTCTTTTTTTTGTTTTAGTACTTTTGGACGGCCAAATTCGATGTGTAATATGACTTTAATATTTTTAATAGCTTTAATTTTACAGGAATGCAAGTTCTCCCTAGTTAGTGGCGCTTATCTCCTTTAACATCTCCCTAATAAGTGTTAAAGATGTTTAATAAAAATTAATTTGTTTTCATTTTCATTTTAGCTTTATTTATGATAAAATGTTTTTGTTAAGTTTCATTTTTGCTTAAATGAATAGTTCAGATGTAATTTTTGGTTCTGGTTCATAAATATAAAGTGAACACTGATGGCCTTGACAAAAAGAGCAACATCTAATCATATGTAATGTAAGTGTTATTTGATTAAGTGCAATCTATTTATTTGCAACCCACACAACAGAACCTTCACGTGGGAGATCCTCAGTGTCGAAGATATTTCTTCCTCCACCATAGTAAGAAGATTTCTCACGACAGGGAATATTCAGTCACACTGCTTATGGCCAACATGAGTACTGAAACCTGATTTGCTTTAGAATGCTTTTTATGCCATTGGGCAGCAATGAATAGTGAAAGAGGGGAAGGTACCTCAGATGTTTAACTTCCTCAGTTTCAGTGGTCCAGAAAGCCAGTCATTCAGTAAGCAATTAGACAGCAGGTGGCCTTGCCTCTCACCGGAGTCTGCGCAGGCATGTGAAATGAGAGTGTGCTAATGAGAGCTCAATCTCTCTCTCTCTCTCTCTCCTTCTCACATTCACAGGCAACTACACACAGTCTTTCTGTCCCTGACTAGCTCCCTCACTCTGTCTCACACACCACTCACATGGATCCAGTTTTGCAGTACCTTAATGTATCTACTGACAGCAAACAAAAAAAACTGAGACCAGCTATTAGCATTTGTGCAATCCGGGTTATATAAGGATACATATAAATATAAGCAGTGATTAATATTTTGTGACCTTGTCAGTATCAACCAGTAGTATTAGCCCATATGGTATTTTCCAGCTGTTGTCATTGGTCTGAATAAAGGGCAACTGCTGCTTACTTCCATAATTATTTTCACACTCATTTTCAATTCAGAAATTCTTCAGGAAAGAGTTCATGAAGCAACAAACGCAGCTCCAGGATGACTTACACTATTATAATATAATTCAATAATTGGAAGCAAAAACTTCTTTTAAATAAGGGAAAACAAAGGTACAGAATTGTGTACAAAGTTTGTAATGAGAGAATGAGCTACTTTTAATCTCTTGGTCAGACCTTTTTAGCTGATTTAAAGTAACAGTAAAACTATTACAGTTCAGCACAGTAAAACTAACTTTCTTCAACACCAGGTTGCAAAAGTATTATTAAATAAATTATCCATGTACTGTACATTGTTAAAATATTTTAAACTGTTTTAACATTTTTAATGTTTTAACCTTAAAACATGTCTATTTCTAGATTGAGCTTCACAAAACAGGTATATCAGTATATATTTATATTATAAATAATGTCACCCATCATATGGGCTATCAGCCATAACAATAATTTAGTATTTCAGTCTAAATTAGAACACTTCAGATAATCTTTTTTAAAAAACACAAAGATTAAAAAAACGTGTAAGGCTAAATACACACAGTCAAATATTCACTGACGAATGTATTGTCATAAAATGGTCTGAATGTGATATATGGAGCCCTTCACAAGGCATTGGGCCTATAAACCACGGTGCTCACACACCTCAGTTGTGAGTGTCTGGCAGGACGGAAGGCTGTCTGCCAGTATTTCAAGCCTTATTACAGCTATTGATTTCAAAGCAAAAAGGCAGCATTGTCATCATAAAGAGGCTCTCCTGATTCCGCTTGGGCTGGATGATTGACAGGGGAACTGATGTGTTGCAGGTACATCCATTATGTGTTTGACTTGGGCAATGGGCCGTCGCTCATGAAGGGCAACTCTGACAAGCCACTCAACGATAACCAGTGGCACAACGTGATGGTGTCCCGCGACGACAGCAATGTGCACACGCTCAAGATCGACTCCCGCACCGTCACGCAGCACTCCAATGGAGCCCGCAACCTGGACCTGAAAGGTACCACCGCCTACTCGTTGAATTATTGACTGAGTACATGCAATTTTCTATTTGTAGCGAACATAAATGAGGCTGTGAGTGACATACAAACTGTGTTGTTTTTTTTACTTAAAACTGCAATGTAACTTTTGCCTCTATCACCATCTTTGTTTGAAACAAAAAATAAACTGACTTTAAATATGTTGAAGTCAAATGAAGCCAAACTGATATGGGACATGGCAGCTCAAATTATAAATTATTATTCTAAACTTTAAATTGTGAATTGGGGTAAGGTAAGGTGACTGTTTTGAAAACTGATCTGTTATGTACTCAGCTGATATTTGTTTATTTTTAACTCAAAAAGTTATGGATGGCAGCTTTAGCAAAACATTGATTTTTGTTTACTTGAAAATTACAGATTTTTTCAGAATGACGTACATTACACACCGTCTTCTTGACGTTTGCATTAAATACAGCCAGGTTATTTAATTGTAAGTTTGCAGATCTTCCTGGCTTCTTTGAGATGCATTGAGGCTGTAGGGGGTCGGGTCTGATATATGAAAATTTATAAAAAGAAGAAAACAATTGTTGTTGATTCAGTTGTTTTTCTAGAGCATAAAACCTCATTATACAAATGTGAATCTCTTTCTGTCAGACACCACAGTGGTTCAATGAATACAACAAAGGTAGTTCAAAAGTTGACAAACTAGGTCAACACTAGTTAGCGTAGATAGTACAGTTACTAAGAACCCTTTTAACAGGTGACAGAAAAGGTTGAAAATACTGAGAATGAATATATGGTCTTTAGTAAGGATTTTTTTATTTTATTAGAAATAGCTGTTACGTTTCTGAATTTGTCCTTTATATGTAGTATATATTTCTTATATCATTCATTCATCGTTAAACTACTTATGGTTGTTAAGTCTGACTTATCACCTTTTTACTGTAGTTGTGCCTGAATACATATTTGCAATTTAACACTAATCTTGGGTTTGATTTCAACCTACAGCTTTAATGAGCAGTCTTTCCTGATGGGTATTTACACAGCTTCTAGCTCCTTGTATAAATCATGTTGCTTCTGAAATCTACCTTGCAGTACTTCTCAACCTAGCTGTAGTTTTTTCACTGTTATGGCTGTAATTAGAAGCACAAAGAGCAGTGCCTTCAGGGAAAAGAGAAAAAAAACAACAACTGACTTTGCATAATTTGGTGCTTCCGAACTTGCAAAAAACCTCTTTTTTACCCATCCCAGACAGGTTTTGCTTGACTCTAGGCCCAAAAAGTAATCATATTTACTTCAAAAACAGTACTGGAAATGTGGGACCTAAATATGTAGCATTCACACATGTATATTCAGTTTTTCCATTTGTGTATTAAAATGGATTGGAAAGACAGCAGCTACAGCCATTGCCATAGCAATGTCAGAGGCATTTTTGTCTCAGTTTGCACTATACTGAGCGATCACTGGCATCTAAGCACAAATCTTGGCAGACAGCCTGTATTTCATGCTTTAGTCGATAGAAGAAAGCTGAGACAAGTCAATCAGATGTTTTATACTTTCTATTTTAGTCCAGAAACAGAAGGATGCCAATTTCAAGCTATTAGCGCACATCGTTTTACTTTCCTGTTTTTCAGTGCATTCAGTTATTTATTTGCAGTATGCAGATAAATAGTCATTCCACAGCATTAGATGAAGAGCACTTAACATAAAAGTCTGTTATTAGGTTTTATTTTTAACAAGCTTAAGTATGGTAATTCAAAATGAATTAGTATTAAAACAAAATACATGTGATGATGGTGTATTATTTTATAAAAATAAGAAATATACACTACCAGTCAGTTAGGATCATCTCACTGACGTTTCTCATGATCTTAGTAACCTTTTGAACTGAAAGTGTATATTATGGTTTACTACATTCCAGCATTATTTATCGTTACGTTTACATGACATGGCATTGTATTCACCTCAGTTCAGTTCATCACTGTTTAAAGAGATTCTTCATCTGATAAAATGTAAAATTACGATTCTTAAATATTTTTAGGCTATTTTACCTTATTAAAATGCAGAAGCATCCATTTTACTGAATTACTCTGATTGCCGTCGAAGGCAAAACGCCCGTCTTGCAGTGTACACTAAATCATGATGCTCAGGTGAACAGCGAGAGAGAACAAGGTTTAAAGCTTCTCAGTCTCCAGCACAAAGCTTACATCATTGAATTACTAAATCTAACTGTACGTCAACACGCTGCTTAAAGTACCACAGTAATAAAGTCCAAATCAAATAAGGTCATAAAGTTCTAACTCTTGCTGTCGGACTCCAAGGGCCTTTTTTATTTGGCTTCCCCAGAACAAGTCCTTTAAACTTCAAACGAATAACTTCACAGTACGTGTCAGTTGTAATTGTTCAAGCAATTATGCCAGAGAGAATGGAGAGTGGTGTAGAGAACTCCCCAGGGTCCGGCGCTCTTCTGTGAAGTGTAAAATGAACATCCTCAAGCAGGAAGGTGCTGAGATGTGATGATGTTGTGGGAGAACCAGCAGAAAGTGATGCTTGACCTGTTCTGTGTGGTGAAATGAGCATATGTGGAGAGCGCTCATGACGGCTGCCTTCTAAGGTGTCCGATAATTGAGGTTTTTCTTCCTCCTCAAGGAATTGCCGCCCAGGCCCTCCAAATGCTTTCTGAAAATTTGTTTTATTGACTCGGAATCGAAAGGCTGTTCTGCTTCCCCCGGTGTGAAGAGAAAGCAGGTGTTTGTAGAAAATGCGAATGTTAATGAGTTTAGTAATAAGCAGTCCGTGGCCAATTTTAGCTTCAAGCCAAAAATGAAAAACTTCTGTGTTATCTTAACACATACATACATTACACAATTACATCATAACTCTCATTTGTAGTGCTTGCTAAGGAGAGAATCATTTAATATTTCTCATAATTCAGGTTTGGGATTGTATCTTACATTATTTATGCTACGGTCATGAATGACTCTCAAACCATGCAGCTTGTTGAAGACAGCAGTGTGATTTGTTTTCTAAGCAATTGCCCCTGTGATTTTCATCTGTGGTGGGAAAATTGGCGGAAACATCCCATAGACTTGCATTGAAGGAGGGCTGTATCACCCCAAGCTATATCTAAAGACTATCAGAGAGAATAAGAGGGAGACATGGGGGGGGGGGGGTCTGTATTGACTTATTGACTTGAGCCAGTAAGCAACCACCTAGAACGTTCTAACAAACAAACAGCAACCCAAAAATACACTCAGAACAACTTAGGAACAGCACAGCAACACCCTGGAAACCATGCAGAACACTGTAATATAATGGCGGAAACTTTTGCGTTTCCGCCATTATATTACCAATATATTATCATTATATTACCACTTACATTTTCTTTTAAAAATCTTTGAATGTTCTTTAAGTAAGGTAATTTAGCAAGGTAAGCTTGCAACCACAGCTGACACACAGATTTTGAGCAACACAGATAACAAAAAAATGTTGTGATTATGAATACATATTATATTAAAGAATACTAATACATGCATTGAATTAGTATGTCAACAATATTAATCAATAACCGTGCTACAATATAAGCCATTATGCTCCATTATGCTTACTGTGGCACCTTTCTGTAAATTCTCCACAGAATAATGTTGTCACAACAGGTGGAGATGCTGTGAAAGAACTTGGCATGCTGGGAAACCTTTAGGCCACAGTAGCACAGCGTGTTATATTGCAAACGGTTATAGCAACGCTAATCCTCCGGTCAAGGCCAGTGGTTATGGAGCACAGCCAAAGGTGTTGCTTCTTTGCTTTTCTCTCCTCCATTTTTATCCAGCAGGGATATTGCTTCATCATTACTCAACAGAGACGCATGACTGGAGATGTCATTTTTACAATCTCCCTGCAGTTCCTTCATATGAAAGCAATTGATTTTGCTCCGTCTCGTCCACAAAAGCAGCTCCGCTCTCCCGCTGCCCAGCCATCCATTGAATGACTAATGAAAAAAACTATTGGGTGTATAATTGAATATTGTGATTGAAGGCTCTTTAATAGTCTTTGCATAACAGTGAGACATACAGGGCTAATAACCATGCATGGGCTATTCTGTCTGAAGCAGTCTGAGCTTCCTCCTCTGAGCTCAGCGCTGGAATCTGTACAGAGAGCTGGATTTAAATGTGAAGATGAGCTGGCCCTTTCAATAACATCTGGGAATTTAAGGAGCCATGGCTTAGTGGCTTTTTTGGAGCCATGGCTTAGCGACTTGGTGCTCATGTGGTAAATGCTGATTCAGTTTTTTATGTTTTGTTAAACTTAATTTTGTAATTTTGCATTGACTTATTTTTTTAAAAAATGTAATAACTTTATTTCACAGGTTTATGACAACACTTTACAATAAGGTCCTACTCGTTAACATTAGTTAATACACTAGTTTCCATGAACTAACCATGAACAATATATTTTTACAGTGTTTTCTAATGTTCATTAATGTTTGTTAATACAAATACATTACATAAGTACATAGTACAAGCACATTGTTTGTTTGTTCATTGTGTTTTAACTAATGTTAAGGGATACAACTTTTTAAAAATGTATTAGTAAATGCTGAAAAGTACATTAACTAAGATTAATAAATGCTGTATAAATATTGTTAATTGTTAGTTCATGTTAACTAAGTTAGATAACTAAAGTCAACAAATGGAACCTCATTGTAAAGTGTTACAAAAAAAAATTTTTTTTTTTTTTTTTTTTTTAAAAAATTGTAAAGTGTATATATATATATATATATATATATATATATATATATATATATATATATATATATATATATATATATATATATATGTATGTGTATTAATTGTAGATTAGCCTTTTTATTAAGTCATTTTGATTAGGAAATTACAGCCTGGAGTCACTAAAAGAAAATAGGAATGGATGTTTATTGAAAAAACATTTTAAGGAATTTGTTTGTTTGGTGCTGAATAGACATGATTTCTCTGCTGACAGAAGCTGATTGCGATTCAGCCAGTAGCACAGTAAGAATGTGCCCGATCTATGGTATTGAATTGTATAATGGGTATGATTATGTCATCAGTATCCTAAGGGGTGGCGCTGTAGACTCTACAAGCAGTCAAAAAGACTGCAGTTCTTTGAAGTGGCTCTGAGAACAATTACAGGTAGTTAGTTGAAGTGAACCAAGTTGAGGGCCAATTAATGAAAAAGTAAAGGTGGAAATGAAAGAATACATCTTATCTGTAGTGAGATAAAATTAAATAGTGTGGAGGTTTAGATAAAGGGGGGCTTTTAATGGTGGTCTAATTGGTCTTATTCAACTGGAGTGGAAAAGAGCAGATTTCAGCAAACAATCAGGGTGAGAGCGCACTCCTCAACCGTGGGATGAAAATTGCCATATGTATTCTTGCTTGTCAGTTTTAAAGCGTAATTGCCTGTCTTGCAGGCAGAACTGAGTTGGAAATTGCATTTCACTGGCAAACAATGCCCTCTAAATACGGTCTGCTCGGTGAATGTTTATCTGAAGGTCCCCAAACATCTTTGATGTCTTCCGCAATACATATTTGCGAAGTGAAAGAATTAATAAACAAGCAGAACAAAAGAGCAACACGTACCTCAGAACTCGTCAATGTTTACGAAAAGCAGAACTGTATTTACTGTATGTTAACACCGGCTGTTATTTTATTTCTCTCAGCCGTAGCAGTGGAGAGCCGTTCCTTAGCTCCACACTCTTCTGGGATTTGACATCATTAAACTCAATGAACAGCATTTTTAAAGGGATAGTTCACCCCCCCCCCCCAAAAAAAGTGTCCATCATTTACTTGTATTCATTTCATCTGAAACCTTTCTGAGGAACACAAAAGAAGATAATTTGAGAAACGTCTCAGTGGTTTTGTGTCCATACAATGGAAGTCTGTGGGTGCCAGTCTTGTTTGGTTACAAGCGTACTTCAAAATAATTTTGGTCCTTAGAATAAAAAGCAGATGTCATACAGGTTTGGAATGATGTGGGTGAGTAAATGAATACATATGAAATAAATGAAAAAATACATATATGTATTTTGTGTTTTTATATTTTGTGTTTCTCGTTTAGGCTGTTTGTTGATATGTTGAACATTGTTTGCTATAAGAAAGCCCAATAAAGTACACAATAAATCTTTAAAAAACGTAATATACAATACATACAACAAATGCCCATATTTATTAGATTCAACAAGCAAGAGTGCAGCATATTAAATATTTATTAAATTCTAATACATGTAAAATGTAATATATGATAAATATTTTAACAACGTCTATCAATTAAAAATATTCATTTAAATTACAAATCTTGACGATAAAGTTTGCATCGGGTACCCCATAGACAGTAGCATGCTGTGATCACATCAAACTCTGCAGAGAATTTAACTTGAAAGCTTGAAATATTCAAACCAGAAATGTAGGTAAATTCCCACAGTATTTTCCCATCTCAGTCAATTCTACTGCGACTCCTCCGAACACATTGCATCAGTCATCTTTGAGAACTAGACGCAAGGACATGATGTACTGTGTTAAAGAGCCCAGTCATTTCAATTCCCAAATCCCTGTGTGAGCACTTCGCTTCCATACACCCAAACACCAGCGGATACAGCTATTTACTTACATGTTTGTATGGTGCTGCGGTGTATTTTCATCCACACACATGCGTAGCCACATGTTCTCTTCCTTTGCGGCTCAAGGGCAACTTTGATGTTACATAATTTTATTCCATTTTATGACAACCCTCTTTTTCTTTTTGTTCTGAACATCAAAGGTTCATTGGTATTAGCCTTCATCAGCAGGGAATTTGTTTAAAAAGAGACGCAAACATATTCAGCTCATCATCACAGAGTCACACAAGAAGAGCCCACCTTCACGAAGATCCAGTTAAGATGAGGGGCGCCGTTAAAACGCTAGGCCGTGATCACGCCCCTGCGTGATTTTGAAGCCCGTTAACTGTGCGTTTTTTTTTTCTATGTATTGCAGGAGAGCTGTACGTTGGAGGTGTGGGAAAGAGCATGTACAACAGTCTGCCCAAGCTCATAGCGTCTCGGGATGGGTACCAGGGCTGCCTGGCCTCAGTTGATCTGAACGGCAGGTTGCCCGACCTGATCGCAGATGCTCTGCACCGGGTGGGGCAGGTGGAAAGAGGCTGTGAAGGTCAGTGCACCATCCGTTTACTGTTGACTTTCAATAATTGTTGTTTTTTGTGACAAGAATAACAGCCTACAGTTCTTGTCTCAAAATTTGAAATTAAAACTACAATCCGTAAGTTATGCCTCTATCACCAGCTCTGTCGGAATGATGAAATTGCAGTTTAGTTTATGTACTTTTCATTACCCATGTTGAAGTCAAATGAAGTCAAACAGACATTACCTGTCAAATCACAGCTGACAGCTCAAATTATAAATCATTATTTTAAACTTACCTTTGTGAACTGGCGTAAAGTAAGTAAACCATTTTGAACACTGAACTGTCATGGACTTGCTCAATAACAATTTTTTGATCATTTTTAAGCAATATAATAACTTACTTACTGGCCTAATAATCTAAACAATCTTTTTTAACTAACCACAGCTTTTTAAAATTAAAAATAAGATAAAAATAACAACTATCGCCATGTTGTTTAAGCGTAATACACCTTTGCATTTCCTGTTTCAGCCGGCCCTGGCACTACCTGCATGGAGGACTCCTGCTCCAATCAGGGCGTGTGTCTACAGCAGTGGGAGGGGTTTACCTGCGACTGCACCATGACGACATACGGAGGTCCCCTTTGCAGTGACCGTGAGTAGCGCTCTACTCTTTCATAGGGATTAAAGGGATTTATGCAAGAGGTTTGTTTAACCACATTAACAAGCCGTTCAAGGCCTCTCTTATGATTAAATCAGAGGCGAGCGTTTGAAGCTACTAATCGACGGTGTACCGCAATGCAGGCTTTTTAATGTGCAGATAAAGCAGAACACCCTAATTAGAGAGGACCACAAGATAATGTTCATAAAGAGCAAGTAATAGTTCAAGTGACCCCTATACTGACAGCAGAAAGAAATTTGTGTTGCACCTAAAATGTTTTAATTACAAGAAAGCTCTGAGGTGGAACCGTGGGTTTTTATTATCTGTGATACTCGACACAATACAGTATCCAACCCTGCTTTGCTTACAATCACAAATTGGCCTTGCTCACAAGGCAGATTCTGTTTGCTTTAATAATATCCCCATATTTTGACAATAACGCTCTGGAGACCGGCCTAATGAGTTAAATGAAGATAAATAGAGTTAGCTTGCCTAAACATTACGATAGTAAGACAATAGCAGGTGTGTGTGTTTTTAGTATTTTGAACCAAGCGCTTATAAAACAGCTGGAGAGATGTAGCTAAGCTATTTAATTTAGCTAAATTAATTTTCAGTTTTTATTGTGCATATATAATTATTTTCAATGTTACCCAATCAAAATACACAGCAGGAAATGGTCCTCTATCTGATAAAAGATTAAACATTAGCACTGCATGGCTTTAATCTGTTCTATTATATCAGTCTGTTATTCTTGTTATATATGTTGACTCTACTGTAAATTACGCCTATTAGTTCTGTCCCATATCTCACTGGGGTAGGGTTGAGTGGGAAACAAAACTGGGACTAAAATTAACACTTGCTAAACACCTAACACAAGTGAAAATTGGATTTAGCATGCAAATTAAACAGTTACTATCCAATTAGCCAATAACAATATTATGTACATTATATGATTGAAGTCAAAGTGTAATAATGATATTCTGAATCTCCCTGATGTAAAGTGATACACATGATTCAAATCACGGACATAGAAACCGGCAATCAGAAAGGGTAGGGAATTTCATATACATACATATATATATATATATATATATATATATATATATATATGTATATTATATATATTATATATGTACGTATATATTATAAATGTATATGTGTATATATATATATATATATGTATATATATATATATATATATATATATATATATATATATATGTAATGTGTGTATATATATATATATGTGTATATATATATATATATATATGTAATGTGTGTGTATATATATATATGTATACATATGTAATGTATATATATACACACACACACACACACACACACACACACACAGACACACAAAACTGTCTGCATAGATAGAGAGATAGATAGACAGTCTTATTTATAATTGTTATCAGGATGTGACTTTCAACCAGAATAATACAAAATGTTTCTGGAAAGAATCACCTGCCCTGCCTTTAATAGAAAGTTACAATCATAGCTTATCTGTTCAGTTTAGTCTGTTCAGTTTTTTCTTCAGATCTCCATGCGGTGACACATGTGAAGTATTGTTCACATTAATTCAACAAAACCAAATTATTTGAAAGAAAATTACGATGAGTCTTTACTCTCTTGTGACAAGTTGAGTTTCACCAAGAGACAGAGACTGAGTCATCCATTGGCAAAAATAACGTTTTTAATAAAAAAACGAATGCAAAATACAGATTCATGGCCAATAAGAAATATTTATGACAGATATATTTTCTCAGGGGTAAAAGGGCATTTATTTACAGAACTACATCATTGATACATTTCTCAAACTGTATGCCTCCTATCACTGGAAACTTGTCAGCCAATGATAAAGAAGCAAATACATAAAGCATTACATATTCATTATGCTTGTTTATCAACACAAGCATCAGAAGTGACCATTACACAAGCTGCATTTGTAAACATTTGCAAAGTTTATTGTGCATGAAGTATAACAGCGTAAAGTTTGCCGATGTAGCAGATCTGTGCGTTGAAAACATCTTCCACTCTATTAATTCAGTTAGCGCTTTTCACAATGATGTACAGCATACCTGCAACACTGTAACGCATCTCCTTCATAGTTATTAAAGTGATAATGTTATACTGTAGTTATACTGTATAATATATACAAAAGTTGTACTGTAGATGTAATGTAATTTCAAAGAGCACTGTACATTCTGAGACTTAGTGACGAGGCAGTGAAGGTAGTTGGACAGGTTTTCCAACACACTTGAAAAGAGTTTGATTGTTAGACCTTAAAATCGTACATTAAAAGATTAAAATACTAAAATCAGAAAATAAATTGAAAATGTGTATAATGCGTGTTTATGATGTTTTGTGGAAGATACTCATTGCAGAATATATTGGACAATTTAAGTTTGTTTTTCCATAGTTTCGATTCTGTTTCCTTTTGATTGTTTGTTTTATATATGTGTACAATTTTAAAGGCAGGGTAGGCAATTTTATCCAAAAACATTTTCGATGCTGGTTGAAAGTGTAACCCATGGCTATTGCTAGACTCTCCAAAGTTGCCCACCCAACCTTTAATGGATTTTATTTAATTCTAAATAAAATCCCATATAATGTATGAGCAGGCCAAGACATTCACCATTAACTACACATTTTGCGTCAATAAACTCCTAATTTACTGCTTATGTGTAGTATTTTGTGCAGGCAATTCAATTTTGAGTTCTATGTCAATAGATTATTAACAATGATAATAGATTAAGGAACATATTTTTGGTTTGAGGTCAGTGAACAAGTTGTGGAGCCATAATGCTTTATAATAAAAATGCTTAGCTGATAATATAAAGAAAATGTGAAGGCCCTCCCACTTTTTAACATATTGCCAAAGGAAAGTAATAAACATGCTTAATCGTATTATTTTTAAAGCTTACAAATGTCTAACAGAATGAAAACAAAAAGATTTTAGTATTCAAGTATTTAACGATGAAGTGGTTTTGGAGCACTTTAGTGCGGGATTAGAGCCTTCAAGTGTGATTTAGTCCACCCTGCTAATACTCAATTACCTACATAGCCGTAAATCAATAAACACACAATTATTCTTTAACACACCACGAAAACGTTCCTGGCCTCCATTTCGCTGCACTGGATTGGACATGCATTGCAAGTCTTTCCGCTTTTTGCCGCATTGACAGACGATTAGAATTCAGCTGTGCTTCTTTTAAACCAGCAGCAGGAGAATGTTCGTCTGTGGAGTGAGCTGCAGGTGTGAGGAGTAAAACAATCCTTCAGAAGTCATTTTCACGCGATCAACAAGAAATCCGGTGGGCAGCCACCGAGCCACAGCATCTTCACTAATGCATGACTCATCCTCTTCCTCAAACAGTCACTCATACTTTTACCCTGTCCCCTAAAATACACACACATTCCCGTACATATTTTTTTCTCAGAGGGTGATTTTTCCCGACAGCAGACATATGGGGAGAATAATTTTGGTTGACCTCAGTAATTAGCGTCGATTATTTAGGAATATCATTATCACAAATTATGCCTTCTGCCTGGCTGACATCTCGCACGTTGTCCGACTTCCTGTATGGCCTCTTTTAGCCAATGGATTTCTTTTAGTAACAGGAAACTTGAGAGCTGTTGACAGTCACACAATCCTTTTCAGACTTTCTGAACGTGCTGAATGTTGAGCAAAGCTGTTCAGAGTATCTTGCTCGTATAGCACGTGTCTGATGTTGTACAAGACCATATGGAAGTGCCAGGACTGGTGTTTCATACTTTGATTTCCTGTGACCGGCCACATCCATCATCAGAGGTCTAATTAAATGGCTTGTAATGTGTTACCCATGCTGAGTTCTTCCAAGGACAGAGCGAGCCGATGTCTAAGAGTCCTGTGGGATTGCTCTTTCCTACTTTCTTTGTACATTCAGGGCTCTATCCATTCCGCTCTACCTTACATCAGACCCTCTAGCCGTAACCATTAAATTAAATAGATGCTGCACTTTCATGTCGGCTGTTTTGCCTTGCAGCCTTGGACTCTGGTCACCTGACTCTGCAAGCATCTGCTCACCCAACCTTAGATGTTACATAGACTTTCTTTCCATGCCCTACACCTAAAATGCAGTGCAGTTACTCCACAAAGGAATAATTGTTTTTGTTGGGCAAATGTTAAATCTCTTCTACAAGCACTTTTTAGTTAAAGGTGCTTTGTACAATTTTTTCCTCTTTAAATGATTTGGACCTAAAAAACACAATCCCACGCTAAGCTGTTCTGAAACCACTTACATTTGGTTAAATACTCACCTGTTGACATTGCAAATGTTAACTTACTTTAGATGATGTCAGATTTGTGTTCATTTTTGTTTATTGAGTGAACTATCCCTTTAAAATCAAATCAATGGTCTCAGACATTTGGACTCTACTGTTTATAGCTTTACATTACACTCATGCTAATAGTTGTGAGAAGAGTTATTGTTTTAGCGAAGAAAACAAACAAAAAAAATTGCACCTAACTGCATTTTTAAAGTTGCCAGTGCATATTTTTATTTTATGCTAATAATTTTGCACAATGGCTTTGCCATGACATCACTATATTAGTTTACCTTTGATTTATTGCCCTGGGGCACTTTATTGATTTATTGGTATACAAAGTGTCCGAGTACTGTATTCTGTTTCACGGTCCACAAGTAACAGAAAACTGTGTTAAATTGAAGCAGAAACATTAACAGGGGGCTTGTGGTCACCTTACAAATGAATCCTTCATGGTGACATTTCCTGAAACCCAATAGGTTGCAAGGGTCAATTGAACAGACTTCTTCCTCCCTCATTGGGGAGCTAGACGGGCATTCCATGCTATGTGGGTTTTTACCATTGAGACATGCTCCAGCAGGAAGCAGAGTATGAAACTGACATACACACTGTGGGTCATCAAGGTCACGACTGGGAAGTAAAATCCTATAATCAGTCAGCTGTTGATTGTCATAAGCAGCGTTTCTTATTGATTATTGAATATAGTTTCCTGAATGATGAACGACTTTCTATATTATGCCATTTCTTATATGGTATGAATAAGTTCATGGATTATTTTAAATTTTGAAGTCATGTGAGCATGCCGCATCTAGAGATACAGAGTATGTTGAGTTGAAGCTGCTTCTGAAAGCTGAAATGTTTAACCGAAGGGCTGATCTGAAAATTGTGAGTTCTGCATTGACATGTGGAAACCGAGCAGGCTGACTGGGGACTGAGTGAGTGGAGTGGAAACTTTTTTGATGTTTTTTTTCCAAGAAACATCTCTAAGCAGGAAAGTGAATGACAACAGTAAATGGTTGTTCACTCTTTGCCACCCAGAACAATTCATCCCTGAAAAATGCTAAAAATGTTCCACTGTGTGAAGAAAGACAGAATATATTTTAGTAAAGTGGATCAATTTTTTGGCACATTCTCCAAATTAAGGCTTGTAACAGACTAAAATATCACCCAGGCCATTAATTTGGACAGCTTTTTAATTTTTGAGACAGTATTGGCAGACAGACCTGTTTGTTTGGGAGATTAATGATTTGACTTTTGTCATCCAGCTTTTTGTTTGGCAAAATAGTTGATTTTGAGTAAATATTGTACAAAATAATATTTACATTTATTTACATTTACATGTATCATTCATTCAGCATTTAAGCATTTTGCCCTAAGAACCAACAAGCCAAGACTACCAAGCTACATTTACAAGTGGGGTTCACATTCTGAAGCTAGAGACAGGATGAACAGTAGAAGGTTTTTTTGAGCAGAGCAGAGCAGAGCATTAGAGGATTTGTCAAGTGTCTGCGAAACAGGTGTGTTGTCAGTTGTTTCTTGACGGTTGTGATGGTCTCAGCAGATCGGGTGGAAGCTGGAAGCTATATATGTTAAAGTTTTAATTTTTGCAGTGTTGTGTACGTCTGATTTGTATTTGTATTATGTTTATTTTAGTATGCTGCTGGCCATGTTCACCCTGCTCTCCAGACATTAGCATCGGCCATTGAAAAACCCATATCAGTCAAGCACTAATTAAGACAGAACTGTTTATGTTATGTCCTGTACTTTCTTTCAGGGAATGTTCTGTATTTCAGTACAAGTAAGGCTCTTTCAACAAAATATGTGTCAGAATGTTGATTACCACAGAAAATCATTTCAAGTCCCTCGGCAAAATGCAAAAATTGTGGTTATAGTAACACTCAATGAATCTACACAAAGCCATCATTACAGAGGTTTTTAAAGCTAAAATGCAAAAATGACATTGTTGAAGCACATACATGAATTATTCAGTAAAATCCTGTTTTTTATTTGAGCTGTAAAGTTGCTCTAAATTGTCTTTTTTGAGGGGGGACTACATTTCTAGGTGGGCGAACTTCTGGATATGCATTACCAAAGCAATTCCCGTGGGTGGAGTTCGCTCCATGTAAACAGTTTTTTGCAGATAGTTACAGAATTTTACGACCCTTTCTGGTATCATTGCATGTATCAAAAATTACCAGGTTTACTGTTGTCATGACAACAAAAAATTTGATTTAACTTGCGCAGACAAGATTATTAAACAATTCTGTCACACCAGTCTCATACCAACACATGTAATGTATAGGTCTTGTGGCTGTATTTATAAAACAGTGTGTGTTTTAACCCTCACTGCCTCTGCTTCTATTACCAATGCCTAGCAATGGCTGCACAATATTGAAGAAAAATGTTATATGCAATAACTTTCTAAATAATGCAATATGCGTTTTGTTAATACTTTAAATTCATAAAAAGAATTTAAATAGTTAAAATTTATTTAAAACAGAAAATTATATAACCAAAATACATGTTTCACATTTTTGCTTGGATAACAAAGCATCACTACAGCTTCTGCTAGCTGTTTGCATTGAAAACTGACTGTACATTTTTTAAAGTAAGATTTGTGTTAATTTGGTAATTTTGATATATTGTACAGAGTACAGTCTTAGTGTAATCATGATTATTTAGATTTTTTAATGGAGGGATGAGTAAATGTTATTTTCTGTGGCAATCAACATTATTCTAGCAATCCTTATTTTGAGCTTAACTCGTGCTGGCCTGTAAATCTGTTTTTTTTTAATCATTTACCGTTGTCAGTCTACATTATCTCTCTGCTGTATTTTCTTTCTCTATATATGTGGCTCATTGTTGCTCACAGGCGTGCAGACTGTAACAGCCGCTGCCTTGCAGTCCTGGCTGGCACTCCCTCAATGTGACATCGTGGCAGGCCCCAAGGTGCTGGCTGCCGGTCCGACTGCTGATCGCTTCATTAGAGAGCAAACAAAGCGTGAATGTCTTGTAATTGTATAGCAGGACTTGCAGGGCCTAAAAAACTAGAGACGCTATATAATAAGATATTTAGAGGAGATTGAAAGGTCACCCCCTGTCCAGAAACAGGAAGGGATAGAGTAATTGGAGGGAGAAAGATGGTGCTTTGTGGTGAAATGTCAACATAAAGGGAACCGTGGAGGAGCTGTAATCAGGGGCCTCTGCTCCACAATCCTCCATGTCTTTTAAGCCCAGATTGCCTCACTGTGCGATTTATTTATTTTTTGTTTGTTAGGATTGTTGCTTGTCAGATTGTACGATATGACCCTGGTGGGATCTTGGGTAAAAGCCAAGACACACTCTGTGTCTTGCACGTCAGATGATATACATCTTTGGGCTTTGGTCACGATTGACTGCATCGACTGGGCATTTTACATCATTAATCGTGTCACGTTGTGACATTCTCATTGACACGTGAAATTGAAATTGTACTGCATAAACGCAAGCGAGCCCCTGTGCTAATGTCGGCAATGTTTTGGCTGGAAAGGACAAAAAAAGCAAAGCTAGTGTGTCTGGTGTCTGTTGTCTCTGGGCAAAAAGAGGGAATTTGTGGACTGATTTTGATAATTTGATTATAACATGAAGGGAATGCTAATTAACAAGATATTTATGTTTTACATTGTAGAGGCAAGCTAATATCTCACACTCTGTCTCTCACACACATGCTAGGAGCAGTTGCACACACGTCATGAATTGCTGTGCTCCTATTGGTTCATTAGACGGCCACTGTAAAAGCAGTAAAACATGCATCATCAATTTCTGCACTCTTATTGGCTCTTATTTTTACACTGCAGGATTGTGACCAAAATTTCCTGACAGTGTTGGAAGGTCATCAGCGTTTAAGATTCATGGCAAAGAAAATCCAACAGCCGTCGGTGAGCATGTCACACTTAGCAGTCAATTGTCCCACGACGAAAGGAATCATATACGAAACCTCAAATTTGTCTCAGGCGGCAAAAGTCGTATGGTGTGCCCGGCTTTAGACAACCACAGACTGAGATGTTCTAGCTGCCACTTTGGAGAATGTCACTTAGTGAGTGACATGGGAGAGTAGAGCCTGACAGAATTAGGACAAATTTAAGAAGGTTTTCCAGCAGCTGCACCCTCTCATTGCAACTCATTCTCATGCTTTTAGTGTGCTGGCATTGATTGAGACACATTCACTGCAGGAAGGAGGAGATTGAACCTGCCTCTTCAGTTCATCACAGCAGGATATTTGCAAACAATCTCGAGCCCACAGACCTAGGGACACATGACAGTGGATTCTGTGTAGCTTAATTGTGTCTTTTGTAGTTTTAAGCTGGTTAGATGCTAAGTAATTTTACAGTTTGTTAAAGACCTCAAAGTATTAAAAGTTAAGTGTTTTGCCTTTTAGTTGCATATTAGCTTTAAGGTCATCTATGTGTTGGTGTACTCGAAAATGTAGCAATATTTGGGACTTTCTCTTCCTTTAAAATAGTATTGATATATAGTATTGATATATAAAATAGTATCGATATATACTATTGATATATATACTGGTATCAATATATATTATTGATATATAAAATAGTGTTGCAAAAGAATTGACTCTAACACTACACAGATGTTGTCCAATCAATGTTGCCCAAATGTACTGTTTCAATAGCGAAATGCATAAACAGAGAAAAGAATACTGAACTCTTCAAATGATTTCATGGAGTAGTAGAAACATTAGATATTTGTATGATTGCACATTCCTGTGAGAGTGTTATGGTGCTGTGAAGCTGTTTGGTGCATTCAGGTGATATTTTCTGTTTTCAAAGCGGCACATGCCGTCACAATAAACAATGCACACTTTGAGGTTTTCCTTTATGTTTGGCTAGATAGATTCATGTGAATTGGAAAGACTGCCGCTTTATCTGTCTGTCATACTGCACATTATGCTATTTCCAATACACGCTTGTGACATGAAATAACAGGCAGCAAACAAGAGCAATGATTACACCGTTCGCAGAGGCAAGAGAATCAAACTGAGCGACAACCAAATAAATGATATTTATACACACACCACTAAAGTCCAACCACTTGCATTTATGTTTTCTTCTCGCATTCTCGTGCTGGGAGCCGAGTAATTACACAGGGTGTGCACAAACATCCAAAAGCCCCCAGTGTGCTGCTTTCAGAGTGCCTGGTTTTCTGAAGGAGGTTCAGCTTCTGTGTGGCATCCATTGTGTGCTGGAGAGTTCAAAGGAAGTGATGGAGTAATAGGAGAAAGATAAAAACAAGGTGTTTCTAATGCCAGTATAATAGTAAAATGCCTGTAAGGACAAGATTTAATTATTCCAAATACATACATTCACTGGTATATTTGACTCTATTATTGGTTTAAGAACTATCATTGTGAAACAGTAAGGTGATAACAGTATTTGTTTTGGTTTGCTGTAATACCCTGTTGTCGAGGCTTGTGTATAAATTCCTTGAAGAATTATATTGAGCGGCTATATTTGACACAAGCTCTCCTGCCTCGCCAATTATCAGATTTGGCTTTTACATTTGCCTTGGCCTTTAGTGACCTTTGGGTGACCTGTCGTGAGGGTGATTAGTCTGATGTAGGGAGATGATTTCTTTTTGCTCAATAAATCACACAGATGGGAATGTTCTACAGGCGTGGGTCAGCATTTCAGAATGTTAGATTGTATGATATGGTGCTTCCCAATGCAAAACTTCACACCAGTATTGTGTTGTGGGTGGTTACCAGGTTGTTGCTATGGAGTTGCAAAGGTGTTCTGAGGGGTTTGGTAGGTTGCTAGGGTGTTTTGACTGGCTACTCACCGATCCAACAGAGCATAATTACCCAGCTCACCCCCATTAGAAATGGGTCAGATCAAAGAAAAAAAGCTATTGGTTAGCATTTCCATTCATCTCAAAGGCAGTTGTTGTTTTCTTTCTCATTTAATCTCTCTGTTTCTAATCTCTACTTCCAGTAACTCGCCTAGTCAGCCCATAACCATATTTGTTCAGTGCTAGCACACCAGATAAATCAACTTCCACAGGCAAAACATGGCATGAGCTTGTGCTGAATCTATTTTATAATAGATTTACCATCCCCCGCTGCTGAATTTGAAGGTGCCAGAGCTCCATACGTGGCGCATTTGTAGAATTACATGGACGATTTCTCGTGAATTCGCAGTAAGGACTTTTTCATTCGGCTTCGTGATTGAAACTTGTTAGCAATAACAGTCTCTCTCCAAGGGAGTGAATTCATTTGCTTTTTTCCACTGTCTCGCTCTCTTTATTCTCATTCTTGGCTTTGAGTGTTTATTTTCTCATTAGCAATCCACTAGCTGTGCTTTTTTTGATTTATTGAGCTGGCTCAATCAGGAGAAGACAAATTCATTTAAAATTTGCTGTGACCTACAAAAAATGTTATTTTTTCTGCTTGCTGATGTGATGTGCTCATACTTAGCATCCTCAGATTGGAACTAAAATGCTTTGATTTCATTGTGTTTCTAGGAGAGTGTCATATATTTTTGCTTATAACAAATTATGCAAATGGCTTTGTCTTCAAAAAATCATTTTCTTAATGACTATTTTTATTCTGTTTTTCAGTAAAACTATCTGAATGTGCCTACAACAGGATAACTTTAAATATGAAGCAAAATTATGTAATATAATAAATCTTAAATTACATTTATTTTTCTAACCGCATTGACAAATTCTTTGCTTTTTGTTTAATAAAAAGTGTAATTATTATGTAAAAATAGTTACTTGCCATTGAGTCAAGAAAAACAGACTTTTATTTATATAATTTAAATTATTTAAAATTATTGTTCAGATACATTCCCTGCAAACAAGTCTAAATATATTGTAATTCTTGTTTTAAGTATGATTTTTATCTGTAGATTTTTACTGTAAATGTTTGATTCAGTGTACCGCACCAATCCCAAATGTCTGTGCAGTAGTCCAGGGAGTTCATGACATGTACCTATTTTAGTTTGGTAGGTCATTTCTAGTGTTTGTGTTCAAATCTGAAATGTTATTTTTAGAGTCTGGGATAATAGCCCAAAAGTTTAAACCCCAAATGCTACGTCCTAAGCAGGAGAGTTACAGGGATCTTCTGCTGTATATCCACTGCACCCTTAATGACATCATTTGACCCCAGACTGCCCCATAAAAGATTGTTCCTGCAAAATGATAAACAAACTCTTTCCTTATTTCTGGTTCTTGCACAATCATGCATTGCTAATGGAGAAAATAGAATGCCAACAGGAAAACTAATCCCAGCATATTTACAAACATTTCCATATTGTAGTTTTCAAATCCTTTTTGCTATTATTTGATAGTTAATATTTGAAGCACTGTCTTTGATGTCACCTATAACTATAACATTTGGCAGTCAGCCTGCGATGTCATCAAGCGAGCGCAGCTCTGGAATGAGGCTCTCGGCTGGCAATGCATCATTTCCTCCCACAAAAACATAATAATGAGACACGCTCATGCACGCTCTCGCACGCACCTAACGACCTTCTCCGTGTGCGAGTCACATTCTCAACAGCGCTGCATATGTCACCAACTTAAACCTTTAGAAATCTAATAACGTCTCCGGAACAGCATGCTGGAACAGCAGCAGAGGATGTGAAGCATCTGATGTGTGTCAAAGGGCTTTTATTGGGAACACATGTTTGGAGAACAAAAGCATGAGGAGTCTTATGATTTCACTGAATGCTTTACAATTGTGGGAACTTTAGCTTTGCCATTCTTCCTTGCTTACCAATTTTTATGTACAATATTTACAATCAGGTACTGAAGGTATCCTAAACACTGGTGCAGGGTGTGACCAAATATCAGTCTGTGTGTCTTTTAGTATACCTTGGACAGATTAAGAAACTCCACTGCTGTAGAATGTAGACCAGAGATGAGCAAATTAGCATATCACTCAATTTATTCAATTAACATATTTGACAACCCTAATCTCAATAAATTGCAAAACAAAAAATCCATTGTATCTGCATACTTCAGCATAAATACCAGTTAAAGTGCTGTATTTGAGCATCCGAATGCTTTTAAAAGCCTCATCCAAAATTCTCTCTCTCTCTCAGTTCAATCCCTATGTCTCTCTTTCAAACAAGCACTCAGGCAAATGCGAGTCCCTAATCTAGGTCTTTCTTTACTCCTCTCTCCTCCCCCGCTTATGAATATCCCCTCAGGGTGAGAGAGGGAATGAGAGACATTCAGAAAGAACAAGAGTGGCTGAGATACATCAGAGCGTTGCACTCCTCTTACCTGAAGAAGTTCATTTGCTGTAAAGCAGGTGCTTTATTGGTGCGAAACAAGCGCCAATTGCATGCAGACACTCCAACAGGCAATAAAACAAGTTGTCTGCCTTTCATTCGTTCTTATCTTCCTCCTCTGAAGGAGAGGCAAGCGTAAACTTGCCATCGTTGTCATTGTACTAAATGTCACCATCATTAATAGCAATTGAATGATTGAACACATCACACCCACCTGCTGAGCCCACCACACCCCTCATGTAAAGGCTAAGACATTCACTAAATATTGAGATAAACGCACTGCGTTTAAAAGTCCACTGAAAATCTGGGCAGAAAGGCAGAAAAAGAAGCTAAACATTTATTTTTTGGATTTTGGAAAAAATAGGAGATTCTACATCAGATTCTACAAAATTTCTAGCACACTAATCCAACAAGTAACTATGTGACCATGTTAACTTTGTTCAAAAGGTCAGATTTCCTGCTTCCATGTGAGGCACACAAGATGTATTCTGGAACATTATCAAATCATGCTGCACAGGGGATAACATGGATCGTCAGGTTCTGCAATAACTTGCTAGCTCAAATGTATGCTGCTATGTAATGGAAAGGGTGATGTACTGAATACTAAGAAACGCTATTAAAGTTCACGTTAATTGTTCTGTTGCGCTTTTTCCTCAAATAGTTATGCTGGCAGTATAATTTATGGTAAAAAGTTCTCACAAGTGGACTCAGACTTTTGAATGGCACTATCTACTGTATGTGCTTATTAACTGCAATCTGATATTGGATTTCTCAGGGAATTACTGTCTGCAGTCTTCAAAAACTCCTGAATATGTGCATGTTCTTTGAAACAACATAATTTCATTACAATTCATTGCAATTAATTTAATTGCCTGTTGGAGGCAAGTCAGCTACTTACTCCTGCTGTCTTCTTTGTGAAAACATTAATAAGTCCTTTTTTACCTAAGTAATGTTTCATCTGTTTGACTGTCACAATGCTGTATCATGGTCGGGTCTGAGCTGCCTTCAGCATCTGCTGCTTTTCCAGTTCGCATTTTGAAAGAACAGTGTCAAATTGTAAAAATTGGGCATGTGGTGGTGAGCACAAAAATCATTTAGCATTTAATTAAATTCGCTCGTTTTCAGACAAAAGGGAACAAAAAGGAAAAACCTTTATTTTGAGTGCAACACTAACGTGTGTTTTTACATTCATTATGTTTTTGTGTAGTATGTTATTGGCATAATTTATTTTGATGTAACATAATTGGCTGCATTCATTGCTGTTTTGCAGTGTTCAGAAGGAGGCATATGTCATCATTGTGCTTGCAGAGCTTGTAAACAATGTCCAATCACAGCATGAACAGGCAGTAAATGTTGCATCAGCTCTGATATGCCATTGGCAGTTTAGAGTGAGCTCCGTTATGGTTATGTGCCATTTGCTCAGAGAGCCACAGGAAGAATTTAATTGTTGTTTGTATTTTCCAAAAATGATATGAACACCTGTATTGTATCTATGCATTATTTTCTTTCATTTAATGCCTGCTTTTTCTTCATTTATTGCTTTTGTTTTATGACTGTGGATATAGATCGTTTATGAGCAAAGGGCTGTTTTAGACTAATATGGGTGTTACCCTTTTTCCACTTTACTGATCTCACGCTCAAATGAGCCAGTAGCCTACATTAAATTCATTTCCATCCATCTGTTTCATAGCAGAGGAAAGAACCCTGCCCTGCTTGCTTTTATCCTCTTCTCTCTCTGTACTGTGCTCCTCTGCTCTGCTCTTCTCTCCTCTGTGCTGTGAAACTCTCCTCTCCTCTGCTTTGCATTCCCCTATGCTATGCTCCCCCTTTCTTTTGCTCTCCTCACCTCTGTGCTCCTCTGCTCTCCATTGTGCTGTGCTTCTCCCCTCTGTTCTGCTCTGCTCTCCTCTGTGCTGTGCTCCTCTGTTCTGCTCTTCTCTGTGCTCCTCTGCTCCCCTCTGTGCTGTGCTCCTCTCCTCTGCTCTCCTCTCCTCTGTGCTCCTCTGCTCTCCTCTCCTTTGTGCTGTGCTCCTCTCCTCTGTGCTTCTCTGCTCTGCTCTCCCCTGTGCTATGCTCTCCTCTCCTCTGTGCTGTTGAACTCTTCTCTCAACTCCTCTCCTTTTTATCTATCATCTGCCCATACATGGTTATCATCAAGTAACAGAGACACGCATGCTCCACTGACCTTAAAGACAATTACGCAGAACACTATCATCCATGCAATAAATGATTATCTCAGACCTTCTGTAATCACACCAGTGAACACACACATACACACAGCCATCTGATAGCCCAATAAAAACCCCAGGCCAAATCCAACAAAGAAAATCACTGGTAAAGAAATATCATGTTTCTCTCTTAAACCATGTATTACAATGCATTGCCAACCCACACCACCTGCATCCTCTCTGTGCAACCCCTCTTCCAATCCCCCCTCCACCTCTGGCCCTGGGCAGCATTAAATTTAAATGCCCTCACTCAACCATCCATCTATCTCTCACTCTCTCTCTTTCTGCACCTGAGATGGTGCCAACTTCACTTGTTGAGCTCGACTATCTCTCTGTCTCTGCTGTCCAGGCGCGGTTCAAACTCTGACACTTCTCTGGCCGCAGTGTGACTGATTGCCCCTAGTCTATTTTGGAGAGGAACCAGCGGTTATGATGAAGGACTCTGCACGGGTGCAAGCATGTGCGCATGATCTCGTCCTTGCCTGTTTGTGCGCCTGGCAGCGCGGATAAGAGCCGTACACAAGCGTTGTTGTCAGGTCCAAAACAATACCTCTTTACACACAAACAACGGCCCGTTTGATAGCCGTTTGTCTTTGCTAACGCAAGAACAGAGGCACGCAATAAACGCACTCTCTGATTGCCTATATTTCACGGCTAGCAGGGAAAACAACAGCAGCAGTCTTTCATGGTTTCCCACAGCAAGGTGCAACAGAATAGACGGCATGTGCTCCAGGAAAGGAGAGCCGGGCAATCCCACCTCCTTTTCTTGTCTTGTGTGAATACCGGGGACAGCAATCATTCCTGCAGGTCTCCTTCAGGCAGTGACAGGCTGTCCAGGTTTGGGAGCATGCTGGGACTCGGGCAGCACATGGGTTGCATGCTAAGCAGCTTTTCCACAGCCTTTTGTGTTCCACCCTGCACCCCTGCACTGTGTAATGACTCATTTTACACCCGGTTCCACCAGCCGAATAAGGGCTGGGAGCAACGCATTTGTCTCCCTTCCTCTCTCTCTCACCCTGTCTCTCACTCTTTCTCTGCCTCTCTCTCTCTCTCTCTCTCTCTCTCTCTCTCTTTCCCTCTCTCTCTCTTTCCCTCTTTCTCTCTCTGTCACTCTCTCATATTGTAGTTGTCATATTGTTAGTCATTACTATCTCTTTTTCCCCACACTTCCAGTCTCTCTCTCTCTATTTCAGTTCAGTCTCAGATTAAGCATGGTTTATTGGCATAACATAAAACTGTACATTTGTACTACCAAAGCTTTTGGCATGAAAATGTGTGCAATGTAAAACAACAATAGTTCACATAAACAAGTTATATAAGCAAGTAAAACAAATACAAAATAGTGCATAATAAAATAAGAAATATACAAAATATTAGTGCTGAGTAAACCAAGAAAGTAGCAATTAAATTTTAACAAAACCACTTACTGTATATGCTCTGTCTTATATATCTATACTACATGTCTAAGAGAACAATCTGGATGGTCAACTAAACCATAAGTAAAGTCAGGTAATTTATCTAGAGCTTGTCTCATTTTTGTTTTAGCTTTAATGTTTTAGCAGCCACACTTTAAAGGGATGAAATATGGTGTGTAGCTTCTCAAAGAGTATTTTAGTGTGCTGAGAGTGTTTGTGTTTACGTGCTGTTAGGCTGTCAGCATGGGAAACTCTCTCCAGGAAGTTGCATCTCTAAATTCATCTCTTTTAAAACACCACTACTATACCCATCCATTCAAACAACGCTTGTCAAACAGGTTCAGTGCCTAAAGGATACATTTCAAAACAATTACTGTCCAACTTCACATTGTCTGCTGTGAGAGATGTTACTGTTATTATAGATCTCCAGTTTTGTGCATGGACTATGAATCATCAGCAAGCTAGTAGATAAATATTTGAATGTATTCAATATATTCACATGAATGAATATAAGGTTGGCATATATTATTCTATTAATTATATTATATTATATATTAATTATATTATATTATTTACAGTACATAGTCCTATTTGCTACTGCAGTATTGGGAACTTGAATATTCCTGTAGCATAGCAAGATTGCGTCAAAAGTCTGCAGCATTCAGACAACTCCCTGAATGTTTAATTATGACAATATGTAGTTTTGCACATCCCTCTCTCTCTCACTCTCTTCCCAAGAGTCTATAAAAAGGCGATCCTTAACATGCCAATTATTTACACGTCCGTCATATGTCGCAGCAATCACGCAGAGCATGCAAACGCATTCACACGCTGTTGTCACACAAAAGGAATTCTTTCACCACACGACACGCATGCATGAACAATGAACACAAGGTGATCACATTGGCACCCACACATCTGCCGCACATGTTGTGCCTGAGCCTCTCGCGCTGAGCTATGTGTTTGTGTTAAGAGATCATTTGTTCCGCAAGAGCAGAGCTTGAAATATTCATGCGACTGAAGCATGTCGCGCCGCATTCGTGGGCGCCGCTCGCACCTGATTCAGCGCTTACGGCTTCCTCTCCTCACCTGAAAGTAAGACAGACCATCAGTGGCTATTTACTGCCCTTGGGCCCATTGGTCAGGGAGAGAAATGCTCGTTGATGGTCCCTCCAGGGGTTTGAGAGAGAGAGAGAGAGAGCTACAGCTCCATCCAGCATAATGCAGGCAACTATTGACAAGCAAAAGACAGACAGGAAATAACTTCTGCTAAAAAATTAAGGAGAGCATCCAAGGCTTAATTACGGAAGAATATATGGGGAGTATATTGGATATACAAGACTACTTTACATATTTGAGTCACTCGGATGAAAAACATATCAGAGCTTTAATTATGTTGATCAAATTAGATTTGTATTCCAGAAACATCAACAGGCTCTAGATAAAGCAATTCAATTAAAAGTAATAAATGAGCCACATGTCGAAGGAATAACAATTAGTGCAGCTGCTTTATTTCTAAATTCATTTCGAATTCAACGCTCAACTTTTAAAGATCTCATTCTCTCAGGTATGATTAAATCTCAGGTGCTCAATACACAGAGCTCAGGATCATAGCAGGTCACGGCCAGCAAGGCCCTTCTCGTCAGATTCTGAGAACAGGGTTGACATCTACATAGATTAAAGATCAGTCAGCTGTCAAATATAACCTGCAGGTTAGGGGTTCGCAATTACAATGTACACATGACCTCCAACCCTTTTATCAAATGTTAACCAACAGAAACTGAACTAAACCCTTCTTTTCTCTCTCAGAACTTTGTTACTTTTTCTAATGAGACTTTATATGATTACTGTAGTTCAGAGGTTCTCAAACTATATATTTTGAACCCCATTTATTAGCTCACGTACTCCTCACCCCCAAAATAACATCACTGCCCCCCAATACAATATAATGACTGCAGAAAAAGACAATCTTCAAGTCGACAAGGCTCTTTTGGTAGCATATTCAGAATGATGGCAGGTGGTAAAAATCACAGAAATAGATTTTTAGATATTTTATATAAAGCTTTCAAGACCTACCATGAACACTGAAGTTGTTAAGCAGTAATACAAAATATGCTTCTGCCGAGACTAGGCCGTGATTTTTGCTGTATTTTTATAAAAGTCAAAATATCAAGTGATAATGTTGTTTTTCTTCTTGAAACTAGCTGGTTTGGTTCAAGATTTCAATAATTTTTTGCAGGCCCCCAGGGCTATTCAAGATTAACCCCCAAGGGTCTGCAGACACAAGTTTGAAACATGCTATTGTAGTTGACGGATAAATTGGTTATGAAGCTTTCGACACTTCTTGTTAACTGCTTTTATATGCAAGTTATATCAAGGCAGACGGCGTTTTTGTTTGAAGCCCGCTGAGGTGAGAATAAAACAATATTTGCCGCTCCGTTAATCTCCACCAGCTATTGCGATCAATTTCTAGAAGCTTACAGTGCTACAGAATGTTTGAATAAAGCGATCACAAGACTTCTGAGAAAGCAAATTTTCTGTCTTGCTCGTAGGCCTGCGTGTTTACCAACAGTAGTTCACAAAGAGGATTAGCTAGTCTGTCATAACAACCAGGTTTCATGACCTGTGCAAACATTAATCCTCCAACACCTTACACGAGCACAACACGTCACACTGCCCGGATATCAGCTCAGAGCTGGACCACGATCTGCTACTGCTGTGGGCTTTTCTTCAGAGCAGAAAATCATTTTTTAATTCTTTAGTATTTCCTCTGTTTTTCTATTTAAAATATCCCAAACATTCTTACAACTAGAGTGAACTAGAGGAGCAAAATTAGATGTGTTAGATCTTTTCTTAGCACAGTGGGATTTCTTCTTTTTGTTTTTAAGCATGAATTTAACAATATTTACTGAGGTTAATTTTTCAGAACAAGAAAAATTATTTTTCAAAGAGAGAAGAAAAACTCTTATTTCAAGATATAATCTTTAAAAATAAGGCTTTATATTTTGCACAGTTTTGCTTTTCAAGTAATTTAATCTTGTTTTAGGGATATTTAGATATTTTTACTGGAAAACCAGTTTTTTTGCAGTGTTCAAACCAATGTTGTCTTTCTCCTCAGATCTCTGTATCTCACTTCCGCTGTCTGTACTGCATTAGTGCCACCCAATCCTCTGTTTAGAAGGTCAACAGCAACAATAAATCAACTCTAGTAAAGAACGAACAAGCAAATGGACGTGAATAAACATAATTGCATTTGTGATAGAATATTATGGTTGTATCCAGCTATGCGGGCTTGTCAGCAATGGTTTAAATCAGTGCTTGGCAGGAATTAGATTTATCTTACTTCGCTAGCTTTTCATGTAGGCCTCTAAAAAGCTGAATGCATCTTTCCCAGAAGTCAACTTCACTCTTGTTTTCAATTAATAATCCTCTCACGTGTTGAGCCAAGTGGAAAACAACGCAGACATCATCTTTCAAAACAATGAGTGTCTACAACAACTCGCCATAAGCACAAAGGAGATCAGACTCACACACACAAACGCACACGCTTGTGATGTAGCTGAAAAAGGTGGAAACGTTGACGCCCTGTGTGTGTGGTGATTGATGGCCAGCTTTGTTCGGCTGTGTTTATTCTCAACGCTGTAATTGGTTTTTGATCATTATTACAAACGAGAAATTAGAGCAGAGCATTAGTGGACCTATACAGAGTGAGAGTGAGAGATGAAGTGGCCCTTATACAGAGTGATGGTCAAAAAGTCGTTATTTAGGGCTCAACAAAAATGATGGCCCAGGGCCATATGAATGAGCAACAGAATGGGAAAGTGCATTTTTAAAAATTACGCTGGTGACATAAGATGCTGAATAAAGCAAAACGTGATGCAATGGATTTAAGATGTTTTTGTACTTTGGTCTTTCTTGAGCTGCGGATGTCTTTGTATAAATCGCAGGATTGCCAGGATGACGTTGGCTTTGCAGCTGTCATTGTGAACAATGAGCCCTTATGAAAGTTTAAACTTTATAAAGTTTTCAGGGTTCATCTTTCAAAAGCAATTTATGTGTTTTGAATTTGTCTTGTGATGAAATCTTAATGTTTAATCAAAAATATACTGTGCTCCTGACACTCCATTTTAAAAAAAATATGTTGCAAACAAATAGCAACATTTCTTGCTTTGCCTCCAGGCCACTGAAAATGAAGAGCAAGTAAAAATATGAACCACAGACTCGACCGGTCCAGCAGAAAAAAACACTCCTAGTTATTGAGCCCTGCTATTGACTCCAGACTGTTTGGAGCTGTGCAGCAGAATGGCCACTCTAATGCGCTCTCCTTTCAAAGCCTAAAATACTAATGCCATTATTCAGCCTGAGTCAGACAGCGTTGATTTGCATTCTCAAACTTAAACACGAGCAGGTTGAGGCTCTGGGAACCAGAGTCCATATCTCAGTCCAGTCGCCAAGCAGTACCGTCCCTCTGAAGAATTATGTGCCCCCATTAATACGGTCACAGCCCATATAAATACGTCAGAAGGCCACAATGAAACATGCAGAATGCTATTCCCATGTGTCCAAACTAACAAACTGCCTCAGAAGAAATCAATGGTACAATGAGAAGCAGAAATGTATCTGTTATTATGAAACTTTTGAGTACCACAGTACACCACCCAAAGATGTGCTGCAGAAAAGTGTGGCGAGAATATAGAGTGTGCTTTGTGTGTGTGTGTGTGTGTGTGTGCAGAATATACCACTTTCAGTATGTTTGTCCCTATCTTATACTGCTGGTGTGCAGAGACCTGCTGGTTCGGTCTTGTTTATGGTCGATTTCATCAGCCGGGCTCCCACTTGTCTGCACACACCGAGCAGGGTTTAGGGTGAGCTGCTTTATTGGAGAGCTGTAAGGACAGTCACACATCTCCTTTCATCCATCTCAAGATGGACAGAGCTCTCGCTGTGCCTCCTCTCTATCCAGCTCTTTATTTTTCCCTCTCACTCTCTCCATCTATCTGAAAGGCTTGTTTTTGCACCATTGTCATGGAGTTGTTGGCGCGGCTGCGGTCTTGTAATCGGCCTGTCTTCCTTTGTCCTCTCGTCTCTTATCACCTGACAAAGCTCAGGCAGGCAGGAAACAAAGCGCGAAACGCTGACCCACGTGAGGACCGGGACGGCTTGGGTTTCCGGATTTGAATTGCTAATTTTGCGGTAACGCTTCAGTTTATCTGCAACCCAGGCATTTATTGGACCTCCCAGAAGAGAGCTGCGTTCCAAAATCTGCTTCAAAAGCTGCCTCGCTGTCGCCTTCTAAAGTAACCGTCATGGATCCTCATAAGTGACTGATCTGACATGCTTTACATGGGCAGCAACTCAGGCAGCATACAAATGACTCTCTGCATGGGTATTGATATCAATAGAATCTGACATTAGAATATTGCTAAGCTAACAGCGTGATGCACTAACAAGCATAAAAATGCACACACAAATATTGAGCTGAATAATCCATTTAACTACATTGAACTACTTTTGTCAATATTTCTGAATAGAATTATTTTTAGACTTTGGAGTATACTTTCTAGAAATTGTGGCGTCAGTAAATCAAATGATGGAACACAGCATTAAAACTTGGCATTTTAAAGAGCAGATTCAGGTGTTTGAATCTGTGTTGGAGTAATGCTGAGCAATACCGGTACAGTATGCCAGATCATGGTAGATCACTTCTGCATCCCCCACAAACTACAGTAGCACTCGAAATGGCCCGCAGAATGGAGAATTACGTTGTCACCTGATTTGCATAATTCCTTTAGTGACTACTGTGTTAAGACAACAACAATGTGCAAATAAACAACACGATCAGCAGACTTGATTAATTTTTTGTGAATTTTCTTCAAGGGTTTTGAGTGGGTTCACACAAAGGTTTTGTTTTATTTAATAATTTATTGTTAAAATGACTCTCTTAAAAGGATCATTAAAAGGTAATAATCCTCATTTACCTCCAACATTTATCAAAGCCCGTCTCACACCCGCACACAATACATCAAATAGTGCTTGTTTCTGTGCCCTTTGCATGCTGCTAATTGGAGAGGCGCTTAAATGACCGTACCAGACCTGCCGCGGAAAAGTCACCCAGGGATGAGAGCCCTATCAAGGGAATGAGAGATGACTACACTCCCTCGCCTCTCTTATCTTCTCTTTCTCTGACTCACAGCCGTTATGTTCCTCATAGCAGCGTTATAATCTCAGACCACTGCCCTAGGAAATAAGATGGCCAGATTAAGCAGTGATGTTGGTGTGTGTGTGTGGTTGTGTTTGTTTGTTTGTGGGTGCGTTTACGAGGCGTAGACATTACTGTGTGGGCTGGAAAATGTCAAGGCCCCTTATTTTGTCAAGCTAATGAGCGCAGTAGCCAGTTAATGGTGCAAGCGTGGAGACTGTTGTAAACTGCAGTGCTGTGTGGAAAGCACACTCTTAGTTAAGAGGCTATGAAGCACCAAACATTCCTTCAGCTTCATGAGACTATAGACACTGTAATGCAATGAAAGACAACTAAAGCTCGCTTAAATCTATTTTAAAATGAGGACTGGAAAGCACAATTGTTGTGCTGAAAACCGCACACACTGGTACAGATTTACATATGGAAAGTTAGACTGTTGTGCTCACCAATTATTTCAGAGATTTGATTTCATTGTTTTTGGCTGGTTGGAGGATAATCATAAGATGCATTGAACAGTTGTTTTTGTGCGCAGGGAAAATACTCTGCATAAATCAGCGAGATAGAACATTTACATTAATTCATTCAGTGACCGATTCGGAAGGCTCTGTACAGACAGCAGCTCGCTCCTCACGGGAAAATGAACGTGGATGATTTCAGCAGAGTTTAAGCTAGCTGATGTTGTCATGCTAACTGTACGAAACTCTAACAACCCAAAAATACACAGCACACACAGCACACAATATCAGGTAAAATAATCCTTTTATAATTACATTTAGCTGCTTTTAAAGTCAACATCAAATCAATGTATACTATCATAAATCTATGTATGCATGTCAAAGCAACATCTTTTCTCTTGATGATGTATGTCTCCCTGCGTTGGCGGGACTTTATTGACTGTCTCATGGTCAGGCAGTTTCTATCCATCCGATGATCCAATCAATTACTGATGAACGAAATCTAGTCCCCCTTTAAAATTTTTCTCACTCCAGAAACCGTTTTACTCAGATTTGTATTGCCGTAGGGGAAAAAGATAGGAGCACAACTTCTGTTTCATGGTAACTTTAAAAATAACTTTTCAGTATTGAATGAAATATATAGTATCTTATATATATAGTATATAGTAGTACTTATATATTAGCATTTTTCTTACCGGCCATATTGGAACACATTGGAAAACAAGGTTTTGGAACAGAGCAAATGTTGAAGATGCAGACGAAGATGCAGTTCTTTTGGAACAGCAAATGGGGGTTCTAAACATACGACTGGACCAACAAGTTCCACGTTTATAACAGTTCTTTTTCTCCTCGTCATGTAGGCGTGGTGCCGATGACACGTCCCGCACGCCCCGCGGAGGTGCCCGATCGCCACCCCCTCAAATAAGAGAGATTCTGCCAGCAGTCGTAACACACCGCATGTGTGTTTGCTTTGTGTTTGGGTGTGTGGTGCATGCTGGGGCAGCGTAATGCGTTCTGGGCGAGTTCAATTGGCCATGAAATCCTCAGTGGGGAGATGCATACAGAATGTGTGGTCGAGCATGGTGGAGTTGAACACTAGACAGTGGGGCGGCTCTGGGCATATGTTCACCAGCGAGGCCAAAATAGGCAAACACGCACAAGCCCCCCGCAGTCCTCCAGTGCCCATACAACCACAATACTATGTGCTTAACAAACCGCAAAAGCAGGGAAAAATTACAACAACTCGAGCACTAAACACAACAGTGGCTTATCGTGAGAGAGTATGAGAGTCTATTTCCATACTGATGCAGTAGTATCAGTATTGAAAGACTTGCATAGATTCCCTGACAACAAATGTTGGTTCACTGAAGAAATGCTAGGTGTTTAAATGTTGTGCAATGTCGGAGTGTGATGCACGCAGTGAAGGATCAAGGGTTATGAAGACATACAGTGCTGGAGGTCAAATTCAGCAGCCTGGGGTGAATGTCAGCTGGGCTTACATTCGATACAGAAGCAACAGATTCTTTTCACACTGCCCAGAAAACCACCAGAGGATTTGACTTTCTCTGCTTGTAATACAAACAAAGTTTATTCCAAACTTTGTAAGTTTGTGGTTGCCAAGGATAAATAAAATAGCAGTCACATCTCTGCTAATGTGATACTGTAATATAGTGTCAGATACTAATACAGTCGGACTAAAATTACACCCACTTACTAAAGATCAAATAGCTGCTCACCAAATATTGCCTTAAATTGTTTTACCCTCATGCCATGGGAAGCATCTGTGTAGTTATTCATCATTTTTTAATTCTGCAGTTGTGCCATTTAAACACTCAGGATAAAAACTCACAATTTTATAAAAACTCAGTTTTAGCTCACAATGGCCATAGCAGAATAAAGAATGGCTATGTTGTGACATTTGAGTACATTTGAATTTATAAGTAAATGCTATTACAATTGGTGTCTATAAGTGGGTAGAAAGTCTCGGAATGTGAATAAAATAGGGTAGTGTAGTGCATAAAAAGTGGATAACTTTGGTACAGAAGGGTGATAAGATCCAACAGTGTGAACCCACACAGGGTACACCTACTGTAGATTAGAGGTTTACAAACTCTTAGTTCAGTTTAGTATGACAGATTCAGTCAGCAACATGTCTTAAAGTGATGAGGTCCCTTTAGACCAAACCTACTTATTTTTTATTTTAGCTGTAATAATAATGGTGAAATGAAGTATGTACATGTTCCCACATCACTGATCATCTTTTTGCTGACTTGCTTGTCACAGCAGTCATCTAATAGATTCTTCATTCAATTGACTGATAATTATTGACTGAAATGAAAAATCAGCTTTAATTAAATATAAAAACACAAATTTTAGAACAATTTTAAGCAAATAACTGCTTTAAATTAATTATTGGTTATTATAATTAATTAATACCCCCCCCACACACCTTGTTCACTAATGCAAAGTATTTGTGTAAAGGTCATCAGTTTTAAAAGTGTTTGGATGCCTCTGAAGGAAATACTACAAAATATTTATTGTTTGTTTGTTGTTTTTACTGGAGCCAAGTGGTTGGGAATACATTTTAAAAAATGCATTTCCTGTATTATACAAATACTCATATTGTTTAAATAAATTTATTTATTTACCTTTTTTTCAAATTTTTTACTCCACTTGGGGAGGTTGAGGAGCACGTTTCACTTTGAAATCTGATGGCCTACCGCACTTTGTACACACACTTATAAAATCAGGTTCCCCAATGAAGAGGGGTAATGGTGGGTTTATGTCAGTGGTGACAGGGTGAAATTAACACCAGGTGCGTCTCACCGCACACTGGCAGCTGTGTTCTGCTCCACCCTATCCCACCACCCCCAACCTCACTCTCCAACCTGAATGTGCTCCGGCCGTCTGAAAGCTCTCAATGAGGGCTGGCCTGTTGGCAGCTCTTCAGTAGCATTATAGACCCATGCATACGGCTCTGTGCGTGTTTGTTTGTCTAGAGTGTATTTATAAATCTCCCATCTTCTCACATAGCATTGCCCAATATAAATTCTGTGAGGACTTGAGTGGGGAAATGTGTTCTCTATCTAATAGCTTGGAGGGCTCAAGCTGGTGGAGCCACATTAGGAAGAGAGCAGCAGCAGGGCCAAGTGGAGTTATCCACAGCATGCTACTGGTGCATAGTTCTGTATTGTTTCCTTTCACCTCTGCCAAGCCATCCCGCTAAATCACTTTAACAGCAGAGTTTGCCTCTGAATGGACTCATAACAGCATAATAAGCCACAGGCTGCGGCAGCCGGGGGGAGAAATCCTTTCAGCCCAGCGCCGGCGTTCTGGAGAACAGGAAATGGTCCAGTTCTGAGCCCTTAATTTATTACTGGCACTGCTGGAGAATATAAGATGGAAAGCAGATGAAGTAAAAACAGTGTTTGCGGAGCCCAGGCGCCCCGAGGAGCGTCTTGCGTTACCTGAAGTGGGTGAATGTAGTGACGGTGCAATTTAAAGGTGTAATGTACAGTAACTAACCTCATTGCTTCTCGCCCCATGCAGTCTGCTGTTGAAGCAGTCACTGCTGGTTTATTGAACAACATTGATTGCATCTGAGCCTTTCGGTTGAGATTTTCTCACCTTCTGCTTGTTTTCTAAACCATCGTCATGGAACAGCACATCTAGGCCTGTTGGCGTTATTTGAGGTAACTGTCATTGTACACTGTAATTTCTAGTCAGATATAAACAGATGCATAGAATATAGCAAAGTAGCGTTAACTTTACAAGCCTTAAAAGAAATCAAATCTTTTTATGTGGCATCTACAATTTAGCATGAATAAATGACTTCTGAAGGTTTATGTGTAGCAGCTTAACTGTAAATGACACAAACAAAATAGGCAATTAAATTGTTAATTGTAGTTATTTCTCTAACAATTAATTGGTAGGTAAAATGTTGTAATCGTGACAACCCTGCTCAACGATAATGGTGAACGTAGTTAGATTTCTTAAAAAACATTTGTGTCAGTTTTTTTGAGTTTTCTAATAAGCTGCACAAAGTAAATTTCTAATCTCAAAATCGCTGTATATTTTCAGTGCATTTTCCTGAAATGACCCCAGCCAGAGTGCTGGCTGGACTTCTCCCCTCTCACAGGTGCCACGGCCGACGTTTCTCTGGGTGCAGCAAAATCCTTCCCCTACGAAGACACATACACGGGTCATTATGCGTAAACAGGCCTCTTGGCCACTTACTCAGCAAAAATAGGAAAAACTTCCTCATACAAGCTTTATGGATCACCCTGATAGCACACTTACTCAATCCAATGAATAATAAAAATGATTCCAGTGTAGAGGCCGTGGTGAATAACGCTGATGCCTGGTACGGTATATTTCATTGCAGATGAAGTTATAATCAAGGTAATGGTATATTCATAGCATTCGTTGTCTCATACAAATAACTGCAACAGATGAATTATGTATGAAGGCTTTGCATCAAGCCTGTCATCTGACCTTACGTTATAGAAGGAGAAGAGGCGAGTGGTGCAATTCAATTCATAATCCATTCCTTTTTACCTCGGGTCATTCCTGTAGTTATGATCTTTAGCAAGCTTTAATTAAACTAGGCTATGAGAGGCTGTGATTTATTCAGCCATGACTGTATTCACAATATGGCACAGCCCTCAGGTGCCTTATTGTCTTTAAAGAATGGTTGCCACATGGAAGAAAAATTGTTTATTTATTTTTTTTAATTTTTTAAATAAAGTACAATCATTAAATGTCATTCTTCATTAGATTAGCTACTGTATGTGTTCCGTGCAGTGTTACTAATATTAGATCTGTGACAGGGTCATAGGTGTTATATAGACCTTGTAAATAAAGTGTGGCTATTAGCCAAGAATGATCCAGGATCGGAACTATCCATTTTTCTGCATGAATACCCATATTTACTCTTTACTCTATTATTATTATTAGTGTTTAATTTTTAAATGTAGAATTGGGGCTAACGTAATGTCACATTCTTTTAAGATGTGTGTGTGTGTGTGTGTGTGTGTGTGTGTGTGAGGTTTTCCTTACACATTCAGCTTTCTCCTTGCCGTTTTTAATACATGTTAATTTCACTTTCCTCCTTGCATGCTTGATGTCATCTACTTTGTCAGAATGCAGCATGCGCCTTGTGATCAACCTGGGCCCTTGGGATTTTACATTCTACCTTTATGGAAGCGTCTTCTGAAAGTGCCTAATGCATGTGTACAGCCATCCCATTGGATGAGCAACTGTTAATGCATGATTATTTAATTTACTTTCAATGTGGTCCCATCTAATTTGGGAGCATAATAATTACCTGGCAATCAGACTCTTAATAGACTGTGACGAGGTGTTGATTCAAAACCCAAGTGAAGGGCTGCAAGCCCTTTAGCTACAGGAATTTCAAGACTAATGTAATTCCTCTGGAGAGCAGTGGAGAGGAAACTGTATTTTGTGGTTTTTATATATTCTTTGGAATATAAAAGCACACTTAGAGGTCTGCTTCACAGGGAGCGTGTATCACATTTACCACCGTATATGTGGACATGGATCCATGAATAGACACTGTGGTGTAGCAATTCAAGTGTATAATGGCAGGAACTCCACAGCTCAGATTTGTTTGTGTGGTGCAGAGTTTCCCAACTGGGGTGGTCGTGAAACCCTGGTGGTTAATTGTGGAACTGCTTTGTGAGATTAAGATAAAATTGCCAAATGAAATGGAATAAAAAGTATTGGCAATTATCAATATATGCATTGAAATTTGAATAAAACGCTTACATCACCTTATCATAATGTTTACATAGGTTGTTTTGATTTTTTCATTTGTTGTTAAATTTATTTATTAATAAATTAGGAATCCTGTTTCTCTGTCTATTATATTACTATTATTATTTTTATTATTATTAATTGCATTACAATATTAGCTATAAAACTCCTTTCTCAGTGAACAAGCGCTCTGCATATCTTATCGAAAGGGCCCCAGCATAAAATATGAGCAGCTGAAGTTTTTAACAATGCCCATAACGGTTTAGCGGCACATTTGAGCGCATATTGTTTTTGTGATTCTGTCACTATGTAATGTGGGCTTTTCGAAGAGGCTCTTATTGAAGGATGGGGCAGTTAAATACAGCATTGGACTTGACAGCAGTGCCGCAAGTCTGTGTTAAAGTGCTGTATCTCGTTTCACATGTGAGAGAGGCAATTACATAGAGGTCTTAAAGGCACAACAGCAAAAAAGGACCTGTTCATTACCAAGGGTCAGAGAGGGGGTGGAAAGTGGTCATTAAAATCTAAATTATGAAGAAAAAAACTTACTCCCATTATAAGTAGACCTCAGGGGGAAAATATTTGAAATTAAATAATAAAAAAATATGATATAACCTCTTTAAAATCTCAGAGGGTTCTTCAAGTAAATAATTTAGGTCATAGAGGTACAGATGACAAAGGCTCAGAACCCCTGGTCTGTTTTTTAAGCTGAATCATAAATTACTTTATGACTTTAACACAGAAAGTCATTATCTATATCAAATCTATCAAATATGCAACAATTGTAATTGTAAATGTAAGGACAGGCAGTCAGGCTGGATTGGCAGACATCTTGAAGAAGACTTTAGTACAAAGCAAACATCAAAGATCTAGGAGATACTATTCATTCACAGTGAGCTAAAAATATCTCAGCTTGAGATAGATCTGCGTCTCTGATGGCCTTTGATGGAGTGTTTCAGAGGACCAACCATCAACTCTGCCCCATTCTAAATGAGTAGCACTGAGGACACCTGCCCATTGGGTCTCAAGCTGTTCTCCCCCCATTTATAGCAGTACCTTCACTCCACTCGTCCTCTGTTCGGCCTCTGACTCACACATTCCTGTCCTGCTGTCCTCTTCATTTCCTCTCACGTCAGAACCTTGGGCCGAGGTTGGCCCAAATCGGGCACAGCGTGAGGAGGGATTGCAGGAGAACCTGCTTACCTCTAATTGGAAAGCTAATGTGTTTGTGTGCATCGCTAGGTGACATGACTCACTGTGCCTGCTAGCGTCTAGCCAGGGCTGTTTACAGCAGTTCCAAAGACAGCAGGAACCCAAAGCCCTCACCCCCACCCACTCATGCATTCCAAACCCTCCATCAGCAGTATGGAGATGCTTTGTGGGCAAATAATAGTATGCATGACTGTAACCTCACACAATAGCCTGGCGAGTTTCAATTTGCTCCGCCACCTCCTTTCCCTCAAGAAATGCTTTCACGGTTTACATGGTCACAGGCCAGTGACCCTCATTGTTCCTGACAGCCTTGCCAATAGTGTCTTAGAGAGCAATGTGTGGAGTGGCCTCCATCAGAGTGGGCTGAGTGATTGATAGGGGCTGGGTAATGATTGTCCAATCAGGGAGGAGATTTAAAGGGATAGTTCAACTGAATGTGAAAATACTGTCATTATTTTCTCACCCTCATGTCTTTCCTGACCCGTACGGCTTTGTAATGTTTCAGTTATATTTTATTTCTCCTAAAATCATTTTAGTGTTTAGTTTTGTGTGATAAACACTCTAGCTGTCTTTGGTACATTCATCAGAAAAGTAGCGATGTCCGTATCACAAACAAAAGATTTGAGTTGTTTCTTTTCAGTGAATCGGTTTACTAAACAATGATTTAAGAGAATGATTCATTTACGAGTCACACAAAGCTATTGTTTGACTTCCAAAAGCTTATATACAGTATACACACACACATACTTGCATATGTGGTTTACAGGGACTCTCCATAAGCGTGATGATTTTTATATTGAGCTAATCAAACTTTATATCCACTTTCTCTAACCCCACCCCTAAACCTGACCCTCTTAAAACTTTTGGCTTTTCTTTTTATTAGGAAAGAAAGTGTCCATGTTTACATTATGCATGTCATTTTACACATTTAGGTACATGCACACACACACACACACACACACACACACATATACATAAGGTTAAGTAAATAAGGTAAAGTAACTTTTTTTCTGTTTGGGATGAACTATCCCTTTAAACCATAAAGGACACTGGGAGGAAATGAGAGATGCTCAGAAAGCTGACGCGGCAGCTTCGTACAGCACAGTGCAGCGTAAGGTGGGGGCGGAAAGCACCTGGGAATTGTGGGAGCAGATTTGTGTTCAGCTACCTACATGTTAGCACAATGTGTACGGGTGACTTAGAGTGGGCTTTTTTTTAAATAAACCTTGCTTGTTTACTGTGGAAATTAAGATGTTTTTATTCTTTAAAAAAAATTGGAGAATCATTAAATTGCTTTCATGGTGCAGCTCACGTTCTGTTAGCTGTGGGCTGCGTGTGGTTGTTGAGGGGTGGCAACAGTATATCTAGAGCATCCATCATGCACACCCCCACAGTCCTGGCCTGAGAAGAATAGTATTTTAGAATCAGTATCAGGCCCACTGCAGGTGCCTGATGAATGAACCCTCTGTGACGCTGACCCTTCTCATCCCTCTTCTGGCACTCTTAGCATTTGCGGGAATTTGCTCAGACTGATTATGAATGAATCTGCCCTGGCACTTAGCGCTGAACATTCTCCATGTGAGATGGATAGAATGTGTTCTACAGGTCAACGGCGAGATGTTTCCTTAGCTGACAGAGAAACCCAGCCATGTTAGGGAAGAGACAGGCATCGTTTTTCTCCTCTGGCTCCGCAGGCAGTTATGTCTTGGTTAGTTTAGCTAGTGAGCGTGTGGGCAACTGTGGACAAGGTCATTTTTGGAGATGATTGTGGCTGTTTGACCATGTGGTAAACGGGGTTGTGTTTGTCACCTCTGCGAAATGTCTGTGGGCTGGTTGATGTCCAGAGGGCGGCAGTGGAGACAGGTTGTCCAGTTTGCTCCTCCTTAGTTGGACTGCACTGAACTTTTGCTGGTCCAACACTGGCCACCAACTGCACTTCCACCTGATTTACACATCACTGGGCTCTGCTGCAGGCTAAACTGGGCTGACAGACCCACCTGGAGCCCCTGACTGGCCACCCCCTCCTTCTTCTTACATAAACACACACAGGCGTGTGAATCAGTTGCAGGCTGGTTTCAAAGGGGCGAACACACACTCGCATGTATCATATTGAACGCTCTGTCTCGCCTGCTTTAATGGGCAAAATCCATAGTGCTCATAGATTCAGGCGTCAACTGTGATGATTATATCATATTTGAATCATCTCTAAAGTGAGAGATTATAAAGCACACAAATGATTCAACATGCATCAAAATAATGAAATAAAAACCATTGACATGTGAGAAACGCCTTTTATTGGATTATGTGTTGTGATTTATACGGATTTATACAGTACAGTATAAATATGTGATTTATACAGTACAGCAGGATGAAATTGACCTTTATGTTCTGCTGCTCTCCTGCTTGTAGTTGCTGGGCTATTATGTGTTTTCAGGTTAAAAAATAACACTCGCAAAGTGAGCAGAGAGCAATCGAGAGTAAGAATTGGTTTGGCAAGAGTAACTCACTAGTGGATGTTAACTTAACATATACCTGGTTTGAATTGAACAGTAACATTGATAGACTGACCCTCGATTCAATAGGCAAATCACCTCAGTGGGAAATCTACCATTCAAAGTTTGACTAGAATGCCAAGTTGTTGTTTTGTGTTTTTCAGAACTCCATGTGCTGACACTGTATGTATGTGAAATATTCCTTGCATTAAGCCAACAGAATGAAAATATGAGAAACAAATGTCTTCCTGAGGCTTCTTGGACAGGTGCAGTGTCAGCTGAGAGTGTATACCATGATGCAAGTGACTGCCACTGTCTGCCACTAATGTGTAGGAAAAAACCTATAGCTGCAAAATTTTCTCAGTTCATATTTGCTCATATCATAGTAGGATAAACCCCTTTTATTATTGTTATTATAATTATAGCAGTTGGCCCCACCCCCTGGCCTAAAATTACTCTCTGCACAGCTTAACATTCACCTTTCACGCGAGAGGAACCACAGCCCTTCCTGTTTCAACACTCCTACACAAGCACATCAATCCCCTTTTTAATTTGTATTTGTATTTAAAATAAAATGGATTCTTCAAGGGGCGTCAGCACGGATCCCACTGCGCCTTTGTTCACTCGAGTTTAAAAATTAAAATGTACTATAAAATTAAACTAATTTTCTTTAAGTCACGCCATAGCACTCGGTCATTTTCTATGGGAAATGATTCATCATTCCCTTAGTGACAATTTGCTTTCACTTTCCCAAGGTCTAAAATCATGCAGTGTTTTATGCATTTAATTGTAGACTTTGTACTTCAGTGAACCATAAAGTAGCTCTGTCTGTGTTTTTTTCCTAATATCATCCAGCTCTTTGAAGAAGTTTTGGTCTACAGAAGGAGCGCAAATCAATGGACTTTATCTGACACCCCGATCAACTTTCTGTGCAGCAGAACAGTGTGCTCTTGTAAACAGTGCAGGGAGTTTTAGAGTGAGTCTGGCTGTATCTTGGCTCAGCACCTGCCTTTGGCTGGTTTCAGATGCCTTCTTGAATTACTGAGTGTTCCACATGAAAAGATTTAATCTCTCACCTCTAAGCGGATTCATTTAAGTAATTTGCTTATTAGATCGTTCCAAGGGCTTTTCAGAAGTGTGCGTGATCCACAGCAGTAAATTCAAATGATCAAGGAAAGGAAGAATTAAATTCCCCGCCATTGGCTGGAACCTGCAGCCAATCAGTAAGCATGCCTTTTCATATTTAGGGCTCAAGGTAGAAAACATGTCACAGAAACCAACATAAAATTAGATTATATATGAAATATCAAACATATAATCAGAAATACATATCACTTTGAAATATTTTTGAAATATTGGAAAATAATTTAGCACCAAAGTATGTCTGTCAGCCAACCAGAGTCAAGTTTTCAACAGTGCTGTGGTATATTTTAGATTATGTAACAAACATATCTCGTCAATACCAAGTGTTCCATTATTATATGTACAGACAGATCCATGAGTTTTTCCCTTTTAATGCAACTTTCAAAACAGCAATAGACCTGATCCTCCTTAGCCATTAAATTGGCTCAGTTATTTCAAGCTTAATCATATCAAGGGGTAAACGATGAGATGCAGCTTGCATATAGTGTTTAGACCTCCTCTCCCCTCTACCTAAGCGGATTATACAGCATCTGATAAGACAGATGATGACAGTACTACCCTGGGTTATGAGCTCAGGATGTGACTGGCATAAACAGAGTGTGTTTAGTGCTCTGGGGATTCTGTAAATTTGTAAAATGTGAAATTAGTTTTATTTTGATGTTCCTCTTGTCTGGCTTATGTTGTTGCAGTCGGGAAGCTTAGTGTTTGTGTATTTTTTTAATAGTCACATCATTAAATGGCATTTCAGCATTGTTCAGAAGATTTAAATGAAGAACACAAACAAAAAACATAAAATACAATTATGCAGCCATTAATTCCACTGCTCTAACGTGATTGGCCAAAGTGTTTTTTCAAAATATCTGTAAGAGTGGGGGTTCTTTAAGCAAGTGAGCAGGGAGAGGGAAATGGAAAACCTGGAATGGAATTTGCATACTGTATTCCACTCCTGACACGTTTTGGTTTGTAGTGGCCATGCCCATATTCGGCACAACAACAGACTTGCTCATTTGACACTGCTGGGAAAAAGGAACACTGAACTTGGACGTACTGAATGCAACCCTGTGTTCAGTTTGACACAAGTGAAGATAAAAATTGACTGTGAAAATGCAGAATTGCAGATCATCCATTTTGATGTATTATGTTCTCGGGATCATTCAGACAGCAAAACACTGAAAAAATGTCTTTATACATTTTTAATAGACCCACAAAAACAACTCAGGTCAACCCAAAGACTGTAAACATTAAACAGACTGCATAGCTTTGGTTTTTATTTACGTTCAGTGAAATATGGTCACTACTCTACTCTGACTAAGGTCTATTGCGTTCCGTCACTAAAATTTGTTTTGAAAGGAAGGGAAATGCACAGATTGGTGTCATGCTCTTTAAATGCTTGAGCCGAGCCAGTCTTTTAACACCGTGCTCTCAGGTGTATCTGTCCAGCATCGGTACTGAGGACAAGTGTGAACTGTCCTAATTGAAATTAAAGCCTACTGCTGCTGGAGTGGATCCCACCCAGCCAAAGGACTGGCTTTTGCACAGGTGGGCCTTTACAGTTCACATAATGGGAAGAAGTATTTCTGTCACAGATGGTTGGGTTCATTTCTGGTGGCACCTGGCCCCCAGAACACACACACACATCCATGCACCCACCCACACGTACACACACATGCTCATACAGTAGCATCGCCCCCTTCTTGTGCCACCCACCATGATTGATGAGGTTCCTGGTGTACTGACACCATGTGGGCAGGCCCGCAGAACACATGGACAGCAGCATGCTGCTCATCACACGATCTTCACTGCCCGCCACCATCCATGCGTCATCGCAATAATCACTGTTTGCTCCGCTCCACAAGTGGATGAGAAGCAGCGTTTTTCGATCAGCCCTGCTTGGCCCGGCACTGATAGTCTCTTGGGTGACAGCCCTGTTTTCCCCGCTGGGCTCAGACAGAAAGCCTCTGATACTCATGAGCAGGTTCTTTTATTTAGACCATTAACCAATGGGGTTAATGTTTACCTGGGGTGTTTGATTTAAAATTTTAGGTGACTTGAGAAATGATTGGAAAAAGATAAAATCTCAGAAAATGTATGTTTTATGTTCAAAAATGATGTGCCATGTTTAGTGTCTTAGGTCTGGGTCACATCAAATTTTCACAACCCAGAGGGTTTTTGTGTGTCTACTGGAAGGTTGTCTAAAGAAATAGTTGAGTTGAAAAATGAATGAAAGATAAAATCTCATATATTTTATGTTCTAAGTAACATATGTTGGTAAGGCACACTACAAAACCTAGTGAGCTGCCTACAGAGGCGGTATTATAAAGCAACACACAGTAGACACGCGCCCAACATGATCCAGTGTATCCTTTGCAGAGATAAAAAATAAATCCAATGTGGCAGACGAGCTAACAGAATATCAAAGTAGCATTTTATTCAATACAGAAAAATGTGTGTCAATAACAGACAAAAATCATTTTTCAAAATTATTTTTTTAATAAGTATTTTGTATGCTATGTTTTGTTAAGCTTATTAGAGTATTACTTAACATGCTAATGTAAATGCAGCTCACTAGATGTTGCTCACTAGAGCTGTTTCTATGCTTTCTATTGTTTTTAATATTACATAAAAAATGATGTGCCATGTTTAGTGTCTCTTAGGTCTGGGTCACATCAAATTTTCACAACACAGAGGGTTTTTGTGTGTCTATTAGAAGGTTGTCCAAAGAAACAGTTGAGTTGAAAAATGAATGAAAGATAACATCTCATACATTTTATGTTCTAAGTAACATATGTTGGTAAGGCACACTACAAAACCTAGTGAGCTGCCTACAGAGGCAGTATTATAAAGCAACACACAGTAGACACGCGCCCAACATGATCCAGTGTATCCTTTGCAGAGATAAAAAATAAATCCAATGTGGCAGACGAGCTAACAGAATATCAAAGTAGTATGAAAAATCAAAATTTTTCAAAATTATAAAATATTTTTTTAATAAGTATTTTGTATGCTATGTATTGTTAAGCTTATTAGAGTATTACTTAACATGCTAATGTAAAGGCAGCTCACTAGATTTGCTCACTAGAGCTGTTTCTATGCTTTCTATTGTTTTTAATATTACATTAAGGATATAATGTGCTTTGGACCTTGTGTTACACTATGTATTTGTGCTATAAGGTCCCAGGGACCAGATCCTGTTGGTTTAATGTTGTTTGCTTTAATATACTCTCAGCGGACATGAGCGGAACTGGCTCAGGCAGAATTTGTTCTGATAAGCGAGAATCCACTAGTAGATGGCACTCGCATCATTTCCTGAGTTCTTAATACCTTCCCCTTATCTTTTGTGCCTCAGACAAAAGAAAAATATAGTCTCCATTTTCATAAATCAAGACATAATATCTTATTTTTTTTAAAAGAAGTCCTTTGTAATGGCTGAAACCTCAAACAGAAACTTACCTTAACCAGATTAAAAGGCAATAGAATCTATTTAACCTGTCAGATGATCTCTGCATGCTGTGTCTTTGGGTGAGTGCTGTTAGGTGCAGCCGAGCATGTATTCACACAGGGCTCCTTCTCTTCCCCTAAAGAGCAATTTGAGGTGCTGTCTCTTTAAGTTGAATTAAATCCAGCAGATATCTCAACCGCGGGCCATTAGTTCCAGAGGAGGCAGGCATTATGAGTAATTATACCAAAACTGCCATTATTAATCCGGCCTCATCTTCCCTGGGGGCTACTGCACAAATGTCTTGGGTGGAAAAGCTCAAGATGCAGGAAAGAGCAGATGATGTCTCTTCTTCTGTTGTTTGTCCCCACACACTCATTATGCTGTTGGTTTTTCTCAAATCACACAATATTAAGGAGCAATTTGTGTTCTCTACTGTCTTCTGAACATCCAATCAGTCATTCAGTCTGGCAGGGGTTGCTATACTATTTTTTTTTTTGTTTGTTTTGACACTATAATTTAAATTTGGGAAAGTCAAAGAAGGATAAGAAGCAATAGGGAGATAAAGGGGACCTAACACGTCAGAGCGCATCTCCATCTTATGCTATTTTAATAATTTGTGTATCAGCTTAAACAAGAAAATAGGTTGTGCTAACTCATGTACATAGGAAAGGATGTAGACTGTGTTTTGCTGGGGTCTGTGGTCAAGTGTCTGCTAACAGCAGCGTGCTGTAATACCGTAAGTGGTTCAGGTTCTGAAGCCAACACAATGGACATGATTGGTGCTTTGCCTCCCTGTGAGCACCTTTATCACATGCTCCTCGAGCTGTCTCAGCCCTTTGACTCTAAGTGGACCAGCATGCTGTGTGGAGAGAAGATGGCCAACTGCTCAGACAGCCTGGTAGCAGATGGTTAAACTCAGGGATGTCTCGCACCCAGAAGCACACGCGGCCCAGATAGCATCATCTCTTATCGTGCTGAGCAACCCCGGGGTTGGCAAATTGATTAATACCAGCCTTTCATCTCCGAGAACCCTCATGAAGATATTATCACCGCTGAGGAGAATGTTCCCAATCCACCCGAATGACAGAAGATGACACCTATGAATTACCGTCCCTCTAATTCTGCTTCAACCTTCATCGTCATCATCAGTCTTGAGGTTATCTGGGCCTCGTTACGTAACTAGCAACGATCATTTCTGGAGCTCTGTGTGCCATCTTACCTCCTTTTCCAAAGCGCCACAAGACAGCAACCTGATAAATGTAAGACAGCGACAATAATCATTGATTATTTTTTGACACAACCTGTTCAGCTGCTTTCTATTTTTACATTCCAGATCCTTCAGTATGGATGTTTTTGCACGTATTCCAAGCATGTCACCTGATCCCAAGGTTATCTACCGTGTATCTCAAGCGCCTGGTCTGCAGAGAAATGAGAATCGATTATAGCGGGATGGGCATTTCTCCCGGCCTGCCCTGGGGCTAAATCTAGATGAGCAGGCTTTGTGTTCATTTGGGCGCAGTCGACAGTGTGGCTAACTGTAGCCGTTAGCAGCGCCTTACGTTGTGGATTTACAGACTTGGTCGCTGTTTGCCATAACATGGAATTGTCCCCTCCTCTCCTCCATTCTGTTCAATCAACACAGCTCATTGGCAGCAGCCAGCCCCCCTCGCTCCCTTTCTGTATCTGAGTAATGGCTTGCTTCTCCCCTTCTGTCACCATGAAAGGTGGCTTTGGCTCTTTCCTGTTCGACCTTTTTTTTCATGTGCGTCTTTTCAAGCAGGAAGGCAATCCCAGCTGAGATCTCTATTCTAGATGATTTATCTGATGTATGGCGCACACGTTCGGTCCATCTCTCTCTCTCTTTCCTTCTTACGCACTTTAATGGAACAATAATCTTTTGTAGAGTCCAATCATTTAGGGTTGGGTTGGCAACTTAGTGTTGCAAGATTTACAGAAAAAAATGTTGTACCTAAAGTCATCAAGCATAGTGCTGAAAGTGTAAAGATGCATGTGTACATATATATGTGTGTGTGTGTGTGTGTGTGTGTGTGTGTGTGTGTGTATATATATATATATATATATATATATACATATACATATATATACATATACATATATATATATATATATATGTGTGTATATACACATACAGTATTTGGTATTGTATGTGTTACGCTTTTTTTACCACACATTAATTTCATAATTTGTTTCTTTAAAGGACAAAATGAAATAATCACAAATGATTGCTATTGAATTATTGAATCTTTTGACAGTCCTAATTTGCCTGCAGCCCTTTGCCTAAGGTATTAATTTAATACCCTAGCTACCCAATCCTGTTTCAGAGAATAAAATGTTTCATATTGACTTCATTAGAAAAACCCTACATATGCAACAAGAAAAAGAGCAGTTTAAGAAATGTGAAAGAAAGACAGAGGCAGGCATTTGTCGTCAAATTTTGTCTGATACTAAATTATTCATCAAGATCGGGAACCAACTACAGCTATCTTGGTTGCGGGGGGGTGGACTGCATCTGGCACCAGCAAGTGTTGTCAGCTTTGCTGCGCGTGATTTTCACATTGGCTGAAAATAGACCACCTGTAAAATGTAAAAACTGCATTTCTAAGCCATGTTTTTCTTCACCACCTCAAAGCCTTTCATTTTACATTAAAAGCATAAACATCGCCTTCCAAGTTATCTTCGCTGCAGTGCCGGGCTGGTGTGTGTTCAGAGGCTGTGCTGAGCGTACGCAGGGCTCTAAATTTGTATTCTTGGTTGCGTGTGTGCAACTGATTCTCCATCTTTTGGCTTCTTTCTATGTCTGCATGTGTGCTTATGCACTGCGATCGCCCGTTCCCTCCACACCCCTCCCTTCTCTCTCTCTCTCTCTCTCTCTCTCTCTCGCTCACCCGCTCGTCCTCAGACACACACTGCACCTCTTTCCTCTTCTCTCCTCTCTCTCTCTTGCTTCATCTCTGTAGCAGTCTCTGGTCGAGCATCCAGAAGAAGGACTGCGAGTCCTGCTTCTCACACTTGCGGCAAACATTTTCGTTTCTGTGGTGTTTTTTCTATCTCTTGCTCTCGCTCCCGTCAATCCTGAGAGAGAAGCTGTCGAGGGGAGAGGACGCTCCAGCCACCGTTCCAAATTTAATTAGCATGCATTTCACCACAGCGGCGCATGTAAGGATTTTGGTCGTTCACACTTCAACTGTGAGGGGTATTTCGCTGCTAACGTTGTCAGCCTAAGCTAATTAGCAAGGGAATGCTTATCGGAACAAGGGAGGAAAAAAACAGAAGAGGAAGGGAAGAGAGAGATAAAATGCAGCGCTGATCGATACAGCGTTCGCGTCAGAGAAAAGAATCTGAGAGACTGGAATGCTGGTGGAAAACTGATCGTCATCTAACTCCGCTCCTGATCTCCCACTTCAGGAGGAGCGCAAAAGGAGCTTTGCACTGCGTCTGCAGCAAACGCATCAGGAATCACAGCTAGCTTTATTTATTTATTTGCTGCTTTTTCTCTCTGCCATGCTGCAGCAGGGTTCTCACCCCTCTACATCCGTGTATCTCCTTGCCTGCCAAAAAGAAACGTGAGCACATCGTCCTGCATTGTCCCTTTATCGAGTCTGGGTCTGTTTCTTCCTGCTCACCTCTTTCTCTGTTTCAGCTTGTCTGTTTAATCAGCATTAGAATAATCCTTCAGCCACCAGGATGTCTCTTATCTTAATTTCTGCGATAGAGGAGCAGCCCTCTGAGGGAGAGTGGTATTAATAGCGTGTAAGCTGTACCTGAGGCTCGGCAGAGAGGAAAGAAGAACAAGAAAGGGAGACGCCTCCCGGCATCTTTTTCACCTGGACCATTTGTCTTGTAATCCATATCTGCATTTAGAACTATCAGTTGGTGTTGCTCTGATTAGAACACTTTTGGGAGTTGCAACACTTGGGAGTAGACTCATTAATTCTTCCATCATCGCAGACGAGTGACGTTGTTTGGTTTTCTGTTTTTTTTCTTTTTGACAGTCACCAAGCGTGAAAACTGCCTTGGGAAGAGGGTGAAAGGTTTTTCCTATTGTATTTTGAAGCAAGACTTGAAAGGGATTTGTTCTTTTTGAGGATTTTATCATTTCTTTGGAAACCTACTGTGAAAGCCTTGAGGCTTTGGGTATTGTAGAGCTGCAATCCCCCCGTTTTCTACTAAATTATTTACTTGACCCGTGGATAATGATAGACATGGGTACTCCTCTTTGAGATGTACTTTTTCCAACGGATGGGACAAATGGTGTGTGGAAAGGCCTACGGTGGGCCCTCCTGCCCCAGACTTGAGGTGGTGCTGCTGGGCTGGGAGTTTGGCAGAAACAGCTGTCTGGGCCTCGGCTCTTGGTGGAGACTGGTGTTTTCTCTGGTCTTGTTGACCTCACTGCCGGACAGAACAGCCAATGCCCGTGTGTCTTCCAGCCTGAGCACCACCCACCACGTCCATCACTTCCACAATAAGCATGGTACTGTACCCATCGCCATCAACCGGATGCCCTTCCTCACTAGAGGAGGCCACGGTAAGTTCCCACCCTTATTTCCATGACTTTCCATACAGCATTTCCTCCTCATCGACCCACTGCTCACCAATGGTTTCTGAGTCTAGAAAGCTTTGATTTAATTATGGAGAATTATTACATTTGACAGCAGGCTGATGATATGGCGCCTCAATGTTTTTGGGCATGCGTGGAACCGAGTTTCATTTGGCACGTCATACTTGCTTTGATCTCTGTCTTTATAGATCACACGGGGAGTGGTCTTGTGCTCTTTTGAGCTTTGCACTGCAGATCTAGAGGAAAGATGGGTTTTGTTGTGAGCTTTTCATGTCTAACCCAAGCTATTGAATCGCTGCTCCTTGCAAGGCATCTGTTTTTTGACTAGTGTCAATCATGTATTGTGTTGAGCATTGACAACCTGTCTTCCAGCTGAGCTGTGGCATATGTTGAGTGGACACCGAGCTTGTCATATTTCAGTGATAAAGTTGATGAGCTGGGCAGTGCCACATGCTTTGATGGTGGAGTTTCTAGCTGGATAAGTAAATGTCTTTTTATGGTTTTTGGACCAGTGTTATACTACAGTGACAGTCATAGGTATTGCATCATCTGTGATACCATCTTTGCGCTGATTTTTTGCTGTGTTTATCTCCCACTATAATTTGTTAAATAACAACAGATTTTCTTTTTTTATTTAATTTCAGTTCAGTTCATTTAAATTCAGTTTGAATAAATGAATAAAGCAGAATGTATAATTCAACAATTAATGTGCTTTCAGACACACAAGGCTGTTTTCACACTGTTGATTATTTTCAGTTTGTCAGACACTTGCCTCTGCTGTTCTCAAACCAGCAATGCAGAAAACAGAGCAGCTTAACAGATCTCAGTGTAGCCAGTTGACACATCTGTGCAGACGTACAGAGCCTGTGCTTGTTCTAGTCATCTGATATCCTCATCAAGTTTCTAAAATTCTATTTATCAAACACTGCTAAAGAATTGATTTATTTCTTATTTTTTGTATTGTAATTTGTTTAAGTCTTGTTTGAACCTTCGTCATATATTAATATTACATTATATTTATTATCTGACAAAAGAGTAGATAGATGAAAAATTACTTTTGAATAAAAACAGTAAATCATCACAATGCAGTATTTTAGATTCAGTTTGAAGAAAGGTATAAAGATGTGTTGTTTTGTTTTTAAATGTTGTGTTTTTCATGTTGAAAATTCAAACTGTGTGACCACGCCATCATACTGTTCATTGTACATTGTATGCCTGCCTGTTTTTTCATGCCATATTTATGGATTTTATAAACATGGGAATTAGTTCTTTATTTTTTATTGTTTTTAACATTACCTAAACAAAAACAAAAGCTGGCAGAATAGCTTTGTCTAGAATAAAGATGTAACCGTCAGCACAGCTTTCATTTTGATGATGCAGTTCATCAATAAAGCATTCGTATTTGGTGTTTATTTATTTATTTTTGTTTTTTGTTGTTGGACACATTTATGGCTGTTGGACACTTAGTGGGAGAGAGAAAGCGAGTGGGGAACATTGGATGGCCACAATCAATGTGTCACATCCCACACAATGCGAAGTTATAGTAGCTGAAGCTTTTCATGTGAAGAGTCTGGGAGGACAGTGCTAAATGATCCTTTTAACCAGAGAGGGTTATAGGGATCAGTCCTTCATCCCCAATGACAAGTAGTCCAGCAGAAGAATGTGATCCTGCACAGTAATGGGATCATCAAGCCAACTGTTAGCAGAATCATGGCCACCTCTCAGTGTTTCATTACAACTGGAATTGTCAGGCCAATTCACTGCTTCCGTTTCGACATTAATCTCACCTGCCTTCCCATCTGTCTCCTGCAAAATATGCAATACATTTGCAGTGTCCTTATCGCGAAGGAACAGGGCTCGCAATTCTGACGGAGCCGAGGTGGGGCAGACACGTCGTGAATTACATCACGGGTCTTGTAGACATCTCCACAGTCATTACCGGAGTTCCGCAACTGAATGCAATGCTGTCAGAGCATCCAGCCCTGCTGCAATAAAGCTCAGCTCGCGTAGAAAATTGACAGATCAATTTGACGACCGCCTGACTCAGCAGCGCTTCAAAATTCCGCCCCTTCTTCTGACAGTGACGTGATTCAGGTCTTTTCTGCACGCCTTTCTTTGGGAAATCGTAATGTTATGTTTTCAGACATGCATTCTAATGAACTAAAAGTTTTATACCTCCAGAATTTTTTTCATATTTAATAGATCACAGTGATCCCTAATGAACCCGCATAGCATTGCCACGCAATTTTGTTCTCCCAACAAAACTCCAGCAAGCTGGAAACCTTCACCCCCACTGACCAATAATCACACCCTGCCACATTCCATCACTCAAAGCAGCCCCTGCAAGGTGAAGATAATTGATTTAATTGATATGTAGATTAGTTTGGATAAGTCAATCAGGTCAGCAAGGGCCCGGGTGATGAGAAAATAAAGTGATGGCAATACAGAGGGAAAAGAGCTGTCACGCCACAGAGAGGCTTGCCTTCATCTCATGGCAATGACATTTGCACCAGACACTGCTCATCATGTGCACATCTCACGCCATCTGAAGAGCCCTTGGTGCAGCACTTATCTGCTCGAAGCCCCAAACACCAGCACTCACATGCTTTCTCGTGTTTATTGTACAAGGCCATCACAGCTCCTGTTTATTTGTTTTTTATGACTATTTTTATGTTTTAAAGTGCCATCAAATGGTACAGTTACTTGCAACTTTAACCCATGTGGTATCATGGCCAGAGACATTTCAAGAAACCTTTTTCTTGGGAATAAAAAGAATTTATTACTCATGCCTTCTGGATTTATGTTCTCTAATGCTTCTGCTTGCTTTTTTCTGACCTGTGTTTGGTTTCAGATTCACACCAATCCAACAGTGACTTTATTCCATTAGGATTATTGACCTCTTTCCCCTCGACCTTTAAAGGAATATTTCACCCAGAAATGAAAAATCTGTCTTTATTTATCCATACCCCGTGTTGTTTTAAACCTGTAAACGCTGTTAGGCCATTAAAAGACTTTATATAAAGAATTTTTACGCAGCAAGTGAAAATGCAGCTTAATTGGCTTGAAATTTAGTTGAATTCATTGACTCAATGATCCAATCACAAGCTTACTGGAGAGGAAATTTATCAGCGAATGACTCAGCTCTTAACCTGTTCCTCACACTAGGTTATGGTATATCTTTAGAACAGGACTTTTTTTTTTACTTTTGGTGTCATTTGGAGGTTAATTTTTTGTTTCACAGAAGAAAGTCATACAGATTTTAAATGACATGAGATTAAATAAATTATGACAGACAGCTTTCATTTTTGGCTGAACCGTCCCTTTATTCATTCACCGTCACCCCTGACAACTAATCCACAGATGGCCTTATAAATTTCCAGCGTTTTATTTGAGCTTGTGCCCCCAGCAGACATCTAATATCCCATCCTCTCTTTCCCTCTCCATCTTGTTTTTGTCATCAACTCATTGAAATGCCGCTTGCCCCTCCCTCCCTCTTTAATACCCAGAGCTCCCTGCACTGATGGAGGCGTGATGTTTGACAAGCAGAAGCTTCTGTTTGTTCACTCATGCCTGCCTTTGCATGCTGATGTGGGGTTTCCCGGCTACACTAACCTCCTTGCTCGCTTCTCGGATCAAACACTTATTTTTTTCCAATGGCTCAAGGGCACACCTTGATCTGCACAAGGGCATCTCCTAATGCACGGCCGCCTGAGAAAGCCATGATGGATGCGGTCCTGTATCAGTTTAAGGAGCCTATCCTTTGTGGATCACTGGTGTGTACACTATAGATTGGACCCCATCAAAAGCAGTTTGCTTCAGTGAGAGCCACAATCCATTACTGTCTGTGAGTCAAGCTCTAAACACCTGCACGAAAAGGAAAGGAAAATAAGGAATAATTGATCATTGGCTGAAAAAAATAGTGATTAGGGAACGATCCATTGTTTGCCCACAATAGCCTAAATGTGGACAACTAACAAGAGAGCATTTAAGTGTGACCTTCTTGTTCCCTGTACTGGCAGTGTTATTGAAAACAAGAGTTCAAGACTTCACAATTTTCTTCTCCTCAAAAGAAACGACTAGATGTAGAGTCATCACTCTAAGTACATGTGTCATTTGTGCTCCGCTCCTGAGAATAGACCAGTGACTGCAGTCCAATCAATGTGATGGGCAAAGTAGTTAGACAATAAACTAGAGGACTGTGGTTTGGACTGAGCTAACCTTACGCCGCTGGGCTCTTGGCTAAATGTGAAGGTTTTGCTGCTGATGCTGTGGTTGAGCAGCTCAGGAGAATTGTACACTTAAAAGTGGGAGCAAAAGTGGTGGCTTTGTCTCAGAACACTGTGTCGTTTAGGAATGTCAAAAGTTACAGTGCTTTGGTTCCAAATCGGCACAAAAATACAAAAAGTAACAATACTGTTGTGTATGGCATGCGTTTGTTTGTGAAGTGCACTTACAGCTTGTGGTAATGTGGTTGCACATGTCTTGGTGAGCTGTTTGTTTAACCACAGTCATTGTTTAAAGTGAATGTAAACAGACAGGGACAAAATTAGATTTTGGGAGTGTTAAAATATCAGGCACTATGTCATGCAGCCCAGCAGAATGACTGCTGCCTATTGCTGCATGTTGATAATCCATAATAATGTTAACATAAAATGATAAAAAAAACCACAAAAATTATTCTTACTCCTGATTGAAATCTGTTTACTTAAATTATTACTTGAAAAAACCTGATGCAGTGTCACTCATTATGAGTCACTCATTATTTTCGTGTTCAATTGGGAAACACTTGAAATCCACTTGCTTATTGTTTATTTCATTGCCTAATATTCATATCAATATGTAACTTTATAAATAAAGGTTCCCCATGTCTATTAGCATATTATTTTTAACTGATATCTAAATTAGTTGAATGTAGGGTAGGCAATTACAGAGAGGCTAGCAATAGCAAGCTAGCTTTGAAAGCATAAGATCCCGCCCACCCCTCAGAGCGCTCTCGAACGCCATTCAGACCAAATTAAATGATTAAACAAATATTTTATAGTCCTGCGCCTTCCACAGAAGATATTTTATAAAAATATATTTTAACCATTTTACTTAGTTTTTTTACTATCAGAAGGTAAAGCCACTTCCCATCAGCATAATAAAAAATGTTTCTGGAAAAAGAAGAATAAAACGCCTACCTTGCCTTTAACTACTAAAATGCTGGTATTGTTACAACTCCTCTTTGTTTCTACACCTTCCAGAAACCTCCACAATAGTATTGCATGAAAGATTAATAAGCCACGCGGTAATGCTCAGTAAGTGTAGCAGCAGGGTTAAAGTTACTCTCATTCCTCTTCACTCCCTCTCTGAGTACAGACCTGTGGTGTGTGTTTTACTAAATGTGACATTGAGGAGAAATAGCTCGATCTGGATCTCACCCAAGACCTCGCATAAAAGGAGACAGCCATGCTGTGAGCTCTGAGGGGTGAAATCAGTCTCCAGGTGTCTGGATTCCTCCTCTCACACCTGCACTAAAACCAGCTCAACCGTGCCAAAAACCATCCCAGGGATGCTGCTAAAAAGCCCCCTTTGACTTTGCTATACGACCAGGTTTACGCCCAGCTAAATTCAAACTATCTAAGCATTATAGCAGACTAAAGAGCTTTGCTATTGGGTTGGAAAAGAAAAGCAGCCTTCTCAAACATCAACAAATGTGACGCTGATTTTAGGTAGTATTACCTGAACTGTGTTATTCAGATTTAAGAGAACCCGGGTATGTTTATTATCCTGCTTAAATCTGGAATTATTGATGCAGTTGATATTACTGACACATGTGGTTTGGCCAGTCAAAGATGAATGTATAACAGTTAATTATTTAAATTTCTGACTTCAGAGCTACACAGACAAAAAAAGTTAATTTTCTTAGTTTGAATAAACCTCCAGTCTGAATTTACGTTTACATTCCTGTTTCTGAAACAGGATATTTGTCTGTGTTGTAAACTTGGCCAGCTGTTTTATGTGAATCCTGGATAAATTAAAAATGTAATAGTTTTATGAAACCTAATTGGGCTTGATGTGTTCTGATAGTTTTTGTTGTGAAGTATATTGCTCCACAAAGACACAACAAACAAGAAATTTGGCTAATCCATTTTTAACGAAATCCCATATTCCTACTTACACTGCAGCATCTCTGCATGACAGAAATCAAGAGTCTCATAATTGTTAATGAAGTTCCTTATGCAGCCATGTGTTACTACTTTGATGATGTGCCATCATTATATCTCAGACCTGCCAGCCAGACTTGTCATTACACAATGGAACATTCTAAATACCCAGATTATTTTCCCTCCCTTTGAAATCCTGGAAAGTATTTGATCACATTCTTGATGGTATACATTTAATGCCTCTAATCTATTTCTGCATGACCTGTGAAATCATAAGTACCTAATTAAAAATGTTCTCTTTTCAAACCTCCAGAAATAACAACAGAACACTTGTTAGTTCTTCGTGCTGTTTGAGTGCTGACAGCCAATCACCTCTGTGATGCCCGTCTAAGAATAGAGTGTTATTTGTGGAGGGTGTTGAGCACCAGCAACAGCAGCGGTGAGAAGTGCGCAAGGAGCCCCCGAGTCTCCAGGTCTGAAATGCGCAAGCCCAAGATCCGCCCACTCACATCTCCCCTGACATAGACGAGAGCACCCGAGTGGTGCTTTCTCAAACAACACAGTCTGGCCTGAGAAAATGGAAATGCCAGTGGATGCGCAGTCTAGTTTTAGAGCTGGAATTTTTTTGTTTATTTCTGTCAGATATCTGAACTGGGGCTGCTGCGCATTTCTTCTTAAATAACTAGAGACTTCAGAGCGGAACTAAAAATAAAAATAAAAACAAAACAAAAACATATATCTCGGTCATGTTTACAAAAGTTTTGTACATTTATTTTTAAACAACATTCGGCAGGATTGGGGATTGGGGTTTTGCAGAAACTGGTTACAGCTCATTTTACTATTTAGAGAGATAATAAAATTATTCTTGGCAATATCTCTAAGGATTACACAATTTCACAGATAGACGAGCTCACAGCAAGCACACACAGTGATGATAATATTGGCGGTAGACGTGTGATTCATGCCCTCATGAATTGCAGCAGCATTCTGCTCTCTCTGTGGCTTTGCCGTGAAAAAGGGGATTATTGAAACTTCAAAATTTTCTGTCGGTCGACGAGGCCAGAACTCTTCACTGCAGTAAATGGTCCAATCAAGTCCTCTGCGGTCTGTCTGTTGAAGCTGCATTAGGAATACTGCTGTGCAGCTGTGCTTTTGGGGGTGTCTGCAGCTAAATAATGCATTCAATTGAATATTCTTAATCCTAACACATGTAATGTGACCTCTCATAGGGGAAGAGTGGGGTAATATGTGTCAGCAAGTAAGATGTGGCGCCCCCTTTATTTAACACAATGTCATGTGGATATATTTTTAGGAATGGGCCCATTATATGCAGCTGCCTGTAATTGAGATTTGATTTGCTTTGTCTCCAAATGCAGAAAATGTTATTACAAAATGTTACCAAAAAATTACTTTACTACATTTTAAAAATATTGAATATGAAAACTGGCTAGTTGAAAATATGAATATGAATAAAAAATATATGAATATTGTGCAGTAAATTCAAATTGGGGAATGGATTGTGCATCAGTAATTTTATTTATCTGAATGTAAATCATTAGCATATTCCCCAAATAACTACTTGACCTGACAGTTTACTCCTAACATGGAGCCTGTTGTGTCACTGGGCAATTATTTAAGGAGTCGTACATACCGACAGCCATATGCTATAGATGCTATCTTTTAATTTTACTTGATAACAAACAGAAATACATTTGACACATTGGCTTTGCCTCTTATCTCGAGTTAAAGTTACTTTAAGTGTAAATCAGACGTTTCCAATGCTTTAGCATAGACTCCTGGGAGCAGAGACAAATGCCCAAAGGAAGTGACATAGTGACCCAGCTGTCTTCAACAGCCACTGTGATTTACAGTACAGCTACTTTTAGGCTTTGAAACGCTTCCTGTGCACCTCAGCACATTAATTTAAGGCTCATTGTTGCTGTGCTGCAGTTTACAGTCTGTTAGATTGTCAGGGCTGGATTTCTGTTGCTCTCATTATTCTTTCATTGCACCTTCATCTCAGATGTAGAATGCTTAATCTCAGTCTCTCGGCTCACTCATTATTTTCGTTCTCTCATCTCTTTGATCTTTACCTTACATTTACAGTGCTGGTTTTCCTCATACGGATTGAACCTGACCCTGCTGTAGAATTAGCTTTCTGCACCCAGAGCATTTACAGTTCCTTCCTAATCATCATTAGAGATATTGGCCCACATTCTCAGTGTGTGTTGCAAGATCAGAAATTAACCAGGGCTTGCAACAAAAATGCCACCGAAAATGGAACCACTTGATAGTTGTTTTTTTATCAACCTATCAGCAATTGACAGTTTTTAACAAATATGTCATGCTATGTGTTTTTATATAGTTAGAAAATAAATATGTTGTTTAAAAGAATGAAAAGCCCCTGAAGTTAATTTCTGATGGACTACAACAACTGTATATTTCTCCTGATCCACATTGTAAAGTCAATTTCCCTTATTGAATCAGCTGCTTTGTTTCATCACATAAATAGAAAGTTCCTCTAGAGGTCAGGAAATGCACTTGCAGTGGCTCTCGAGCGCAAGTGGCCGGCATTCGCATTCAGCAGCATAACGTCACATTTTTCTTGCCTTTTTGTCAAGCTCCTTCGGATGGGACCTGCTCTTTGCGGGAGAACACTCGAATGCTCTCAGAAATCATCAGTGACAGCGACGTAATCAGATCAGCCATGCCTTGAGCTGTGATTGCAGAAGACACTTGAGCCGGCGCAATCAGCCCGGAGCTTCACAGGGAACGCCTTTGCTTTTCCATGCAGACTCCTCCAGACTGCCATTGGCCCGTGTGTGTGTGCGCACATGCAGCTTTCCACGGCTCCTCCAGGCCTCGTCGCCCACTTTTGACTCTCACCTCTGGCTGCTTGTGTGTAGGTGCAAACAGCGCTGCCGAGACAGTGTTTTTGCAGCGTTGCTCAACCTTCGCAGAGATCACAATAATCACCAGATACCTGGAGAGGAGGCTATTTTTTTCTTGAGCGGGGTGCAATTTGATGACGATTGTGTTGAACACTTTGTTCAATGCAGGCAATCAGCACGAGCCATTTGGACGTGCGGTTCATAAGCGCCGTGACCGCTGTGCTACCGTACGAGGGTGCTCTCCCTTTGGATGGTGTTTATCACAATCCCCTAATTACCTACATCCTGCTGAAAGAGGCCAGCGTGAGCCACTTTGTGTTGGTCCAATTAATTACATGGTTTAATTTCAGTAGCGAATATACAACGGTACTGTCAGAGCCGAGCAGCAATTACTACCACGCTGTCGCACTAGGCAAATGGCTTAATTAGGCACTCGTAACGACCATCATACTGGCCATTGTTTCCTTTTCAGCCATGATGGTAAACCTGTCGGTTAGTTGGGCGCATATAAATAATTATAAACCAGAGACATTTACTGTACTTGAATTTTTTTGTGACCACATTGTTCAGACCCATGTTCTTGGTACAGTATGTGGTTATTTCTGTATGAAGTGAGGGAGGGGACAGTCTGTGACACAAATGGCGGAGATTAGGCATTTGGCCAGCAGCAGACATATGAAGACGACATATGAGACAGCCAATGGGACCATCTTATCTTGTTAAGCGAGAGTGTGCATTTGAGCTTAAATTTAAAATATGGTTCAGGCTTTCACTCCGTAGGACATTTTTATGACATTTACAACCGGAAAGAATATATATGCCATGTGTAGGCTAAAAATAATAGGGTTTCTGATCATTTGTCATTGATGTTTCTTTTAAAATATGAGGCAAATGACATCAGGGCCATCCCATATTAGTTTAAGGTGAACTTAATACAGATTTCTGTATGGATTTTTAGAATAATACACGCATAGTTATAAGATTAAGCTTAGGAGTCCCATTTTACCTGTTTGTGCTGTATATACAGTATATGACTTGCCAAATCCTAAAAAATGTCCTGCAGAAGTAACAGCATTAAATATAGATAGACAGACAGACAGATATATATATGTGTGTGTGTGTGTATGTGCTCATCAACACAACTCTACATGGAGATCAAAAATAACAGAATATATTGCAAAATTACCAAAAATGTTAAAAATAGAGAATACTGAGGGAAGATTTCACTAAGAATGAATTGCACCGTTTGTTTGCACTGTCTGTGTCACTAAAGGAATTATGCAAATCGGGTAAGGGTGCAAACACGCCCGCAAAATTAGCGCTGAACACAATTTGCAGGGTGCAAATTTCCCTTCTTGCAAGCCAGTTCTGAATGCTAGGCTGTGAAGGAAGCGGCAGACAGCCCTGATCTGGCATGCTTCACTGGAGCTGTACAGCATCACTCTGCACTGCCATCCAACCACCTGAATTGGCCCTTTTAAAATGTTGAACGTTTGCTTGAATGCACAGCATGTCTTTATGTATGCCCAGTTATAACGCTCTACTCCCGCATTTGATCAGAATTTGACGAATTGCTGCAGCCTTTATCAATAGAAAATGCAGACAAACAACTCTCATAAATAAAACTCTGTTCACCAACTGCTGTATTAGTGCAAAATTAATTGCACCAGACAAATAACACTGAGTATTGGGAATAAGACGCACATTTGATTTACAAAGAAAGGAGGGATTTGCGCTATAAAGTATAACAATACCTTAATATACACCACAGTGCTATTTCAGCATATTAGGTGTCTAGTGAAGATGGATTGTGGGTGGTTAGTGAAAAATATAGTGATAATAATTGGTAAGAACTCTTTTGCCAGCAATCACACCTGCTGTGAATGTCTTTAGGTTACTTTCTAACACTGTTGTGCATCTTGGCACTATAATTTAATAATGTTGCCAAAATCTATCTTCCAGCGGGCCCAAGACCAACAAAAACAGTCATTTGTATGTCTTTTCACAGATGTTCAACTGGATTGAGGTCTGGTCTTGGACTGAATGAGTACAGTTTAGGTTATAAGTTTCTCCAGTTGGGAATGTGCTGTATATTTCAGATGTTTTGTCCCAGTTCTCCTGCAGATTGCGGTTTTCCCTCAGGATTTTTCTATACTTAACCCCATCCATCTTTATGAGTTCTATGGTCCCTGCTGTTGAAAAGTCTCCTCCAAGCATGATGCATTCTCAGTGTGATGTGCTGTGGTAGATTTGTGCCAAGCCATTGTGCTTTGGGACACTAAGAATCAAATTAATAAAATCCTGGACTATTAAGACCATAAAATCTTTCTTTGAATTTTGGGTCAACTCCTGTCCAAATTTCCAGTGGCTATATTCCTTGACACCTTTTCTCTGCATGCCAGGTTACCGAATGCTAATGTGATCTCATACAGGTTCTATGACCTCTGTCGTGGAGTTTTGGACATCTTAGCAGTTGTTCTTACCTTTTGGGTGATGGTTTTCAATTGCTTCAGAAAATCTGTAATAATGTTACTCAAACTTGTATTATAAAATTAATCTGGGATCTGCTTGAAATGTTTTTTGATCCTTCAAAACACAAAGTATGTGATTCTCCCTGCCACGGCTGTAATTAGTTCGCTTTATCAAAAAATCACAAGGATGTGTGCTAATGTGTGACAAAAATCCGCCTGTTAAACACAGTGCCAAGCTGTAACAATACCGGGTGAAAAAGTCAGGTGTGAATACTTTTCTACAGGTCGTCAACCATTTTTAGGCCTGTCAGTTTGAAAGTGTAAACTTTGGAACAGTGCCAGATGAATGCAAGGGATATCTCAGTCCTTCAGCAAAGCACTCTTGATTAAAATTGCCTGTAATAAAACACACACAGAAAAGCAGCAGTGACGCAAAGCTTTATGATCTTAACTGATGCCAACAGCAACAACACAAAATAGAAAGCGCTTTTATGTCTCAACAGCGATGGTTTGAGAAAACTGTCACCGTCACAAATTAAAACTCTCCTGCTTAGTGAATTAGCATGCTCCCGGTTAGCGGTTTCCCTTCACGCTCGCCAGATTGAATCAGCTTGCTGCTCCACTTGTTTTGATATTTATGTGAGTTAAAGTTAAAAAGACTGTGCATGTTTCACAAATGTGAGAGCTAGACTTTGATGAAATCAGCGGTACCCCCCCACACACCTTCATGTGTCAAGCCATGTCCTAGTTTGTAACCTAGCAACCATTAGGGAGGCAGAAAAGACCTGTTTCTATTATACCCGTACACTGTGTGGATACACATCATTTTTTTTTGCCAAATGCTAATAAATGATTTAAAATATTTAAACATATAAACCTGAATAATGTTTATTTCTAGTCAGTATTAGTATTGTAGTGTGCTACAGGTGTTTAGACTGTGATGTGACAGCCTGGGCAAAATAACAACCTTGCTCAAGGAACTTGGGGTCCATTCTTTCGTCAAGGCTGGACTGAATACATTTTTTTTCTTTTCTCCTGGATACTCTGGTTGCTGTGGAGACAGTTCCCACCTGAAGGAGCAAGAGTTCTTTCCATTTCTAATTCCGCAGAGGATGCGGTCTGCAGCCCGTGGGTTCAGTGTGGATGCTGTTTGTGTTTCACAGGAGTTTCAGAATACCTCTGAGGTCCAAGACAGGCCCTTTACCCCCTTTGTGCCTCAAGGTCTATCGGTATCGCTGCAGTTAAAAGAGAAATAGCGTCATTATTATTGAAGGACCTGTACTGAAATATTGATGTCATGTCCTTTACCCAAGAGGATATTTTTGGCCTTAGGATATTTCTGAAACTCTCTGTTAGTTTTCTAGTTGTAAGTCAAGTTGAAACAATTGCACATAAACAATTTTATGCTATTCAGCGTCCTTGGTTTACAGTTATTGTATTTTTTGTATTTCCTAGCTGCTTCAATCTAAATTCCTTTGTTATTATTACTTTGGAAAATAAAGATTTTTTTGAGAATACTTCAGAACTTGAAATAATTTAGAAAGCAATTTAGAAGTACCTCTCCCTTTTTTAAGAAGGGGGATAAGCATAATGTTTAACCCAGGGTTATGAAACCCAGTGCTGGTTTGTCCGCAACATTGCGGTGCCGGAGATGTGCAGTGTGAAACGATGTGGTGTTACGATGTAATGGCCAGTGTTCAACACACAACCAGTCATAAATTGCCTCAGTGTGTACCTCATGAAATATTCATGTGTTTTGTAATGTCTCGAAAACTTTAGTGTCTAAAAGAAATGTTGAACTCTGACAGCATAGCATTAACTGAAGTCTCTAGAGACCACATTATTTGTTTTTGCATGTTGAAGATGACTCAGAACAGGCAGTGTGGACTAAAGTGGAGTCATTTCCACAGATGGATAAGCAGTTATTAAAATGTCTGATGCAAGATATATTTGTCAATGCTACTGACCTCATTACTATGCAAATAAAAAAGTTATTTGTTCAATTAGTACAGTTGACCTCATAAATATGCAAATAGGCACATGAACCTAGGGTTTACAAATGTACAGTGTAAAATCATAAAACCTGCATACCAAGGATAAATTATTAACCCAGGGTAAAGTGTTAACAGTGTAAAACATGACACAAGATATTCCAGGATTAGGATTAAAAATGACAATTTTTCACAATGTTATATGTTAGAAGTGCCCTGTTATCTTTTGTTAGAGAAAATCATTAAACAGTTTAATTAAATACACCTTATCAAGTTGCTGCAATTACCTTGGCTTTTTATATTTTAAATATCCATCCAAATAGTACTTTTCCTTTCTGTTTTATGTAAATGTAGTATTCAAGAACTGTCATCCCGACTGGTGAACCGTGCAAAAACATGCCAAAAACAAATCTAGCGCTACTGTATATATCATAATAACAACTGGTGGAATAATAATACTACTCTTGGAATCTGCTTCCCTGAGGACATGCATTTGTATTGAATGCAGTGAAGCGAGAGGCATCTGACAGCGTCTTTAACCCATTACAGATCCCCCACCGAAAAAGAACAAAACTGCAGGAATACAGACAAAACTAAGGACTCACTGCACAGACTGGCTTAAACCATCTAATGGTTTCCTCTTCCAAACCTCAGCTGACCACTTTACATCAGCCAATGTTTTGTGCTTTTCCCACTCTGGGATTTTTAATGGTAAGATGTGCCTGGTAATTGTAGCGTTTTCTTTCTATCTGCCATGACAAAGGATTTGTTTGGTAAATGTGCTGTCGTGTTTGGTTGCCAAGCGATAAAGCAAGTTCTTCCAGGCTTGTGCTTTGATTAGGTAGTGCTTCTGTGCTGACGCAGAATCTATTCACCCAGACGCTGTTTAGACAGCAATCTATCCTCTAGACCCACGCTGAACTCTCTGCCACGTTCCAGGAATAGAGTACAGCAGTAAGACCTGAAACTCTTGAAACTCTTTGTTGTTCTAACAAATGGTCATTGAACAGTGGTGCTTAACCTTCAGAAAATGCTGACCATGAAAATTTGATATGAGCTTTTTTATTTTCTAGTCTTTTTCTATAGAGTTTGCAAGTCTTGCAATCCTAATACCAAAATTTGAGAAAAAAATTATAAATTACATTTACGACTTATAAAACTAAAACGACTTATACATACATACATCAAGTTATACATTTGATTAATGTGTGTGTTCCCTGGCAATCAAACCTACAATCTTTTGCACTACTAATGCAGTGCTCTACCAATTGAGCTACAGGAACACTTAAATAAAAAAAATCTTGGAATAGGTAATATTATTGTTATTTAGATCACTTTTGTAGGGACACCAGTAATTTGTGTGCAACCACAGAACTGAAGCCTGAATCTCTGTTCACCAATTTGCTACCTACATATGAAAGCGATTTTCTTGGCAGCGTCAAAATGGCGCATGTTCTGATATGTATATGCCAACTGTATGATACAAGACCCATGTAAACAAAGCTCCTGTAATACCTTTCCTAAAAATAACACGCTTTGCCAAGTCAGTGTGTGCAGGTGTCTGTTTCTAACCAAGTTCTCACATACTGTCTGGGTGCAAGCAGACCTCTGATGAGATGCAGTGTTGCGTGTGAGCGGGTTTGTGTGAGTTATCTTAAGGAAGGCAGAGTTGTTCAGAAGCCTGTATTTAGGGGCTCAGCTTCCCTCTCTCTGCTGAGGAAATCTGCTCTGCATGTATTATCAGTGTGTGTTTGTGCCTCTGCTGTGCAGGTCGCTCTGCATACATTTGCCGCAGCTTGATTCTCATGTGACAGTGAAGGCGACATAATGATTTGCTTTATATAGAAGAGCTGGCAGATATTGCGTGAGTCTGTTTTCAAAGAACCAGTGGAAGTTAAGATTGAACTCTAGTAATAAAGAACTGTGGTTCTGGTGGTGGGTGCTATTGAGCTTGAGTGCTACAGGTTTGAGTCTGTTCACTGCCCCCTCCCTTTTCTCACAATATCTGTCCTTCCTTTCACTGTACTATCCAATCATGAGACATAAAAATCCAAAATAAATACACAGTGTTTGTCTGCTAGGAAGAAATGGCACCAGTCAGGCACCAAAACAGTCCAAAAATTTTATGTAGACATCTGTGAAACCATCAGCATTCAGCACACATTTGTTTTTTCAACCTTAATAGCTGCTGTTATCTGTCGCTGCATTGCTAATACACTCATGTTTTACGTGGCATCTTTCAGCCAAGAGTGGTCTGTGCGTTCAGCAGTTCCTTCTGTGTGACTCGTAAATGATTTTGTGTGGAAAATTAGGAGTGAATTCATTAAACACTTAGCTAGCAGTAATTCAGTTCACTTTCAGAATCTGCAGTCCCAGCAAGGTTCTGTATTCCAGATTGCGGTATCCTACTGTATCCTCCACAACCTACAGTAGCACTCAGAAACGACCTGAGGCCATTGCACAGAGCAAATTGCATTGAGCACAGGTTTGTGGGCATGTTTAAGGTGTTGCCTTATTTCCATAATTCCACAGGTAAATCAGGCACATAAGCAACACAAACAGCATGTGAAAATAAATGTCACTATCAGCAAAGTTAATTCCCAGCAAATTTCCCCTATAGTGCGTGCCAGAATGTCTGCAGTTCTCCTCTGACTTTTTTCGCCAAATGTCTACACAGCGATGACACAGTCTTTCAGAGCGATCAAATCACACACCCATTGTGTGAGATTTTCAGGCACTTAACTGCTTCAGGTCCCTTTTTCACTGTCTGTGGGTTTTCAGCACAAAAAGGGGCAGGCACACCTCTGGACATGGACCTTTTCTCTCTCTAACAATGTCTTCTGGTCCTTTCTCTCTCTCTCTCTCTCTGTCTCTCTGTCTTTCCCCTGTTCTTTGTGTTTTGTTCTGGTGCAGAGCGGTCTCTGAGTCATCAGGACTCTACGTGCCTCTGACAGAGTGTGTCTCCCAAACACACACACACACACACACACACATTAGTTTCCTGGGGGCTACATACCTGCCTTTGGAACACTGCACTAAGTTAAAAACAGAGGCAGAGAGAGAAAGTGCTTGATGGCAATATTAGAGAACAGGTGAGCTGTGCTCTTAGTACCCCACCGCTGCACAAATGGAACTCAATTCACTCTGGTGTCTCTATTAGCTAGAGAGAGAGAGAGAGAGACATCACTTTTAAAGTCTTCCATCTGCTAAAATGAAAATTAAAAGGTCAGAACAAATATTGCATTTAAATAAATTATAAAAAACAGCAGTGACATGATATAAAATAATTACAAATATAAATATACAGTATATACAATGGGGTCCACAAATTCTGAAACCATTTGTGAAAATGCCATAAATGAAAAGTTAAATCCACATTTTTTGTGAGACAATATGATGCGTGTTATGCCAGCAGGATTTAAAAGTGTTCAGAGGAACAGCTTTAATGTAAGCAAGGAAATCTGACCTTTTGTATTGAGGAGTTAATATGGTCAGTTATGGCCGAGTTAATATGGTCAGTTATGGCCTACTTAATATGGGCAGTTGTGGCCTACTGGTAAATGAGTCGGGCTTGTGATCAGAAAGTTGCTGGTTTGATTTCAGCCCTGGCAGTTTAGCAACTGAAGTGCCCTTGAGCAAGGCACCAAACCCTAATTGTTCCCTGGGCGCAGTAGTGTGCTGCCCACTGCTCCGGGTGTGTGGGTGTTCATGACTTGCAGTGTGTGTTCACTCTTCACCAGTGATGGGTTAAATGCAGAGGTCACATTTTGGGTATGGGTTACCATATCTGACAAATATGTCACTTTCAATGTCAAAAATTTGTGTTTTTGTTTAGTGACCTAAATTAGTCCAAAGCTCCATATTTCTTATTTGATATCTCATTTTACTTCATACTGTAATATCTATTTGTTTTAAATAATAAATTAAATTTTAATAAGATTTTAAATCCCAGATTTTCAGTTTGGTCACAGAGCTTTGGTCTCCACTGTACCATATATACAAAAATGCACAAGTGCACAGACATATACATTTATACAGAGTGTACAAAAACCAATTAGCTTTCCTTATTTTAAGTTGAATGTGCAGAAAGCCTTATGAAACTTTATACATTTACATTTATTTACACCCCATTTATATTTAAAGGTCTCCATGTCCTTTACTACTATAGTTGCTAACATGCAAATTCAATCTACTGTGTTCTCAAGATGTTATTAATTCCCTGAGAGAGAGAGAGAGAGAGAGAGTTTCCAAACATCTGTGCGATGCTATTCACAAGAGGAAACATCCTTCTATTAAAAGGTGCCGCTTCTGTTAAACAGTTTTCACAGTATGTGCATCCACTTCAATGTTAGAAGCACTAACTGACAGCACCGATGTGTTTTGCCGCTGACTCATGTGACACGAATTGCTCCACAGACCACCCTAGACTAAAATCAAAAGTTGAAATCTCTCCAAATCTGAATACACTACATTAGCAGTATTGAAAGCAAAACATGGCTTACTGCAAACATTGTTGCTCAACAAGGAGCTAGAGGCCCATTCTATTTTAATGCATTTCTTTTCAGGCAGTGGCAGTTTTCCCAGAGTGCATTGGGAGAGCCAGGTGGAACGTGTGAGCCCTGTGACTAATGCAGCCACCGTTTTAAGCCACACTCGCAGCCCCGTTTCTACATGTCAGCTCTCGCGCATTAGCGTTGCATATTTTATGGGCGCCATTATTATTTAATACACTTCCTTTTTATCTATCTGCTCTGTGCGCTACTGCTCCATGCGCTGGGATGAGATCAGATGGTCCTCATGCTCAACCGTCTTATGATCTACATGGAGATTTGTTTACCCTGTTTGATTCCCAGCTCTTGTTACGTTGTTGAGGATCCAGTTTAGTACTGTGGTCATTTGTGATTATTTGAAAGTTAAGCAAGCAAACAAGGTCATTTACTGCTCTGCATCCTTTAATGGTTCATCCTAATTGCTTTGTACATTTTAAGGTCACCGTGTTAATTGCTAAGATTTTTAAAGTAAATTAAATCTTAAATTTGGACCTAAACATACATATACACTGTACTGAAGTTCACTATATGCCCTGGGTTTGATTTCACATCAGTTTAACCTGAAAAAGCATCACATTTATGCGGTTAGGAGACATAAACAGAACATATTGTGAGGACAGAGGGCAGGTAATGTAAAATCAAATCTTCCTTCAGTAGACGCTCACCAGCTTACCTCACTTTCCTCCTATGAGCACTGCAAATGGGATTTAGAATGGCCCTGGTGACCGTGTGCCTCGTTTCAGCACCATATGGGCGGACAGCTCCTGTCAAGATAAGGAAATGTTAACTCAAGACACAATCTCAGTGCCCCTCTTGTATTTCTCTCTCCCTTCCCCAATTTCTTTTATGCCAGCGCTCTCTCTCTCTGTTTCTCTCTTTTACTTCTCCTTCACTCCATTTCTCTCTTATGTTCTATGCGTTCCCTGGAGTGCTATTTCCTCTATTCCAAGCTGTTCCTACAAGCCCCAGATGTACCTGGGTGGGTCTAACCCCAGTCCAGGCTGTCAGGTTGCATTAAGTGCCATTCATTCAGACGTGGCAGGCTGAACGACACAGCTTCTTTGCACTGCACTTTAGCAACTGCTGCAGTTTTGCCACGTGTAACATAGGCAGCATGGAGACACATCATGAACAACATGCAGGAATCGACTTTAATTAGATTCCAGCTTCTCCCTGGGAGGCACATAAATGACAGGAACAGGGGCATTTGAATGATCTAAAAGGTGGGGAGGGGGACATGTATTGACTTTATCAGCTTGACTCATGTTTATTAAAACGGTGACTTACTTTCATAAAAATGGCCATAAAAAGGCTAAGTCAACCCTCTGCTGCACCCAGACACACACCAGGCCAAATTGTAATTGTACTTAGTTAGCTACACACTTCAAAAACACATATACTATTCATATCCATTCCTGGAGAGCCATCATGCAGTAGTGAGTTTAGATCCAACCCTGCTTTTACACACCTGCCTGTAATTTTCAACTGATCCTGATTATCCTTACTTTAATTACCTTGTTCAGGTGTGTTTTGATTAAGATTGGAGCTAAACTCAGCAGGACGTTGGCTCTCCAGGAGCAGATTTTAAAGAGTTCTTTTAGAAATTGGAGATCTAGGAATTATATTAATTCAGATTCTATATGGAAAAAATCATCTGAAAATAATTATCCAAAAATTAGGCCATTGCATTATGACTTTTCTGTTTCTGGTGTGTGATATTTTAATACTTGCAAGCCACACGCTTGTCAGATTTCTGCCTTGAGGCTTTTTCTGGTCACTGGCCTCTCTTTGGGAACATTGATGCCACACAACATTGACATTCCTTTAGGTTGAACAGAGCGGCACTTCTTCCAGGCCAGCATGGTATTCTTCACTTGTTTTGGATGTGATCACAGTACAATCTGTCCCCCTCCCCAAGCATCGCTCTCTCTCTCCCTGACTTGGCTTCCTGCTCTGGACGGGTGGGGACATCTGAGTCAGACAGCAGAGGGATGGAGGGACGGCCTGTAACCGAGCAGCATACCAAAGTGCCTTTTCGCAGTGCGCATAAGAAACAAAAGATGAGAAACGTACAGCCGCAATCAGCCTCCAGGGGGGCAGCCGCTCTGATGGAGAGAGAAAGTAAGAGAGCAGATACCCATCGATAATGAGAAAAGGATGAGAGGGGAGGTGGGGAGCAGCTTTTAACGAGAGACCGGTGCAAAGATGGAGCAAGGAGACTGTCAGCAACATGAAACGGAAGGATTAATTGGCGGAGATGTGCAGGTCGTTTAATTTCACTCTCGCGTAGACCCAGTGTGTGGGGTGCAATCTGTCAGAACTCAGCACTTGGCTATGACGGTCTTAGAGATTTTGATGGACAGTTTGCAGATATGCATCTGTCATGCTTTGCAAGCAAGAACAAATCAGGTGCCCACACCTTCAGATTTTCCTTGTTCTCGCTGCTTAGTGGAAAAAGCGTGGGTGAGAGAGGCCACAAGCTGGAGCAACACTGAGACGAATGCAAGGCTCAACAATAAGAATATTTTCTGCTGGCAAAGTGGAGCCTGTAGTTCTCATTTTTATTCTCACTGCCAAAATTTTTACTGGCATCACCACAAACATAAAAATAGCTTCATGACTTATACATTTCTTTCTTAAATTAAAATTCATATAAAAAAATTCAAGTACTGCTGTAAATAGGTTAAAATATTTAATATTTATTAAAAGTTTTAGTAATTTATGCGTAAAACATTCAGCTTGCTTTTATGCAATAAAAAGTAAATATGTTTAATTTTTCTGTTCTGCAGTAGTAGACAATACTTTCAAGAAATCATATGTGCATGGCTGGACAGATGTGAAGTTATGCAACAGTGATCTTTACTCGTCTAACTTGCATGAAAAACAAACACATTCTGTGTTTATGAAAGTGCACAGAGAATGCACACACAAGCAACCTTATTTCTGAACCCTAAAATGGACAAAAGGAGCATGGGGGTGTTTGGGTAGTGGGGTTATGTATGATAGAAGAAAGATCTAAGATCTTTCAGAGTAGGAGTGTGTGTGAACCACACCACTAGTGATTGGTGGTCAGTCACCAGAGAGTCTTCTTACTGAATGACAAACAGAGTCCATCAGGCATCCCTCATTACCTTCGGCTGTCAGTCAAAGGCTTAATCAAACCTGTCCTTGGACTGCTGCTGAATACTTCTCTCAAATGATTCATCTCCTACGCTGTGGTATGTTCTGGAGATGTGTGTGGGCGGAATCTTGAGGAAGTCATGACCCGTCTTTAGCGCTTTAAAAAGTTTGATACCTAATATGATTTGAACTGTAAACACAGTTACAAACATAACTGTACTTCTAAGCTGTAGGTGAAGGGCTTGCAGCGTTAAAGCACCTCTAGCGCTTGTTTCCGATTGGCCTTTTCTTCGCTGACAACAGGGCGAAAGAAAATGAAACATGAACTCTATAAAAAGAGCCGGTCTGTCTGTCAGGCTGCAGTTGGAACTATTTATACACAACCCCTGAGTTTTGTCCGCAAGACATCTGCAAGACAGCCCACGTTGCGCCCGCTTCACGGAAAAGAAATGTTTCTTTTATTGTAATATCTAATATTTTATGTCTTACAATGAAATAATAATGGCCTCCCCTAGACAGTATCTGAAAAATGTGAAGGAGCCCAAAACACAAAGTGAAAGCGGGAACAATGACGAATAGCACCAATCATCTGCCCTGCTTTGTGTGCTTTTGCTACAGCTTAAAAAAACGTTATCCACCAGCAGACTTATATAGACACAGCTTGAGCAGAATAGGTTTCTGTGCATGGCTGTCTTTGCAAATGCATTCGCGAGTTGTCATGCTGAGGGCCAGGCGTAGAGTTGACAGTAAAGTAACATTAATAATATGGATGATTGCAGGAGAAGCATCCAGCGGGCAAACAGACTCCCTCACGTGCGCACAACAAATAATTCAAACATTACAGCTGACAGGGGCCAGTTAATGTTAAGCGAAATGACGTGTGCAAGACAAAGATTGCAGTCAATCTTCCATAGTTCTGTAAAGCGTTTTTTTATTTGCTCTTGAAATTCGTTTGGCCTGTCATAATGTGTTTGGCAGGCTCTTACCCAGTTCTAACTGGGAGAAAAGAGCTACCTGCTTCTAGTGTGATTCCACTTCAATTGAGGAGAGGGGTTGAGGGGAATATAAATGCATGAGCGTAGTCTGGGCAGCCTAATCTCTTTCAGACAGACCCCATGGCCAACACATTGCCAGCTTGCTTTTATTCCACACACACACCCGACATGCATTGCCTCGGTGCTCATGGGCTAATGGACGCTCAAATTCGTCCAGACCTGCGTCATCCATGCACTTCTCAGACTTCCTGCGCATATCTGATGCGATTGCTCCAGATTGACAGAACCTTCTGTTTGTCTGGTTTTATCTGAGTTTGTCTGATTTCACCCATCTGCTATCGCAGACTTTATGAAGGATGAAACTTGGTGATTCTCTATCAAATCCAAACATTGACACATTGTCTATGTCGAATGTTCTGCTTTGACACATTTGGGCATTATGGGGAAAGAAAATGAGGACTGATTTTTTTTTTTAACAGTCTTCCTGAAATGTAATCTGCATTTTATGAATTAATCATTTCGTTTCCAACCTACTAAAAGAAGTTGTCATGGAAAGTGACAGAAGACATCAGTGAGCCACAGAGACGGGTTTTGTTTTGAATTGGGGGTATTACATATCCTCAATCCATTGGGTTCTGGCACCATCACTGATCCTTTCAGAAATGATAGAGCTCTGTTTTTGTTTACATGTTTATACCCATTATGAAAATCAGGATTACAGCAATTGATCTACAGAGCTCTGTAATTCATGCTCTGATTGCCTATTTAATCAACTTCAACCTAAATGCCTTTATATCAAACAAACCACACAGCAGTTGCCACTTTCTATGAATGTAGTTTACTTCAATTTAACATGACTTTTTTAAAGCATTAGAGGCAAAATCTCAAGATTTTTCTTGTGAGACCATTAGATATTTTAGATAAGCTTTTAGCTAACATAAACTAGTATGAAAGTAAGACAAACTGTAAATGTTGGATAAACTTTATGTATTAATAAACATGTAAACGAATTAAAACTAAAACATTTAACTGCATCCCCCATTTTATGCAAAACCCAGTTTCAGCAAGATTTTCCATTAAAAAATGTTAAACATTTAAACATTCTAAAGCATGTTTATATTTAAAGCATTTTAACATTTCTGAAACTTTAATGTTATTGCGTTGACAACAACCCTGTTCTTTTTTTAATGTTCATATTTATTTAATGCTGTCACTATAAGAACATCACACAAAATCTAAAGTTTTTTTTAACTTTTTTATGTCACCAAATTACAAGCGTCATATAAATGGAACAGAGAATAGCTTATATAGCTTATATAATATTTCGTATGACACCCTGAGGCTGACAGTCAGCATTTTCCAAAGGTTAAGCACCTGTTTTCACTGACCATTTGTTAAACAGATGATTTCCTTTTTAAGAGATTTGGACCCTATTTTGTACCCTATTCATGTAAAGTGCCTGTTTCAGTTTTTACTTTAGCCATTCAGCTAATGCTGGTTGAGCAACACTCTCTTGAACATCTTGTACGATGGGGATGGATGCATTTTAATTTTCAAAAAGGGGCAATAAAGCATTGGCCATGCACTGCTGTCTGGATTCTCTTCCCTTTCAGTCTGGATCAGTAATGTCCTAATGTCCCACTCTAGATGCAGTCCACTCATGCCCAATGAGACATGGTGCAGCTAGGCGTGCCTGCCAAAAGAAGCTTATAGAAAAAGGGAGAGAGAAAATTAGAGAAAGTAGGAGAAAGTGGATGGGGAGCGTACAAGCCAGAGCTCCACAGGAGAAGAGGGTGACCTAGTTCGATCGTAATCGATTGGGCCTTGGGCTCAGCGTGAGCAAATGCGGGGCAGACTGAATCATGTCCCAGCAGCTCTCCTGAGAAAGAGACAAGGTCAAACTCTTAGCCGTTTCCCTCTCTCTCTTTCTCCATCTCTCTATTTCTTTTTTTCCCTGTCTTTCACCCCTCTCTCTCTCTCTCTCTCTCTCTCTCACTCTCTCTCTCTCTCTCTCTCTCTCTCTCTCGCTCTGTTCCTCCTCTCTCACTCTTTAATTTTTCTCTCCATAGAGCCCAGTCAGTCATGTATTCTCTATTTCTTTGTTTTCTCTCTCCTGTACATTCTCTGCTAACATTCTTTGCACACCCAGTTAGAGGTAGAGCCTTATGTGAACATATTGTCCTCTGGGGGACAGGGCCAACTGTCGAGCGGCTGAACACATGGTGCTGGAAGAAGCGATGCAAACTCCTACTGCGAGAGTTCACGTGAAAGCTAGAGCACAACTCCAAGTCTCCACCCTTCTCGCGTGCCTCGCAGTGTGACCCCGTGTGTACCGTGTCAGCATTGTTCAACATCTCCAAAAAAAACCACCAATCCATACTTCAAATCTGCATTGCATCCTCGGCGCATTTTGTGGATTTCTGAAGTGCATATGGCAGTCTTTACCGTTGGGTCTCAGCCAGGTCTCGGTCTCCAGCAGTAATGGCAGCCTGAACGTAGTGTGCCAGTTCCACTGCCAGGAGGAGACACACATTAAGAACGGGACGGATGCCACTGAAGTGGTCATAGGTTAAGTGTGCTCGGGTTTCTAGGTTTACCATCATCAGCACAACCAAAGTATTCATTAACCTGCAGCTAGACTTTATTTGTAGCCAAACGCACCTCACTTTAAGAGAGTGCATCCATAAGGCTGATAAAAACAGTTATTTTACTCTGCTCAACAGACAGACGCACACATCTGGCTTCAAACCGATGATAATGCCAAGAAACGGAGGTAATCTTGCTCTGAATGGAGCCTTGGCAGGTGTTTTGTGAAGAAGTGGCACTTAAATGATGTCAGAATTTCAGGAAGTATTCAAACGAAGTGAGAAAGACTTAAAGGGTGATGAGGGCTCAGAAGTTGCAGAATGGTTTTCAGTCTAAGGTGTTACTTAAAGAATCACTAGTTTCCCCTCGCAAAGAGCATCATATGCATGTAAGGACAGCAAAAAGCACTTTTACGTCAAAAAAACACAATGTTTCACAGCAGAGTATGAATGTACCTGTATGATAGATGTCTTACGCATGCAGTACATTTCCTTCAGCTGAGCTCTAGGCTTGGTCGAGCGCTTTGCTGTTGTGGGTCTTAAGGTCTCACAGTTCATTATAGAATTACAGCATGTCATTATACAATCAACTAGTCAATCTTTAAAAATGGACCTGTTCTGGCCAGCAGTTTGGTACTGTATTTTCACTGTCATATTTTGTTGCATAGCAACGAAATGGTACCTCATTACTTAAATGTTTGAATTTTAATGTTAGAAAATTTAATTCTATAATAATAAAAGTTTCAAAAACTAAAAGGAAAGTAACAAATACCGTTTTTAATTTGCAAACTATGTATTCTAAGACATTTAAGACATTTTCAATTAAACCTCATATATTGTGTTATTCAGTTAGAAAACCAAATGTTTGTAAGGCATAAAAACAAATATAACATTCATTATTTGATTGATCGTGTCCCTTTGTTTTTGCTGAAAGATTGTTCCATTTTTTGGAGCTGTAAATTTCTGTAGTGGAACACACTATACTCACATTTCTTACATTGTGTTACTAGACCCAGGCACAGGTCAGGAGCTCCACACCTTTTTTACCTCACTCATCTTTCATTGGTCCCTGGCGGTCATCAGTGGTGTGAAAAGAAAACAGAGGAGCCGTCCTCCTGGAAAATTTCAATCTCTTCTTGCTGTCAGTTCCGTTCCAGCACCGTGGAAAACCCTGCTGCTTCCCATTGCACTGTGTAGAGCCCGAGAGGAGTGGTGTTAATTGCTGCTTACACAGTAGGAGCTCTGAAGATTTCAGCCAGTGGTTGCTGAGCATACAGTGAGCTTCATTCAGAACCAAACCTCCGACTCTCAGCTCCCTTCTCATTAGTGCTGTTCCACTCCTACATCTCATCTGTAGAAGAGACAGCAGAGGGAGAACCATATGCTTTTGCAACGGATGGCGTGGGGCTTCCAAATGGGCCTGTTCTTCTGTCCTGAAGTGTTCCTACTTCCTATATTAGCCAGCCATTATGGCAGCATTTAACATTTACATTTGACGCCTTTGTCCAAAGCGACTTTAAATTTTATCAGTGTGCATGCTCTGGGATTCAAACCCATGACCTTGGTGTTGCTAGCATAATGCCCTAGCTACTGTATAGAAACAGGGATTTTGCTTCTTTAAGATTAAGAGGTTGCAGATCTGCTAAGCACGGCTCATAAGCACCTCACATGTGAAGACATACAGATGTATCGCTTCATTTGCAGCAAATCGATGAACGGCCAGGTTTTCTGTCCCTGCCTGCTGGGTATTGTTTGTTGGGCCAAAGCTGCTTTTACCTAGACTTTGGCTTAATTAATAGCTGGAATTCACAGTCAATTGCAAATCAATGGTGGTAATTACATTCACGAGTCACAGTTTTAATGGGTTTTAATGCCTGTGTTTCGCTCGGCTTAAAGCTGGATTATTAGAACTGCATATATCCGGTGGGTCGTCTATATTTTAGTATAACGTATTTAGTTTGCTATGTACTACCTTACATTTTAGACATACATGTTTGGTTAACAATATTGATTTTTTTTTCCATCAGTTTACCATCAGTTGCTAGCATAGATTATTGTAAAAGCATGGTGTCCTAAAATACTGAGTAAATGTCTCCTAGGAATCAGCAAACAGGGAGGCTCTTCAGATGACACACCTCATGCTGGGATCACCAAGTTCTCATTAGGCTGCAATAAAACGCTGACAGCACAACGATCACAATACCCCGAGAAGCTTTGCTACGCCCGAGAGGGCTACCCAGAGATCAGCAGGAGGGCTGTTCAGCCCCCTGAACACACAAATCAATGCCCCCTCCTCTCTGTTCCACTGCCCCCCGCCCCTCTCTCCAACAGCTGGGAAATTCCCATTCCAGTCTGACAGGTAAAGAGCTTGTTTTAATTAGCAGCGTTCAGGAGAACAGGGAACATTTGCAGTGGAGTTTAGCTGTCATGTCTGTAGCTCTGGATTCTGTGGAAGCAACATCTCATCAGGGCTGTGTTGAGGCATAAACAGTACAGATCCAGCACCTGCTCTGCTAAACAGTAGGAGATCTGCTCTAATGAGGAGACGCTGTCCATTAAATCCCTTCAGTGACACTCCTGGAGACAAGCTGCATATGTCATCATGGTCATTCAGGGCCCATCAGTTCAGGGCTTGGCCTTTTTCTCGTTTTTAATTTTTCTTTCCCTTTATAACAGTCAGGCTTCTAGAAGAGCTTAGTTAAGCTTTTATATTTCCATAATTTCATGGTATCATTACACGGTGAAACATGATTGGCCGATGAACAGTCGTTATGTCTGTGGATTATAATGGCTGATGTGTAACAGCAGGCCAGACTTGCCACCGGTCGTATCATGACATATAGCGAGAATTGAACGACGTTTGGCTTTCATTTAGCAGCGCACTTATGGTAATCAAAGCGGTTACTGAGTTATTTTAGCCAGAGTTGATCTACTGCAGTACCTGTTAATGTGCAAAATCCATCATGAAATTGATTTCTATGCCATTTCATGGAAGATAAATGAATTAGTTTGACAGGGAGCCGTGGAAGAAGCAGGATAATGTACAATGAGCAGAAGTCAACATATGTCCCCCCAGGGTGATTAAGAGCCAAACACTTTGTGTCTGTAGCACATTAACCTGCACCAGCTTATTTTGCAACAATGGACCCTCTCATTACACACTGTTCCGTACGAAGCAATCGTCCTCATTGATCCCTTACAATTGGAGTTGCTCCCTTAAATAAAACAAGTAGAAAACATGCAGTCGTGAAGGGATTTACCGGCTCGTTCGACGCTTGACTGATGTCTCCGTTCCTCCGCTGACCTTTTAGTCAATTAGCTTTGGCTGAGATTTTCAGTAATTAACAACCTGATTCTTTCCCCAGTGTTTTTTTGAAAATAATTCCAGGCGAGTGATTAAAGTGGAGCCAGTAGCTGTAAGCTCCTGCCCTTTATGCAGGTAGTAATTATTTGTCAACTCCTTTTGAACTGTTATGTTATATTAGCACTCATGGACGGTTTGGATAATCCAGACTGGCCTCTTAGGAAACATTTGAAAGTTTCACTACACAAATCACAAAGCTGAACTGTATAATTTCTGTGCCGCCAGTGGCATCAAACGGAATTAACAGGCTTCCCGAGCATTTGCTTGGACAAAGTTGCACCATTGGTGAAGTTTGATAGCTTCACAAAGCAACAACGTCTACATTTTTCAGGGAACTCATTGTGCAGATGGTTTACTTACAGTTGCATATTAATCTAAAGTAGGAGAAAATATTTTAAACATCAGAAACTTGCACACTTCAGCTTTAAAGTTAAAGTAACGTTAAAATAGCTGTATAACTAAACCATTCTTTTTCAAATAAATGATTTCCCATTTTCTGCTTTAATTAAAAGCCCAGAGCATTTATCAGAGTTAATTGAATTTAAAAGAACTAGAGGGCAGAGAGCTGAAATGATTGAATTGCTTTGGGTATGTTTTTATATTCCTTAATTTTCATGTGTGTGGACGTGCGTGTGCATGGGAGAATCTTTGCTCTAATTCCTCAAGTTATCTCACACTTCATTGCACGACTGCTTCTTAAGCCAGCTTATAATCAGTGACTTAAATGGGCTCTGTACTCACATGCATATGTGCTTCTCATTGCTCAATGCTGGACTAATGTCGACCACAATGATGTGAACCAGCCGCTCCCCACATACATGCACACACAGAGCACTTATGCATTTTATATGCACAAACATTGCTAACTGAGGCATGGATATTTACCTTTGATTAGTCAATATTAGCTATAACAAGACTTAAGCAGCATGACCATTTTAAAATCAGAGTGGCCTCCACAGCTGGGCTGTATTTACTAAACTCTTTAAAAAGCTTTTAGTTACACTCCCTGTAGTAATATCACCATCAAGTAAAATATCTGACTAAGGAAAGCATCGCTGTAGCTCATTCATATCTAAAGACGATTATGACAAAGCTGGTGTTTCTTAAATATGCTCCACTTTCTATAATAAAAGCTCTCACAACTGTGCACGGCACAGTGCAAAACGGAAACTTGAAATCTAGGTTTACATCAACTGAATGTAGCTAAGAGAAGCTAAGAGAGTGAAGACTTCCCTACTGACCTTCATCTGCGCTAAGGCCTTGATGTTTGCTGGGTTGTGAGAGGAATATAAACACAGCATTTTGAAGCGGTAACTCGAGTTAGGACAGTTGGATCAGGGGCTGTTCTACAGACTCCCTCTGCAACTCATATGCTTGTACGCAATCTGTATTATGCAGAAATTATGCCGTACCTACTCGAATCCTGAAGTGTAGCTCAGTCAAACGTTCCAGAAACCTGTCAGACTAACATCCAGTCAGCAACAACCCCCCACACACACATACACTGCTGAAGGCTCCATAATGCTTGTACATCCCACTGGGGACTGCAGAAGTGAGATTGAGTTTGTTGTGGAAGATTCTTTTTGTATTCTAATCCTGGTCTGTTATTTATCAAGGGAGTGGGGCGAGGCAGAGCAGTTAGCCAAGCGTGTGCGTGTTTTTTCTTCTCTGCGTGACTTTCTCAATCTCTTTTTATTTAGACCCACTTTGCTAGTATATAACACTGCTTCAATTTACCTTGAGAAGAGACATCAGCCTTTGTTTAACTAGGTTTAACTGGGTAGGGTAAATTGAAAGAGAAAAAAATAACCACACGCTCTCACAATCATTATTTAAAGGCAAGGCGTTCTTTAGGTTGCATTGCATTGATATGTTGCTTACGTCCTCTGTTTGCAACACATTCAAGGTTGCATTTTATATTTCAGTGCGTTTTAAAATATGTGTGGTGCTTATTGATCATGTTCACATATCATGCAGAGTTTGGGTGTATTGATCTGTATTCAGAGGCAGAAGTGGAGTGGCAGCACCGCCTCCTCTAGAAAGCATCTCAGCGCCGCCCCCTCCTTTCCTCAGCCTCATTTGCATTTTTCAATGCATGAATTCTACTGGAGAATGGATGCCACAGCCTTTTTTTGACTTTGACCAGATTCTGCATTTTAAGTAAAATATTGAAGATACATTTACGCTAGTAATGTGGTGGATTTATTAAACGTATGGAAATTCAGCATCAAAACCTACATTTAATTTATACATCACAAACAATTCCTTTTAACCAGGCACTAAATGTGTTGAAATAGCACAAACTTAAAATGTAATTGTCATTCTTTTCAGCGCAAACACGCCTCTTTCTTTGTAAATTAGGCTTGTTATACAGCCAATTGTGGCTTATTCACAAAACTATTTGCTGTTTGTTTGGCACAATTAACATTGTGCTATTAGCGCCCACAGAAAGTAATTGGTAAACATAATTTTTTAAAAGAGATGTTTGTATACATTTTCATGGCAGCACTAATTCATCAAATGATGATCAAATAATGGCTATAACCAGGCAAATATTCAAAATGCGTGGTGTAGTTGAGTAAACTTTTGCATTTTAAAGAGTCGATTTAGCTCCTGAGTTGTGGCATTTCAGATGTTGTACGGTCACAGTAAAGTACAGCAGATTGTGGTAGTCTGCTGCATACTGCATACCAGACCTGGCCTTCAAGATGCGGAATCACGGCATGCAAATTACATTCAGCACAGATTTTATGCGCATGTTTGCATCGCTACCTGATTTGCATAATTCTTTAGTGAACAGGCATTAAAACAATGACAGTTGCAAATACATGGCACTATCGGTTGGCACATTCTTAGTGAATTCACTCTCAGTGTCTACAGTGGACAGTTGGGAGTCTAAAATGATCTACTGCAGTAAAGACTTTCCTATTATCATTGCTAAAGGGCAAGGTTACCAAGTGTGTAAGTGCAGAATTTATGTGTTTCGCACGTGTCTGTACGTGTGTGTGTGTGTGTGAGTGTGTGTGTATGTGTGTGTGGAGGAAAAATGTCTGAATAGAATATGTTTTTTTATCTCACCCAGTTTTAAGTGAATGCCTCCCATTATAGCTTGAATGCAATATGTCAGCAGGCACAGTACTCATCAAATATTGCAGCAAAGGAGTCCTTGCATTTGCACCTGTGATTGACAGTTCAAAGAAATGCATTTGTTGTATAAGGAAGAGACCTGAGAGTTTGTCTTACAGGTTATAGAGAATGTGTTTGGATGGGGAGGTGAATTATTTATATATCTTTACTTGACCTTAGAAACAGAAAGTTCAATAGCACACTATCAACATTTTAAAAAAGGGTCGTCCTTCTTTCCTATTTGTCAGGTGGTTTGTGTTATATGAATGTCAGAGACAGACAGAGAACCAAAAGAGAAAGAGAAAGAAAGGATTATCGACAGCAGCACACTCTATGACTCATGTTTATCAAAGTTCATTTTTTACAGGCCCCTCACCTTAAGAGCATCGCAGGGCCCCTAGATGCACAATTATTTTCTCATGAAACAGCTCAGGCCACATGGTAGTGGTTCTCATTTAGACTTGAAACACTGATTCGTTCAGTGAAGGGCATATTCATTCAATAGGTCAATACTATTTGCTCGTGTTACAGTCAGATTTGTAGGCAGGAAAAATCACCAAAGCAGATGGGGGACACTTTAAAGGGAAGAGACTTCAGCAAACCAAAAATATACGCATTCAAAAATATGATTCGTTCACATAAAAGATTTGTTCAAAAACACGATTGATTCACGAATGAAAAACCAGCTGAGCCACAGGCCTATCTTTCTCTGTCTCACTCATCTCTAACCCTTTCAGACCATCTTTTTATGTAATCCACCATTATTGGAAATTGGGGGCTTATTGCTCAAACAATAATTCTACCCCTCCGCTCTGGACTCATATCGCTGTATCGTCATATCAACCACGCCGTAATTCATCTCTTTCATTTGCCTGCTGTGATTTATAATCCAATTAGCAGGGCTTCGTTGCTGAGCCGAAACTTGCTGAAGCTGCTGAGCACTTCGCATGAAAATAGGGTGTCTAGATATTAGCCAGAAGCTACAGCTAGCACGTTCAGTTTTGTTGTTGTCTCTATGATAAAGATGTAAGGTTTTATGTCTTGAAAACGACTGCCTCTTTGTGATAAGATGGATCAAACATAGAATTCAAAAGGACAAGTCTTTGATTCGGAACGTAATAGCAAGTGATGACAAACGGCAACAGTTAGGACTGAGATGAGAGCTGTCACAGGGCGATGAGAGTCGGCATACAAGAACGCTTGCACGCTCATTCATATCCGCACAATGCGATGCTCCTCACAGCATGCAGCTTGCTTTGTCAAACGTCACGTGAATGCAGAGGGCAGCCTGAAAGTCTCCTAACGTTTCACTAGATGTCTTCAATAGATACGTGCTGAAAAGCAAATTTGTGTCGTGATTTGCATGTGTGCCGTGAGATCCCATCAAATTTTAAAGTGCCATGAGATGTCAACCCATTCTAACGTCTGAACCAATCACAGCCGAGCACAAAGAAGCTTTACTGTGCAGATTACCCAGAGGCAATTACTGTTTGGTAATTGCAGAGCCAGCTGTTATGTGCTCCTGCACTGCAGCTGTGGATATCATATCCACACTCACATTCCAATCCCATTCCGTGGCATTGGAGGTGTTAGCCTTTAATTAGAATCTGGAACAGGTTTGCAGTTTTATAAATATGAATACGATTAGAACTGCTGCGCTTCAACCAGACCCAGAGTGGGACAGAGCAGAGTTATGGGAATGCAGAGGCACTCTATGCACCAATGGCTGATTTAATTCACTTTAAATGAGAGCGGCTAATTAAAAATAGCCACTTCATCTTATTTCTGTGTATACTGGTGACAAGGAGGAAGGAATTCTGCAGCACTCTAAATCAAAGAAGTCATTACCCATAACAAACCAAACTAAGTTAACAAGTCTGTCATTTCAATCACTGAATTCCTAAAGCACTTCAGATAAGTATAGCATTTTTCTGATCTGAAGGTCTGACCATTCACCGCCTGGGAATGAATTCATGAATTCATTAAAGGGAAAAATTTTTAAACATTTTTGAAAATAACATTACTCACCTTACAAATTAATAAAAAAAAATGACATATATACAGTTAATAATTAAAAAAATAATTCATTATAGTTAATATTAAATATAACAAAAAATAATAATTCATTTTAAATACAAACTGTATGTTTTCTTTTAAAGAAAATACAGTTGCCAAGGGAACTGTTATGTAGCTTTTCAGTGGTCTAGTTCTGGAAATATGTTTCCTATTATTACACTTGTATACACTTCTGATTCTAACTGGGCAGTTAAACTATATTTCACTGTTGTCCCTGACAACTAGTCTCCACTGTGCTAGTTTTAGGTCTCTCTTTCCCCTCACATAATAGAGTAACTTCAATCCAAATCAATGTTTCATGTCCATGTATCCATTTATTTGGTTTAGTCATCGGGGACAATCATTAAATAAAACCCTTTAAGATGATACAGAACCTTGAAAAGTCTGGGTTTATTTTGCAGCAGTTATTGTCTGAGTGTAGGATTATCCTACAGTCAATTTTCAACATTGGCATTGGCATTGAAAATTCCCCACTGTACCCGTGCTGGTAACCAATGAAATCTGCTTCCATGCCTTTTCTGAGGCAGTCACAGTGTTAGTCAAATATGTGGTACGCTTTGTGTACCCTTGGCCACCTCTCGTCTTCATTTTAAATGCTCTTCTCCACAAATTTTTCACACAATTCTGTAAATATATTATAGTTGAGTATTCACACTCCCCTTGGGCTCTTAAAATAGACTTGTAGTCACCAGTTTATTTTAACGTGAGGGCTGCGTCCTCATCATATCTAACCTCAAGCAGACAGCCGTAGTCCCAAAGAAGCACCTTTCTCCCAGCAGAGGTGAGGACTGCTGACAGAGAGGACACTTTGTTAATCCAGATCTTCTGTCTTCACTCACTGCAATGAGCTCGGTCCTATTGTAATTCACAGCCCAGCGTGTTCCCACCTGAAGCGGTGAGAGGCAGGAACTTATCAAACCGTACGTTCACTTTGCTCTTCAAAGAGATGCTAAACATTAATGCTGAAAACAATGGCCTGCGGTTATGCGCAGAGCTGGGAATATATTTGAGGATTCTTTCCACATGCAAGCCCACACAATGCGATTTACGCAAGCAGAATGTATTCCTGAAACAACAGCCCTATCAGTTAGTCATAGTCATAACCCCACCTCTAAAATCAGATGGGACCTTAGTGGCTGACAAAAATGTTCAGACTTGATCCAGGAACTCGTCTCGTGCATATAAGTCACAATAAACCATGCCGTATGGCATGCAATTTTCACTGAATCTTAAAACCTTGTAAACCTGCCTCATTTAATTTGACTAGAATGAGCTATCAGATATCTATCCTGGGTCTGCATGCAATCTGCAAGATGTTATGAGAGCAGATCTATGAGGATTGTATTTTCCTTCAGGATTCTTCTAAAGCTCTTTGATCTCCTTCCTCAACCTCATTCTCAGCCATGGGATTTATACGTGACTCATGTCCCCTGCATCAACTCAAACCCCAATCGATTTCCACTTGATTTCTCCACAAGCTCTAAAAAAATGAGCTTGTGTGTTTTCAAGCTGTACGAATGCTTCACGGGTCTGCTAATTGATTTAGCATACACAGTTGTGATTGGTCCATTTAACAAGGGATCCATGTCCTATATGGCATCAAAAATAATTATTGCTTTATTTTATGAGCATCAAAGCTGATGGATTTGACAGCATGTGACTCATAGTATCACTATATGTGAAATATGTAAAAGAAAAATGTTTGTTTTTCACAAATTGCTGTATTTTGTACAGTATTTCATTTTTGAGCATTTGTTTGTTTTTTGCATGTTTTTTGTGTGCTTGGCTCAAGTCACACGTGATGTGGTGTCCGTGTCATCTGAGAGGATAAGACATGCATCACATCAAATTTGCCACTGTACCGTAGCATATGTATGCAATGATGTGCCCAGGATTGAAAAGGCTGGGCTGATTTTAATGCTGGTGGCATTCAGTGACATTTATGTCACCAATTAATTTCAAGATAGGACGGCCCGTTAATACCAAGACTACGCAATTCCTGGCACACTATGGTACAGAAAACAGATGGAGTGAATCTCTTGTAATGCATGAGAGAAAAAAACAGAGGGACACATGTTTGCAAGCACGTGATTGTTATGGTACAAGAAGAATGGGGTATACAATAAAAAAAAATACTGGGATCTACATTCAAAAACACATTTTACCTCAAATGTGTCCCAGCTATCCTAACAGATTATCTGGACATAGACTTTGAACAATTGAACAGAATTCTGTTCCCAGCATGCATTGTAGTCGAAATAAATAATACAGAGACTGTTATCTGATAATTGTATGCTGTTTTGCAACTTCTATTTTATGCTGTTGTTTAGTGTTGTTTGTGTTTTTTTTATAAAAAAAAATGTTAAAATAATAAATTCTTTAGTTGCACATAGCCATTTTATTTCTGTTTGGTAAAAACAGACAAATGAACAGTTCTTTATTTACTAATTGAAAAATTCACAAACAAGAGACCTGCAGTTGTTGGGATATAAGTGTATTGGCTCAAGTAGACATTTACCATTTAGTGAACAACAGACGTTTAAAAAAAAGGAGGATAATTTGTTCTCAGTGCATTGTATTACCTTCTCCTGTACTATTTTAAATAAAATACTGTGTTGAACAAAAAATAGTTTTATTGGGTACTTTAGGTCTTTAAGTTTTTGAAACTTTTCATTTTTCACAGTGTGGACAATATATCTGTGTGGGTTTACAATTTTTACTAAATTGTAAGAACAGTTCTGTCCTAACTTCATATATTTTTGACAGTATTTTCATAGTAATATAACATGCCCTTAACTTTTTTATTATCTTTCAATGTTCATGAAATTTAAACAACGTAAATTCTACAACTTGTCATTTCTAATTTAGTATTTGGATTCTCTTGCCTTCAGCTTCTTTTTTTTGAGTAATTGTTTTTTGCCACGCTCTTACACATTCCATTGTTAAACACTAGTGCAGGCTAGAGCTCACGGCAACCTTAAGGTACAGAGTACAGAAAAGGCTATCATGACAAAGGACACAAAAAGCAGAACCATATTTCACAAAGGCGGGTAGGAAGTAGGGCAAAGCATCCACGTGAAACCTACCATTTTCATCTTTAGTCATTTTGAAGCCCACTCCAGTCATGGGTAAAAAGGCAAGATTGTTTCATCTGTGCACTGTGAAAAATGGCCTGGGCTCTAAATTGGTTCTCCCATCCAGGGGTGGAAGAGAAGGACGGGTGCCACAGAAGAGCTCTTTGTGCCGAGCACTTACTGTGGTATTTCCCTCTTGTAGCTGGACTAGTGTTCCTTCTGAATCACTCACAACCATAGAAAGACACCTGCCAAGAGCTGTTGGCTCCCGTCAAGCTCGGCTGCACAAATAGGTGGCAGCGTTCTGTTCTTCTAAACCGTGCTAAACCCTCAGCAGCAAATTTGCTGCACGTCGCTGGACATTCCAACAGTTTAGCGTGTCCTCTGACCAGCGGATGCTTGGAAAAAAACAGCCCCAGGGGACGAGGCTTTTAAAGCTGAAATAATTGTTCCCAGAGGACACAATAAGACCTGACAAAAACATACCAGGAAGAGAAAATAGCACAGGTGGAAAAAAATAGCATACTAATTTTGAAACTAATTTGAAAGCCAGCGGAAGGGCCCGGGGTGAGGTCACAGGATCTGGAGCCAACTGGTTCAGTCAGAAAGCATTAGGGCAGGGGAGAAGGGCAGGTTTTTGACATCCGCGTGATGTGGCTATTAAAACACATCTGTGGGCAATGAGAGTGCATGTTATCGGTGCTTAAAAACATGGACTGGACTGTTGGGCAATACTGAATATTCATTATATATTCACAAAATCAAGCAATGTTGTGAATATTGCAAAGATTATCATTTGCTTTTTATAGGACCATCTTTTTGAGTATGTGAGCGTTAGGGCAGAGATGATTCATAGCATCTCTAATTTACATTTCAGTAGCAAAACGTGTTGTAAGTTTGATTCATTTCAATGAATCACTTGGAACTTTATTTATATAGTCATTCACTGAAAAGCAATGTGTAAAACATGGCTTAATTAATTTTTCACTAAATTGTTACTGTTTTACCTCTCACGTTTTAAACTTGACAGCAATGGCTGTTTAGTTGAAATAAACATTTCTCTGATTGGAAACATCTGGAACATTTAAGCCATTTTAGAGCAGAAAATATTGAGGTGTATATTGAATATTGGCAAAAAGCTAAAACAAATTTATATTGTGATGTTGTATTTTAAAGGCAAAATTGACTGGACCTCAGACCTCAGGCTTTTGGAATGAGAATGAGATAAATGTGTTGGTGTGGAACAGCACTGGACAGCAGTGAGTCCCGTGAGACTGAGAAAAGCAACATTGTGCTGACAACTCTGTTTGCTGTACAACAGCGGGGGCCACCTGAAAATGACTCCCTGAGCAACCTGTTCAAGCTGCAACCTCTGTGCTTTATTTAAGACGCTTGGCGTTACATGTTTGTTTTGCCGTAGGAGACAGCGTGAACAGCACTTTAAAAGTGCCGTTCAGAGCAAGAAGCATGTTTTTAGAATGACTTTAATAAAGCAGGTAGTGAACAAGAAATTTGCTAGATGGATATTATGCATTTGTGTGTGAGACAGTTGAAAACTCATAGCTACACTACAAAGAGAAGGAGGGGATTTTTTTAGACACCCGGTAAGCTCATTGGCCGTGTCTCCGCCCCTGCCGTCAAACAGAGTTGGAGATCCCAGTAAAAAGAGTAATTATTCATGACTGAGCTGCACACAGCAGACTCTGAGGAACAGTTGAGCTGGGATGCCTAATTAGCTCTGTGTATCAGAAGAGAGAGAGAATGAGAGAGAGAGCGAGTTGAGGGAGACGACGGTTTGCTCCTCCCCTCTTCTGTTTTGGTTGACCCATTTAAGAAACGCAGCGAGACATGAAAACGCAACATCAGCTGAAACATCTAACACCTTCTAGAGTCTGAGAAGCCTTTGTTGAAATGAGGGTTGAGGGAGATGTGTGGTAGTGTTGAAAATCTAGAACCGGTTCTTATTCAGAACCATTTTGCATTTATATTTTGAATGTTTCGTTTTTAAAAAATATGCACTGAACCAAAAGATGCAGATGACATTTGGTTTTGTTAACGGTTCTTGAACATGCTTCTTGAACATTCTTCTGACGATGAGAAAGAGACTAAAATACTAATATAACAGTGTTTTCTGCATCGCTTTCTAAAAGAAAATTATGTTGTAACTGGAGTTCTGAGTTTACGATCTGAATTGCAAATTAGATGAGAAATAAAGGGACACCGTTACATAATACAAAGACAATAAAGAGTCAACACGTCTTTCTATTGTGATGTCCTTGCCGGTCGCACACACCAACTGGCAGGAACCGGTTTTCTTGATGAATCAGTCAAACAATTTTCGAATTTTATCTTGAGTTTGTGAGTTATTGTTTTGAACCAGTCTAATGACTCACTCACTGACTGAATCAGTCAAAGTAGTTTTTTGACTTATTCAATGAACCATTGAGTCATTACGTGAGTCAGAACTGGAAATGAACTGAGAACTCATAATGTACTTATATGTTCAAATGACTTCAGTGTAATCAGTGTAATTACTGGCAGCTTATGTGACAATGTGAAGTTGAAGATCCACATTCACTTCGAATGTTAATTGGTTATTAACTGGTGTATCCATGTATACAAAAAATTTAACATGTTACCAAACAGTAATGTAATAAAAATGTAATATTTATTATTTCAACTTGTTCATGTCCTTGACAGTATCACACAAATAAATACACACTCATTAATATAAAGGAATTTCCATTTTAATTATTAATTTACAGCCATTTAACCTGTATTTAGTTTTTGCACCTTGTATTATGTTTTAGGGTTAATGGAAATGTCTATAAAATTTCAAAATAGCAAAAAATTACCAGCACTTGTTCTGTTTATTTTATTACAGTGTAGGACAAGAGACTGCACCTGTATATGATTTCTATTGTGGTGATTGTTCAGAGGATGTTTACACTGATTTAACACAGGCATATGCCATTGGGTTAATGTGTTTACATGACATCTACATAATGCAATGTAACCAAATTCTGATTGCTCCTTCCAAATTCTGTAACATAGTCAGTGTGTCTCCGGTGCTTCATACATGTAGTTTCCTTTCAACTGACAGAATTGATCATGTTAAATTGTCTTTGTAAGAAGAGACAGATGTGAAGAACTGTGAACGTGAATATGTGTTTGAGATCACAGTAATTTGATGTTTAATTTGACAGTGTTTTAAAGCAAATCAGTTTGCCTGAGGGACTGTGGAAAGTTTTCAGTATATTAAGATTTAGTGAAAGGATGAAGATATTCTTCAGTCTGTTGTCTTTAACAGCCAATCCATGTTTATATATTATTCATCTTTAATAGCATTCCAAACATCAATCATATATTGAATATTGATATTCTGTTAGAGCAATCAATTCTGAGCTAAATACATTCTCTCTCTCTTTCTTCCATATGCTTTCCTGGTTTGTTTTCTGCTACTCTCTCATATTAAAGGTAAGTCAGTTATATTATTCTTTACATATTCATAAATATGGATGTTGTTATTCTGAATAACACTTTCATGCATCATTACTTTGCACTAACTGTAGTGAACTTGTAATTCAGCACATTTGCATTGATTTATTTACAATTTACATTTAATCTGCTGCCCCTAACATAAATCACGCACATAAATAACTATAAGAATAAATGTAAACATTTATATTGGAATATTTCAGTATGTCAGAGAGACAGATCGACAACTTTACATTATAGTTTTATATTCAATGAATACAGATATTCAATTTATATGACGTGAATACAGAAACACACTCTATTACATTTATGTTTTAAAATATATACACAATTTTATTCTGTACTTTAAAGCATAAATGTAATATTGTGTGTGTGATTGTGTGTGTAATTTAAATTAGAATATAAAACTATAATGTACCATATTACAGTAACTCAGCACCAGTATCTGCTTGACACTCCAACACAGTAGGTGGTGCTGTTTCACCCATTTAACCTCTGCATTCAACAGCTTTAAGAGCCCCAATAATATCATTTATTATTATTATTATTATTTTGATATTATTTTGAATACTTTTGGAAATAATATTTGTGTAGCGAATTCTGATATTGTGACATCCCTATATTCAATATAAAATAATGGGATAAAACAAGAAAATTAATAAAATGAACATGGGATATGTAAGCAAAATGTTACTAATGTTTAAGAGGACTCAAACAGGTGTAATGCAGACACAGTAAAATCTAACAAATGTAGATAATATAAGGCCTGTTATTTTAAGTATATTTTACAAGTACAGTTTTCTTTTTACTGTACTATGTATAGTTTTACAAGTACAGTTTTGCTTTATTAAGCTCCTCTATCCTTCATTGAGTCCATCTATATAACTTTCCTCTGTTCCCATACTCTCTCTTCCTTTCCTGGCCCTTAAATGGGTGTCAGTGCTGATTACAGGACGCCACAGAGTTGTGTGGCAGGGAGTGTTCTGGAGAGACCGCAGCATTATTGAACTGACATCTGTAGAGCTCTTTAAATGCACTCTGAATTGGCTTTCTGTGTCTGCCACAGTCTCATCTCTCACTGGGTGCCTCTGTGAAAAACCTTTCATTAATCCAAATAAGCTTTAACTTCCATGAAGGGTTGTCAATTCTTTATCCTCTTTTCAAATATCACACTAAAAAATTTAGCACTACTTTGTGTTGTGTCAAGAGGGATTTTATAATTTAGCCTTTGCTTAATAAATTTAGCTTGAAATTGGTTTATATTTATCAGCATATTCTCACTTGCACCTCTTTTCAAAAGAACTCAGTATGCAAATAGGTCATAAGCAAAACAGGTTTCATAACAATGTGAATGAAGTATGCTAATGTAATTTATTACATTTCAGGCATTTCGTGTGAGCACTGCACATGCTTCAAGCCACTTTACAGAGACTGTGCGATGTTGTATTTCTAATATACTTCTTGGTTTCCTGAAAATAACAGTATGCATTCATCTTGTGAAATGCATTAGTTGGGTGATGGTTTGTATTGTTAAGGTGTTTTATTGCAGAAATCACTTTGGATTCACAACCCATTTAAGCGGAAAAGAATTACTAACTGATGGCTAAATAAGATCTTTGACTTTGGTTTTTCAAAGCTTGTTAAAACTGGTAATATAACGATCTTTTTAAATATCTCTGTCTTTCCTGCACACCTCTACAAAGATCATGGCGAGAAAACATCAATTTCCCATATCAATCAAACCTTTCTGGCAGCTTATTGCTGTCTGTGAATTCCTGGAAATGTAATCTATGGTGTTAGATCTAATTTGCACCTTTTTCTAAACATCGTTATATGCTTAAGAAAGAGTGTTTATAATCTTAACATGCAGTAGATTCAGCTTTCCTTCTTTGGTCTTATATATAATACACTGTGCTTTCTATTTAATCTGCATATTCCAGTCTCATTGCACAAGACCCTGAATGGAGATGTTCTTGTCAGATTTGTGACGTGTGCTGTGTATTGAGGGTAGAGGGTTGAGGAGCACGCACCGAGTCCCTGTGGAAATGCGCTGATTTGTTTATCAAAGCTGCCTACAAAAATAGGACACCCTAGATATTGAAGCTTAATAAGTTATAGATATAGGCTTATAGCTCTGCAGCACAGCAGTAAATCAAAAACCTCAGGAGCCTTCACTGTTTACAGTAGCGTTTAGTCATTCTTTGTAGATAGCCAAGTTAAAAAATGTAAAGCTGACCCCCGTTTTAACATTTTAACAACTTTTTACTTGATGTCATAGCAAAACATGTTTATTTTGTTAATAGCGTGAGGCAGATATCCTCGTCTGAACCTGCAGCTAAATGCACAGATGCGAACGACACAGCCGTGAGCCGCACCGCTTGGCAAAGCATCCATGAGTCAGACAAGTTTTTAGAGAGCCATGGATGATGTTAAAGAAATATCACACCAACATAAGTTCCGCTATAGTTGTATATCAACACGGTTGTCATTTGGCTGTGGTGTGATTACCTGTTTCTGCCATAACATGTCTGCTAAGGAAATTAATAACTCTGTCATAGTTTTAGTGTGGATAATGTGATGCAAAACAGTAAAGCATCACATGGCTGTTCTAGTCCTGTAGCAGCACTCTTGGACCACCTCTTGTCCAATCAGATTTGAGGACCTGAGCTAACTGTTGTGTAATATTGCCAAAGGTGGAGCATAAAGGTGTTACACCGCCACAGCTCTAATGTAACAATGCTAATCTGATGTCACCCCAAAGCGAATACATACTTTGTGAGCAAGGCAGAACTTGAAATGGCCCTTCTTAATTTAACAGAAAGTCAAGCGGGAATTTCACAATAGCACACTTTCTTAAAGATGTTCTGCAGCAGACTGCATCAACCTTCCGTTCAGAAGTTTCCCCAACTGCCTCATATCAAAGTGAGGGGAATTAGAAGCGTGTTACTTCATAAAACATCTCTCTGAGGGAAGTACAGTCCCTTGCCAAAGTGACTCACACTGCGAGTAATTCACCGCCAGGTTTTCACAATTACACAAAATTGCAAATATTTCAGCGCTAGGCAGTTAGCCTAACTGCAGGGTACAAGTCTTCATTTGATTTCCATCCGCACTGTCAACTCAAAAAGCTATTAGATTTGATTAACCAAGGTAATATGGTAATCCAGAGAAGTTCTCTAATAATACAGTGATGTTCAGGTGAAAATAAGTTTTGTTAATTTGTTTGCTTCCTTTGTGATTAGCCATCGAAAAATGCCCAGAGCAAAGGTTGGTATTTATTTATTTTTTTCAAATATAGTGTAGCTTTGCAAATAGCTAATTTCTGGTTATGGCTAAGAGCCCAGAGTATTGTTATTGGTCCACACAATAAAATGAATTACATTTGTAGCTTTGGAAAAACAGACCATAAAAAATGTATTTCAGGTCCTGTGGTTTCAATTAAATTGTGTATACCCAGCTATTTCACGTTTCTTTTATACTGTAAATAGCTTTGTCAATATTAACAGACCCCACAATAATGCTAACAGGACTTTTAGGATCATATTTAGCATTCAGATACCATTTGGTAATTTGTGCATTCTTGCATCCCTTGTCTTATTATAATTTCTCTGCAGCTGTGTTATATTTGCAGTTCCTAGTTGAAATGTGCAGGATGTTCTTGGCCTGCAGAGCTTATTTATCAAGTCTCAAAGTCTTCTTCCACACTGTGGGAAAATAAGTGTAAATCCGGTGTGGTTTATCCTGCGTAATGTAGGAGGTTAATACACCCTGGCACCCGTGGAATGGTTTTGTGGGAGAGAAGCATATATTGTGTTGCCAGACCTTACAAACATGTGAGTGCCTGTAAGGAATGCTAAGTAGATTGCGTCTGTTACTTCTCTCTCGATTTTGAACTGTGACTGCTGGAAAAACAACAAGTCTGCTCAATTTTTTATAAAACTTCATAGTATTGCCACCTTGTAGATGCTTGTATATCGAAATGTTAATGCCAACTTTCAGTTACATCTGTTTTTTTAAACTACTTGAGCAATATCTTAGTTTAGCAGTAATGCAAGATGCCTGGGAGCCTTAGATGATGGGTGTTCACATTTTACCAATCAATTCTATGACTGCAAGCCAAAATTATCCGTAGGGTTACTAAGTCTCTCCTCACTGAAGATGAACACGTGTTTTGTACCGCATACATACTGTATTTGAACTGCTGGGTAGCACTATGGCACAGGCTTAACATTACACTTTCCATAATTACATAGCTAGGAAATGAATGGCTTGAATGTTAGCTTTACAGTTGGGGATAATTATGCTATGCTATGGAGTTACAAATCTGTCACAAAGGTTCATTTCCAGTGTGTTTTATGAACATGTTCATTTAAGTCAATGTAGTTTACTTTGTTTTTTAAAATATTTTAGTGTTCAGTCTTGTGCTTAGCCAGAAAAATTGTTGACAAGATAAAATTTTGGCAATAATATTTCCCCTAAACACTAAGAAGAAAGCACAGTATACAAGGACCCATATAAATATAAAAAATACTTGGGAAAGATCTCACAATAATAGTCTGGTTGTCCCAAAAGCGATTGCTTCTTTTTGGCATGCAGTCTACATCCAGCAGGGAAAGGTTCTTTATTATTTCCTTTTTATCTTAATTACCTTCTATTACAAAGCTTTTAATGGCTGTAATCATCTTAAATGTGGGCTGTACAACTAACAAACCTGAAACCAACTTCTTACCCTCCCTTAGACAACAACATTCCCTTCTAATACCCAACATAATACCATGCTAGCACTGAAATTTACAGTATGTTCAATAGTTACTTTTTATTACCAAAGTAGTGGTACTTTTGACATCCCTATAACCAGCTTCACAAGGCCTACCTTGGAGGGCCACATTTATCTATACCATGAGGGATAATAAAGAGTCTTTCTTCCTAACATGATATGATTTAATGCACCATCAACTAAAGCAGAGACCTTAAAAAGCATATATCAACCGTTTATGATCAAACCGTCTTGTGGTGGGATAAAACCATTTATCTGAGGTATATATTAACCTACCGTTATTACTACAAAGACGAAATTAGATAGTTCTCTCATTTTTATGCCACGCTGCACTCATGCTCTTTAATGCATTACTGCGGCATCATTTGATAACCTGGAATAATTATTGGCGGAAAAATCTCCACCCTGCACACGAAAGCCCAGTTGTGGTGTAGTGTTTATCAGGAGCAGCTTCTCCTGGCTCCTCTTTCATGTCTCTGTGTATAGTCCTGACTTTGATTTCCAGCACTGTGAGAAATCTCAAGTCCAGAAGGACTGAGCCTGTGCACACATGATCCAATGGACATGATTCCAATATCCTGCTCTGCAGGTGCCTGGGAAAACACGGCAAATAACTGCACTGCTCTTAACTCACTTCCCTGTAGCCTTCGTACACAGAGCTTATCTAATCATGACATATCTCTGGAGCGCTGAAGATATGAACTCTCACTGGAACACAATCTGAATGCTTCGAAGCTGCATGAAAGCGTGAGAATGAATCGTTATGCTGAATCGTTCAATTAGGAAGGTGCCATAGCCAAAAATGTTTCTTAATTTATTTTTTGTTATTGTTATGTGTTCAGTATCCCGTGAGGTTTCGAGTTGTAACATTACTGTAAGAAAATAGTGTGGATTGGTTGTTTATCATAGAGGCACAAAAAATAGCAGGGCAAAATCATTGTTTCAAATTTTATCAGGGAAAAAATCAAGGACCCCATGAAATCAAGATGGGAGTTTTGTGGCTTTTTGTCCATGTCTTTTACTGTCGAAGCTGCTTATAGTCTGGTGAACTTCTACAACCTGAAAAAAAACTGATTTTAGCACATATATATGCATTCAAAACATACAGATCAAAACTGTTGATGACTCTTCCTGCACTACCCAGTTTTCTGTCCAAGCAGATCTAGAATACAAATGTCCCTGATGAGCAAATTACAAATTACCTGTTAAGGCTGTAACTAAAGCCTAAAGCTTAAGACACATGACAAGTATTTTAATACCCACCCAAACTTCTTATTTCAATCTACAATATCAGAGGAAAGGAAATTGTGCTCATCACTTAATTACATGAGGTCTTTAAGTTCAGCTTCTGTAGCTCATTGTCAGCTGACATTAGAGCAGCCAAACTTACCTGCACCGCTGCCTGTACCCTTTTAAATCCACATGTCCTGTAAACTTTAATAAAGGGCTGAGGAAGACTATTACCTCTGTCAAATCACAAAGGGAGGTTTAAAAAAGTTATTTTATGATTGGCAGTTTTAAATGCCACCCGGCTCAGGGAATGTGGCAAGCTAGAAAGTCAAGCTGGACATGTTATCTTGCTCAATACACAGGCCAACTCTTTGTAGTTCAATTGCGGAAAGTAACTGAAGCAGGAAAATTGAATTTTTGCCTCAAAGAACTTTTTCTCAAAGACTATGTGTGTGCGGCCAGTTCATTCAGTTTATTGAATTAAACACTGTTTACAAATACTTAACCTATCAGGTATTTAAAAGCACTGACCCTTGCTTGTTCCAGTACACTAAGGAATGACAAAGAAGCATTGCAAAACAGTATAGATAATTTAAGTGCACAGCAATGGCTGCATCCACGTCCTCTTTGCTTGAGCAGGCGTTTATTTACAAGAAAGATAAACCATTTTTTTGTTCCACCTAGAGAAAAAGGGAATACAGTTTCAAATATTATCAGACTATCAAGGTCAGATAAGCGCGTATAGGATACATATTAGTATAGAACCCATCTAAGGGATATATAGTCAGACAATGTTATCAGAGGCCAATGTGAAGTGATATTGATTTGTTCAGAGCAACCCGCAAAATGATATAGAGTGGAATCATATTCCAGTATTTAGAAAATAACCAGACCGATAAATTCCTATTTCATGTGAGTGGGGAAATCAATTCTGTTTTTGAGACCTTATTCACTTTTTGATTACATCATGATAGCAGTGGTTAAGTTTCACCTCTGCTGTGAAGCTTTAGGCTAAGCATCCCTGCAAAACAATGTCCTTGAATCAACATTTTACTGTGGTCACATGGTTCAGCTACTTCACTACATGTTTTATGTACTGAGGTAGACCGACAGTAGCTCACTTAGCCCCAGTTACATGAATTAGCCTGAACGATCCGCTACATTTTAGCTTTCATTATAATGCTATAACCCTGTGTTTTTCTGTTCAATGCCTCAAACAGGTGTTGTGATGCGTAGTGCCCCAAACTCAACAAGTTAGTTAGCAGCTTTCATGAGCAGGTGTTCAACACTCTATAACCCACAACCTGCCTAGGGGACCACTCACCAGATCAGTTAATTACATTCCCCGCACCTCTTCTGTTTGCTCATTTAGATGGCCACAGCCGCCAGAAATGACAGGTGGCTTCGCTTTGGCATCCCAGTAGTTAGGTTAGATTCGAGGAGAACGTGGAATATCACTCGTTTAGTCAAGCATTAATTAATCAGGAACATGTTCAAGGAAATTTTAGCATAGATGCACGAATTGATGACCAAACATCCACCCTTACAACAGTGTAGATGCTTCTAGCATGAGAAAAACATATCTTTATACCCTAGCAGAGCTTTAAATGAAAATTGCAGGTACCTGGCTAGAAAGACCAGTATGGCTTGGTTGTCGGTGCAAAGTACAGTAGCCTCAAAACCAATTTGAACACTGTTAAAAATGTATAAATGTCATTTTATTAGGTAACAAAATATATACCAAAAGCAAACTTTACAAGCAAAACATTTTATAGAAAGAAGCAGGTTGTACATTAAACAACAATGTACACTATACTGTTTAAAATTAGGTGTGTTCAGTATTTGTCCTCATAAAATATTAATAATGCTTTTCAGAAATGTGATTGAAATGATGTACACTTACATGAAATAACATTGCTATTTTATTCTGCATTAAAGACCATGTTGATATAACATGACCAAGCATTTTCAACCAATTTTCTCTTGCAAGTTATTACCACTGCTACAAATTATAATTAGAATAATAATCATAATACTAGTAATGCTGTGCCATGGCTCAGTGTGCTTTACTAAACACAAACATGAAAAAAGTCGACAACATAGATTAAATCAATGAGTGTGATCAAACAGAGTGGAAAAAATGAAAGTTTCAAACAAGCAGTTCATTAAGAAGCCATGACAACACATGGCAGCCATAGTCATCAGTCACTTATGAAAATCAAACCTATTCTGGTCCACCAGCTAGATCAGAACCAAACCAACACAACATAAACTAAAAATTCATGCTGATCCAAATTGGTCTTTTCAACAACAGTGGTATTGTGTATTTCTCATGCATTGTTCATTAAATATAGTTGGACTTTATTCCCCCAGCCCAATGCTACCCTGGCATACTGGTCAGTACGGTTGCCCAGGTTAACTCTCTGGAGCTGTATCAGTGCTGTTAGCTTGGCAGTTTAAAGCATGGCGGGCATCATTCCCACCTTGTGCTGGTTTCTTACCATGCTGACGCAGCACGGCCCTGGATCCATTTCAGATCACCATTTCAATACAGCTGCCGTGATTCGATGCCACATCCAATCGCACTGAAATATTAGTGCCTGTGTTTATAGCATAAGAATGAGAGCAACAAGAGGCTAAGATGTTCAGGGGTATGGGCCCTGCTCTTTAGGGCCAATGGCATCCATTTTAGCTCCCAACTGATGCAGCATGCTTTTCTGTGAAATTACAGTCTTGAAGATGATTGGCTTGTCACTGAAGAAACATGTTGCAAATGAGCATTCGAGGCACATCACAACAGATGGCAACTTAAAGACAGAGGCGCTTTTATCTCATAGGAGACAGTGCACAGGCCAAATGTGCAATACGAGAATGTTCTTAACATCCATCTTTTCTCACATATACTCGCTGTTTCACCCCACCTGCTGCGCTGTGCCTTTATCACTTTTCATTCTTACATTTCCTCATCTCTGTAACTTCTTTGATCCTTTTAGATCATCCTTCATGTCTTGATCTTGCTGTTTTTTTTCGTTTGGCAGCTGGAACCACATATATTTTCGGTAGAGGTGGAGCGCTCATCACGTACACCTGGGCCCCCAATGATAGGCCAAGCACCAGGGCAGACCGCTTGGCTGTGGGCTTCAGCACCCAGCAGAGTGATGCCATTCTGGTGCAGGTGGAGAGCAGCCAGGGCCTTGGGGATTACCTGCAACTGCACATTGTGAGTATTTTAATTTGAAATATATTTCTTGTTTGAGTTGCTCATTAAAAATAATATTCATTAACATAATATTTTCTTAAAAATCACAAATGTAGATTATTTTAAGAAATTATAATCAGTAAATACACCTTACAGAAAGTGGCTTTAGAAATCAACTCGTTTGCTTTATTGAAGACACACTGCTATTAAGATGCATTCTGACTAATCCATTCATAAGTATTTAGTGCTATTTAGTGCTAAGTAGTATACAAAATGTGATGGCATACAAAGGTAGTCAAAAACACATGCGATTACTATTCTACTATTCTACGATTCTATTTTACTTTAATGGGCTTCATCAACATGCATAATTACTGACGTTAACTCAAATTTCAAACACAAATGGCCACAGGGGGCGCATTTTATGGCTAGGTGTAAACGGCGACTTGTGATCAGATCACCCGAAATAGGCCGTTACATCAAGTGTAAATGGGTTCTGACATCCTAAGACTTTGAATAAAAGTGGTGATAACGTGCCATGATAAAAGTGTGATATGTGTTTTGTCTGTGGGCTTCCACGTGAGCAGTGCTACTGATGTAGTTCTCGCCATTGCATTGTAAGATCTTCTGACAGGGAAACTGATGCAAATTGACTCGGATAAAAATCTTAAGTTGAATCATTTCACAGAATGCTTCAGGGGCTCCAGACGTATGAAGCTGTATTCATAGATCAAGCTGTGAAACTAAGCTACGTCAATCGCTTATGATAAGATCCAACGACACCCCAGCCATAAGCCCTGGCCCACCATCCCCAGGCAGTCAGAAAAAGTTTATATATATATATATATATTTTTTTTTTATAAAATAGATGGAATCATTAATTACTGCACAGTTTATGAAGAAAACATCATGCCCCTTCATATTAATTTAGCCTATTATAACAACGCAAAGCTGAGATAGTATGACGGTAGATCAAGCCTGTAAATGCCTCGTTGACCTCTTGGCTTATTACTTGCAATTATATTTCAAGGGAGTAAAAAAAGGATGCATTTTAATAAGGTTGCTGAATGAATAATTAATTCAGCGTGAACTGTCGACTTTCACACTGTGAGTCTGTATGGCAGCGCAGCCCTAAACAGTCTAAGAGCAGCTGCTCTGCTAGACAAACTGGGGCTTGTTTTCACAGAGTCCTTCCTCTCTATGCAGGCACAGAGCACAAGAGCCTCCCATTCTGTGGATTAAAGGACGGATCTGTGTGGGATTTTTCATATCCCCTGGATGAAACTTGATTGCTCAAAGCTTGCTCTTTCATACCCCGCGAGACTTAATGGAGGTCTCGGTTATGTTTTATTTAAGCAGCAACTTAGTCTCAGATGTTTCTCTTAAATTCTTATGGTACAGTAAGGGTAGAGTGCTATGAAATTAATGAGTACAGAGCTATGAAATTAATGTGGAAAGCATAGCTCTGATAATGAGAAATGTTCCTGCTCTGGAGGAGATGGGAGACACATGGCGTCTTTTTCTAAAGAGTAAAAATCTGAGAAACTAGATCAGACCCGAGCGGAATTTGTTGTGCGCTTAAAATCACTGCCGTCTAGGTAAAACGTTTTTTTAAGAGATCTGATTTGTGATTTTGCTTTCTCAGATTTCTCTATGCTGGTATCCATGACAAAAATCTTCCTCAGCCATACCATCACGTTTTATTACAATGCCCCTTTATTTGACATGTGTCATAAATAATATTTTATAATATATCAAATTTGCTGTGTACTTAAATACACTGACAGCTGGGAGAAACAATTGAGATTTTAAAGTCAGCCTTTTTTCTGACTTCTCTTTGTTAGTATGTGTCGAAAAAATCTCCCTCAGCCATACTGTCACCCTTTATTACAGTGCCCCTTGATTTGACTTGTGACATAAATAATATTTGGTAGTATATAAAAACGAGTGTGTAAACTTTATGGTAGACATAAACGGCAAGTTATGAAGGAGAGGCGTGGCAAATAGCGTTTGAGGTTTCACGTTGCTCTCAAGACAACTCGGCTTACGCCTAAAACTTCGTCCTTCATGTAGCAGGATTTACTTGAGCTTGTAAATTACAACCAAGGACAGATAATCCAATTGGTCGTGAGCATGACAGTAAAGAATGACTGACTACAGTGGGCGTAGCAGAACCCGACAGCCCTTTGGCCGCTGTATTTAGGATTTTCCCTATTTTTCCTCTCCTACAACTCTTCCCACTGTCTCTGTCTCGCTCACTGATGATGTTGGAGCATCTTTTATTCGCCCACGGAGGCTGAGGTTCGATGATAGCTGAGCAGAAACAACCCTGGTTGATGAATGAGACAAAACCAGGGGTTGTTACTGCTTGTAATGAATAGCAGACTCATTTTGTATTCCGGATTGGTACGTATCGATCTAAACCGAGGTTCTGGCCTTCCTCTGTCTTGCTGGCATTGTGCATTTAGGGTGCCCTATAGTTCACCTGCCCACCTGTCAGGGGTATAGAGTGATGGATTAATAGAGCTTTATGGTCTTGCTGGCCATGTTAACCAAGCACCCAGGACCCATAGAGAGAGGGGTTGAAACATAGTGTAGTGCCACTCAGACTGTGACCCGTCGGTCATGACATCTGCACAGTGGGGTGTGTGAACTTATGACCCTGATGCCCTCTGCCAGCTGGGCCAGACATCAAAAAAATAACCCAGACAGTATGGCAGATGATTTAGTGGCCATTTGCTATCCTACTTACCAATGTGTTTCTATTTGTTTACACTAGTACATGATTGCAGTCGGATTCTGTTAGTTTGTCTGTTTTGCATTGTATACACTTAGAGATCTTAGCACTACTATACTGTTACCACGGAGTGAGTAAAGCTGAATAGGCATTTTCAGTTCTCTGTGGGAGCTGACACTCGCACGGGATTGTGGGATTGATTGCAGAGATGAGCAAGTGGTGATGACGTGAAAGGGTTGCTAAATATTCAACATTATACAAATAAGAGGTGAAAAATGGCAGGTGGTGACCAATGGCTGTGAGGTGAAGGCACTGACACTTGTCATAATTGTTTGAAAATCTGCAGATAGCACTGAAATTTCTGGTGGATTCAGTGCTTTTAACAGGGCAGGAGTTTTATCAGGGCATAAAGATTCCATCGGCATTATTCTGTGCTATAGAAAGATCTCTGGAAATATAAAATTAAGGAGCCAGTCGCGCCTCTCACTATAATTAGCTGCTCCCACCATGTGTTTGACTAATAGGCAGATTAAATTGCCCTTCGTCAATCACAGCCCACTGTAAGCCCCCTTCATTAAGCAACTTTAGAAAGCACCCTGTGGCAAAGGCCATCTCTGTTGAAGGAAACCTGTAGTAGAGCACAAAAGAACGGTTTAATTCTGTTATTAGAACATTCACAGTCACATTTTGCTGGTAGATAGAATATGACAAATTTTGCATTCATCGCTAGAGGGGAAATGAATTATTCAGTTGATTACTTTTGAATTTTACCTTACCAGTCTTCACCTAGAATTAGAAAAAGAGAAGCATTTTATAATTTAAAGAAAAGTATTCTCTTTTTAGAAATCACTTCAAATTCTTTGTAATGCACCAACTGGACTGGATATGCACAGGTAAGGGGTACCTGATACGGTACCCTATGGCAGTGATTCCCAATCAGGGTTATGTGCACACCAGGGGGTGATTATGCAGGTTCTAGGAGGTACTTAAAAGGGTTTCAGTTTTGCTTTTGTTACAGAAATTAAGACTTCAAAATAAAAACATCAAGGCTGTAAAAAGATTAAAATAATTAAAACCAATGAATCTTGTGGGGTTTTTGTAATTAGCACATTCAATCCTATCTAATGTTTTAGCCAAAGATGTAATCAAGTATTCAATAATTGAGGGGCCAGTAGTAAAATTCAAAGGACCAGTCATCAAGTCAGAAAAACCGTACAGTCATCTGCTCGATATCGCAATATTAACCACGACAGAGCAATCAGGACCCTGAGTTTATTTTACGACAACAACCGGCTGACTGTAGATTATCTCATTATTAAACGTCTGCTTGCCACATAAGGAAGTCATTGGTCACAAAATTTGATTTGAGATTAAATATTTAATTAGTTATTAATTTATTATTTGAAACATTTAAATAGCAACAATAAAGTGTGTAAGGCCGATATCACTTAATCCCTAAATGTATGGTGATTATTGAGGATTATCAGATTGCTGGATGGTGCGATTGACCAATCAGAACAGAGCTTTCTATAGAACTATAACAGATTTTGTCCATGTTCATTAATCTGTTTCAGTTTGAGGGGAGGCTAATTGGTGTGTCTGTTTTTTATCCACAGTATTGAATGTTTTCAGTTTAAAAGTAAATCATGTGCTCCTAAGACAAGAAAAGGTTGGGAAACACTGCCCTTAGGTATTTTTCATGGGCCATTGTGGCTTGGCTCAGTCAGTGTGTCTCAGACCATCCATCTTGTGACTGGTCGAGGTGCTCTTTGGCCATAGAGCAGATGCCAGGGGCGGCAGCACACCTCAGGGAAATCATTCTTTTTAGTGGTGCGTATCCCCAAGACAGATGTGCCGTGATTAAAAAAAGGAGGGAAAATCTGTCAAAGGAAAGTGTCTGGCGTGATAATTAAAGGTGCAATTGTTTTGAAAAGAGTAGACACCTGACCTTATAAATAGGTGAATACTAAGGAAAATAGAGGACTTTAACAGTAACAGTATTATAGAAAATATGAGTTTCTGGCTCGGGAGTTGCACATGAACACCCCCTCATCCGTTAAGGCTCCAGAAAGCACATACATCCATTAAAGTAATGTATACGACTTTTTTTTTGTTCAGTTGAAGAATGAAAGTAATATACAGTATACCTAGAATGAGGGTGAGTAAATGATGAGAATTTTTTTGGGGGGTGAACTATTCAACATCGGCATGCTCTTTCTGAATTGTAATGTAAATTTGTAATTTTTGTAAATTTAGAAAGCAGTTGTCACTCCCACAGATAAACAAGCTGTGGACACGTTCACAATGCAACGTGACAGCCGCATTTAATGTGGGAGCGCATTTCCTAAATGATCATTCTCTGTGTATAGAATACATGATTCACTCCCGTAATTGCAATTATTGACATAGTGGTAACCATAGCAACCTGTCATTGTCTCCTGGCAGCAGTCAAGACACATGGTTGTCAACAATTCAAGCCGTTTGGTGTTTTCTCAGATGTGCTTTTAACTAGGTCATTGACAAGTAGTTGTTCAATTTGGGTTCTGTACAGACTACAAGGGTTTTATGTAAATATAGTTGACACTATCAGTTTTTTTCGGTAGTTAATTTGGTTGTAGAATGTGGTTGTCACTTCTATAAATAATCGAAGTTTGTGTGTAATCCTGAACAGGATTAAGCACTCAGAAGAGGGGTGACATCCGTATTTAGCTCCAGTGTGTACATGCATCTATGTGTACAGAATGGGATTAAGCATTCAGAAGTCATTTACAGTTATGCATTTGCTGATGCCTTTATCCAAAGCGACTTATGGTGAATTTGTCCTTGCATTTTTTATGTGCATTATGTGACATAGATGGCATCATGCTTTACCAGTTGAGCTACAGGAACACAAGTAACAACTGTGTACGTGACCCGTGATATGTTGGATTATGTATTAAGTTGCTTTGGTGAGTGTAGTGAGATTACTTTAGCAAAACAGTCTTTTTTGCTATGTAAAGGTGGTAAATATTACCCACAAGGGCAGTTAGGAAACATTTGTACCATAAAAAAGTTTCCTAAATTAGGTCTATGAGGCATGATCAAAGGTTGTTTGTGACTGTGGAGTCTTTTTGACCTCTATATTCAATTGAGTCAGATTCTTGAAATGAAGGCTGCATTTGATCATAATCAACCATGAAGCAGATAATAACTCTGGAAACCAGCTCTAGCATGGCGCTCTTAGAGCTGTATGTCCCATTTGTCAAGCAGTTTGAGGAAGAGCTCAGTCGCTTGTCAGTGCCAGAGATGACAATTGATTCATAAATTTGCTTTGATAAATTGTGCAGCAGAACTGCGTGCTTCTAGTGCTAAATCTAGTGAGGAGGGGAACCAGGCCCCATGCTGCCTTCCTGTTTATTAGCAACTTCCTGAAAGGCTTCATGCGCTATACATTTTACATGAGGTATTTTCAGCTGCTCAAATTAATGTGGGTGCATTTGGTACATCTTGAGTGTTGAGAATAATGAGTTTGGTTGTGTGTCTCTGGGCGCCTAACCATGACACAAAAATTGAAATGAGAATATTTTGCATGTGATTGATAGATTAGTTTTCCTTTGAAATGCTTCTCACATGCCTGCGACATATTTAATATTTTCTGATAGTAAAATGGAATACAGATTTTCCGCATAATTTTTTTATTGTTTATATTCACAAAGTTAAAAACTTTATTTTAAAACTGGTGGTTTTCAGTGTTTTTTTAAACTGGTGGTTTAAAAACACTGGTGGTTTTCATAATCTCAAGCACCACGACTCAAAAAAATTTAAGCGCTCGTATGATCAGTGAAATATTGTCTGTCTGACCATAAAAGGTGCTGTAACCACCATGGAATTACATGTATATGTTTGGGTAAGGTTGTTACTGGATTTTGTAACAGACAATTTTTTTTAAGTACCATAAAAATGTGAGTAGTTATAGAATGATTTACATCAATTTATCTACAACAAACCTTTTTATTCTAAGCACATGATTTTAAATAATACGTCCATGTCCTATGTGCCATATTTGCCATATTTTGACATGTCTGACCTTTTTTAACATTACCTCACATACACTCCAAGTTATGCATGAGTGCGTGTTTTCTTCTTTCTTTGAAAATGCATTCTCTGTGTTTCTCATTCTACAGCATGCGAGGGGCGGGCCATGTTAATTTTATACTATACTCTTTTGAAAATGTCATAACACAACCCTGTTATTCAATCTGGATCTCTATCTAAGAGCCATTGCAAATGTATAATCCCAAACAAATGATTCATGGGAACATCCACCTCGCTGTCTCATCACATTTTCTGTAGCGACAGGATTGCTGGGAGTAGACCTGATTGGACAGAACAGATATTGCTCCTCTTCAGAATGTTATAAATAAAAAAATATACCCCCAGCCTGTGTTATGCTTTTATTACTTGTAGTTCTCTGGGTGTGAGAATGTTTGTGTATGCGTTTGAGTGTGTATGGGTGGGAACGATCTTTCCAGCTGTCACTCTCACACTGACGGAGTAGCTTAGAGAGTTTTAAAGTCCCAGGCTGTACTCTGCAGTGTTTACTTTATATCAGACTCTCTTAACAGAAGCTATTGCACAGTGATTACTCAATCAAACGTGACACAGGTGACCCCGATGCCACACTGTAGATGTCTTACTCCCACCCATGTATCCCACACATCCTTTGCGTCATCCCCTCCTCCATCTGACCAATCGTCTCACCCCCATCCGCAGCTTCAAATCACATTATCTTCGCCGTCCTTGTTCAGATTCAGCAGCAAACAGTCGAGGCTAAAATAAAAGAGGATGTGTCTCTCCGGTTCCCAGTCCACAAGCTCGTAGCCGGCCGATGATTTATTGTCGTCCGATATGCAGGGCCACTGTCAGAACCCGACCCGCCGCAGCCTCTAACTGCACTCTGAATGCAAGACGGCACGCCTTCGGGGAATGAGAATTTTGCCTGGGGCAGTACTGCAGTGTTGCACTGGTGTGCTTAAAGGACGCTGAGAGCAAAAAAACACAAGGTGACTTTCCACATCCTTTCTGAAGTAAATACGATTATCTGATGGGCTTTATTTTCTATAGAAGCAAATGGATATTATTTCATTTAGATTTTACGTTTGAGAATATTAAGCCATGTTTGTGATGAAAGAACTGTAGGAGTGACTATATGTTGGTTACATCTGAAACTCAAGCCTGTTATTACAATTGCTTATAAATTTGAACAAACTCATTTTGAAGGAAAGACCCTAGCCAAATCTAGCAATTGAATATCATTGTAACTAAGGGATGGGCAACACCCTAGCAACCACCCAGAACACACTGCATTGCAACATGCAAAAAACGCCTTAGCAACTGCATAGCAATGCCCTGGCCACCACTTAACAACAGAATACATTACTATAGGCATGTCAAGTACCACATTGCATTTCTTGCAGAAAATATACAAATCTTTTGTGAAAAAAAGTATGCAACCACATAAAGGCAAGGACCAAGTCATTTAGTCAATTTGTTCATTTTTTTCTGCAGCTACTACAAATAACTACAGTATGCATTTGTAGCCGCATCTCCTTAACAAATCTCCTAATGTTTCCCAGTTATTCACCTCAATGTGCAAGGGCTGCTTCTTCTCAATGCAATATTAACATGTACTGCAATATGAACAGGTCACGGGGCTGCTTTAACTTGCAGCATCTTGCCCATATGCATGCCGCAATAGAGACGTGCCTTCAGGCTAGATTAGTCACAAGTCAGTCCTTCAGCCTGTGCTCAGACTTTAATTAGACTCTCTACTTGTCTTCTACTGCTGCACTGAGGATAGCAACCCTCCATCCTTTTGTTTTTTCCATCCTCTTCCCTGAATTTCAATAACATACTAGGGCCTCATTGGTTTTGTTCAAATCATATTTTTTCTTTTGAATCGCACTTCTGGATGGGTCTCTTGGAAGTTTACCTCATTTGCACAGAGACAACCCAGGCACTCCTGTCAAGCCTCACCATTCACGAGATTGTTTTCTCTTTCACAAAACTGTTGATCTGTCCTATTACGAGCAGTCGGTCGCATTAGTCGCCTGTGGGCCGTGCAGGGAGATGTCTAGACGTAGTCTGGTAGATTGAGGCCATTTCATTCCTCACATTAGGCGGCCTGATTCAATTCTACCACAGAACCACAAGTCGTGACACGCCACACGACAAAAACGGCCTGTAGCCACGGTATGTTTTCATTAAAAAATCTCATTAGACATTGTCGTCATTAGACCTCAAAAAATGCTAAACTAAAAAAAAGGAACTTCCTGTTCTCTGAGCTAAATGATAGTGAGGTCAACTTTCAGTAATACAAAAGGGAATTCTATTATTCCATGTAAAAGAGAAGCTAATAACTTGGCATTCAAGTGGGCAGCTCTGCATCAAATCTGCGTTATGCACAAAAACAGCACAGCTCATTAGCAGGAAAGCACCAGAAGAATATATTGTGGCAGTGTTCGGCTGCGGAATGGAAAAAAATGGAAGCTCATGTGGGACATGCCAAGAATAAAAATGCTCTCTTTGCTTCTCATAAAAAGCTTTTTCTGTGTCCAGACTTAAAAGGATGTGTTTCATTACCAGCCAATACGAGTCCCACTCAGACTCCAGAGCTCCATCTTTAGGAGAGATTCCTACACCATTCATTTTCCAGGGTTGCCTTTAAAGGAATGGTTCAACCAGAAATACAGATTTTGTCATTATTTACTCACACTCAAAGCATTCCAAACCAACATTCTTTTTCTGTGGAACACTGAAATGCAAATTTTGAAAAATTGTAATGGTCGCCCTTTATCATGTAGTTAAAATGAATTGAGACTGATGTTTTCAAGTGCCAAAAAAATGTATGAAAGTAGTCCATTCGACTGCTATATTCTTGATCTTGTGAATCCATACAAAAGCTCTGTGACAGACTAAAACTTAAACTCATGATTCATTAAAAATCCTGACATCTGCCCTAGTTCTTTTGGGCACGCTTATGAGAAAGAAAACAATGTCTAATTAACAGATCATCTTTTGGATGTTGGATGTTGTGTTGATCCAGTTCACAGAACCAGTCTAAATGATTCAGTATAGTGCCTGTGTCAGTTAGACTCCTTTTATGTCATTTTAATGGTGTTTTGCATCTTTTTTAATGTTTGAAAACTTTAGTCCCAATTAATTGTAATTGCATGAAAAACAGCAAGCTGCACTCTTTAGAATCTTTTCTTTTGTGTTCCACTGAAGAAATAAGTCACAGAAATGACATAATTATAGAATATTCCAAATTTAAGGGTGAACTATCAACCTTGTTGTTAAAACAAAGCCAGACATTTAAAAACATACGGGCACAACCCAGCTCCACACATACTGACAACACAAACAAGCTCCCTTCCTAGTGTAAGGGGTCAGTGGAAAATGGTTGCATAAAACTAAATTACAACTGCGCTGGAAACATCAGCGAACATAATAGGTGGACTTCAGGGGACAATAAAATGCTATAAAAATGTAAGTGGCAATATTTAAGAAAATGTAAGACAGAATTTGAGCTATTTAACTCTAAATACAGATTATTTGAAATGGTGGAGGTATATTTGAGCTCATTTAGTTTTGTCAAATTGCCCAGCGCTTAAAAATAAAAAAAACCCCGAGAGAACAGTGGCACTTGTCTCTTTAAGCTTATCTCCTCGCTCTGACTGACTGTGAAGGTCATGTTCGGTAACACCCATTAGCCTCAGCGTGTGTGGGTAAACAGACAGGTGAGGCCATGCGTTAGAGCAGCGCAGCCAAAGGTCACAATCGCTGGCCCTCATTCCGCTTTCCCAGCACACCAATCGGGAAGACATGTTTACCTTTAATTAGTGTTATCGGTAATATGCAGAGCAGCCTGTCGCTTATCAGATAGACTCTTCACTGGCAGAACAAAAGCCCGTGGTTAAATTTGCCTCTAGGGTTTATGGGCTCTCTTATTCAGAATTAGCTTCCTTAATAGACGTTGTCTCCTCCGTCGTACCTCTCTTTTGCTCCTCCAGAAAGTAGGGCAGACGTTTTCAAAGCATTCATGCAAATGAAAAGAGGGCTATTCCAATTTAGAGGGAGGGAAGGTAAACACATCTCCGTAAAACAAGGTTGTCTACCTCGTTTTGGAGCAGAGATATTGAAGCTGAATTGCTGGGGGCTTCGAGTTGTCTATTTAGACGTATGGTTTTGAGCTATACTCTCAGGATGCAGAGCTGAATAGTGGTCATGGGCAGGTAAATGCTGACAGGTAATAAATCTCTCCTGACTGGTTTATTTTTCCTCTGGGTGTTTTTGAAACACCTATCATTCTGTGTCAGAAATGTTAACCTCTCGTAGTTTCAGGCCCAGCAAGCATTCCTTAAACAGTAATTTTATACCTTTAAACAAACAATTGTACCTCCATTACAGAGTGCTTTTCAAGCAGGCAGCGTAAGAGTATGTTTTCATCGGGCACGCAAGCTGATATCACATTTTGATTACCTGCTTTCAATCCATAGCATTTGTAAGTGTATTTTTTTATGGGCTGTTTATTTTCCAAGAACTGACACCTGTTTGATTTTCTTCTAACAATTTTTTATTTTATTTATAGGAGTGTGGAGAGAAACTGAAATGTTGACAGGGGTTAAACAGAATGAGGATAAGACACAGCATGGATTCAAAACCAGTTCCCCCTGAGCTAACAGCTTTTTACATGTCGGAAGCACCCACTGTACCACAGCTATGGCCTCAATATTGGCATATTTAATTATACCCCCAGAGTTCCATTATTACGTTTCTTCAAAGTCCTTATAAGGCAAGTAATTTCACCTTGTGGCCATTTTGGTGATAGCCAAGTTTTATGTGAAACTAAGGCTTCTGTCTACTTCAGTGGTGTAGGTTCAAAACCCCAAAACTGTTTCTGAAAATTACAGTTATGCAAAAAAAAAGAGCTAATGAGCATGGACATTCCAGATGTCGAAAGGCGAAACTTTTAATTTCCTACAACCGCCATATTGAGCCTGCCATATATATATATATATATATATATATATATATATATATATATATATATATATAGTTTTGGCATATCAAATATGTGTGGTCCATCTCCTCTGCTATGCACTGTCACTGGTATCCTATAATTGATGATCATGTCAGTTTTAAACTACACAAACACAAAGTCTGCAGAGCTCTGCACTCTGTCCATTTACCCATCTCTCTAGAGTATCTGCAGTATCTGTGCTACAGTAACTAACGCAGCTAGCAGATGTCTGCGTATGAGCCACACCGGCTTCTCTGGCAGCTCTAGAGCTGTGATAAATCATGTCCTGCTGGGCTGTAATGGTACAAAAGGTGTTGAGCAGTTCAGTGTTGTAAGGCACTCATACTACGAGAACCTTTATGAGCGGGATCAAAATTTCAGAGTGCAGATGGTTATAGTAGAGGTTGGGCCAATATGAGATGATAGTGTGAGAATTATTACAAACGCTTTGTAAATCGAGATTTCACTGCTCATTTTAGCCTTTGCTCAATGCCAGGACGGCCACCGTAGGCAGAACTGGAGGCGGGGCAATAGGGGGTGTGGACCTAAGCTGACATTTGATTGGTCATTTCAGTATCCTTGTACTAGAAAAGTACTGTTCTAGATTATTGGAAATCAAACACTTCAATTCACTTCAGAATCATTGATTACAAAGGTTTGTTGTAGGTAAAGCACCTCAGAGGGTTGAATGTTTAGCTAGATTAAGCTCTTGAAATCTAAAATGCGTCTTGAAAATCTTACCAAAAAGAGGTTCTAAAGAGCATTTAGAAACAGATGTTTTGAAAAAAAGAAAATGCTTGTGAAAACAAAGCAAAATATTTATTACTTCAGTGTTATATGTTATGTTATATTGTTCAATAATTACAATGTTCAATATTGCTATTCTTCTAAATAGGCTATATACACATTCTTTTCTTATTAAATGTTTCAAAAGTCATAAGTAGTACTGATTTCACATTTAAAGAACTTCAATCATATTTGCATGACATTTGCATGACTTCAGTCATATTGACATGACATTCATTTTGTCACTCCTTTTATGTTTTGGCCCCTCCGTGGCTACTTGTTCAAAAAACTTCCCAGAATCACCACTGGCGGCCTGTTGCTCAGTCACCTTGTGTTGAGTGCATTGTCCATTTTAAAGCAGCAGTGGGGTTACCCAAGGGGCATGGGGCAGGGACGAGAATAATGGTGTCCTCTCCTTCACCTTCCTCACTGTTCCTTTATCAGCTTCCATCCCATATTGCTCCAACTCCTTCCCAGACAATCCAAACACTCCCAGCTGCCGTCGCCATAGCTGCAGCAGGTGGAGGTGGCAGCTCACTGCCTGCATGGCCAGATGGGGTCAGGTAGGAGCAGTGAGATGATGTGCATGAGAGGCCATGCGGAAATGAGAGAAACGCACTTAATCGCATTGCAAGGGCAAATCGGTGCACATCCTGACAGTATGACTATTGTGGTGTGTGGGTGAGATGATTACATTCAGAGAAAGGTTAAATGTGTCTGCTGTTTATTTGTAGAGAGAACTTTAAACTTGTCATCAGATCTTTGAAATAAAGGCATTCATAACTATAATGATGTTTGTTCAGTATAAACTAATTCACCTCCTTCTTTCAGTTGTTTTTTTCTGTTATAAGCTCAGACCATTGTTTCCCAACCAGGGTGTCTGAACAAACTTCCAAGGGGGCTTGAAGATGATTTAAAATAATGCAAATAAGCCAAAACACACAACAACAATAGCAACAAAAATCAATTGTCTTTGTGTTTGGTTATTATTTGTAACAAATATAACTATTATTAGTTATGCCAGGCTCTAGAGTATTTTACTGGGTAGAAATTGTAAGTAGGGGGACTTTAATTATTGTTGTGGAAAATGAAGGGGTGGAAAATAGAGGGACCAGGTTGAGAAACACTGATCTAAATTAAGCTTGTACATGCATACATTTCCATGATGGTTTTAGTGGTTTGGCTTTGGTCTAGCTGGTGGACCAGTTTAGCCATGCTGTTCACCAGCAAAAAAGTTTGGTATCTTTCTGATGAAGCTGGTTGACTAAGGAACTTTTTCTGGTGAAGCTAGTTAAGAAGCCTGCTGGTGACACCAGTAAACTAGCATCCTGCCAGGTACTAGCATGCAGAACAACATATGCCAGTGAGCAGCAATGCTGAGCTTTTCAACAGGGTTATTCAGTGCCCTTGTTTATCTTGGCATTTTATCCACATTATTTTCTGACCTTTGCAGAAATTTTCTCTGTCAGTTTTGTTTTATGTTGTTTTTCCAGATGTTTGACATCTGGGTGTTTTGCACTTCAGCCGGCAGGGACAGGCTTCTGACAGGTGATTTTGTCCTGCTCTGTAGCAGCATTTGCTCGAGAGATTATTCACCCACAATGCCCTTCACTCATATGCATCATCAGTATTACATCACACTCAGAGGGTCTGGATCATAAATCACTGTCATTTCCCTTTTAGTTATGAATGATAGCTTGTGAGATAAAGCTACACAAAACATATGGAGGTCAGTCAGCCAGTGTGCTCAGAGGGGACTGAGGGGTACCTTATTTGACTCAGGGGCCACAGATTTTTCAGAGTGTAGTAAAGAATCCAGAATTCAGCAGTCAGCTCTGTCCTTCAGTTTTTGTACTTCATCTTTAAAAAGTCCGCCAGCCATGTTTTACAGCCGAGTTTAGCCACTTAGACAGAGGCTTTTGGGCTAAAGAGAACAAGGAGCTTTAGAGAACAACATCTGTTTTTGTCCTCAGGTGAAGAGAGATGTTTTTGAATTATTTTTTCTGAGAGTGAAATCTGTTGCTAGAAGATCAGCAGAGTGACAAAGAGAATCAACATTAAGACAAACACATGACTAAGAATGCACATGAATCTGTTTCCACATCAGAAAAACAATGAAGGTGAGAATTCATTAAAAGTGATTTTCACCCACTGAAAGTGAATTTGCAGGTACTGTTTGTGTAGTTTTAGCTCACCTCACTAAGGAATTATGGAAATCAAGTTACGGCACAAACGCCCCAAAATTTATGTTGAGCAAAATTGTAAGAAATATGATATAATTGTGTATAATTGAAAACGTCTGGCTATATTCCCTATTGTAAAACTCATCTCATATTACTGCTGCCATGATCAATAGATGTTGCACATAAACATCCTTTGCAAATAACATTTTCCTTACAGCCTGCTTTACGCAGGTGATAATAGTTTAATGTTTATTGTGCCAGGAAAATAGCTGTACGTTTTGTGAATAAAATGTCCATCTTTACAAAGTGGCTGAATTAGTCTATGCAACAGTGTTATGTACTCAGTTGGCAACTTAGAAGACTAAGTCACACCCCTGTGATCAAATCCACCATTTTCTCACCCAAACCATGTTGTTTTTAAGGCCATAAGAGACATTTTGCTACCACTGTCATACTTCCAGACAGGAGTCTGTTACACTAGGCACAAAACAGAGAGAGAGAGAGAATAATAGTCTTATGACATGGTCCCATCCCAGCAACTGACAGCTTCAAATTCTCTGAAATCTACTTTGATTTACTTGTTACAGGTGCAAAATGGATTGTGATGGTTTGCGAATGTTTATAACAGCAGAGCGTATTTGAATTGAAGTGACATTTTGGATGATTTGTTTTGGGAGAATTTCAGTTACTCGTCTTTGCTGTTGAAGTATCCTGCTGAAAAAGCTGGTCACCAGCATATGTTGTGTTTTGCCTGGTGGTACGCAGCACGAGATGGGGGTGTGCTGGTGGTCCCAGCAGGCTTCTTAACTACATTATGATTTCCATCACTGGCCAATTAGCATCTCAGTAAAAGACTATGCTGGTTGACCAACTTCACCAGCATCAAACTAACCATTACCCAGCACTATCTAGGCTGTGCCTGGACATTTGTGCACATTAATAGACATTTATGCTGGTCTGAACATGTTTTTCAAGGGTAGTTTGTTGTATTTAAGAGTCCTCAGCTTCTTCAATGAAGAATGTCAAGGTTTTGAATAGATTTGTTGGTTTGTAAAGTAGTTTCAGTAGTTTAAATTTCATTGGTATGTAAAATAGATTCAGTGGATTCAGCCTCATTGGTATGTAAAGAGATGTCAATATGAGACTAGCATTGACACTCGTTAGTTTTTCATCTACGCCCTTTGGATTCCAGAACACGCTCATCATTCACCTCATGCTCTGTTTGATATTTGTCAGACATCAGCATCTCAATGAGAACCCGTCAGTTGAGGTCAGAGGAAGGAAGGAATATATCCAAACTCTAAACGTGTGTGGAAGTTTTATCAATCCATGGCTTTGTGTCAGAGAACACCTTTGGCTCGTTCCAAAGACTGTTCAGATGTGAGGATAGCGGCGTGTGCTGAGGCTGTGGAATATTAACACACACTAGCGGTGCAATCAGCAAACGACTCTGCAGTCTGAATCTTCAGGTGTCAAGTGCGCCACCCAGAGGCAGCCAGCGGCAGGTGAGAGTGTTCTGGGGGGAATGAATCACTGTTCAAATAAAAACAGCAGGAAACTGTCAGTAGTTGTACATGTCAGAATGTCAGTAGCTGGCGAGTCAGTGTGTGTGTGTGTGTGCATGCCTTTGTGAGAAAGAGACCGAGAGAAAAAGAGAGAGAGAGAGACAGAGAGCAGTGATGAATGCAAAACATAGAGACACACTCTATTTCCCCTCCTGCTTTACACAGGACACTGTTTAGCTGCTCTCCCAAGGGTGAGCCACTGCAGCATGACCAGATGTTTGTCGTTGCTTGCAAGATTTCACATCTCTCTTGCCCTAATTATTATTTTTTGTCACATGTAACACCTTTAAATATTGTTATTTTTAACTGGTGTATGACTCTAAGGTTTTTTAGAATGTTTAATCTTTTAATTTGATGTTGCATTCTGAGTATACAACAAGGGCGCCTGCAGCTGTGTGTACCATGACCACTGATTTATTGATGATGATGATTATTATTATTATTATCATATAATTCTTGCTTTAGCTAGTTCCTTATCTGTGTGTACAAAACAGAACTGTTGACTGGTTGAGAGGTATAAAAAATATGACACTGCAGCTACACCAGTTTACAGACATGGTTGCATGTCATGTATGTTTACATGTCATGGTTTACAGACACCATTTTCTATTTTCGATGCTCTTCATTGTCATTCAAGCAACTTTTATCCCTGTGCATAGAAAAAGGTATTAAGGTAAAATAAAATGTACAACTATCGTGTCATTTTCACACAGGAACAAGGGAAGGTCGGTGTGATCTTTAATGTGGGCACAGATGACATCACCATAGATGAGCCTGCAGTGACCGTGAATGATGGCAAGTACCACGTGGTCCGCTTTACGCGCAGCGGTGGCAATGCCACCCTCCAGGTGGACAACCAGCCCGTCATCGAGCGCTTCCCATCAGGTAGGAAACCAGCGGGTGGGCGGAGGGTGGGGAAAGCCATCAAGGGGGATCTCATTACACGTGGTTGGTAGAAATACTGGAAGACGCTTCCCCTGGAAATGGACACATGGGGTCAGAGAGAGATAAACAAAACAAGAGGCCCTAAATATTGACTATTTCTAGGGAGAGGAGGAAAAGAAATGTGGAGACTGTATATTCCACTGTCAAATCTGAGGGACTGTGTTTGAAGCTCTTGGCTTGGATTTGGATCCATGTTGGAGGCATGCCGTATTCAAGGATACAAATTGATTTATAATTTCAAATGCGAGTTATTTGGGTTTGAAGTGTGCCATTTTACCCTCAAATTCCTCCCAGAGAGTTTATGAGTCACCACATGCAGGGCCCAGATAACCACCACATGAACAATCTAATAACAATTGCAAATTGACATATTTCCCCCCAAGCTGCCTTCCCTAATACATTCAGCCTGAGATGGATTTGGAGCCTTCACAGTTTTCAACTTCAGCCAGCTTCGCTCTAGGCGGGCGAAGGAAAGCGTCTCTGTGCCTGTGAAGATGCTCCATCCCTGAACTGTGCGCAAACTTTGAACCACAAAGCTTGCTTTCATTTTTAGCATTAGCCAAAACACCTCTCGCAGGTCTCACTTTGAAAGCTAGCACTCTCATGTGCACGGCGTCACCATGCCGTGTCGTTGTCGACACTGTAACCTGATATTCCACAGCCTTTAAACTTTAGAATCAAGCTCTGTTTCATCTTCTCAACCCTGCTGTATGAGCTGTACTTGCCCTGTACAAACATCTCTCCGCAGTCCCATGGCCTTATGTGCTTTCCAATTAAACTTAAGCAAACTCTCTCTCTCCCCATTGTGTACATAGGGAGCCTCCTTCCTCTCACAGCTGCTGTTCCACAGGAAGACATTTTCTTTGTCTCTAATAGCAATCCTGTCTTTCCTGTCCTCAATTTTCAATGTTTCTCCAATGAGCTGCTTCATACCAGGTCGGTTTGAAGTCAAGGACTCCTTAGCAAAAATATAGCTCTGGCTAAATAAAGCTCAGACTCACCCGCTACGTTCAGTCCACCTCCGTGTATGGGGTCTCGTCTCAAAATTGCCAGAGGTTGAATGGCGCCACGTCCCTGCGGCTTAGAATCAAGGTTTTGTCTGATTTCTGAAAGGGAAAATTGGTTTTCCACTGCTGTGACATGGGCCTCCCGTCCACCAGGACTCCCCAGGCTGCCTCAGGTGGTGAGAGTCTGGGAAGGGCTTGCCGAAGCCCATGGATAAAGCCTGGCTTCAAAGTCGCCACAGTCATGTCATGCTTCCTTTAAAACTGAGTTATGTGCATTTTAATGCAGCAGGGCTGTTATATGGCGCCTTTCATCCTACGGATATAAAAAAACGAAGATCCAATGCAGGATCATGTGTCATTTAATGCAGGATTGCGTGTGTAAATGAAGCTGGCAGCGTTTGGCTTAGATCAACAGCCCTGATTAATTCAGTTAATTAAGACAGGGGATTAGATGACCGGATAAGTTCAGATTTACAGCTCCCTGTGGATGTGGGCGTAGGTGGGTCATCCTGTAGGTGCCATTTACTAGAACTGGCCTATTTTTCCTTAACACACTGTTACGTCACCCCATAAATGAAAATCATGAGAAAGTCTTGACGAATAGCAAAGCATCAAGACTTCATTGGATGGATCAGTTTGTTTTCGTTTAATGCTGCTTGCTCACAGATGAGACCTATTTCAAGTTTTCTTTGAAGGTTCAGTGCAGAATTTGCTACACATGAGGTCTTTTAACAGGCTTATGGGAGTGGGTGGTTTGGCCCCCATTCAGTTTGCAGGGTGGGTTGTACTGGCTTGTAGAATATGACACAGTATGTGGCATGTCACATAATTAACAGTTTACATGTGGCATATCGACATCTACCTTCAGAAAACTCATAACTGCACAATAATGTTTTAATAATGTCTGTATGTGATACCTAAAAGAAACTCAAGGTCAAATGTCACAGTGGGGCAAACAATGATGATTTGGGTATTTTGGCAGGATGGTGAGGCGATAGAGACTGGAAAAGAGATATGATGAGATTTTTCTTTTCAGTGAGTAACAGGACCCAAGAGCTCATTTTTAGCTCTGGTGAAGGGATCTGTCAGGATCTGTCTCACAGATGTGAGGACAAAGAAAGCTGTAGTATCTCATCAGATACACTCTGTCTGTTATCTGGCAGCTGAGACACATAGTCAATTACAACTGCTGTGTCGTTTTGTAATTACATGTATCCTAATTTATGCAGGTACCTCAGTGTTTTGATGCTAGATGTTGAGCTGCACTGATTGCATTGTTCTCACTCCGATATCTTGTCGAGACCAGAAAATGTCTTCCGGAGCACTATCATTATAAAACTACATATTCTAATATGTGACATTATCACTGATGATTGCTGTCTTATTGATTGTATGAAATTTTCCTCCTGAAATATGACAACATTCGCTGAGATGACATCATAATCGAGCAGACCAAAATTAGAAGCTAAACCATTACTAAATATGTCCTCAAAGCTAAACAGAATTAAACATGCTCTAATTAGTCTAAAGCTTCTAAACTGTCTAAATAAGTGTAACCCACCTTAAAACAGCATAACTTCCAGCATAAAGCTCGTTTAGTTTCCTAACTTGCTAAACTTGATAGTCTTGTTGCAATGTTTTTAACAATGTGACGCTTGAACTTCCAGATATTAACCTCTTATCTGTCTCTCTAAATTCTTTGAAGGGAACATTGATAATGAACGGCTTGCTATAGCCAGGCAAAGAATTCCATACAGACTTGGTCGGGTAGTTGACGAGTGGCTACTCGACAAAGGTAATAAAAATGAATTAATTAAACACTGACTTAATGACTTATTAAGGCTCTGCAAGAGGTGCAGTTCCCTTAAAACCACAAAGCCAGGAGCCATGTTGAGCTAAACTTTCTCAAACCAGACACTCTTCATTGGCACATCCAATGTGCAGAATTGTGGGCCAAAACAAACTGTGACTTGTGGCTGCCCACTCACCCTGTAAATCCAATCAGTCATCTCCATGTGGCAATAATTTGTGTCTTTAACAAAGTCAGAACTGCACCACTTCAGAGATTAAGGTTTAATCTTAAACATAATCCCTGACTAACATTCTAACAACGTTTCATAACTGCAACAACTGTCTGTAAATAGTTGATCATTTTTTGCTGTCTTATGTTTTCCTTCCTGTGATCCCCCTGACTTTCGCCAACACTGAAGAGAGAGTATTTAAAAATATAACTCATACAACAGGAAAATATTTTTCAATCCCAGCAGTTAAAGGGACTATTGAATTTTTATACTCTTGACATTAAACTCAATATAAAGTAAAAAAAAATATTCTCTTTAACCCTTTGAGTGTAATAGAAAAAAACAAACATTTGCACTGTTGTAGCATTATAGTCTAAATCTTTAAGCGTGTAGTGTAGTAATCTTTGTACTCGTGAGACATCTGTAAACAGATGAATCTTGCTAAGACCATTGTATTAGATTTCCCCCAAGAAACTTTCTCAGTTATTAAAGTGCAGAAACAATCTGCGTGGTCTGCGTCAGCACATTATCCAGCAATATTGTGCATTAATACACTCTACAGTATGTGTAAGTTATCAGACTTTTTGGTTGGTTGCGCCGTTTTCATCTATATGCAAACTCCGTTTACCATTTATATACTGAGTAAACATCACATCTAAATGTTAAGTGTAAAACAAATACCCTTGGCCTGTTTTATAAGGAAAACTGACCTTTCTGGCTCTGCATGCTTCTGTTGATTGAACTTGATAACATGTAGAGAAAAAATGTGATTAAAAGTTCAGCTTTGCATTTGTGTAAAAGCAATTTACAGACATTTATCCCTCCCTCGTGCATTTAGGGCTGTTCAAGATCCGCTATTGAGGCCATATGTTTTATCAACAAAATTTGTGTGTCTATATATATGTATATATATATTCATAAATACGTATATATATACACATATGTATACAATACACATATATACACACACAAATGCATAATGCATATCCCCTCACACTGTGATTTGATTTCCGTTATTTGATATAAAAAGGGCATTAAACTAAAGCTAAATCCGTCTTAAATCCCTCTAAATCGAAACTAACTCAGAGGGTTAAACATTCTAAATATTAATGAAAGACATTTTCGTAATTAAATGAAAGGAAGATTCATCCTTTGCTAATTCAAATGTGATTAACAATGTCCCTTTAACATGTGCAATTATTTATTAGTTAGAATTGACAAGTAATTCTAATGACACAGTGCACTCATACAGTACGTCAGGTCTGTGTCCTGTCTGAATGGTGTGTTTTACTGTCTGACTGCTCTTTGTGAAAGAGGAATCTGTGCTTGCCATTGAGGGTCTCTGCCTGTGCTCTATATCTCAAAGGCTTTTCGGTCACCTCAGACGCCTCAATTACAAGTCTGTCACTGGGTCTCACATATTTAGCTACAGAGAAAAGATGTTTACAGCCTTGAATTAATCACAGGGAAACCATTTTTTGCCAGAAATGTAAGGAATTCACATCCTGAAATGATAAATCATTTCAAAATAACTGTTGAGTTCATGCACACTGTGCTCAGTTTTAATTGAGAAATAGTGTTTGAATTGCCCTTTATGTATTTTATTCCTTGGTGCGTTGGATTCTATCACATGTAACGGTTTTAATGTCACACATTAATCAGAATAATCTTTTCACTGTAGGAGAAAAGAACATGTGCAAGGGGAAAGTGGCCATCTGGCTTTGGTTCGCTCTATTACGACGTGCCTTTTAAAGGATATGGTCTTTTTATCTGCACTCTCATGTCAAACTTAGTTATTTTCAACTGTTAAAAGCAAGACCCTACTTGTGTTAAATGGCAACCCTTCATTAAGCATTAAGTGGCTCTCACGAAGGGGATAACAACTGCCCACTTCATAATCAGCTGTGTCAGAGTACCTGTTCATCAGGATTAAATAGATGGCAGCCATCCAGATCTCAGAGGCCAAAGGAAATGGCACTTCAAGTTAACCATCCTTTTCCTCTTTAAGTGTTAATTCCAGAGGTTTTGTTTGCATTCACTTATACCTTAAATTCAGCCATTTTGTTTAACATTGCCCCCATTATATTTTAAAACCACCTGAACTAAACCTGTAGCAGTTCGGAATAATTGTTGCAGTATTCTGTGTTTTATAATATTTGTTAGGACACTAATGTTCATGCATTTGTTTATTTTCTTAAAAAAAAAAAAAAGTGAGACGAAATTGCTCCAGACACATCATCTGATTATATTACGGTCCAGAATCTAGCAAGCATTTTCCGACACTATAGGTGTGCTCCCAATGCCAAGCCTATTCCAATACTGCAGCCTAAGATGCTTAGTTTTTACCAAAGTTCCTACAAAAAGCAATATCACATACATCCTTTGCAGAGAAAGCAATCCCAGAATGCATTCTGATCAGCTCAGTGAAACAATATCACACATTATTGTAAGATTATTTATATCATTATATCTGAGATTTACCCTGTATTTGTGTGTTATGTATTTGCATGTACAATTAATAGCTATATGCTAACGTCAAACTCTTGAAATGAGCTCTGTTTGAGTCACTTTTTAAAGCAGTAACCTAGCATGCTGCTGACTATGTAGGCAGTGGGCAGCGAGGCAGCTTACTAGATTTTGAAACAGCTTAAGTCTCTGTATTCAATGGTCTTTGCTATCTAAAATGACTCAGTGACAACTCTACAGAGATTCACGGGATGAAATCCTCAATGCAGAGGCACTATAGTGTGTGTGTGTGTGTGTGTGTGTGTGTGTGTGTGTGTGTGTGTGTGTGTGTGTGTGTGTACCCCTATGTACGTCTGTTCATGTGGCTGGAGGAAAAACCCCTCTTGCCTCAGTGACACATTAGCATTTGAGCTGGCAGATGACACTTATTCATGCAGATTAGCATCAATAAGACCTCTGTCTTTGAATAAATCATATCCAAAAACTCTTTACATACTTATAAATACTGTTTTCCAATTTTGCTCTCTTTATTCAGCTGATTATCCACAGCTCAAGTCTTACCAATTTAATGAGGCTCAAATGATAATATATACCCATTATTCTATAATAATAGGGGCTCTTCCATTGCGCCATTATCTAGCCCTCATAGAAGAGCTACCTCAGGCTCTGTGATTGATCTTTGCCATCATGTTTAATACAACATTTTGCTCCTTGCACTACCTGGGTCAAAAGTGACAGCCATTAGAATTGGAGATTTCCATTGCCAGGGTCAAATGTTCAAAGTGTTGCCAGCTGATGTAGTGAAACCCTGATGTTTGCTGCAGACTCCAAATGGCTCATACTGATCGCACCTCTCCGATTCTCTGTTTCTCTCTGTCTGCCTTGCTGTCGTACTGTTCTCCCTCTTCCTCTCTCTCTCTCCTTCCCTCTTTTCTCTCCGTCTCCTCTCTGACCCGACACAGGTCGCCAGCTGACCATCTTTAACAGTCAGGCAGCCATTAAGGTGGGTGGTCAGGATAAGGGGCGGCCATTCCAGGGTCAGATCTCGGGCCTGTACTACAATGGTCTGCAGGTATTGAAGCTGGCAGCGGAGGGCGATCCTAACGTGCAGGTGGCTGGGAACTTGCGTTTGGTGGGGGACGCGCCATCTGTCCTGTCCACAGAGACCACCTCGGCCACCCCTCCAGCTGCTGCAGACATGTCCACTACCATCATGGAGACCACCACCACCATGGCCACCACCACCACCCGTAGACAGCGCTCACCCAGCCTGAAGGACAGTATTACACAGGTGAGGAGGGAGTGATGGGGGTGCAGAGCACAACTATTTTTGTGTAAGCATCAGGCAGTCCTTTTTCCCTTATTATATGCACTAGAAGCACCAAATGGAATTGCAGAAATAATGACTGTTTTAAAACAGGGTTCCTGAACAATCACTCTCTGCTGTTGGTTTAACCAAGAGATGGCCCTGCCCCGAACCTGCACCATTTATTTTGATAATGTTGCTGTGTCATGCTGGTCAGATTTTTTTAATAGGGCTACAAAGCCACAATGTTTATATTTTTAGAATATAAAGTTACAAATTCCCTATAGGATTACCTATACTTGTCTCTACATTAAGTTGAGATAGGAGAAAGTATTTTAACATCCACAAAATTACAAACATCAATTTTAAGCACCATCCAAAGTGCTTGCAAAGCTCTCTTTTTTGGCCCTTCCTTCCTGAATGGGGGATATTGTTGCATTTATAAGAGTTTTGTTTTACAAGATGTCCAGTTGGTATCAGCAATAAAAGAGCTGACAGAACAGACCACTGTGGGGTAAGAGATCTCTGTCATTTATTGCTTGAAAAAGAGCTATTTCTTTGAATCAGGAAGCCCCTGAAGGAAAAGTATCGTAATATTCTGATTCACATATGTCAGGATGTAGCTCCCCAGATATTTTTGTCTTTTCATTTCTCCCACACATAGTATTTTACTAGTCACATCTCCTCTGAATAGTCCTGTAATTTTCTCAAGTCATTATTTTCAAAGCCTTGAGAACACATCTAGAGCTGTAGTACATGGCTCATGAAAGCAAACACATTGAAAGAACAAAATGTTGTTACATTTCCAGCCACTTGTCAGGTTAACAATGTGACATCTTTTTTTAAACTCAGATTTAAATGCTTATTTGACTATAATCTCACATTGTTATTAGGATGACCATTTTGTCTGCTCAAGTATTCTCTGTGGTAAGGTGTTGTATCATTTGCACTTTTGTTCCAACGACAGATATCTTTGGCCATCACATTGCATCTTACTGTTTTTCTTTTGTTTGTTTGTCTTTAGTGTCAAACCTTAAACGTTGTTTTTAAGCGAGTCCTTTAAAAAGCACGTCCCAAAAAATGTGTCTCAAGATCCCTGTGCTCTGTTCCATTTAGTTGTTTGAAAGGAAGAACATATCCTTTGTAAACATCCCCTAATCCTCCCCAGAGTACTGCACACCAGCCCAGGCTGAAAGTCATGCAAATTGCTGTCTGATGAACCACTGAAAATGATGCCGTAGCCAATCACAAAATTATTATAATTTAAATAGTTGTAGTTACTAAATGTCATTTGGTGTGAAAAGAAGGAATTTGTTTGGTCATACTCTGCAGTATCGTTGCTGAAAGTTTGAGTGCTGCATATCCATAGTTGGTCCCCCTAATGTTTGTTTTCTATTTTGTCATTATAGCACAGACTGACCGATTTATGTTCCTAGCTCACAGTAATTCTTTACATATATTGACAGTCTAAAAAACATATTAACCTCAAACACGTACAAGGCTGGAGCACAATGCTATTAATATAAAGATATTGATTTTCATATCGGACGTGGGTATTGCCCCCCCACCCAACATATTTGTAACCCCATTGTCTGCTTCCCCCACCGTATGCCTTTTATTCATGCAACATTCAACTCCATTGATCAGAAGATGCGCTATGATAGGAATAAAAGACAAGTTCGATAACAATCAGTGTCAATCATAGCAAAACTGCCAAGATCCATAGTCACTAGCGGCAGGCATTAGCACAAATGAGGACAGACGTGGATTCTCTCATATGTACCCTGTGAATCACTCCTAATCCACCCTGTCCTGGGTGTAAATAGTCATACAAAGCAATAGCAGGGAAATGGGGATTTGAGTAGGACAGCTTAGTGCAGAGGAACTCTCAGCGCACCAATCTTCTCCTCCTTCCCAAGATGAGTAAGACGTTTATATGGAAGAGCACCAAGCACGGTGTCATAGAATACGAATTCATTCATTTAGCCCCTGAGATAAACTATATTACCATTCACTGTGCAAAAAAGACGTGTCGAAGAACTGTTCTTTGAAAGAGTGCTCTGTTCCAAAACCTAGCGAGCTGTATATGAGGCAGCATTTTAAGGCATCATAAACCTTGATGCGATTGCAAAGCTGTTCTAGTAGGTTGGCATTTTGATTATGCTGCCACCAAAGATACCTTATTTTAGGCTCATTCTGAGGGGACATCACAATGTATGCTTTGTTGTGAAGACAATCCCAGAATGCATTGCATGAATGGACTATTTTACCCTTTTTGCATATGCATGATCACGTCAACTTTTTTGTGTTAACTTGGAATGGAACCCATGACCTTGTCGTTGAAAACACCCATGCTCTACCATTTGAGCTTTAGGGACTCTAGAGGAAATATCGTCATTTTTACAATGATTTAACGCATGGAGTTCAGCGTCAGGTAACGTTAGGGCAAACGTGCAAATAAATCATCTGAATATTTGAAGGACAAAAGTACTCGCTGTGCATTTTAAACTCAAGCTCAAATCATCCTAAGTGTTCTGAAAATCAGTCAGAGCTGCAGGGTCAGAGATATATTATTATTTCAGCCACAGTGGCTTGTGCCATTTAGTAGCAAAAAGACTGCACATCCAGCAGCATGTATCTTATCTGTGACCTCAAATTGGACCTTGTATTTGTGATGTTTTTGAAGAGAATCACAGCACTCCATGCAAACCAATGCAAAGCAGAGCTCTCACATTGGAAATTACACCCGTGTAAATGTTGTCTGTCAAGTAAGCCCTTGATTAAGCTGACACCACACTATGCTTCTCTTTTAAGGATTAGGGCATTAAAAATGCCCTTGACTGGATGTTTTCTTTTTCTTTCATGTCAAAAAATTAGCCGTGGTGCATTTGTCATAAATGTATGCACATATCGAAACACAACCTGCAATTCCAGCACACTTAATAAACTTGTCTTACCAAACACGTAGACATTGTGCAAAACCACTGATAAGAGGCTCACTAATTATCCTTTAATAAACGCAGTCACGCAAAACTAACGCTACAATGCCTCTTTTAATTAGAGGTTCGAAATGTCAGAGTCTTTAGTATTTGTAAATCAGACAAAAAAAAACAGGCAAATTTTTTGTCGCATTTCTTTTGTCCCAACAAAGGCTTTGATGGTTCAAAGCAGGGCTTTTGTTTAAAATGCAGACGCTGATGGTACTTCCTGTACTTTTGATGTTCGTCTTTTCATTAAGGTTTTTTCACTTTGGTTCAGCTGCATTCAACTAAATCAATATTTGATGGAGGTCGAGCGCAAGAAATGTTTTTGTGTGTTTGGTTTAAAGGAAGCGAAATAACATTACTGATGTGATGGAAAAAATATCAACCAGGGCTTTGAAACTGAATATTCTCATCAATGGGCTTACCTTCTGAAGTAATATATTACTGGCTAGTTGAGGTTTTAAAACGTTTGTAACTGACAAGGGTGTACATACAGAGAACTAGAAAAAGCCAGAAGAAGGCGGACTGGATCAATACTGCACTATTTCAGCCAGACCGATTAAAACTGTCTGCAGGCCAATTCAATTAGTATATGGACGTCAATCTTGGTCAAAATGGCTGGTATTGAAATGCAGGGGCTGACACGTATTTGCATATATTAAGCTCGAATCTCCTTGGGTTTTAAATGAAGAGGTAAAAAATGTTATCTCAGTAATCACATCATGAAAACCACACATAGCATCCTTTAGGGCAATATAATGTCTCAATGCATTAAATGTTTAATGACGCTTATCGTTCCATGTATATCTCTATGTAATAAGTGTGTCCTCTGTCCATTTCTTTGTATTTATTAATATAGAGAGCACAAATGCAAATACAGATGTCACCATTAATAAATCCCTCCACTTACCTTGTTTAGCGCTTGCAAGGGAGTCTAATTCTGTAGGTGCCTCCAACCCTAGCAAATAGATAAATATGCCCATACAAGTGAACAGTGAAATTGTTCTGACCTCTTGGTGGAAAAGGACAAACCGATGCGTCCAAATCAGTCATGGCCCAGATCCAATTACATGTTTTATGAATGTGAGGTATGAGTGGGGAATGTTAATTCAAATTCAGGTCAGACTAAGGGGCACCAAAGCTATTCGCTCTAGCGTTGCTAAATCTCCTCATCTAGTTCCTCACCAGACTAGCATCTCACCTACAGAGCTGGAAAAATGCCTCTGCAGCACATTTGACAAAAGAAGGGGCTTACAAGAAAAAACTGCAGTAAGATAAACTTCAGATTGCTTTTCAAGGCTGTGGAGAAATCAGATTAAATAAAATCTGCCTTCAAACTAGGAAAAAAATCTGGGATTTCTATATCTAGAAATATAGATGGAGAGAATATACTGTGAATAACCTGCATCTGCTGATGATGTGCACATGCTGTCTGCTTACATCATTAAAGTTGTTATGCAAATAAGATAACAACCAAAATAATTAGTGCTAGTTGCAATTCTGTGTGGTGCAGTCTCTATCTTGCAGTCCGGTTCTGAGTGCTGGGCTTTAGAAGATGCAACTTTACTGGGACTGAACGGCATCAGTCCACTGCTAAGTTCCAGGCACCTGAATCAGCTCTTTAAAATGCCAGAAGTGCACTTAATTACACAGCGCATCTGCATATATGCATATTTACACACTCATTTGATGAATTACTGCTGCTATGATTGTGAGAAAATCTAATAAATAAAAAGGATACCGTTTACAGCTTGGTTTCAAGAAACTAATAGTGTAGCATTATTGTAACTGCACTTTGCAAATAGTCCTGAAAGGACTTAGAAAGGAGACGTGTTTTGCGCTAAAAAGACTGACATTGACCTTCTGCTCTTTCAGAACTCAGACGATCTGCTGGTGGCTTCAGCCGAGTGTCCCAGTGATGATGAGGATCTGGAGGAGTGTGAGCCTGGCACTGGTGAGCATACGCGCACACACACACACAGGAAATCCAACATCTGTACAGACCTGCAAAAGCTTCAGAAGCTCTCTGCTCACCTTTCACTGTTCACAGGCGGCACCACGCTGTTCCTGTCTGATTAAACTTCTGTCCTATATAGAAGAATATGTTTAATTAGAAATACAGGGTTTTAGTGACTTATTCGCTTGCGGATATATTTTGATTTGATGCAGTTCTTTCATAGATAATTTCTTATTTAAAACCAGCTAAAGCTTAAATTTTGGAGTTTGAGATAAAATAACTTAGATTTAAGAACATGATAAGTTATACTTTGACCTAAATTTGTTAATCTCACATTTTATACATAAACAAACTTTAAATGAAGGGAAATGTTTTGTAAATACAACATTCATCAACTTCATTTAGCACAATAAGATAGTTTGTTTGTGTCAGATCAGGCCTGTTTTTGATTATCACTTTTAAAATTACAAGCAGTGGTATTGCATAATACTAGTAATAGGTAACTGAGGTCTTACAAAATCCTAACTTGTGCTTTTAATGTGATTCTGTTTGTAATAATGCTTCTCTACCAGCACTCCTTCCCCATATGATTATCACTCAATAAACCTACAGAAGTCATGAACTCTAATTAAGGTCTACATTATGATCTGATCGGGTATGTTTGTAGAGTTAAGGGTTACACTACTTGAAGCAAGAGTGGTCTTCTGGGCTATTCATAATGCTAAGTGGCCATTCCACTCCATCATTGGGTTCCACTTTGGCCATTCATCATTAATATAGGTGACGTCATGAAATTATTACTGTGTGCTCAGTTATTGCTCCTGTGATTGTGCATTATGTTGCAATCATTCAGTGTGGCTGAGTGCTTGAGCTCTTTCTAATGGCCCGTCTGGAAAATCAGCTGGAGCTCCTTGACATTCTGTCCAAGCTTTTGGTTTCCTTTCAGTTTTAGTTAAAAATGCTGGAAAGGTATTTACATAGTGTGCCTGGCATTTCTTATTAAATAATTAGTACAACAGGTTTTGTCTTTGTCTCAAAACCCAGTGAGCTGCCTGCCTAGCTTGTTTGAGAATCATAGATATGTTCCAGACACAAAAAAAAATCTAAAATTGTAGATAGAAAAATTATGCCACACCAACATATCTCACTTTAGCTAATATTTGAGGCAACATTGCATATATTTGCCATAGATAAGGCAATCCCGTAATGCATTGTGACAAGCCTAATGAAAGGTGGGGGACGAGGCTAAACTAAATATTGACATTTAAATTCAACTTTTTACACATTTTAAGCACTAAAGCATGATTAGGAATTAGTTCCATATAATTAAAATACAGAATGTCAACCAATATGTGTGTGTGTGTGCGTGCTTGTATTTCTGTACTCTGTGTCTATTAGCTACCGCATGCTAACATCAGAATAAGCTGTGAGTGTTGATCAAGTCTCTCGTGCGGTTCATTTGAGGTAAACTGTTTGCGTGGCATGTTAGTAGCTGTTAACAACTGTTAACGAGGCAGCTGCCTTTGAATCTCAAATCAAATTAGTCTCAAATCTCACTTAAGAGATACCATTTTCTTGTATAATTTTTGTGTGGACACTTCTATATTAAGGCACTAAATAGAAAGTCAGCTCAGTAGGTTTTGAGACAGAGCATTTAAATATTGGATTTTCACAGACTGTATATATGCAGAGGATTTTATCATTGCAAAGTAAATATATGTTAAAGACTGGAGAAGAAATGAGTGTAGTAATAAAGAGTATAAAGGGAAGAAAAGTTGTTTTTTAAAGGGACCATCTTACACACCTTTCTTTTTGTAATTTGCTTTTTTTCCATGCAAAAATCATGCGGCCTATTTGTTGATGTAAGTGACCCAAACTCCATGGTTTGCTATCTTGTTTAACCAAAGAAGAGCCAAGAGCTATTCAAGATATGAGCTGGTTCTAATTTAGTTATTCTTTGTTATCTAGAAATATAGATGTTAACGATTTGTAGGCATTTGAATAGGTTTTGAAAATATTTTAGAATATGATGTGAATATAAAATATAATGCAGTTGTAAAATCTGTCTTAGAATAAGTTAAGCAGAAAATTAGCCCAAATAGAATAATAGTTTAATGGTTATTAGAAGTAATAATTTAATAGTTAGTATAATGATGATTTTGAATTAAGGTACATTACGTGGTTCTATATTATGTGCGCGTTTGTAAATGTATATATTCTTTGGTTATAGCTAATTCTTGTTCTTCTCGTCCTTTCTCCTTTCTTATCCCAGGAGGTGAACTAGTGTTGCCCATAATTACAGTGGACACCCAAGACCCCCTTCTTATGCCCACCCGTTACCCTGCTATCCCTGCCCCTCCCACTTCCCTGACCCCTCTCCAGACCACCAAAGAGTCCCTCATTCTGTCCGACCCTCGCCCACCATGTCCTCCAGACCAGGAGGACTGTGGTGACCCCATGGAGGTGTCGGCCTTCGGCTCTGGAGAAATGACGGAGTCCGATGATGAGGACTTTTATAAAAACTCCCCCATGGTCACAGATAGAACTGTCCTGCCGCCACCCCCTGCGGTGGGCAAAAGCGGGGGCCAAGGCCCGGGTGGTCACCGCCCACCTGCCCCTGCACCCACCACCCACCCCAACCAGCTTCACATCCCCGCGGGCAAAATGAACACCCGTGACCAGGTGCTTTTGCCCCCTGCCCCATCCTCGCGCCACACCCCCGGACTGACCTACCCACCTGACTTCCCTCATGTGCCCACAGCTCACCCTACTGATCTGATGGAGAAGGGCCGCCCAGGCGCTGTGGAAGTGATCCGGGAGTCAAGCAGCACCACAGGCATGGTGGTCGGCATTGTGGCCGCCGCCGCCCTCTGTATTCTCATCCTGCTTTACGCCATGTATAAATACCGCAACCGAGATGAAGGTTCTTATCAGGTGGACCAGAGCCGTAACTCTGGCTCTGAAAGCAATGGTGCCGTAGTCAAGGAGAAGACACCCAGCACAACCGCTGCTGTCGCAAAGACGACTACCAAGGGCAAGAAGAATAAGGACAAGGAGTATTATGTCTAAAGAATGTGTGTGAGAATGAGGGGGAGAGGAGGTTAACAGGAAGTGGGCTGAGGATTTTAAAACTTCAAATCACCTCCTCTGCATCCTCAAACATTTAGCCACACAATCTTCTGTTTACTCCTGCAAAAGTTTTTCTCCTCTTCTGCCACAGAAAGATAAATGTGGAGTGAAGGTGGCGGAAGGGAACCCTGATGAATAGATCCTTCTTTCTTTGCTGTCTTACAAAGCCATTGTTGTATGTAATTTTAGCTCTTTCATGTCTAAAGAAAATCTTCCATTACATTCCAGATGATGTAATGCTCTCTACACTCTTTGCGATTAAAAATTTATGTTTCATGTGGCCTGGGCCCACACAGGAGTGTAACAAAACACCATGGACAGAGAGAGAAAACTACATGTAGCCATTGGCATGTTGTTGTTGTTTTTTTTTACAAATGTCTCCATACACAAGCTTTTGGTGCTATTCCTGAATATTTAACATGATAGAACTATGAAATTGAGATCTTTTATAGGACATTTACTGGCCCTTGTTTAAATACTTTGTGAAGAACATAAAGGTATTTAGGAAGTTGTTTGCAGGAGACAAGCAGGTGCTTGTATAATTTTTTTGTGTTAAATCTGACACCTGTGAGGGAAGGAAAAAGTATTTGGTTGGGAATGTGGCAGATGACATTACAACGTGTTTCATATTCCTATAGCCTTGAAATACAAAAGTAGTTTGAATTCATTTCCACTCAGATATCTGTTGTCAGGTAAATAAATTAAGATTAAACTCTCCCTGTCATGAAACACAGGAATCTAATTCTTTCTTTGTTGCTTATCCGCCATGGTTTTATAAACACGTTTTTGCATATCAGCAGTTAGACAGCAAAGGCTGCTTTGACAGCAACACGACCAGCTGCAGGTTTAAAGGTGTCAGAGGGCTGTTAGGACTATAAAGAAAAAACCTGTCTGATGTTCATAATGTCTCTCACTCTCTCTCTCTCTCTGTGGTGCTGAAACATTGTGATCTGTTAGGCTACTAATTGTGTTCCATGCATGATGTATTCACATTCAGCTTTCAATGAGAGAATTTTAATATGAAATGCAAATCATAAAGTTGATAACTCTCATCTCACGTAAAGGAACTGATTTGCAACGAGAGAGCACAAAATGGACAAAAGAGACCTCGGAAAGCTAGACTGTCCCGAACTGAGCATTGGCTTTCAGATAAAAGATGTTGTAACTATGTAAATACAGGACATTGCTGAAAATACATCAGGATACAGGTTTGTGTGTATTGTGCATACAGTACGTATGCCTATGTGTGCGTGTGCTTGTGTGTGTGAGTGTTTGTCCTTGTTTGTCCTTCGGCATGAGAAAGATATACACAAGACTATAGTACAAGAATTCTTTCTCTTGCCCATTATATTCTCTATGGTGTGAAACTACAGCCCAGTACTCATCAGAACGAGACTACAAACAGTGAAACAAACAGGATAAGGAAAACGGAGAGGAAATCGTATTTTGAGAACTCTGTGGCATCTTCACACAGGGAACTTGTATAACCGCATAGAGATGCCAACTCACCACTCACCCCCACCCCCCCAAACCTTGAAGGAAAAGGAAATCCAAGACTTTGGATAAAGCAGCACAACCTTGTGTCCAGACTTTTCTATCATGGAAGGGGAGAAAAAAAATTAAAAAGAAAAAAAACAGTATACTGTCTAGATATTTCTCACATTTGAAAATATGGTTTCCTGAATTGACATTCCTTGTTATTACAAAGAGGTTTTTTGTTTAGTCCTTTCTCTTCTAATAAAAAAATGTTATTCACAGCAGATATTACTTCAGTTACACGAAGTGATTTTCAAATGTGAAATTCTGAAATGTTTTTGAAATATTCTTGAATTTGGTAAAAGATAAGGTAAAAGCATCACACATATACCTCCATTTTGCATTTGAGTTTATTTCGTTACGTCATCGACAGGGCTTTTTGTTTGTGTTTTTGTTTTGTTTGTTCTTTTACAATATAGTTGTCATTTACATATGCTGGTCAAAGTATATTCCCGTTCTTAATGTAATTGTAAAGTGTTACTGTGACATGAAATCTAAATATGTGTACATTGACAGAGGGAAAAATACACTTCGTTCTATACTTCGTACAGATTTGGTCATTGTGGTCTCTTTTTTTTAAAATAGTTGAAAAACCAAAGCTGTGTACCAAAAAGTGTACCAAAGCTTCTTACAGTGCATTCAGGGGTATACTGTTAAATACGTTTTTAATTTGTGTGTGCGAGCGTGTGTTGTGTGTGTGTGTGTGTGTGTGTGTGTGGTCCTGGTATTCACGTTATGGGACGTTGGGATGTTATATGGACCAAATGTCCCCACATGAATAGTAATACTAGTAAATTTTGACCTTGTTGGAGACATTCTTTTGGTTCCCATTAGAAAACAAGTTTATAAATTATATATAATTATAACATCTGAAATAGCAGAAGGTTTTCTGTAATGGTTTAGGGTTAGGGTTATGGGGGATAGAATATACAGTTTGTACAGTATAAAAACCATTACGTTTATGGAATGTCCCCATTAACCATGAACATTCCAATATGTTCCCTGGGAACCAAACCTACAACCTTTACCTATGCAATGCTCTACCAACTGAGCTAAAGGAACTCTTCCTATGTAGATTCTTCATTTTACTTATTCTCATCCGTGGCTTAGCACTCTCTTGTTTAATATTAAATATGAAAGGCTTGAGTTTAGGCTATCAGTAATTTGAGGACCATGACTCCTAGTGTCTATCCTGGCATAAAATCCTGGTTTAGCCATTATAAGGATGCTCACGCTGCAGAGTCAAGCCCTTGTCTTACATGGCAATTTCATCATCTGTTCTTATATATTGATGGGTTCCTACTCATGGAGACTCCACATACTGCTAATACAAAGAAGTCTTTAGATTTGTCTCTGCTGTCACTCCGCTTAGATCTACAGTAGGTAGACAGGCCTCTACACAAACACTTTTTCCCTATGGTCTTATGAGATCTAAGAAAGAAACAGCCCCCACCCTCCTTTACTCCTCTCCCTGCACCCACTCTGTTACGTTCTTGAAGTATTTCTTCATAACTAACTATAACACCGCAGTACAGATGGAGCTATTTAAAGGTTGCAGCTAAGAGCATGTTTATGGTGCGTGAGTTCTTGGATTAAGTAGCAACTTGGATTTGGACAAATGTTCAGACTGATGAGGTTATTTCTAGAGCCTGGTTTTCAAGGGCAATGGAATGTTGATTGCTTTCAAATTATGAAACCTGGCCATGACACAGTTCTATTCTGATCATTACTCTGGGTCTATAGCAAATTTAATGTAGTAAATCCTATTTGGCTGGCATGCACAGAACACACTTAATTCAAATGAGTGTTTTCATTCAGGTGGTGACTGCCAGTGCTTCCAATTATATTCTGGCAGATGTAAAACTAAAATTCCAACTTGACCTTCCAAATGGGTGTGCAAATTACAAAGATGGATACAAAGTGCAAGCTCACGCCTTGTATAAGCAGAGGTTAGCTATATAAATGTAGGAAAATGGTCTTTTGTGTTGTCAGAGAACAACCCAATAATTATTTCAGTAATTAAACAAATACTGGACGGTTGCTGTCTATATGAGCTGAACCGGATTGCTATACTAACACTGCTGCTTGTTTTCAAGGTTGAATTAGAAAGAGCTTCAGATTTTGACATACAGATCTATGGTCTCCAAAGATCAACAGCAAGCCAGCCGTGAGACACGTGTAGATTAATAAACAGTGAGAAAGAAATCTGATTTTTAAACAAAAGACAACAGCTTTGAGATCACAAGCAGGGCCGGCTGAGTTACTGGTGCAGGTTATTTTAATCTTTGATTCTATATCCCAGCTTCTGACATCTTAAAAAAACAATCACATTAGGAAAAGCTAAAGTAAAAAAAAACTGTCAGCACATTTTTTTAATGTCATTCGCCACCGCCATCCTTTCATGCTCTGAGCCCTGGATTTGAGATGTGATGAATAATTTAGTACCTGGTTCCCCTTTTCCTTTAAAGTAGATAGAACTCAACGTTTCTGCCACTGCGCGAGTCCTGCCAGAGGAAACACATTAGGAGCGCAACTAAAACGCCTTTCTGAAATGTAATTAATATGAAAGTGTTTGATAAGCAAGCATGAATCAAAACTTTTCGTATTTGCCGAGAAGCTTTTTATTTTTGTTCTTTGCTCATAAAACGAGTTGTCTGCAAGAACAGACAGAGACCTAACACACGGTGAACGGTAATGCACAGATGTGATGCCACTAGAATGAGAATAAAGCGCTAACAGAAGAGCTTTGCGTTCAATAAACCGAAAAAGTGTCAGACTGCCATCTGCTGTCTAAATCCAGCCCTTCGTCAATATACCTAGACGTTCACCTTGATATTCGTAGGAATGTTTGTAACATTTTGAATCAGGGCGGTTTCTGAACATATGGGACCCCTCGGGCCCACCCTTAACACCCCCTTAATAGTCTTAAACAACTTTGAATATATTAACATAAATTTGAAATAAATTAACTTCACAAAAGTAAAAAAAAAAACAACAACAAACGAGCAATTAATAAGTATGCAAATGAAGAATGAATGACTAAATAACACGAAGATCTCCATTACTTTCTAACTGAGCCATTACGGTATAATTTTTAGTGTACGTAAAAATAAAATAAAAAAATATATATACACATATTTTGCATATATTTTGCTTTGCAGCCCTACAGCCGTCTGCGTACTGGAATAAGATCAAATAAGATAAACAATCCTGGTAGTGACTGTTTCCTGATAGAACATTTCAACCCCATATTCATTATATTCTGCGTTTTAATAAGAAGCCTAACAAAGTCATGTGAGTGGAAATATTGATGGGTATAAGAATTTATTTTTGTTTGTTTTCAATATTAGGGACTGGCTTCCTGACTGTCTAATGTCAGAAGGAGCTGCCTGTTCTGTAGCGTGACGAATCAGTGGACGTAAGTGATAGACATCTGCTGCAACCAATCGCATCTCTCTTCCTGTAGGTGTGCGTTAACCGTTTTAGCCAATCGCGTTGAGGCATCAGTCCTCTTCCTGTAGGTGGGTGTTTGCTACCTGTGTGAATGAACCGATTCGACACAGCAACTTAGCGAGCTCATATTGTGGGCATTTATCGCTGGAGTTATTACACAGCGGACCTGGACCTCACGAGGAAATGGCAGCTGTGGTGACCACGTAGAGATATTTTCCGTTTCGTATGTGTTTTCGTGTTATTGTTTTCGTTGTAAGAAGGAAAACGTCCGTGCTATCGTTAGCATGTGCTAATTCGCATTCAATGTCTCTCTCCTGCGGTTTCCTGCTCTCGTTTCTGATCAGGAATCCATGCAAAGCACATCGAGATCAGATAATAAACGTTGGAGGAGTTCAATCGTCCACTAACACCGGGAAGTTTCGCTACGTAACAGTTATGCCAAAGTCAGAAAGATCTTATTGCTGTTTGTAGCATGCTATTTGTGTGGCTAGAGAGGGGAATGTGTTTTTGAGCCCTGAAATATGTTCGTACAACTTAACTAGAGAAACAGATAAGAACGATTCAGTTTAATATTTACATCGCTTCTGTTTGGTTTGGTGTTTAGTAAGTTGCTGCAGACTCAAAAGTAATAGGTCATCTTAGTGTATCTGTGTGTTAGCGATGTTGCTGGTTAACCACACGACTTGTTTACAGTTCTAAAAATATTGGCACCACAGTAACATTTTCCTCGAAGGATTATTTAATAGTTCTCTGTATGTCTGCGCCTTTATACTGTCTTTATTTTAACTGAATACAGTGCAAAGCTGCTTGAGGATAGTTAACACATCCATGCTAACATTAGCTTAAGTTGATAGTAAGACTGTAGTGGTTCAAAGCCAGATTGACCGAGACCGAGAGTTTCCTTTCTAAGATGGTTTACTGAGGATGATGTGTTTTTTGCACAAGTGTTTTTGCTCCTTTAGATGAAGATTGGTAACTGCTATACAGGAGAGGGTGATTTGATCCGATGACTGCTTAGGCCTTGAAAAAAACAATCGCCAATTAAAATCAAATACGTTGAGATTAATATACATTTTGTTCAGAAAAGGGAAAGACTTTTAGAAATATTAGGGAACACTGGCGTGTGAAATTAAATTCTCAGGGCTCTGAAGCCGTATATCCTGTTTTTATTAAGAATTAAAGAAATCTGAAACAACAATGGTGGTATTAAAAGTAACTTTCTTTATAGATTATAACAGTATGAAGATCTCACCGGCTTCAGTGATCTAATGCATATATGCTGACATCTCAAAAACTGGATTAAAGCACCTAATTAAAAACAATTTTCTAAAAGGAAAAAATTGTCATAGGTGTATTTGAATTAGTGCATTCTAAATGTCTAAGATTCATGATATTGTCCCGCAACAGATTAACAGGTTAATGATGACCCTATTCAAAATACCCTGTTGGTGTTAAGCATGTCATCAGAACAGCTTGTTTATTTATGGAATTGTGCTTGTTTAAATGGCCAGAAAGTTGTAAAGAAACCAAACCAGGCAGTTTTGATGATTCCTTATGATGAACATTTTCATGTAGCCTTTGGATCACAGTTGTGCCATAAACTCTCGATGAACTACACTACAAACAGGATTCTGCTGGTGGAACATGTGAATGATCAATCGATATTGAAAGAACACAGACCTGAGGTCTTTCTGGATTGTCCTACTCACTGCTAATTTTTGAGCAGCCTTTCATTTACAAGTCCAAGACTATTCTGGTGTTCTCAATGGAAGTACTGCTCTAAAAACTTTGCTAGGAACTTCAAGAACTCAGAGCACCACATGCTTGGGTTTTCTCATTGAGAAACGACAAGATGGGTTCTCAGGCTCTTCAGATATTGCGGCAGGGAGTGTGGGCCTCTTTGACCGGAGGATGGTATGTGGATCCTCATCAGAGTACCTTCTCAAACTGCTTTCACCTCTACCTCTGGATATTCCTCTTGGCCTTCCCCTTTCTTCTGTACATGGTGAGTACTTAATACTTATGTTCCCGTAATAAAATATACAATAATTCCATGGAAATTTAATGTACAGCATGATCATGGAAAAATGTCTTTTTGAATGTGCGTGTTATTTAAGCGCTTGAGCAATTTTAGGTTGTAACTAATGTCGGGTAACATTCCATACCTGACGATCTCCAGCTTTTCTTTATGGAAAGATTTTTGTGACTGTAACTGTCATGTCTGGTCAAGTTGAAACAGCTGCACATATGGTCAGTTTTTATGAAGATTTTACTACTTAACAGAGTACTTAAGTACCTTAAAAGAAGTTCACCCAAAAATGGAAAAAAATATCATGTCATTCCAAACCCCTGACTTTTTCTTTGGAACACAGAAGAAGATATTTGAGAAATGTGGATTTGTGTCCGTACAATGGAAGTCAATAGATGCCAGTGTTGTTTGGTTACCGGGCTACTTCAAAATATCTTCTTTTGTTCCTCAGAGGAAAAAAGGCATACAATAATAAATCAATAAATGATGGAAGAATTTTCATTTTTTGATGAACTATCCTCAATATGAAATTATTTGAATTAGTTCCTTTTAACCAGATCCAAGATAACATCACATTATGACAACTGCTCTTAAACATTAAATAGAGTTCCCCAAATGTTTAAGATGCACTTTAATAGCATTACTGCTAATTCAAGTCGATAGTCTGTTTATAAATTTAAAAGATGTTAGTACACTCACCCTGCAGGCCAATGTAATTGACCTTATATAGTACAAGACGTATTACAAAGAAATCTCAGCTCAGGGAAACATTCCTTAGCTTTCATAGTTTTCTCTGTGTGCCAACTAGTTGGTGATAAAGCAGCCAAGAATGCAGATAAATGTGATATTATGTCTTTAGTAATGCTTGTTTTGTCATCTGGTGACGTAGCTTACAATCTTTACAATACTTGTTCAGATTTTATATCTTTAGCAATATGCAAAATAAATGACTGCATTATTTAAAGTGCTCTGATCTGGTTGATCTAGGAAAGAATCCTATTTATTGCAAAAGTTTATTGTGGTCTTTATCAGAAGCCCTATTATGTAGGAATGGTTATGTACGTAATGAAGCTGATGTTGTAATTGGTTCAACCACACTGAAGTGATTTTTAAACCCTTTTATTTTCAGGCCCTCCCTCCCAGTTTGGTAGTCGCTGGTGTATACTGCGCTGTGATAGCAGCCTTTTTCACAGCCATAAAAGCAGTAAATTTCAGACTACACGCCATGTTTGACCTAGGAGAGATTGTGGAGAAGAGGCAGGCATCATTCACCACAGACCCCCAGAGAGTGGAAGAAGGAGAAGAAGGCTCTGGAGCTCATGATGGAAGCCAACACAGGTACAGGAACATTTGTATTTACATTGCTACAATTTGTTGGCAAGTCAGCATGTAGACAGCATCAGTTTCTGAGCCAGAGGGTCTTTGGGGATTTGTGGGTGGTGAACAGCTGTTGATGGTGTTGAGCAGTCACTCTGCTGCTAGTCAGTTTTTAGCTCACGTTGGCATTCCTGTGCCCACAGGGACAGTGGTGTTGGTGTTGAAATGACAGTGTTCCGAAAGGTGAACTCCACCCCTCCTGTACGCTGCAGTTCCCAACACTCCCTGTTTGGACTGAACCAGGTGTCGGTGAGGATATCATAAACACCAAACATTGTGTCCTTATCCATTATTCTGTCTCGCTCTAGGAATTTCCTCTTACTCATTTTCCTTTTCTTTTCCTTTGCCCAGGAATTTTTACCACAGCTTGAAGACCCTGGAGGTTTAAAGGGTACATTGTTTTCATTGTTTTTCTTTCTTAATCAAGCCCAGGTAGTTTCAACTGATATGAACTGTGATGTTATTTACACTTATTTTCCCCTGTGCCTCTTTGATTTTTCTTTGGTCATGTCTAACATTCCAGATATTAAAGAGCTCATGCAAGAGCAGAGCAGTAATAACGTGATTGTGACCTCTGCACATAGAGACATCCTGCGACACAACTCTCAGGACAACACTAGTAAGAACTTTCCCTTTACTGCTGCACTACATGAACACCACTTGGGACACACTCTCAGACTCCCATTTGCCAATAAAACATTCACCACCCCCTTTTCAGCTCCCATTGTTCTGGAAGCATTATTTCGCCATAGGGATATTAAATAGTTTTAAGTCCAAAGTCATCAACCAATTTTACAGTAAGATTATGGCAGCCATGACACCCCAAGACATATAATTACAGTACTTGGAAAACTGTGGTAACAGCAACTTCTTTGTCTTCACAGGATTAGGGGTAGTGTTGTCCTTCACTTAAGATTTTTAAATAGTAGAAATCACACAAGTTGTAATATCTACAAAATCAATCTACATTAACAATTTTGGCAGTCACCGCTGGACTGTGTTGAATACTTTTTCTGTTATTCCTACAAACCCCACTGTTATGTGCTATAGTTTTGATTTCAGTCTAAATACTGTAGGTTGGTGTGAGTTAACACTTTTAATATAATCTGAAAATGGAAATGTGAGAATGGATTAATAGCTCAGTGGATTGATAACTTAATTAAAACCAATGGATTGGTTTTCTACTACATGTAGAGAAGGCATCTCCATTCTACTCAGTAGCAAGTGCTTTTTGTCTTTGCAGATGTGGTGCCGACCTGCCTGACTGGGGATTACAGAGGACTAATTGGAACTGGTGATGTCATGTCAGCAGGTTTTGCTAGGCTTCACCCTACAAACTGTCCCTCCATCCCCCCCTCCCCATCAAGCCAAGAAGATGGAGATGAGAAAGAACAGGTGGAGAATGGAGGTGTGGAGCAGCTATCTCCACAGAGCCATGATGCAGAAGGGCTTGGTGGCTACTCCCCCCTCGGACCTTCGGCTGAGTCTGAGAGCCTTGGAGATGCTCCTCTAAGTCCTCTTATCAAGAGTAGCTTGAGCGAAGAGCTAAGTGAGAACTTAATGGGTTTGGGTCTTGACCCTGTTACTTTTGCCCCCGGTGCTGAGCACCCAGGCAGCCGCACTGGGGTGGCCCTTGCTGCGGGCTCCACTGACAGCTGTTTTAGTGGAGGTGGAGCAGCCACGGACAGAGAGACTCTCAGTACAGTCAGTAGCTACCGCAGTGAGAAAACAGACTCGACTCAGCTTGAGAGCCCCTCACTAGGCCAGACACATCAATATGTGTCTAAGACTCCTTCCACAGCTTTGCCTCAGGGTAAAGACCCCTATCAGCAGCCAGCAGATGTGCTGCAGGGGGGCAGCGACACAGACGATCTGTCAGACAGTGTGCTGCTGCGCTCTCCCTCCAAAGAGCTCTCTTCTGGGCAGGTCCTGGATAGAACTCTGGTGGAAGGAGAAGACCTTCCCCCTTTGCTTACGAACATTGCGCACACATCCTTGCAGGATTCCTCACCTTCAAGCAGTGGACCTTCTGAGACCTGTGATCTTGACAGTGGGATCCCCATACCCCCTCTTCCTCCACCACGCCAGGCCAGCTCTGTACCCTCAGGGTTGGCACTGGGCTTGGTCTGCTCAGAGCCTGCTCTGCCTGTTTCTGCCCCGTCCTACCTCCTAGCAGAGCCACCATCTCTGCAAGCGCAGCAGCAGGTGGTGCGACCTAAAGATCTTAAGCTGTTACGTGCTGGGGGCAGTGTGGGGCACCGCCCTGGCCGCAGGAAAGCTCCTCGCAAACGAGGCACTGCTGGCAGTAGCAGCTTCGACTGTGGCTCCTATCGTCGACACCATCACAACCGTAGCCAACACAGAGATTATATTCCTGTACGCAGTCAGCTGGGTGCCAAAGCTTACAGTGAGAGCTTGTTCGAGGATTCCAGTGATGAAGATGATGGTAGTGACATGAGTGCTGGGTCTAGCCTGGGCTCCCAGCGACGCTTCAGCTCTGACGATGAAGATGATGATGATGACGATTCAAGCTCCTCTACCTCCTGCTACTCTCCTGATCTGGCCAATGTTGGCATTGCTTCCCAACCTGGCCCAGTCCCTCAGCTACCCAGCCCTGGAGAGGGGGAGGAGCATGATACTGTAGGCCCCTCCCATTCTCGCAGTGCTCAGCGTTCAGCCAGCACAGCCAGTGCCAAGACTCATGCCAGAGTGCTCAGCATGGACGGGGCTGGTGGAGGTTCCAACAACACGGGGACACTTGCCTCTACTCTGCTACCTATACCCCCTTCTTCCACTCCTGCCCCACGTCCTCTTACAATCTCTAAATCAGACCTGGAGGCTCGGACAGTTCACTCAGAGGGGTTCTCCAGGGCCCATCACAGGCTGGACTCACTTGGGGGCTCCTGGGCAGGGAATCAGACAGGCTGGAGAGCAGGAGAACTGCTGGAAGAGGGGGCAGTAGGAGGAGGTAAGGAGATTACTCATTATTTTACTGCTGTCTTTTAGTGCTATTTTAGTACCATATTTCTTGGGTAACTTGTGTCATAACTGTGGTATGGCTTTGAGTAAACTTGTTTTTAAAAGCTTAGGTTCTCATAATGATTAACTAGTTGCAGAATGTTAGCTGCATGTTTTTCAAAGCTGTCCATGCAATTTCTAAATGCAATGGTGTATGTAATGGTGTAACTAGGCTGAAGCAAATAATTATAGGTTACAGTAATAACTGAAGAATAATTGGTGACCTTCAACATTTTAAATAGGTGGCAGTGTTTAGTTTCTGGTCACTTTTGTCTGTTTCCTGTTGCTTTATGTTAGCCTGCCAATCTATCAAATTTTATTTTCATTTTATCAAATCTTTTAATGCTCCCCCATTTATTTGGTTACTTTATGCAGGTGTCATTTATTTGTAATTTTCACTAACTTTACTAGCTTTAGTGCATTTTTAAAGCGGGATAGATGATTTTATTTTCCAGAAACGTTTTTTATGGTGGGTGAAAGTCTCTTCTATCTGTATAGCATTTACTAAGTGGTCTTAATATATTTAATTTCTGTGGAAGGTGCAGGACCATAAAATGTTTGTCCAATCATTGAATTTGGTCCAAATGTAATGATAGGATGTCCTACTTATGTCAAACTCTATATTTGCATTTCTCCAAACACTGTGTTAATGTGCTTTGGAGGAGGCATGGCTTTGGAGAGCGCTCTGAAGGGAGGGGTGGGATCTCTTAAAGCTGGCTTGCTGTTGCTAGCCTCTCCAAACTTGTCTGCACTAGCTTTAATGGTTATTTAAAACTGTCTGTTGCTATTGCTCATCCAGCCACAGAGGAGAACAGTAAACGTGACTCGATGAGCAGTGTAAAAAGGACACAGGCCATTCGGAGGCGACATAATGCAGGTAGCAACCCCACCCCACCCCCTTCTGCTATGGGCTCACCTCCCAGTCTTCAGGACCTCCAGAGAGTCCGCACCTCCTCTCACTCCCGGACACGGACACTCCCCTCTGCTCTGCACTTTGCTGCCTCCTCCCTGCTCCTGCTGCCCCGCAGTGGTGTTCACGAGGCCTCCACCTTTGATGACACCTCAGAGGGTGCTGTGCACTACTTTTATGACGAAAGCGGTAAGGAATCATTTATCCTTGGAGGCATTAATAATTCAGTGCCATTTTATATGCTAATGCATTCTTGAGGTTTACCCGGGGTTGACCAATCAAAATGGTCTCATTGCAGGAGTAAAGAGATCTTATACTTTTGGACCTGCTGGTGGAGGATATGAGGACCCAGTGCAGTGAGTTTTAAAACTGATACCTAATAACTGTTTACATTCTCAAGGACTATTTTCATAGTAATTAGAAATATTATTGGATACAGATAGTTGTGGTGATAAAGTTATTGGGGAAACATGTTGGAATTGAAAAGAACATTTTACAGATGTTAAAAGAAACATCATGGCCTACATTTGTGAGAGTCCTACATTTTGCATTCTGTTGCACTTGTATGCTATTATTAGAATGTAAATGAGAATTAAATGAGTCAATAACTGTCCAAAATTACCAAAATGTGCAATAATATATAGTATTAGAGGAAAATTAAGACATACATGATTTCATTACTGCCTAAGTCTTAACCAGAATATTGATTTCCTTGAAAATGATTTTCATATAAATGTTGTCATTGTGATGATGTTAGGCAGTCTCCTGATTCTGTTTGACCTCTCTGACTTTTCCATTGGCTTAGGGAGCGTGAGAGACAGTCACAGTCCTCCAGCTTCACCTCCACTGATGTCCAGGAGGTGGCGCCGGTGCTGTCCATGCTGCAGCCCAGGCCAGTGGTCCTTCAGGGCATGCAGGTTCGCAGGGTACCTCTGGATATGCCAGAGGTAATGCTCAACCTTTCAAGCTCATTTTAATAAATACTCCAAACCCAGTACTTGTGTTCTGTATTTACATTTTTTTTGCAGTTTGACCTAGATCATGAGTCCCCACATGAATCCCAAGAGAACACGCTAATGATCGAGGAGAAAGCCAAGCCTAAACAGTATTACCGCTTCTGGGTTCTGCCAGGAAAGTGGCTGCGAGTTCGCTATGATAGGCTAGCATTGCTAGCCTTACTGGACAGGTAAGATGTTTTCAATGTGCTGTTAATCTACGTAATGTCACATGACAGGTCATGAATCTGAGTTTCGCTCTGGCGTTTTTTTTTTCTGGTGTAACTTGTGCGATTGTTGCAGGAATCGACGTGTAGGGGAGAATGTGTTTGCAGTGGTGCTGGCCAGTTTAGTGGCATTCCTAGGCTTCTTGTTGCTTCTCCACGGCTTCTTTAGGGACATATGGGTCTTCCAGTTTTGTTTGGTCATTGCCAGCTGTCAGTACTCTTTGCTGAAGGTCAGTGTAAGAATGCTCCCAATCTACCAAGGGGGTCCTGTGCCTAAACAGGTTGAAGACCCTTGATCAAGAAGATCATGACAAATATCCATTCAGGATATGTTTCCATTTTTTTCAAGAATGTTCTCTGCTCTTTTTCAGAGTGTACAGCCTGATGCAGCATCTCCAATGCATGTGAGTATTACAGTTGTGTGTAAACACAAGTCCAGCATAGCTAAAAACATACAGAAATGTGGTATGGTCTGTATTTCAGGGCCATAACTGGATCATTGTGTACAGCCGACCAGTGTATTTCTGCCTGTGTTGTGTGCTGATATGGGTGTTCGACCTGGTGGGTCACTCAGACAATCTGCAGCCTCTCACCCTCTACGGGGTCACCTTCTTCTCTGCCCACTTCCTGCTCTGTGCAAGAGACATGCTTATAGGTCTGTGCACCATCACTGAAAGCCAGTTGTATCAGAACCTTCAAATGATGAATAATACAACTGAAATACTCATAGTAATAATGCTGATTTCATAACTTTTCTCCACAGTATTCACCCTCTGTTTTCCCATCATCTTCCTGTTTGGGCTTCTACCTCAGGTCAACACTTTCCTTATGTGTTTGCTGGAACAGGTGGACATGCACATTTTTGGTGGAACTGGTGAGATACTATGGCTATGCATGTATAAACAGTGTTGACACATATATACGCATATCCTTTTGCTGTGATGTTTGTAGAGCGGGGCTCTTCAACTCAGTGTGAGACAGTGGCGCTCCAGACAGAGTTTAGTTCCAGTCCTTATCAAGCACATCTCAAGAAACTGATCAAAATATTCAGGATTAAGTGAAAATTGCAGGCCGGTGTGTCTGGGTAAGGTTGAAGCTAAACTCTGAGGACAGCAGCCCCCTGGACCAGAGCTGAATAGCCCTGGCGTAGACCCATGATGCTGTTAAGACCTAAGGTCATGGGTTGATTTGCCAGGGAAAGCACATACTGATTAATTCCTTGAAAGCCCTGGAAGGTTTAGCTATATCTATAACTAGATTTAGCTATAAATCTAGTTAGGTTTAGTTATATAGAAGGTTTAGTTATAAATAATAAATATATCAACTGTGTGTGTATGTGTGTTTCAGCTACCACAAGCCCCCTGTCATCAGTCTACAGTCTCTTGCGCAGTATGTTGGTGGCAGCTCTGGTTTACGGATTTTGCCTTGGTGCCATCAATGTAAGTGTGATGATGTTTGTCTGTGGTAATGAGACTGTGTTTACCACTGCTGCCTTTGCTCATTGTGTGTGTGTGTCTGTGTGTAGGCTCCATGGGGAGAGGCACACGTGCCGGTGCTCTTCTCTGTATTTTGCGGTCTTCTCCTGGCATTGTCCTATCATCTAAGCAGACAGAGCAGTGACCCAACCATCCTCTGGTCAGCATCACCCCTGTTAGTTCTTCCTGTTAACATACACTTTACTCCCCAAGCATCTTAATGAATCTAACATGGTGTCCACACTTGTCTCTGACAGGTCTTTGGTCCGTTTCAAGTTTTTCCCAGAGCTGGAGAGCCGTACCCCAGAAGAGCCTCCGCTAGAGATCAAAGACCCTCTCCCAGAGAAACTGCGCACCTCTGTGGTAAAAACACTCTTTCTGTTGCTTTATCTTTTGCGTAAGAAGCATGGTAATGGTTTTTAAATGCCAGCTCTGTACCTCTGCAGAAAGAGACGCTTCACTCAGACTTGGTCATGTGTCCTCTTATGGCCATCATCACCTTTGCCATCAGTGCCAGTACAGTCTTCATCGCTCTGCAGGTCAGTTGGGAGTCCAGTGTGTAATGTGAAATGGTCCCATTGAGGGACGCTTATGTTGATGTTTTAAGGTTGAAGTCTACAGTTTCTGGCATCCTTTTTTTTTTTAAAACATTGCTTTCATCTTTCACAGCCTGCTCTGAGTTTTGTCCTGTACATCTTGGCTGGGGTGGTGGGCTTCTTCACACACTACCTTTTGCCTCAGCTCCGCAAACAGCTGCCTTGGTTCTGCTTGGCCCACCCTGTTCTGCGCTCCCGAGAGTACAGCCAGTTTGAGGTTCGAGGTGAGTAGGCAGACACACACTCATAATAATACAGTCTGAGTGAATGTGACAGACTGATTCTCTCTCTGTTTCAGATGCTGCTCAGCTGATGTGGTTTGAGAAGCTGTACGCTTGGCTGCAGTGTGTGGAGAAGTATTTCATTTACCCGGCTGTGGTGCTAAACTCCCTGACCACTGAAGCTCACACTGTCAGCCAAAACCCAGATAAACCCGGCGCCTAGTAAGTACATTCCCATCCTCAAAACTTCTCATAGACCACAGAGAATTGTTAAATCTTTACTTACACAGGGTTCCCATGGAAAACATGAACATATCAGGGAATTTTCGAATGGCAAAGTCATAGAAATAAGAACAATCTTTAAAGTCACAATGTTTCTTTAATAAATGTACTGCTCTGAAATACTTCACAAACATGCATTTTTGAGTCATCTTTTTTCAGTAAATCAGTTAAAGTGGGTCACAAAATCTGGATGATTCATTAGCGATTCCTTCTGATCTTAATAGATAAGGATTTTCAAAATAATCTAATAACAAATTGCTGAAAGTTTTCTCATTCTGAGGTTTCAGATACTATTTCTTATGCATACTGGTTTTTATATACAGTTATTTTATTATAGCACTGGACATTTATAGGTCAATAGTTGTGGGAACCTTGTTTACTGATACAAAAAAAGCTGATACAATGTATATAATCACATGATGGACAGTAATGGAATCTCTCTCTTTAGTGGCCGTGCTCTGTTCATCTCAGTGGCTGGAATGAAGCTGCTTCGTTCATCATTCTGTGTTCCGTCCCAGCAGTACGTCACTCTGTGCTTTACCGCGCTCTTCTTCCAGTTCGACTACCCTCACTTTTCACAGACCTTCCTGCTCGACTACTACTGCATGTCCATCCTCTTCAGCAAGGTCTCAGAGCACACCCACTTGTCTTTCATACATTAAAAGAGCTTGAAATTCACTTGAAATGGTTGGATGTGTTTAATTATAGTGTGTACATGTACTATTGTGTGAATTTAAATTGGATTTGTGAAACAGAAGCTCACACTGATGTTGCTCTCATCTCTCCTGTGTGCACGAGCAGCTGTGGGATCTGCTGTATAAGCTGCGCTTCGTGCTGACCTACATTGCACCTTGGCAGATCACGTGGGGTTCTGCTTTTCATGCCTTTGCTCAGCCATTCGCCGTTCCCCGTATCCTTTACCCATCCTTATTCAAGCTGGTCTAAACGCTGATCTCCAATTTTTACATTGTTTCTTGAAGCAAAGCTGTAGCATTGGTTCTGCTGTAAGTAGCATTGGTTTACATGTTCATCCTCGCTCCTGAACACTCTTAAAAAAGGTGCTTCACAATGTAGAACAATTTTGGCTTTATGGTTCCGTAAAGAACTTTTAACATCTGTAGAACCTTTCTGTTTTACAAAAAAAGGTTCTTCAGACTACAAAACAGTAAGAAAGACATGGTTCTTTTAAAAATCTTTAAATCGTTTTTGGGTTCTTCTGTGGCATAGTTGAACCTTTAAAGAACCATGTTTTTAAAAGTGTAGGTGGTATTGATGGTTGGTTTAATATTTTGGTATAGCCTGCAATATATTTGCAACATCAACATGATTAACAGAGTACTTGCCACAGCTGTTTGCCACTGTAGTAAGTAATGACTCAGCAGGAGAAGGTGCTAAAAATGGAAACTGTTTTTCTGTTCACTTTTTTCAAATTGTGTCCCTTCGGTTTTACTTACAAAACTTAACATGCACAAAATGGCACTCGCGTCTGTCTGCTCAGACGCACTGCAAAAGATGCAGAGAATACAAACTCCTTGCTAAAGGCCATTTCTGCAGGGTTGAGCTGCAATGAATATGCATTGCACCGTAGCAGGCAAATTATACGGCTCATGGAAATTAGGCTTGATTGCTGTCAGACCAATTGCAAACTGTTTTTGAGTTTACATGAACTCTACCAGGCCCCTGTTTTTGAACAGACCCAGGTGCGGTTTCTTGAAGAGTTTAGTCACCTAACATAGACATCAAACAGCCGGCACCCAAAGCATTTGTGTGTTTTGTTGCTAATGTGTTTAAATGTGTCCTGCTGTTTTTGAGTTCAGGTGTTTCCTTAACTCCAGTTATGTTCTCAGACTCGGCTATGCTGTTTGTGCAAGCTGTGTTTTCAGCCCTGTTTTCCACTCCTCTTAACCCTGTGCTGGGCAGTGCAGTCTTTGTCACCTCCTACACCCGGCCTGTCAAGTTCTGGGAGCGAGACTACAAGTAAGCCTTGAGCAGATGTCAGCTGAATTGTTTGTTTTGCCAATTCAGACTTGGTTCAAATAACATATTTTAAGAGGAGATCTGAACCTTAGATTACTGTTTTCCTTTAGCACTAAACGGGTGGATCACTCTAATACACGTCTGGCCACACAGCTGGACCGCAACCCTGGTATGTGACCATCATAGTATCTAAGTCATTCAGGCTGCTTACTGTTAAGAAAGTTGCTAGTGTGCCTAGTTCTACTCTCTCTATTTTCACCTCCTCTCTCCTGAATAGGTGCTGATGACAACAACTTGAATTCTATCTTCTACGAACATCTGACACGCTCCCTGCAGCACTCCCTGTGTGGGGACCTTCTGCTGGGCCGCTGGGGTAACTACAGCACAGGAGACTGCTTCATCTTGGCCTCAGACTACCTCAATGCTCTTGTACACATCATTGAGATTGGCAATGGCCTCGTAACTTTCCAGCTCAGAGGCTTGGAGTTCAGGGGTGAGCTTGTGGAATCTCTTCTTTCTTTCCATGCTGAGCCCATATCTGTGGCAAAAACTTGCTTCACAGGATATTAAAAACGCCTTTAAGTCCAAAATATGCTTTGATTCATCACATTTTTTGGTAGATGTTTGTAACTGTTTACATGACTAAAAATTCACCAACCATTGACGAAATGCTGAAAAATGTTTGCGTTGGACTGTGTTTAAAGGGCTGTTTGCAAATATTTAATGGTTTCATGTTGTTTCATCATCTCATTCGCCTGTGTTTGTGTGTTCTCAGGTACATACTGTCAGCAGAGGGAGGTGGAGGCTATCACTGAAGGGGTGGAGGAGGATGAAGGCTGCTGCTGCTGTGAGCCCGGTCATCTTCCCCACATGCTGTCCTTCAATGCCGCGTTTGGTCAGCGCTGGCTGGCCTGGGAGGTGGCCGCCACTAAATACGTGCTGGAGGGCTACAGCATCAGTGACAACAATGCAGCCTCCATGCTTCAAGTTTTCGACCTGCGCAAGATTCTCATAACATACTATGTCAAGGTAAGTTCCTCTCTACCTAGCATGTTTAAAGAGGTTGTTCACCCAAAAATGAAAATATTCCATTTATTCCAAACCTGTTTGACTCTGTTGCTTCTGAGAAACACAAAATATGTTTTGAAGTATGTTGGTAACCAAACAACAGTGGCACCCATTGACTTCTAATGTATGGACACAAACCCACATTTCTCAAAATATCTTTTTATTTCCTTGTAATGATAATGTTTACATTCAAGCTATAATTCAAGCTGTTCAATGAGTATGTACATTCCTTGGAATAGAACCTGTGACCTTGGCATTGTGAGCATCTTGCTTCACCAGTTGAGCTTAAGAAAGACACTTGAGATGCAAAACAATCATTAGAGTCTCTTCACCACAGAGTATCATTTACTACGTCAGCCGCTCACCCAAACTGGAAGAATGGTTGGCCAATGAGACAGTGCAGGAAGCATTGCGGCCCTGTCTCAGCCCGAGCTACGTGGACAGTGACCCCACCTTCAACCTGAATATAGATGAAGACTATGACCACCGTGCTTCTGGCATCACCCCCTCTTCCTTCTGTCTGGTGTACCTGGAGTGGATCAAATACTGTAACAGTCGCAGGCAAACGGTCTGATTCACTGTTCTAACTGCAGCTGTTATGGATTCACCATATGTTAGTGTTGTGGTTTGGTGGAACAGGAAGCAAAAAATAACTGTCATTGTGTATTTTTCCACTGCAGCCGGTGGAGTGTGAGAAAGATTCCCCTCTGGTCACACTTTGTTTTGGATTGTGCATTCTGGGCCGGCGAGCTCTGGGAACCGCCTCCCACAGCATGTCGGCAAGGTATGAATATAAACATGTAACTTAATATACAAATATTTAATATACAGTATTTAGTGCACAATTCTTTATGTGTGTAGTCCATGACTAGTAGCTTTGAGCTCATCTGTTGGCTAATGTATTTTAAAACATTATCAGAATTCTGTTAGTGCATATATGCATTTAAAGTATTTAAATTTGACAGTCGTTACTCTCACCCTTCCAGTTTGGAGCCGTTTCTCTACGGCCTTCATGCGCTCTTCAAGGGTGACTTTCGCATCACCTCTCCCCGAGATGAGTGGGTTTTTGCGGACATGGACCTGTTAAACCGAGTGGTAGCTCCAGGCGTACGGATGTCACTCAAACTGCACCAGGTACAGCTAATGTCTTCTTACATTGCACTTTAATCAGGTTTCTATTGTAGTACAGTAATATTCTCATAGCTTACACTAAAATAGATTTTATGAGATGTATAGTGCCCATCATAATCTTTATAAAGCAGGAATAATCTGATGACAATGCAGGCAAATGTAGTACTTTGTGTTGTGTCAGACAAGTATTGCACGTTTTTTCTGAAATGCTTGGCTCTGATTGGTCAGTCGCAGCACTATTGTATACTGTTACTCATATCTGTGGTTGCTTTATAGTGTAATAAAATAATCATTTTAAATAATCTGAAAACCAGGAGTAATGATAAAACAGTAATATGGAGAGTGTTAAGCTAAGATTTAAAAGATAAGCTTGTTTGTGTGTATAGATAAGAAACAGCCTTGAATATTTAAGCACTGATGTGCTCTGATATGAAGCAGCAAACTAGACTTTGCTGACTATGCACCTCCTGTCTGAGCTTTCCTTCATACCTTACTCTCTGCCCCTTTCCCTGTCTCTCTTTTTACCTTTCTCTCTTTTTTGTCTCTCTCTCTCTCTCTCTCTCTCTCACTTTCTCTTTCTCTGACCTCTGCAGGATCACTTCACATCTCCTGATGAGTATGAGGATCCAGTGGTACTTTATGATGCCATCACAGCTAATGAGGAGAAGATGCTGATCTCTCATGAGGGTGACCCTGTGTGGCGCAGCGCCATCCTGGCAAACATGCCATCTCTGCTAGCCCTCCGTCACGTCATGGACGACGGCAGTGACGAATACAAGATAATCATGCTGAACAAACGCTTCCTCAGCTTCAGAGTTATCAAGGTGCTTTACTGCCACAGCCTGTGTACACAGACATATCAGATTACAGCTGCTCCTAACAGGCGTTTAGCATGACAGCCACACAACACACTGCCCATCTGGCCAGGTGTGGTCATTTGAATGACATGTAAAGCGACCAACCACAGCTCACTTAACTAGGTAACGATAAATAGAAGAAAACTCTAAAAACAAGGTTGATTACACAGGTATGCTTGGTAATGTCTCAGATGGCAAATCCAGTGATTAGATCTTTGTCAGTGGTGCTCTTTGTAGCAGCTTGGAAACCTGGAAACTGTTTCCTGGGGATTGGGGAACTGATAAAAAGATTTACAGATATACATTTTACAGCAGTCAATTTGTTAGCAACAGAAATGTAAAAATCAACAGTAATTTTTTTTTTTTGCCTTTCCCTGCACTTTTTCTTTTTGTATTTGTATTTATTTTTAAACTTTGCACAAAAAACAGTACAATTCAGTTTAAATACACAGAGGAAACAGTGAATGGTTCATGGGAGTGCTGTCTGGACTTTAATAGCGTAGTTGTAGTTGTAGTTGTAATTGTGTGATTCTTTCTACGAGTATCATTGCAGACATCATTATCATTGTAACGAGTCTCCACTGCTTATTGCAGGTGAACAGGGAGTGTGTGCGTGGGCTGTGGGCGGGACAGCAGCAGGAGCTGGTCTTCCTGCGGAACCGGAACCCAGAGCGTGGCAGCATCCAGAATGCTAAGCAGGCCCTGAGGAACATGATCAACTCATCCTGTGATCAGCCAATCGGATACCCCATCTATGTGTCGCCCCTTACCACCTCATACGCCGGGGCCCATGCTCAGCTGCGCTCAGTTTGGGGAGGCCCTATCAGCCCCCACAACATTTACACCTGGTTCATCAGCAGCTGGGACAGGTTGGACATGGCAAACTTGCACAAACAAACTTGTGCTGTGCAGCTGTCATTTATCAACATGTTTTGTTGGGACTGCTGTGAAACTTCCCAAGCTGCTCATAATTTAAAGTAAAGTAGTTAAAACTAAAATTTTGAAATGGCTAGATTCAATACAAACCTTTTAAAATGGTTAAAACCCTTTATACGTAAGTATCCTAAGTATACAAAGTCTCTTGGCTATTCTGGTTTGCTCTTGGAACTTGGCATTTTGATACTACAGATAGTATTTCTTGTCAGTATTAAAGTGTTTGCCAAATGATAGTTTTATAATGACATATTTTTTGTGTTTTATGGGTTATATCGTATGTTGTCTGCTCTCTTCAGACTCCAGAAGGGTTGTGGAGCCGGTTGTAACAGTGGAGGTAATATTGAAGATTCAGACTGTGGGGGTGGGTCTACCTCCATCAGTAACAACCCTGCAGTTCATACTCCCCAGAGCACAGCGCCCAGCTTCCCTCAGCCCCATCCTACCACTGTACAGCCCTCACTAGGTAAGATACCTGCTCCTTTAGACCTGTTAGTGTCCCACATGGCAGTCCACCTACAATCAATAAATCAATGACCAGTTTAAGCTCTGAGTTTTATCCTTTTCCTTACTCAAGGGACAGACAACCCCGTTGGACCTTCCTGGCCTTTGCATCCCCAGCCCCTCCCACTTACCCTGCTTAGCCAATCAGAGGGCAGGATGGATGCAGGACTTGTTAGCTCCTTGCATCGCACCACTTCCATTCATGGGTATTTGGGACAAAATCTGTCTAGCTCCCAGCTGTCTTTTAGTGGCTCAGTGGCTCTACCACCTGCAGACCGCTTCTGCCCCAGTAGTCTGCAGGACAACCCCAGTCACAGGGCATCTCAGAGGGGTCTGAGTTTGGGTCAGGGCAGCGGGTTGCCTTATGAAGCTCTTTACAGTAAATGGAGTCTGTCTGGGAGGAAGGGATTCAATGGACCTGCTGCAATGGAAGTGGACGGCTCGGCATCACAGAGCATACGCACACAGGTTAGGACTCATGCTTACAACAGAGTTACTATTGACCTAAAAGGACCAGGATTGGGAAATATTGATCAAATGCAATGATACTGATACATTTTAAGGGCTTAAGTGTCCTATTACAAGGTCACTGTTTTTTTTAGAAACAACAGACTGACTTTTCACAATTTCACTAATCACAAACTGTCTGTTAATTGTCTGCTTATAATTCCACTTTTTCAAGCCTTCACAGCCACTCATCCCTGCCCTACCCTCTGATGTCAGCCCAACACTGGATCCAGTGGGAGCCGCTGTATCTTCAGACACCACGCCCCTTACACCAGACCTTCCCAATGCACGGGACGAGTCTACAGAACTGCCTTTACTTGAGCATCTCCGCTGAGTCTGCACAGAGACTAACCTGCACAGCCAGAGCAGTACAGCTGAAGTCAGGCCGCTCATGGTCGTCCCAGTCATTAGACATAGAGCTGGATGGAGATTCCCAATAGTAGCTCAAGCTGACCTTCTCAGCCCTCTTTAGGATTATAGCATCTTCAGTTCTGCATATATTTAGAAGTCACAAATTCTTACTGGTATTACCTGGTAAGGTGTATGCCTAATAATGAACTTTGGTCTCTTTGGACTCAGCTCCCCTTAAGCTTCTTAGGCCACTGTTTTGGCCACTAGGCTCATAAGCCAAAAAAGTAGCCAGTCAGTGCAATGTTAAGGGATTTTTTGGTAAATGGAGTGTCAGGTCATTTAAACAAATGCAAAATCATGACCTGTACATCCACCAGCAGTTACCAAAAGGGAACTCTTCCCTGTAGCAGCCTTAAATTTGCCCAGGCATTGTTCTTTCCCCCCAAGCAGCAAGTCCACAGGTTGCTAAACATCTGTGCTAATAAAGCCCTCAGTTGACACAGAGCATAGAATCAGATACATCTTGCTGAGGATCTTTATTTCTCTGATTAAAGCCCAGAGCTTTTCGCCACATCAGCCACTGTCCTTTCAAGTTCGCAGGAGCTCTAGATTTGACTCGCCCTCACAAGCTCACACATTCCAGAAAGACATTTGATCAACAGAGCATCAGCAGTCCATCAGCTGCATGTCATCTCACTCATAAACAACACATTAAGGACCGTTTAACAGCGAGCTTCAGGGATAAGACTTGAATACACAGATTTTTCTCACATGTACACGTCCCTCTGCAGGTGGTGCTTTTCCCTAAATAGTTTACAGCCAGCTCAGGTTAGGAAGGAGAACCTGAGTATTGGGGGTGAGTTATCGGAGAGTTGGGGCAGAAGCGGACGACAACAGAATTGTCATCAAATGCACCTATGAGGGGGGATTTTTGAGGGGATAATTTTGTTTTTGTTGAGGGTATTTCATTTTTCTATACTTCACACAAAGTCAGAGATGACCTTCTGTGCCCCCATCTACTCCCAACCGAATGGGCTCTGAATAGCTGTGTGCTGGAGAGGAGCATGTGAGGGCTTTCGGCCTCCCGATGGGCTTCTGCTTTCAAGCTGCCTGCATTTTGTCTCCCTCTACTGCAATACTACTGCTACTGCACCACGCCCCTACTACTAATAGAACTAACCAAACTACTGCTCCTTTTGACTTCTAAACTCCAGCGTTTTAGTTGGAAAAACTTGGTGGGGGAAAAATTATGATATACCTATTCTGAAGACAAAGATAACATATTTATTTGATCGCTGATCTCAATTTGTAATGAAGGGCGTGGCTTGTTTTGTTGATTTGTCGTGTGTTGGAAGAGTTGATTTTTACTGAGATGATTTTCTGATTTAAACTGTAACCCCTGACCTGCCCCCTTTATTTCTCTCTACTCGATGCGAATAACCTGATTATTCTCGTCTCTGTGTGTGTAATAGAACTGGAAAGTTAGATTCATTCTTGTCGAATATCTGCACTTCTTGAATGGGCGGCAGAAACTCGGACAGCCTGCTGCGCAAAGCACGGCACTTACTGCCTGTTTAACAACAAACATATCAAAATGTTACAGTCAAACAGTATACAACTGACATCATGCCTGGAATAGCTATGGTATATCTTTATAAAGGAGCTTGAATTATCCCATGTGCTTTTAAGGTGGTTTTCAAAATCAGGCTACTAAGCTCTTCTGCATACAATTTTATAGTTTAGAATGATTGACAACGGCCAGCTGTGCTCTGAAATGGCTTCCATGTTGATGATTTGTTTAGTCAGTATGCAGAAAGGGCTGCCATAGGAAAATGGTGCCTTACAATTTGACCGAGAGTATCCAGGTGGAAGAGAGAGATTGAGGAATTTGATTGTGGGCTCTTTTGCTTTAGATTTAACACTGCTTCCGGTAGGTTCCTGTCTGCAGTTGGGCTTCTAATAGCAGAAGTCAAGGTTACGTTTCATGCAAAATGTCACTTTTGGTCAAATCCAAATTCAACAAAACTAATTTTATAATGCTTGCATATTTAAATTAATATAATTCTGCCCAATACACAGAGACGTTTGTGGTTTTAGTTTGATAAGAGCATCTACTGTTAGATCCACTTCATATATTGCTAATAGAAGCTGTTCACATTGGATACTTCACGCTCACATATTCACACAAACCTTCATACATTATTACAGTGCAAGTATAAACATGTCTTTCTGCCCATCTCATACATGCTGACATGACAAGTCATTTGAATACTAGACAAAGTCATTTTGCAGGCCATTTAGCTTAAGTATGTTTCTATTCCTAACCACACACACATACTCTAGTCCAGCTCAAATCTCTCATATTGTCTGCCAAGCAAACTTGGGTCTTTTATGGCCTTTTCCAATGGACTTTCATAGCTATTGATTGCTTGGCTTGAGTCAGGGCTGGGCAAAGGCTGATTGACCCTTTCTCTCTTCCCATCAGGACCATTTCTCTGGCTTTAATCTGTAGGGTGGTGTTTCCAAAGCAACAGGGAGTACTTCTCTTACTGGGAGAAAGCACAAGTTACTGGATAGTCTTGGGTGTCAGTGATAAAAGGGATCTAATCAATCTCTGCCATATATGTACAGCATGTTTTGTATATAAATATATTTAAATATATATAAATCTATTTTATTATTATTGGATTTCTGGTTATTTTTCAATGGAAGTCACTACTTTGAGTCTTAGGGGAGCCATGCTTCAGTGTATCTGTGCTTGTGGAGAGAGGTCTGGGTCTCAGCACAGCATCATGGAGTTTGGGGAATGAGTCTGTTAATAACGCTTTTGCACAACTATTGTAAAATAGTACACCATCCTGTATTTTTTTTTCATTATTTTAGTTAAATGGGGGATTGTTTTATTTAAAAACTGTTATTCAATATTCAAAGTTATGTACAGTTTTTTATGTCATTCTTTTTGCCCCTACTATTTAAATTAAAGCTTTTTTGTGTCATTGTTTGCAAAAGTTATTTTGAATGTGTTCGTTTCCCCTCAAGAATTTTAGTAACTGTGCCGGGTATACATTTTTTACAGGTAAAATCAATACAAGACTCCATTTTCTTTCGATCAATACCATTGCAAATAACTGCAGCGTATGGTGAAATAATACAATGGTGGAACTATTGCTATATTATTTTTACTACACTATATCTAGGTAATGATGATGTCATGGTGTAATGTGGTGTAAGATGCATGAAGTGGTCTAAAAAGGACGTGTGAATGTTGAATTAGGTCCTTTGGTAGAAATTGAGTGACTTTTTCTTTGGTCTTCTGGGACTTTGTATTAAAAGCCCCAATAATTATATTACTAACTTGAAAATACAAACTGTCACCTTAAAAGCATCTGGCATGCTGTCAGTAATCACAGAAACTCACGTTACAATAAGTCTACAGCGAAAGGTAAAACAGTACACATTCAGTGAAAGTGTTGTATTTATAATGTCATCAAAATTATTGACACCTGTCCAAAAAACAGATCCCTATTAATATACTGTTTATTTTCATATGCACGGTGTTGAATTTTTACTGACATTGTATTTCACGAATTGGTGCCAGTCTCAGACTTAAGCTTGCACCTTATTGCAAGATGACATCTCAGCATAGACGCCTCAAATTGTCTTTGTGCAAAATCTAATGCAGATTCTGAAATGCTACTTGGCCCACAGGAATTGATCATTACACATAAAACCTGTGACCATCTCGCTGGCCTTTACAGAGATTAGTGCACAGATATCCAGATCACCATTTCATGCCCTCCTTATCTCATACAAAGGAGCGTTTAATAAGAGAGGGCGTGTATTTAATCTCATTATAACACTCGTCTTCCTGGCGGCTGTTCCTCCATTTGCTTTCCTGGGCCGAGCGGTGGAGCCACAGCACCAGTACCATCAGAGCTAGCAGGAGCAGGGCCATAGACAGAGTCAACAGCACCCCCTGCAGGATGCCTGGGGAATCATCCGGCGCTACAGGGTCAGAAAGGCATTTTAATGACATGCTTACGCGCCCTGCATCTACACACCCTTATTTACAATGTAGCCAAGAGGAAGGATTTACGTCGTTTTAATCTCATAAATGTCATGCAATCATTACAGCAGAATAAGGCAGAGAGACTTACGGGTGTACACAGACAGGTTAATGTAACAGTGCTGGCTTCCCAACAGGTTGGTCACGGAGCAGCGGTAGATGCCGGACGTCTGCGCAGACACGTTGGCAATGTGCACGGAGCCCGTCATGCCACCTGAATGAAACACAAGGGCAGGGTCCAAAATTAACACAAGCTAAGTTTAAGCTTTCAAAAGTTGGACTTAATGAGCAAATAAAACTCTGTTGTTGAATGTCTTAAGTGGTTTTACCATTCATGGTAACCGGCAGGGTCATCCGATCAGGTTCAAGCTTTTCCCAGATCATCTGTGGAGTGGGGAAGCCCTCCATCACTACACAGGAGAGTCTCACAGTGCCCCCAGAATCAGTGTCCCCCTCCCACAGACACACAGGTAGGGATGGAGGAGCTACACACACATGAAATGCATGTAAACTTAAAGCCGAAAACCCAAACAGTCACCCATTACTAGTATAAACTGGAAATGTGTTGAATGCCAATTTAAATGTATAGACAGAGTGTTAAGAATTTGTCATTACAGTATTAAAGAAAAATTATTTACTATTTAATGCATCGTAAATGTATTCTTGACAGGAAATAGACACTGACCCTTTATAAGTTGGAAAACAAAAGGAGTTTAGCAGTTAACAAATAACTTGCTCTGCTCACTACCATCCTAAAACTGCTGGCCTGACGCTGCTGGCCCCAAGCTGTTGTCCTAAAACTGCTGTCCTGAAACCTCCGCCCTGGTGCTGTTGCCCCAAAACTGTTGTATTAAACCGCAGCAACTTACAATTACTTGCAACAGCACAAGAATATCAGCACAGCTGTGACAGCAGAATTGTGAGTGTGATACAACTATATAATGTGGTGCATCTCAGTGTACGGGAACTGCTCAACCCAGCACCACAAAGCCCTGCAGAGAGCCCTCTCCCCTCTCTGCACAATATCTACAGGCAATGCAGACTGAGAGCTGACAACATCATTAAAGACCACGCCTATCTTGCAAATTCACTTTCCTGCCTGCTGCAATGTCAGATGTTTCTGTAGTGTGATGGCCAAAACTGAGAGGCGCTTTAACATGCACAGTCAATACTCTGAACATTTCTGCACATTTTTGGTTCTTTGTTCTTGTCTCTGTTAAACGCTCATTAGTTTTAAATGCATTTAGTTTTAAATACTCTTATTCAATTATAAATATATTGCTATTCTAGATATTTTTGTGTACACAGTCTACCGAGCAGATTGACCATATTTATATTTCACTACACGTTGTGTTTATATAACTGTGTATGACAAATTCACATCTTGAAATATGATACCCAGCACTGTGAGGCTGAGCTCCCCAATGCCAGGGTCTCCTGTCTCAGGAGGGTTGCTGACGACACAGCGATAGACTCCAGCGTCAGAGGCCCGTGTGTCATTCAGGATGATGTCAGCACTCCAGGGCATCCCCACAAACTCCACCCTGCCCATGAAGGAGGCGCTCTCAATCATCTGTCCATGATCATACACAATCACCTGCACAGAGACAAGTGTCATACTGTGCCTGTTGCATTTCAGCATCAGATTGTTCTGTTATTTAAAACCCTATTTACATTTGTAATGTGACCACATTTTGGAACTGAATTTGGCTGGAAATTTTGGACCACAATGAAAATCTGGCATTTAAAATCTCATTTAAAGAGATTTTATATGAAACAAACATTTAGAATAGAATACAAAAACGAATACCAACAGTTGATTAAGAAATGTTCAACATTTAATGTAATATTTCAATCAAATGTAAGCAAATTGAACATGTTAAAGTTTGTAAAAAATAAAAGAATTCACAAATCATGATTTTGTTTATAAACATTAAATTATAACAATGCAAAATAAAAAATCCAGTAGGATCTTGGACTTTTGGACCCCAAAGCTACTGTATATATCTTAAATGCAGTTTTAACACATATATTGTGTGTTTTGTATAATGCATGTACACTAATCAATACGCTAAACAATAGATGATAGAGGCCAAGGATGCACATTAGTGTTTATCCACCCTGGGCGGTTAAACATTCTTCATGAGTCAAGCCTGAGCGGTACCTGTGTAGGCGAGTTGGGTTCAGCGAGGGGAGTCAGAGTCCAGATGATGCTGAGCCGAAACAAGGGTATCAAAGTGAAGAAGGAACAGGGTAGTGTGACAGATTCTCCCCGCACCACTTCCACAGTGGGTTCCCTTACTGCCACCCGAACTGCACCTGGATGAGATGTAGACATACACTGTCAACATTGACACTATGCCCCAGGTCATACCATATGTTTTTGTGCTGTATTTTGTATTTATTTATTTTTTTGTATTTTTAACCAATGCTAAATCACTAGCAGGCAAGTTTATGTTGTGGTTCTGTTCTGCCCTTCGCCTCTCTTTCATCTCAACGGCTACAGTCATCTCATTACTGAATTGATAAGTCCCGCCCCCACTGCTTGTCCACCCCCGGGCCTGTGTATGTGTGTGGGAAAGCACTGTGATTATAAAGCCTTAATTACAGCTGACAGCCTGGGCAAGGACAAACACACACTAACAGGGAGAACAATGGGGTCCATTTCCTCTACAAGATCTGACCCAAATTACAAACATTTCAACCATATATGTTGAATAAAACTCCATTTTGAAAAACAATTAAACAAGCAGCTGCGATTTTTCTGGCATATAGGGTTAGTTTTTATATTTGACCTCCAGTCAACTATTTCATATGCAAAGACTGATATATTTAATATTTAAACAAAGTTAATTTATAAATTATATTTAAAAAATATTTTGATCATGATACCAACACTCACCATACTGGAGGAAAGTGGACACCAAGCAGACCAGCCAGAAGAGTTTCCATCCTGCACAGTCCATAGTTGATGAGATCTGCATGCTGGTTCCTCCAAACACATCAGTGCTTTCCTCTTCATACCTCACTGCCACTGCCTGGTCAGGCATAACTGGGTTACTCAGCAACAAAAGGGGGCAGTTCTCTCTTGTCACCCCCCACCTCTATATAAATCCACAGATATTGCAGTGAATATTTCACCTGAAATGTTCCTGTAACTATTAATGAGTTGTGAACTTCCGTTTTTACTTACACCTGAGCACCTTTATATAATCACTTATGAAATGATACATAAAACACAAGTATTTTAATTACAATAGATTTATTACTTCTGCAGTTCATTTACGTTTAATGTAAACTTCAAAATACCACACAAAAGCTTTATAGAAGAAAAAATACAACTGACACTTGACGTATGTTGGGTTATCAAAATAACCAGTGTACTGCAGTAACATGCACAAAATGTAGAAAGGCAATAATGGTACACAATTTCCAGAAATGGTCTTCTTAGGTCACTTGGAAGGTGTAAATGAGTCATTATCAGGTTTACCTTTAATACTAGCTATCTTGGATTATCCCATTTTAATGGAAGGCATTGGGGAGGTAGAGAACAGTGGTTAACTTTAGCAGTAGTGGACTGATAAATTCAGAGAGATTAAGTTTAGAAACCACAGTGGAATGGATTACAGGTGTCAACAGCAGTTTAGACAACCCTGATATAACTGCACATTGTACAGATCATACATGCTTTTATTACTACATATGCATACATAAAATCTCATAAGCAAACAATTATGTATTTTCATACAAGCACACCACAGTATATTTTATACATACACAAATATTTTTTTTAAATCTCTTAAAGGCTTTTTTTGTTTTACTAGAAATGGTCCGAGGATCTTTGGATGTGAGATTATTTAATATCATATGTGGTATTTATTTATAATATTACTTGAGAATTATTAGTCAACTACAGTTTGATGAAAAATAAGCACATCAAAAATAACAGGTACACAACAAATCTGAGAACTTCATCTGAGAAAACCTTTTAAATCACTAATATCAAGTGCCATTTAAATGTAAACAATAAATACTGGGATATTATTGCATGATAAATTGCATGAAGGACAAAACACTAGTAGAAAAGGTTCATAAATAATATCCTTATATTGTAACATGTGTTTGTTCATAAACAAACACACGTTCCGTCCTGATTGTTGTCTGTCCTGCTCCTTTAAAAGGCCAAAACAAGATCAAATAAGCCCACCAATCACTGACAGTTTTTCTGTCAGCAAGTACGACCACTTAAAGGAAAACGGCTGTTTCTCTATTCTGTCTGAAGCAGCATCAGGAGACTGGACATTTCCATGGTCTTGGCCCAAGGTCAGAGGTCACTGAGAGGATGGTTTGTTGTTGCTGAACAGCCCCACAGGGATGTACTTCACGTGTGTAGGCCACTGAGATGCCAGCTGGAAGAACTTCACATCATTCCACTCCATTCCATCTACAGAGACTGAGACACGACATGGCCATCACATTAGTAAAAAATGAGCACCTTAGATGTTATTAAAGGACAGTCAATAAGGGCTTTTCAATGAACCAATTCTTATACTTATACATTGTTAAGAAGTTGAATTAAGAGAAAAGTGTCCTAACATTGAAAAAATTGCCCTGTTGGACTTCTCATAAATGTAGAAGTACAGTGACAGTGATTACACACTGGCTTAACCAATGGCATGAATGTGGGGTGGGACTACTTGTTTATTTGACCAATGGGAGATGAGAGGAGTGGTCAGGAAACCGTTTTTTTTAATATTACAATAAAATAAAAACAATAGGTGTCTTAAAAGGTTAGATATTTTTGTGTCATGTAAATGAAAAAGAAAAAGAAAAGAAAAAAGAAAGCACAGTTGCAATCTGTTAATCAGTACCTCTTAGACTAGTTTGTTGATTCTTGGCTGAGCAGATAAGTCTCGTGATGCCCTCAATGATCTGGCTCTTTGATTCAGTGTCTTTCTCTTTTGGCTTCTTCCCCAAGAAGATGGTTGGCACTAGAGACACACAATGAGCTATTAAATGTGCAGAGTGCACAATAAAGCTAAGCTAATACAAAAACAAGGCAGAAAAAATGTGGACAAGAAAAAGGAGAAATGTCAAATGCAGGATGGAAAACACTAAAGAGGCAACAAAACACTGAGTCATCTTTTGCAAAAAAAAAAAAAAAAAGAAACTGAGAGAAAAAAAAACAGACTGAAGTGAAGTCTCTATACAGCCTGAAGCACCATTTACAAACCATTACTATTATGCATCCATTTATTTCAAAAATAACCTATGAACCTTATTTCATCTGGATGCACTGTAATACTAAATTTGCAGTATGTACTTACTTAAGGGCAAGTATGCATGAAAACAACAGTCACACACCCTATATTATTCATTATATGGGTAATAAACATCTTACATCATTGCACAGCCCATTTGAAATATTTCAGTGAGTAAACACGTGTTCTGTGCTTATATCAAGAAACATTTTAAGAAACAAGAAACATCACAGACGCACTCCTGATGTGAAGGCTATAGAATATTTACACAAATAGTTCAGGGAAAAAATGTATAGTTCTACTCGCATGTTCTGTTTTGTTATGCTTATCAAAGTACTACCTCAAAGATTATCAACAATGCATGCTAATGTCAAACTACCAGTCTCTATATGAAGAGCCAGGAGCCAGATAAAAAATCCAAAATAATCTCTTCCATCAATGACGATTAGGATGATACCTTATAAAGCAGCTGCTTATGTAAGCAGTATATACAAAAAGGGAGTTTATCACCTTCTAATATGCTGTCAATCTTGTGAACCATCTCACCTTTCTTGTTCTTCTCTTTGGTTACTACAGTCATAGACATGGTGTTGGAGCAGGATTGGAGCTCCACAGAACCAGACCCCGGCAGTCGGCTGACCTGCAAGGACCGGAAAGCGCACTTCAGCGTGATTTTATTGCCCGTGTCTCTCCGATCTCCATCTTTGCGTTTCTCAGGCCCCGAAGACACCCAGTAATCCACCTGCAGCCCAATAGCATCCACTCCATGAGACATAATAGGGCTCCTACATAACAGAAAACGTTTGAACAGAATTAGTTTTATTTAAAGTGATAACATCACAATGTTAAAAAACATTTATTACAGTAATTATTTACCCTAAAGCAGCCAATCCACCACTCAGTGATGGTGACGGAGGAGGCGTGGCCGAATCTTTCATCATCCCAGTAGGAGATCCATGAGCAGGAGGTGACGTAGAGGGAACTGCCAAGCTCAAAGCCAAACCCTCCTCACCATCCCCACCTACAGTACAATGGGTCAAATAATTCTAAAACGTCAGTTAATTAATTTATAATTCATTAATAACCACAATATTACTGGTGATTATTCTGCAGTCAGATGCCAGGTAGTACACAACAAACCTGAAGATCCTGGACTGGGCTCCACCAATCCCACCTTTACTACCTGTTGCAAGGAAAGGGAAACATGTTACCATCAATAATTTAATCTTAATTTGCTTAGGGAATATGTTGCCACATAAGCATTAAAAATGCACTTACACCCACAAAAGGAACAAAATTTTGGTAGGAGTCATCATCTTGCCTGGAAATGCAAAAACATTAGCTGAAAAGACTTGACTAAAATGAATGAATTAAAAATGAATAAGGCCATAAAATTTAACAGCAAATATACTGTTAGCCAAAACAGATCTCACGTCTTATGCTTGCAGGTCAGCATGGCCTCAGCAATGGGGAGCTGATGGGTAACTGTGGAACCACTAATGTACTGTAGAATTCGTCCCAGTACATCCACAACATCAGCAGAGGACGAGACTGAAGAGATACAAAATACAGCCTGTATAGACATGCCAATGCAATATGGCTAGGGCCCAAAATTAATGCTCACCAGGTGCCAAACACAAGAAAAAAAACTGACTTTGGCGAGTAAATAAAACTCAAAGCATTTGTGACAGAGGGAGAGACAGAGATTGCTGCAGGTGACACATCAATACTAATATGCCAAGAGAAACAGCTAAATAATCCCCCTTGTTGCAGGGATAATTATTTCTTTACTAAATTTGTAAATAAATATTTTAAAGGCTGCCATGAAGTATTTCTAGCCAGTAAATTTTTCAAGTCATCCACCATCTGCAGGTGTGGCAAAACATTATTTTGGACATCTAAACAAAGTGACTTAATCTATTCCACAATGACGATATATAAACATAAATAAAAACTAGCAAACTAATGCAGTAATGTTTAACAAATGCATTACCTACCGGCTTGAGGAGGCTCAGTACGGCTGAAAAACTCTCTCCATGAGCTGTCAAGGAACGAAGAACTGTAGCGGCTGTCCAGAGAACCCAGGTGTTTGGCCACGGGGTGAGAACCTGTGAAGACACCGTGGATACCCATGCATTCAATGGGATATATATATGCATGAATATACGAGGATAGTTCAATTACATGTTATATAAACAAAACTATTGATCTCAATCAAAACTTCGAATATCTTTGAAATGTCAACGCACAGCCTACTTGGCTATTGCTGACAACTTTGAATATCTTTATAAATTAAAAAATTGACCAGCCTCGCCAACACATTCAGCTCTGGACCTATATTGTGGCTATATTGTGTTCAAAGGTTCTGAAACGCACCTAAAGGAACAACAAGGAACTTCATGTGGCTAAGCCAGTCAGGTGTCTTGTTGGCAAGCTGGGAAACAAAGAATCTCAAGATGGCCCCCAGGTAGCTCTGACCTCCAACAGCAACCACCTTCACTGGTTTGGGCATGATGGAGTTACAGTTGCAGCTGTGAAGGAATTTTTGATAGAAATAATATCATTTTCATTCAAATCTATCTCTGGCACAAAACAGTCCCTTATATGGACTTGAAATTTGCATCAACAATATGATTCATATTAACAACTATGAATAATACTTATAAGGTCATTTGACAGGCTGTCATCATTACAGATCATGTCAGTTTATCTTTGTATGGCTTCTGTCATGGTTACGCTTACAATTTCTGTATGCGTGTGAGCAAGGCAGACAGAACAGCCTGGATTTCTGATCCTGAGCAGGTGCAAACCACTGGCAGCTTCTGGGCCTGCAGTAGTTCAGCCACGTACTACATAACACACACACACACACATTCAACATAATACAGAATGCTATGTTTTGTACAGGGTGATCACATGACCACACAGGAAGTTTAATGGATTAACTCTTACCAGTCCCTGCCAATCGCTGCTGTTCACCAGAATGAGGCTGTCAGGAAGAGTGCTGTCAGACAGCAGAATCTGGTTGAGCTGGTCGTACACTATCTTTCTTGGCATCTACAGTCAAAGAGCAGCATGACTGAAAACATCTCATCCCACCCACACCACTGATGTAAGGCTTTCATTAGAAGGTGCACTGTATCATTTTTAACCTATTTGATTTGGTTGTGGAGCAGAAATTAATGATCACTGCGCAGATCCATTATCTTGCATTGTTTGGTCATGATGTTTTCAGTCAGTCCCGTCACAAACACGTCATTGATTAAGAAAAAAGCTGACATGTTGGACTGTTCATACCAAAGGGTTAAAAATTGCCTGGTCAGCATGAGTCAGGTAGCCCCTGTTGATAGTTGGTAGTGTAACAAGACCATTTGCCTGATATAAGCATGTTTCTTCATTGAGAGCCATTTAAAAGTAGATTTTGCCAGAATACACAGCTAAGCAACATACAAAACACTAATATTTCGTTAAATTAATGTAGATGTTTGGGTGGTGACCTCTCTTTTGGAGGTTTTCCTCCAGGTCTGCAGCCTTTTACGTCAGTATAACTCACGTCTGCAGCCTTTTACGTCACAACTCAGTATCAGCTAGTAAAAAGATTAGAACTATACAAATTCTTGTTGTGCCAAAGACACTAATCAGCACTTCTGACCCAATCACCAATGATCAAGAACAAAGATGGGCCATACTTTTGCACTCTAACAGATCACTTTCTCTAGATACTAAAGGTCTCCTTATTATAGACCTCATAAAGACACACTAGAAAAAAAATCCAGCTTTGCCTTTAAGGGCTCTCGTATCGTGGATGACTCAGAAACAGCTATTTTTGTCTCACTAACAGCAACGTTTCACAAACATTTAAAAAAGAGCAGCAGAGGAAGATAAACACAAATATGTTTTAGTGAAATTTATCACATATTTAATGACGTGCAGGGAGGATTATAAACAGCACTTCATCATAATGGCTCTTGAGTATGTTTTGACAACTCTGCACAGAATGAACTGCCAGATGAACCAGGTGTTGAATCATGCCAGAATCAGCACAGAGTTACATAAGGAGAATTATCACCCACTCTCTCTCTCTCCCTCACTTCTGAAAGCACACCCACCAGAATCCTCCTGCACGCTAATCCACACGCGCAGCCGAATGAATCACCATATTCTCTGCTTTGCCCTCTCCTCCAAACACAAACAATTTCCTGAGCAGAAAACCCTGGAGGGTTCATCGATTCTGCTAAGCTTCAGGCAAAGCAACATAAGGACAGTAAAGCTCTTGGCTAAGTGCTAGCTGTGTGTGTGTTTGTAAAGGCTGTTACCTGAGGGGTAAGGCTGAGCTCAGGGGATCTCTCACTGTCCGAGCTGTTTGTGCGCTCGCTAAGCGGTTTGGACAGCTGTCTTTCTTTCATAGGGGTCCCACGCTTCAGTTTGGGTGTGTGACCTCCATTCAATCTTGGGAGAATTTCACAACTGTTTGAAATGTCTTTATTGCCATGTCAACATTTGCACAATAATAAGAATAAGATCAAGTAACAGTTAAATTTAGGAGGATAAATTTATGTTGTTTGTCAATAGAATATTAAACAAACAACAATAAGAGAAATCTTAAATACAGTGAACAATAAGAGAACAAAATCGTGTATAACAGTAGGAGTTATTTGGTAATGGTATCATGGCAACGATGTAAAGCAGGATCCAAAATCAGAGACTTTGGGATTCAAAATATAATGTATAATTTTTATAATTTAATAAAATTAAAAATTTTGCTTTGTGTGTGACACTGACCTGGGGGACGGCATGTTTGTGCTACTGCTCCTCTGTGGGGTCCGGGGCCTCTCTGCCACAGATACAGTGATGCTCGGGGTCCCGTCCCCTAGTACCTCCACTTCAGTGTGTTCCTAAAGCATCAGCCACATAATAAACACAAGCCCACAAGGGAGAAAAGGGCTATTACTACAGAATAAAAGAAAGGGAGAGAAAGAGAGTTAGAAAACAGTGATAAAAAGGCACAACCAGACTCACCAGTGTGTCCATCTCAGAAAAAGCATCATCCAGGTGTGCACTGGGGGAACGCTGAACTTTACCTGACTTCACAGGCTGTTCACCCTTCTTCAGGGGAGAGGGAGAGAGGGAGAGTGAGAGAGAAAGAGAGAAAAAGATAGATTATTATGTGCATCACTATTCCCTGCCCACTCACAGTCCTTTAAGTGGTTCCTCTTCACATTAAGGGTATCGTCATATACATGCACATTAATAGCCTACAGGAAAACGTGTTTTGTATATTTTGTAGTAACACAATAACATTGTATAATAATGTAAAAATATGTAATGTAAAAATGTCACGAAATCTCTATCTGAGAGATACTCACAGGGCTCAACCTGTCCTTGCCAAAGCTAAACCTGCTATGCAAGCTGCCAAACTCTGTCTGCGAGCTGGACTGTGACATGCCTTCAAAAAATGGCCTGAAAATACAAACACATCAAGATCCAGGGTCAAAATAAGAGGACGTTTGCTTATGTGCTTATAGGGTAAAATGCTTAGATATATATTATATAGCCGGTTTTTGAAAATGGGTTCCATAAGCATAAACAATAGCCAGGGAACACTGAACCTGAGTTTGGGTTTGGGCGTGCTGAGAATACTGTCTGTTTCCTCCAGCTCCGGGCCACTGTCACTGGGGTTATACATCTCAAGACTGTCATAGAGCTCATCAAGGTCCTCTTCCACATCACGGATCTGCTCCTGGGATACATGATCCAAACCAAACCCCACCTGCATGCATAATATTAGCCATCAAACATTCATAAAAGGAATTGCACTACTCATAACTTGAGAGGGAACAGAACAGAACACAAGTTCCATAACCAGGTTACTTTTTCAAAAGCATGTGTTACTTGTTAAATTGACATTATACAGTTATTTGGAATGGCTGTAGCATGGGTGGGCATTATGGGTATTGTAGTAAGGAGTGTGCGTCATGCTTATTAGTGACAGACAGAGCAGGAATTCTTTTTCAGCACACTGACATGTTAAAAATCCAATTCTACTTTTTTTGAAGTGGACAAAATAAGTGGGTTTCGCACCGCACTGGAGTTTGCAGATGTGACCACCATAACCATTGCTTGTCATGACACCCAGCCCATAACAATGTAACAAAATGAATTACTTTTCCATAGCATTAACATTCCCAAACGCTGCCAGTCAGATTAAGATATGTAAAAGAACTCTGCTGTGTGACCAACTGGAGCAATATAAACAAATGTTCATCCATCCTCAAAGACAGTGGAAAAAGGTTTTCACACTGAATTTAAAGACACAAGATGAAGGGGAAAACAAAAAGACAGGATGCACCAACAATGCAAAGGCTGCAGTTACCTCATCAGACACTTTGAACCATTTCACCAGTGCCAAAAGCTTCTGTTTGATGTTGGGCTGCTGGATTTAAAATACAAACACCTTGTTAGACAGAAAATGGGGGAGTCAGAAGCAACAATAGCAAACAGGCGCAAATTAACAGCGTATCTGGCTGAGAAACAGCAGGAGACAAAAATAGCAGCAAGCAGAGGGGGAAAAAAGCTGTCACAACAAGCAGTGATCTGGCACGGGGACCACAGACTGTCAGCTAGAAGACAGAGCACACAGGAAAACAAAGCAGACTAGTGAAGGCATCTGAGAGGAGGAAGCAGATAATGTGCTCAGAAGCCTCTTCCCTTGAGGTTCAGTATGATTGCAAGAATTTCAGTATCTGCTGTAGACACTGCAGCTAAAGCTAAAAACATCAGTGACCTGAGGTGGAAACATACAGTTGTTCAGCCTCTGAGTCAACATGGAGGCACAGAGAGCTGCTGATCCTGCAATGATGTTACTTACATTAGCTCTGGTGATGGAGGCTGTGGAGGGTAATTTACGACGAGGTTTCTTTTTCCTCAATTCATCCTCGTCGTCATAGAGGTACTGGCCAAAAAACAATAGAATTTGCTGTAAAATCATCTCAGAAATCATGAAAATTATGCTCTTCTGCTTTAACATGTCACACTTAAATCTGAGCTTCTAATCTCCCGACCCTAAGAGTACAATTTCCACTTTTCCCAAATGTATATATAAGAAGGACAGAATATATATATATATTTTTTTATTATATGGCTTGGGGCCGAAAGAAAGTACTCCAAATGACCAATTGTATGCCTTTCTTTCTCGTCTTCTTTTCCAGAGGACAACAAAATGCTTTTTGATGGTACTTAACAAGATCAGTTTTTTGATCAATTACCTGACATTATTTTGTAATCCCATTATCTCATTCAATCTAATTCTTCTCTCTACAAAAACAGTGCTTTCACTTTACTCTAAGCATCCGCTGGGCACCGCTGTAATTTACCTAACAAGGAAATAGGCAACAATGGCTGAAAATCAAAATCAATGTCTTCCATCTCACAGGCCTTACAAGTACCTGCCCCTGTAGTGGGTCATCGCTGGCGTCCTGCTCTGACGAATAGCTTTCTTCTTCCTCCTCAGAGTAATTATCCATATCTGGTGAGCGATCTGACAGAAAAGAAGCCATAAAAATAATGAAAGCGTACAGAAATATTTCAAAGGAAGTTTTTTTTTCTTTTTGTGATTTCTCGTTAGCTGTCTCAGATTGGGGAGATTAGAATTTTAAAAGTTTAAAATTGTGCCACTCTCACCAGACAGCTTGGCCTTTGGTCCTTCTGGGTCAATAGGTTGACTGGAGAGGGAATAGACCCTGATCTCAGCCACAGGAACAGCTGCATCCTTCACTGTGGTGTGTAAACCCAACACCTGAGCTCCCTCTGTGGGGTGCTGCATTACCTGCAGAGGGGAACACACAGAAGCCATGAGGTTCATCAAAAGTGGAAAAGAAAAGGAGATCAGAACAGGACAGGAAAACACAAACTGTTGAACCATCATACAGCAAATAAAGAACAATTACAAACATTTTGATTTAAATTTAGATAGATTTTTGTTAAATGTATTACATATACTGTCTAATCTACCAAAATAAAATCACAAAGAGACCTGGTTAGGTAACAGGATTGCAAGTAACAATGAAAATCATAGTTGGGGCTTGCTAGTTTAGAACTAAATGTTCTTTTAATTCTCACAAAATGCATGGACTGGTGAACTGTATATCTTAAATGCACTGTAGGTGGATTTTAATAAAAGCATCTGCTAAATGCATGATGGTAAATGTATGAAAATGAACTGAATATAAATTTCAGTCTCTCACCTCAGCCATATTAATGAATCCTAGTGCGAGGGTCTTATAACCCAGTATAGTGCGATTCTTGTACCTCTTGCGTCTTTGCAGCATAATCTGAAGTTTATTAGCATCTCTCTTCAAAAAGTGTGGATACTAAAGTAGATATTGGAAAAAAAAAATATTGTGCAGGTTATGAATTCATTATAAAAGGAAGGGCAGAGTTGCTTAAAAGCTTCATAAATATCAAAACCTAATACATTTTTTACATTTTCAAATGCTAATGTTGTATTAATCTAATCCAAACACACACACTTAAAGCTAACCTGAAGCGAGAAGGTCAGTTGAAGATCAGTTTCGGTAAGCCCAGCAGAGGACAACATTATTTCATTAGACCGCAAAATACGCTTTGAGCCCTAAAAAGCCATTTACAATCATTACTCACCTAAATAAAGATTAAGCACATTTTAACCTAATATTTTTATTTATAAAAGATAATGCTCAGTAAAAAAAAAATTACAGGCTTTAGATTTAGGGTTGTAAACCAATAAAACAAATGTTGTTACCTGAAGTTTCACTGCAATGACCACAGATGTAAGATCTCTGTCCAGTTCCTTCAGAATCACTAATTTTTTAAGAGTTAGACTGAGAAGTCTGTAAAATAGAATAAAACAGACAGGGGAGGGAGAGAGTGGAGAGCGAAGGAGAGAGAGAGATGCACAAGTTGTTCTGAGAACAAGTTGCTATGGTAGCTGAATGAATAATCTGTCCTCAACCCATCATATCAAGTTTACAGTACAGAGTTGACATTTGGCCTCAAATCCCAAAAGCAATTGTGGTTGACATTTCATATGAAATTCCAGACAACAATTGCGACCTTTAGTGTTGTCTGGAATAAGCAGTGTCATGATGATTTTTAATAAGCCAATTGTAAATCTACATGCACTTTGTAGATTTGAAACTCAGCTATTAAACTATATAACAGTGCAGAAAACAAACTGCAGTTACTGAACATGGAACAAACAAGGACCAAGGGATGCAATGTCCCAAAAATTGGGCTGTCCTCTGATATGTCTCCACAAGGTGTGTTGAGGTGTTTTTGGCTTAATGTCAAGAACATTGCATTGGTGATATTAGATTAAGGTGATAAATTTGAAAGTGACACAGCACTCAGGCAATGAGCACATTCGGCTACTGCGATAGGTTGTATTTTTACAGAATGCCAGAAGGACACTACCGTGAATTTTAAGTATACCATACACATGTACATGTAAAAGAAATATATAAGTTATAATTAACTTTTATAACAAAACATTTTTGAATTGGTATAACCCAAAAGATATCCCGTGATGTAAAGTTAAATGACCACAAACATGGAAAGCAGTTTGAATCCAGTCCCATCTTCAAAGTGAGTCAAATTGAACCTGTAACCCATAGATTATAGATCTAATTCACTTATAAGTCGGTCCCTCTGCATTAGAGTGTAACTTTAGAGCTGGTCGACTCCAGGCCAGAAAGGCAGGTAATGAAATTGTGAAGGGGAAAATCAGCCGAACATCTCACCCCTTCCATGCTTTTATGTAGGACTGTCATGGCAAAATATGCTACAACATCTTACATTTAGCAAATAATGTGAGGTTGGCTCAGCTAAAGGAGCATTATGAAGACAGTATCATGGAAAGAGAAAATACTAAAAATGTCTTAATGGCTAAGCAATGCTCTTTACAGGACCATCATTTCCATTCTTAGCATCTGTCACTTCAGTTCTGTTCTTCTTTTCTCCTGGAAACTCTTCAGAGTCATCCTCTTTGCATTTTAATGGCCATTTTCTCTTGCACTCTCGGCATTAAGCATCCCAAAGCCCCTACTCTACTTTTTCATATCACAATCCCTTCATTGAACTAGAAAAGGCTGAACATTTTGAACAGGGAACATAGAGCATATTACTCAATATTACTGGTGCACACATTCTAGTATACTGTAAAATGCATTAAAATTAGGAACCACTTTGTTTATAAAATATTGCTCATTTAACTTGAACTGCATATGTACAACTTTAATACTAATGAGGCAATTCTGACTTTGTTGTTTTTAGTGGTTTACCCTCTTTGAGGTTAGAACAGAAAAAACTAGAACAGCAGTCAGCTGTCTGTGGACCCCTAAGGGTCAATGTGTTATTATACATAAAATCTTATATTTACAAGACATTTACTGTTTGTATTAACATTAACTAAAAATGTTTATGCTTCATGTAATAATGTTTGTTGGTGTTTCTAAAGTGATCACAAGTTACTAGTTTTACATACTGTGGCTCTCTGGGGTTGGAAACTTCAGTTGCATCCAAATGAACTAGTCGTGCATCTTCAGCACGTATGGCAATAACAATATGATTTTCACTTAGTATTGTTTTACACAAAGAGAGGAAGAGAAATGAGTGTTTCCCCTTTTCACTCTGCAACACTAAGTTTTCAGGTAATCTTTAATAGCGCAGCGTGATCTGGATTAACTATTTACACGTTACAAAACAGCTCCGAAAGCGCATGCCAAAGAACGCGAAAGGAAGCGGCATACCTGGGAACGCAGCTCGGGGAGGAACTGTCAATCTCCCACGTCGCAAACAAGTTCATCTGAACTGGGCGACTCGCGGCAATCGTGACCGACCTGAGGGGCTGCAGGTGGGGAGATGGAGCTCCCGTGCGCTGCTGAATTCCTCCTCGCTCCGACATGCTGAGATCTCCGGATCTGTGCTGCTGATCTCGGTCAGTTCAGACACTCGCTCATGCGTATCTTCTGGTTCAATGATGACACTTTTATGGCCCCTTTAGGATCCCGCCTCCACTCAGCGGTTCATTTATTCCAGCGGTGGATTCTTGTAAAACTAGATGGACGACATTCACTCTTTGCGGCCGGTCCAGCTCCCGGCTTGTGATCAGCGTGTGATCAATTGAGCGTTTTAAACGGGGTAGCAGGAAGCGGAAACCTCTTTAAAATCATATAGAAAAGCGACGCCTCTCGTTAAAGACGCACGCTGAGGGTGGATCCACGCTCGCACGCCGTGAATTGTAACACCCGATCTGCACCGGGAGCGACGCGACAAAACTAGTACGCGTCGCGTTTGCTTGCGGTAGTATAGACGGCTTCAAGATTCAGGGCACGATCAGCGTCACAGCTGTCAGCTCCAGTTTTAAAGAAATTAAAGAAATGTTTTATCAAAGTTCATATGATAAAATAAAACGTCAAGTTCGACATATCGTGGTGTGCCATTTCAGATTTTGCTTACATTCAGATACTACACATACAATTCAGACTTCACCATTGACATTCTACCAGTTGACACTGCAATGACAGGTATGTTCATAAAGAGCCATTCAATCTGATTCCAGCCTCAGAAAAATATGTTTTAAGAACGTTTCTTCTCAACATTATGAGAACATTCATCAAGTAGCTACAAATAACATCATAAGGAGAAAATTGTTATCATATTCCTCATCATATTCCGAGAAAATTGTTCTAAGATCATAATGTTGTAAGAACATTCTATAAACATTGTTGCATGAATGTTTTCTCCTAACATTCACATAACCTTTATAAACATAAAAATTGAAATGATCCTGATAGATGTTCTCTCTCTTTCTGTTTCTGTTTTTGTTAAAACAGCCCACTCGAATCTATTATGGTAGTGGCAGCTCCTAAAACACTGCAGCCACCCACACTGGCACCGTTTGAAGTTTATCTCTCTCTGACAGATTGAAGCCAGAGAGAAGTAAAGTTTCATGGCACCAAGTCTTTAAACATGCACACTGTCAAGGATTAATCAAAAAGAACGCAAAGTTTCTCATGCTTTCTGCGTATTAATCCTGTGAGATAAAGCTCATACTGATACAGTTATTCCCTAAAGGTTAAAATGTCTGCTGTATTTCACAACTGCCCTGGAATTACTGTGCCTAACTGTAGCTGTACTATTCACAATATACTGATGCAGGAGGTCATTTTCCATTTCCTAGACACCACTGGGATTTTTATTGGTTTGTTTTTGCATGCATAGAAGGATAACAAGGCACAAAATTGGATTAAGGTATATATATGTTTGTTTTGGTCTCTCCTGATCTCATCCTCTGATGTCTGACTCTCATACTCAGTAATTACACATCATAATCCTTGCACACACAAAAAAAAGATAAAGGTTGTTGTCTTTGTTGTCTTTTAGGCACTAAAGGCATAATATATCTCTGGAGACTGCAGTCTATAAAGGGTAATCCAACAGGATAGGACCCTCAGATTCTTTTTCTGTCTTTATAGGTTGTGGAATATGGGTCACATTTAAAAACACAATCAGGTGACAGTCACATTATTGTAGCTCTTTGGTGACCCCTGTTGGGCATAATGTAATGTTATCACATACCAAACTTGTAGACATTTCATAGTGCCGTACTCTTCTCTGTTTTAGGTAGTTTCGTTAAAAAAAAAACTAGTTTAGTTCAGCCACAACTCAAATGCAATAGATAGATAGACAGACAGACAGACAGACAGACAGATAGATAGATTTTCTTTCATAGAGATTGCTTTCAATAATTTCACAATGAACAGTAAAAGTTTAGTTCTTCTAGGTTTGCACTACCACACTACTAAATTGCATTTTACTGAATAGGTAAATTATTTTAAAGGTCTAGTATAAAACCCCGTTATAATGTTGTCAAAAATAAAGAAGAACTGGTTTTGCCGCACCAAATCTGCACTCACCATAGAAAAAAACGACTAGAACAGCACTGCACATGATACCGGTATCAAAATAGGTGAGGCTTAGCGGCCCATGCCTTGTCTCCAAATAGTCAGATACTTCAGGTCTACAGAAAATGTCTTTAATATTAATTCTTTATTGTGCATTGTTATAATGAACTGATACCAATATGTATCCGGTCATTAATCAGATTTACGTTATTGCACACCGTTGCACAGACCCGACGTGTTCACATGGTTCTTGTTACTTTTCTCTGCGATTTAAGGTTGAACAAATCACAGCCGTTTGTGATTACTCAATGCGGTGCGTTTAAAGATCGTTTTATAGAAATTGGGAGAACGAGATTTGTCTTTATGTGAGATTTTAATCCCCGGAATTATTAGACATAACATTGTGTTTGTTTTAATGCACACATGTCTCAAATTAAACAGTAAACGTTTTGAGATTTCAATGCTGCTGTTTGCGGATTCTGCTTTTTGAGCACCCATGCGCCTTCTAGAGGAAGATCATTTGGTCTATGGTAAAAATGATTACCCAGCCACATTTGGGACCCTAACACACGCCGCACGGTCACTAAAGGCAGACTTTATATGCTGGGAAGCCTAATATGATACAAGTTTTATGAACTGGACCTGGCCGCAGTGAATGCGTTAAATCAGGAGTGCGCCATTGTATTTCAGGTACAGTCGCTTTTACATTTGATACAAGTCTGTATTGGAAAGTTTGTATCTTAATGTTACAAAATGTTTTGACAGTCTTCACGCAACTGATGGCAACTGCAGCTGTATGTGTTATATTTAACCTTGTAAACATAATGGGTGGATGGACCTTTTCCCAAGATTTCTTCTCGAATTTCTGTCTTGAATTAATTTAAGTAAGGCTTTAAAAAACAAGTTACACCTGAAACTTAAGAAGTTAATTTATGGAATAATTCATTATTAGTACTGGTGAAAGCAATGAACGGTGGTTTTTGTTTAGACTTTGTTGTAAAAGAACAAAACGTATATTTTGACCTTATGTGAGATTATATTTGATATATTTGGTCTGTAACAGTTCTCCGTCACTCTTTGAAATGTGATTCAGGATGGAGCCAATTTGTGCCACAGGAGTTGCAGCTCGGTTGAGAAGTGAATGGGACCGGAATGACGGGGTTGGTCAGAATGACAGAGCCCTGAAGTTCTTGGGCCAGGATTTTGAATCCTTGCGTTCCCGCTGTCTTCAGAGTGGACGTCTGTATGAGGATGAAACATTTCCAGCTCAGCCGTCCTCTCTAGGATTTAAGGAGCTCAGCCCAGGCTCTTCCAAAACCAAAGGCGTCCGCTGGATGAGGCCCACAGTGAGAGCATAGAAAGCAAAAATATAATATATATGTGAAAACTGATGTCTGTGGTCACATTCTTGAGATGTTTCAGTCATTTCTATGACATGTCTGACCCATAGGTCTTCTCTGTGTACTCCAGGAGTTCTGCAGTGATCCGCACTTTATCGTAGATGGGGCCACACGTACAGACATCTGCCAAGGAGCTCTAGGTAAAACAAGCTTGTCTTGGGCGAGAATACAAGCTGAACGTTCATTACATGATTAAAGGGAAGAGTAATGAAGCATGAAAGCTACATTAGTCTCATCTGCCTTCTCATCTTGTAGGTGATTGTTGGCTGCTGGCAGCCATTGCGTGCCTTACCCTTAATGAACCTTTGTTGCACCGGGTGGTGCCTCATGGTCAGAGCTTCCATCACCAATATGCTGGAATCTTTCACTTCCAGGTAATGAACAATGTAAATATTGTGTTTTTGCTCCAAGCATTAGCATGTTTTCCACACTGTTTGCACCAGTCTTTGACCAAAAAAAACATTAAAATCTTATGTCAAACCGCCATTCATGAATACTGTCTTAAAGCTGGAATCCGTAACTTTTTGGCTAAAAACAGATCAGATCAGTGTTTAAAATGGTATCCTTATCTTACCCCGATTTGCAGTTCTGAGCTTAGAAAAATGATTTATAATTTGGATCGCATATGTAAAGAAATTATGTAAATGAACCTGCACTTTTAAGTTTTAAATAGAGGGGCAAAAATTACAGATTGCAGCTAAATTTCACTCTGTTTCTCCCATAAAGCCTCAGCGGCTTTAAAAATAGTCATAAGCGCTACATTTTTGACATTTTCATGTTGCTTTTTAAGTGTTGTTTGTCTCTTTCAGAGCTTGTTACTCTTTCAGAATTGTTACTTTGTAACAGCTACTTCATGAATTTTCAAATAGCCATGCAAAAACAAACAGCATACAAGTTTGAAACACAATTAATAATCGAATTTTCAATTTTAGGTGAACTATCCCTTTAATCTTCTGCCACGTCCCCTAATGCTCTAGTTTTGTGAACAATCGGGCTTTCTTCCAATGCAGCATGTAAACTGATCTGTTACTTTTCCATAGCTCAGCAGATCTACATTAAGCCACCATGCCTAAACACCAGCCCACCCTGTCTGCTGCAGTGACTATATATACAAACCTCACCCAGAAAATGGAATGGTCAGATCTGACTCTCCTCTGCCAAATTCCCCTTCTGTTCACCAGCCAGGAGCCATTTAGGTTCAGTCATTCAGAGAATGCTTATAATGCTGAAAGCATTAGTGCTGCAGAAGAGGCTTGGAGTAAAGCCAGAAGCACCTAGTGTACTGGTGTGTACATAGGATGCACAAATTGTTATACTGGATTTCAAGCTTAACTTTTGCTTACTCATGCCCTAGAATACATTTTCCCAGAACACTTAATGATCAGGTTCTTATAGGCTTATTGACACAGTTTTATAACAGCCTTAATAAGACGTGGATATCAAATTATTTAATACTTATTTATGGCCTAAAGGGTAGTGCCATATTATGTTTTTATTTATATATAAATCTTTGAATCATGTTAACTACAATGCCAAACCATAGAAACAAATTATTAAATTTCTGAGGCTGAGAATGTCAGTTCCCAAGGACAGTTGTGCAGTGTTGAATTCAAGAACAAATGTCTCGTTTTTTTCTGTTGGATTTTCTAGTTCTGGCAGTTCGGGGACTGGGTGGATGTGGTGATTGACGACCGGCTGCCCGTCAGAGATGGGAAGCTCCTGTTTGTCCACTCGGCTGAGGGAGCAGAGTTCTGGAGTGCTCTGGTGGAGAAGGCGTATGCAAAGTAAGAGGACAAAACTGGTGCTGATCTTCAGCTCCCATCGTTTGCTTTCACACGTAGCTTCCAAACCAGAATCTTGTTTAGCTGTGTGAGTCTATTGTAACTGTGAATGTGTGTTATAGACTGAATGGCTGCTATGAGGCTCTGTCTGGAGGCTGCACATCTGAGGGCTTTGAGGACTTCACTGGCGGAGTGACAGAGATGTATGAGCTGAAGAAAGCTCCACCCAACCTCTTCAGTATCATTAGAAGAGCTGTGGAGAGAGGCTCCCTGATGGGCTGCTCAATAGATGTTAGTGCTCATAAACAGAACAGCATACTAATGGTCTATTTTACCTGGAGACATCCCACAGAATGACATGTGACCAATCACTCTTTAGTTGCAGGGAAAGGACATCATAACAGTGCTGATTGGCTGATGGCTCCATAAGCATGCCCACTATTTCATGCCAAGCTCTTCACTGCCATGAAAAGCAGCAGACAGTGAAAAATAAACACTAATTTCAAACTTTTAAGTTCCCTCCAAGAAATCTGTAATTGGCAATTAACATAATTGTTACCTGCCAATAAAATAGTTTTAGTTTTAAGAATTCTCAAATATTTCACTAGAATGCACAATATATATGATATAGTATATAGTACTTTAGTATAAAGTTCTTGATTTATTCTGTATTGACTTTTAGATTACAAGTGTCTTTGACATGGAGGCAGTCACCTTTAAAAAACTAGTGAAAGGCCATGCCTACTCAGTCACTGGAGTGGAGGAGGTAAGTGAATTTTGACTGACAGAGAACACAACCAGTTGCAAAAGGTTGACATCATCGTTGTAATCCTGTTGGCCAGGTAGAGTACAGGGGAAACCTCACAAAGCTGCTGCGCATCAGAAACCCTTGGGGAGAGGTGGAGTGGACTGGAGCCTGGAGTGATGAGTAAGAATAATGGAATGGATTTATTACATTATAATAAATAAAAAGCTTGAACTTAGAGTTCCAAACACTTTCTCACCCATTCAGCTCACGGGAATGGCGTGAAATCCAGCCATCAGTACGTTCCCGAATGCACAACAGCAGAGAGGATGGAGAATTCTGGTATATTTTTATTATTGTATTCTTTTATCTAACTATTCTTTTAAAGGAATATTTTGATAATATCGTGTAAAATGTATAGTGTATTGTGTAAAACATGTAAAAAAAAGTGTTTAAGAATAAAATGTTTAGGTGAAATGTTTAAGAATATTGCCTTAAATGTTCACTTAAATTTGTCACTTGCATATTGGTTTTCTTAATTTAATAGTTTTATGTTTAAAAGAATTATGTAATGGCACAATTTTCATGGTACCAGTAACACTGTTAAAGAAATTCCTTTAAGAGATTGTGTTTGAGACCTCTGATTGGTGCTTTCTCACATTCTTACACACTCACACAGGATGTCATTCAGTGACTTCATGCGGGAGTTTAGCAGGCTGGAGATCTGCAACCTGACAGCAGATGCACTAGTGAGCAGTGAGGTTAAGAAGTGGAACACATCCTTGTATCCTGGTGAATGGAGAAGAGGCAGCACTGCTGGTGGCTGCAGGAACTACCCAGGCATGTTCTCCTTAATAAAAAGCCTGTAGGATACTTATATTAACCAACAGAAGAGACAGTGTTCTTATGTCCGGGTCTTTCTCTCGCTACACAGCAACATTTTGGATCAATCCTCAGTTTAAAGTTGTTTTGAAGGAACCGGATACAGAGAGTCATGATGGCTGCACTTTCCTGGTGGCACTGATGCAGAAAAATCGCAGGAAGTTGCGGCGCGAGGGCAAAGACATGGAGACTATTGGATTTGCCGTCTATGAGGTAGAAAACTTATTTGAAATGGGCACATGTAATATAATAGGAGTGACAGAAAACCAAACACAGAAATCCAATAATCAGGTTTCAAAGGTTTTCTAGAATGTCTAGAAAAATCACATCACATCACTGTAAGGTGTTTCATGAAATATAAATTTAGATAGCTAATCAATGACTCATAAATAAAACTAAAAGATGCATGTTTATTATTAATTATTAACGTTTCTAAACTTCATTCCTGAATCTTACAGGTTCCTCAAGAGGTATGAGATGTGCTCCAGATAAGTGAAACTAATCAGTATGTTTAATATAAGTAAACCTTTAGTTGTCCATCAGGTTAGTGCTAAAACTGATCTTCAGTCTTAGTTGAGAGTGTGTGTCAATGAAAGATCCTGCTCTGTTAGCTAACGTGTCTTCCTCCCTGGCAGTATCTCGGGCGGGTGGGAGTGCACCTGAAGCGTGATTTCTTCCTCACCCACACGTCCAGTGCGCGATCCGAGCTCTTCATCAACCTGCGGGAGGTGAGCTCACGTTTCTGCCTGCCTGCAGGGGAATACATCATCGTCCCTTCCACCTTTGAGCCACAGAAAGAAGGAGATTTTGTGCTGAGGGTTTTCTCTGAAAAGGCTGCTGACTCCCAGTGAGTGAGCACTTAACATGTACATGTACATTCAGTTACTTCAGTTAGAAATAAATACAATATGAGTCATATACAGTGGGGTACAGAAATTGGAGACCACTATTTAGTAATTCAATTTTAAAAAATACATTACACATTTTATTACCAGCACAACAACTTGAATGAAGAAGTTCCTTTTCAGAACTTTTTTACATAAACTGGCATTGACAAAAATTGATTCATGTTTTTCTAGTTTGATTTGAGAATGTTCCAAAGAGCATCTCATGTACTTCAATAGAAGCAGACCTTTTGTATTTGATTTCAGATTTGATTAGTAACATAAATAGTGCAGAAACTAATGTTTCTTTTCATTTGAAAACTGACATTTAAAATTATTTTTAAAATGTTTTGTAATCTCAGGCTTTTGAACTCCACTGTAAATTTATACTTAATAATGATGTATTAGTTATTAAGTGTTACTAAAATATACAAACGGAACTATAAGAAAATAAGAGATTTTGTTCTCTCACTGTAGAGAGCTAGATGATGAAATTTCAGCAGATGTACCAGAGGAGGTGAGTGTTTTCATGTGAAGGGTTTTATATAACACACTATACACAGATGAATTCTGTGATGTTATGATACTGAAAAGTGTGTTGTTGTCATGACAGCCTGCGCTTCAAGAGGGTGACATTGATGAGGGCTTCAAGGCGCTGTTTGCAAAACTGGCAGGGCCCGTAAGAAAACTGGATGTGGGAATTAATGGGTTGTTGTACAGCTCAACAAAATTACTAACTCTCTTACTCTGACCAACAGGAAATGGATATTGACGTTTCCAAACTACAGATGATTTTAAACCGCGTTGTTGGCAAACGTGAGTGTGCTTGTGGTCACATGAAGCAGACATCACATTTGTGTCTAAGTACAGTGATGTAATAATAAACAATCAGCCAGTTACATTTAGCCGTAATTTGGGGAATATTCCAGGTTAAGTACATCTTAAGGTCTACTTGCATAAATTCTCCAGTAACAAATGTGCAATATAATATCTGTAACGTAATTTAAAATCTGTGAAATTATCTCAGTATTTTGAGGTGGATGAACTTCTGGTTATGCATAAACAGTGAAATTCCTTTGGGTGAAACTTGCTCCCTGTAAACACAGACAGTTACCTCATGCCTATCCGTGTTTGAATATTATATAAGACTTACTGAATTTACCCTGTAGAAATATTAGATTTAACTTTGCACAAATACATTTGGTAATGCTGGAGGCTTACTACCTATTTTCAGCTATTAGAAACATAGCGACACAATGATTTGCTGCCAAAATGGGATATTTCAATATGTGACAGGCAATCTGAGTCAGGGTTCATCTGTTACACTTTCATTCTTAATCGGTGAGTGTGTTAGATATCCAGCAGAAGGGGGCGATAATTTCAACAACAGTCATAAACCATAGCATCCCCTGTTGTTATGTGTTGGCTAGTGAGGCGCCAGCTTTAATGATTTTAACACACCAGCCTCATGCAAACACGTTATGTTTAAGTGATATTGCAGTACTTTTCAAATGGGCCTTATCATTTTGCTTCTTTCAGATAAAGATATAAAGACAGACGGTTTTGACAAAGAAGCCTGTCGATGCATGATCAATCTTATGGATGTATCCTTTATAAAACTTGACACAATTTTATCTGAAGGTGAAACTGTGAACTGTGAAAACTAATCTTGTTTAAACCTTGACCCTGCCTGAAGACTACTGACATTGGGAAGCTGGGACTTGCAGACTTCCATGTGCTCTGGGAGAAGATCAAACGATATCTTGTCAGTGGCTACATTTTACACGTTTTGTTGTATGCATATATAGATAAAGATGTTGACGCTCTCTTTTTCTCCATATACTACAAGGCTGTGTTTAGGAAGTTTGATCTGGACAAATCTGGCACAATGAGTTCTTATGAAATGCGTTTGGCACTAGAATCAGCAGGTACAGTCCCCACCACATCACATCATCTATATTACTTTTGTGGTAAAATACTGTATGTGTTACGTTTTGCCCTGTATTGTTCTCTAAGGCTTCAAGTTGACCAACAACCTGTTCCAGCTGATAATCCTGCGCTACGCAAAGCCAGATCTAAACGTGGACTTTGACAGCTTTGTGTCCTGTCTGATTCGACTGGAGACTATGTTCAGTGAGTGACCAATCAGAAAACCTCTGCCTTAACTGATCTAAAGTCAGCTGTCACTTCATTTTTGGGAAATCTATTTACTTTGCAAACATTGCACTGTAAAATAATGTCAACTCTTTTCAACTGGCTCAATTGCTGTCTTATGTTTTAAAGAAATAGTTCACCCAAAAATAAAAGTTTATCATTTATTCACCCTTATGTCCTAAACCCATATGACTTTATTCTGTGAAGAACAAAATAAATAATGTTAATGAATATATATTTTAGAGCTTGAGATTCATATGTTCTGGCCTGTATATTCTTTATCAGTCTTCCTTTTGTGTTCTGCATAAGACAGAAATAAATATGGTGAGATTTTGTCTTATAAACAACGGTCAAATTATTGACAATTTTTATTTTTGGGTGAAAAAAATTATTTTTTTATTTTTCACAACCAAAGAGCTGCCAATGTTACAGTGTTGTTTACTATGCTTCATTTAACCATTTTGAATTTCTTATGAAGAAAATCAAGTGAAGAAACAGTGTGACATGATGAAATCATGAGGACAGTGTAAATAATGAGCCTGTTGACATTCTGACATGCAGAATTATGGCATAACATTTTGTAAAAGAGGGAAGTATGTTAAATATGCCATTTTAAAGAGGTTTTTTTTTCCTAACAGAAACTTTTAAAACAATGGACACAGATGGAGATGGATTGGTGTCCTTCAGCTTCACCCAGGTTTGTCTTAACTTCATTCCATTTTCTGTCTGTGGCCCAGTAATGTATGTTTACTATATTCCCCCCTCTTGTTTTCTTCCTGTCTTATAGTGGATCACCCTCACTATGTTTACTTAGACGGATGCCCCTCCTCTTCACTGCTTCTTATGCCTAATCTACTTTAACACTTAACACTTTAGCCTCCAACTTCAGCAATGTTTCTGGGTACATGAACTCAGGCAGTATAGCTGTTACACCATCAGGTACATGGCATGATACAACATAAATACTTGAATTTACTGAGCCTGTTTTCTCTGTAGTGAATTTATCTTTCAAAATTAATATTTTTATTGAACTTGACAGTGAAGACAATTCAACAGCCAATACATCTTGAAAAAAGTATTAGTTTCTTAGTTTTCTGCCAAAACCAACTGCCATAAAGTTTACATGCATGCAAACTGTATTGATATAAAATCCAAAGCCAAAGAACATTTTTAGGCTTTAAATAATATAGTAAGTACAAACATGGGTAAGAGTATGTGCAACCAGGGTCCAAAATTAACACTGAGCAAGCACCAAATATGAGCAGTAAGTGGCTGGTAAAATAATAAGGTACTACTACATAATGCAGGATTTATGTTATTGTTGAATAATTAGTGCATAAAACCTAAACTACTTAAAACCAAGGAACAAAATCAGGACACGTTAAGTGTTGATGCAGTTGTTAAACAGTAAGAGACTGGCTAATCTCCTGTATGCTGCCACAGAGACCAGCACTATTTTCTTTGATAAAATAAATATTTCTTGCTGGTTATGAAACTGTATTTGTAGTTCTGCTGTCATTAACAGGTGTGACAGATGTTAGTTTTGGACACTGAGTATAACTGTGAAATAGCTGTGCTGCCATCTGTGCAAGACATTTCTTGTGACCTCTCACCCCTGTGCCTCCTTAAATGAATACTTACCACACTTTGACCTCACCATTTTTTTCTGTGTGCCTGTGTTGCTTTCCTATTGCAAGATTACCCAAAATAACCAAAACCATTTATGCAACTGGACATTTTATTAAAACTTTTAAAAATTGAATAATAAAGCCTCAGTCATTAAAGTGTGTTGTCATTACTTATATATAATAATAATTGTGCTTTTACATACAAATACATAGGACTAACACAAAAACTTTACATATAAATAAATACCACAATGTCTCTTAAACACACCATCAACCTACAGTGAAATGCTTAGACTCTAAGCTGTCTATCAAAGGTGCCAGTCTACCCAGTTCAAATTTACAAAGGTACTGTCTGTGAGGACACGCCTCCCTCAGTCCTGATCTAGGCTAGCACACTGGCTCTATGGCCAGCACAAGCTTCTCAACTCCTGTGATCAAACGCTCTTTGGTCTGGATAGCTCTGTGGTGAAGTCTCGCCTCTAAATGCTGCTAGGAGCACAGCAAGAGTTGAAGACACCTGTGAAGCTGAGCTGGAGGTCACTCTGTCTGTCTCAGTTTAGTGTAAGGCCCTCGCTCACAGGCATATTGATGTGGGCAGTGAGGAGAGGAGCACTCTTTCCTTCCCTTAGCACAAACACCTGAAATCAGAAACAACATCTAGAATTTGCTCATTTCAATGCGAGTCCATTTCAAGTTGCTTAGCATTCAGTCTTAAATAATGGACTATATACACCCAGTGGCTGTTTGAAATGGAAACTACCTGTATATATACTGAACAGTTCCTACTATTCTTTCAAAAGAGCAATTAAAAAAGTAGACATTTAAACTGCACAGCAGTATCCCACACTGTTGTCACACAACCTCCTAATGTTGCGCATGTATGGCTCTATTTTGCATTATTCATCTTTGTGAAAAACTTGAGGCAGTCTAATCAAAAACTAATTTTAAATTAAAATCTAAAATCAAAGTCTAATTTCAAACATAAATTAATAAAAGAAAATAAAAACTTTGCTGTTATTACTTTCATCACACTAAAACTGGATAGTTAATTATAGGACATTATTCTGTGCAGTGTGCACATTTTGGCAAAAGAAGTAGGTCATGTTCTATACATGCAATCAATTCGAATACTCTGCACACTATACACACTGCATTATGTAAGTATGCTTGCTTTTCTAAACATAAATGCTACATGTTTAGAATGGGTTAGCGTCTCACTTTGATGATGTCAGAGATCCCTTTATCACTCAAGCATTCGACAAAAGTGTCAATGGGGTAATTCAGCCCTGGAACCAGCAGAGGAATCTACAAACATACAACAATTATGAGAAAACCTTTTACTCCATTTTGAATAACTACTAAAACGGCCTAAATAAAGTCACCTTGAAGAAGGCTGTTCTCATGCTGTACAAACTTTCATTGTACAGAAAGCTGATGGCTAAGTTCATGATCGGACGAGACGCTGCTGTGTTCTGAATGTTCAGGGTCAGCTTAAAAGAAGGACCCAACCCTTGAACCTAAGTGGAAACAGGAAGCAGAAGTAAAGGTCATTAGTCATCTTGGTTTAAATTCACAGAGGATTGCTCAACTTACCACTGCGTTCATTTTGAGCGGCTCGGTAAGGCTGGCAGACACAGGCGTGAGACTGGACTCGAGAGCTTTGACGTAGGCTCGGGCTGCAGCCAGACGCAGCCTGCTCAGGTCCATCTGGAAAGCTCTGTGCATGGCTACATAGAAGAAAGTAACAACATTGTACTTTGGGGTCTGTACCATGGTACATGTAACAAGCAGCATGCAAATTAAACAAATTATACATCAGTTTTAGTTCACTTCTGTAATTAATTGTTGCTTTTGAGTCACTTGCAAGTTGAACCTCAGACGGCCTTTTCAAGCAGGATTTAATGCAGAATCCAAACAAATGAACCAAACTGACATAAAATAGTCTCAGTATGTGTGCAGGATGACAGAGGGTTAAACAGACCAATTGCATTCTCTCGCTCTCTCAGTGTCTGGTCCACATAGAGCTTGGTTTTCTTGGGCACGTTTAGACGGATGCTCTGGGCTATTGGGGGGCCTGGGGCCGAGTCTCGGTCATCAAACACAGCTGTTCTCTTTAAGATTTTAACCATCAGGCCTCCTCCTGGATGCAAAGCACAAATGCACACACATATAAACAGATTAAGAATTTTTTCTTAAAACACTTTGTAGCCATTTGTACAATTGGTATAAACCGCTGTATATACAATTTAACATCCATACACAAGAAAACAATGAATCAGTACCTTTGGTAGTCATGATCAGGGTGCCGTCTTCCCGGCCATATCGCCCAAAACAAATGCCTGTCACCACATCCTGTTCAATATAAATTATATAACTCCTGCTCAGGTGTTATGGGTTTTAAATTATGATTGTTCTTAAATGCTTACTGGTGTCTTGATGGTGCCGATGAGGTTTTTATCTCGGTACATGTGTACTTCACAGTTAGCCAGAGCAACCAGCACAGCCTGGAAGCCTCGTGTTGGCAGGTCCATCAGCGCCATGGTGGTAACAGGTGCAGGCAAATAGGCTGTCCACAGTTTTTTCCCCTACAGGAGAATTCATGAGCGGGTTAGTTTAATCATCTATTAAAACAAAAACTGCACCAATAGACAAGTATTACTGTTAGTGTGTGTGTGTGTTTTTGAGATACTGACTTATACCTTTTGAGTGTAACCATGCAGCGTTTCATGAGTACATCCTACCACTACGTTCTTTCCCATCCTCACCAGCCCCACGGGGTGAGAGGAAAGCTCAATGCAGTACTTTGGCTTTGGCGAGTCCCTTAAACACAGAGATAAGTTAATATTAGTTAATTAAGTTAATGCAGTTCATTTGATTGGCTGTCATAGCAACAGCTATGGTGCAGCATTTTATTTAGGCAAAACCCAAGTCTGCCAAAAATGTTAACACCATTGTTTTGCTACCATGTTTCCTTCACAAAATGCAAATATATTTTTTACACTGTTTGGGGTTACTCTAGCATTACACAACGCTAAACTCTAACCACAAAATGAGAGAGTATTTCAATGTACTGTAAATGTGTTTCATTTACATACCTGCGCAATACGTAGATGTTGCCGTTGCGACAGGCCACAGTAATGCGGAACTCCACATCAAACTGACCAGTCACATCCATGAGTGTGGGAGTACTGGGCAATGACATCTACAAACACACAGACTCTTCTGTACTGTACTGTATACTATACTGTACAGTGTAACTATTAAAAACCCAAACTTACATAAGCTCACAGCAAACTTAGATAATATTCATGAACTCAAATATGTTTTCTTATATTCTTATTCTTTCTTATATTAAGATGCTCTCAATACCAAAAGTTAGTGGTAGATTACAGTGTTTAACAAGCACATATGACCCATGGACTCACCTTGTAGAGGATGGTAAAGGCCTCTGGATCTAAAATATAAACATCACTGTTCTCTGTGCCAATCACCAGACAGCTAACTGCATCCTCATCTGCCATGTTCTTCTTCAATGTGCTTATACAGGTAATGACCGTCTGAGACAAACCAGGAGATAAAAGCTGTGTCAGTGCATGTTTTTGCTTGTTTTTGTCTATGTGTGTGAGACGTTAACATTTATTCACAGATTTGGGTACCTGCCGACGTATAGGCTGTTCTTTGTTAAGATGAACGAAAGTCTCCATTTCCTGTGGATCAAGCATGAGGAACCTAAACAAACCATACAAGAAAATTAATTCACAACTAAAGATAATATCCCAGGTGCAGATAAGGAAAACATTTCAATTGATAAATACAACAGAAAATCTACTGACAAGATTTGACACTAGACAGAATGGTACAGTTATAGGTATATCTACAAATAGTTTTTCCATAGTGGTGTATGAATCACCACAACAAAGATGAGAGAGGAATATGTTACCGTAGCGATCTGACTGAGAGTGGAATCTCTGCTTTATCCCTGTTCAATAGAAACATACATTTATGTATACAAATCTGTATTGTAACCGTAAAATTGTCAAATATTGTATTATATCAGTTTGTAGCTCATTAAAACAACAGTGTACTGGGATTAGAGCACAACATATGTATGCACCTTATTCCTTCTAACATCTCTTTAAGGGTCATTGGGTCAATCATGTCCTAAGAGGGAAAATAAAAACACCAGTAATTAAATACAAACAGTAACCATCATATTGCAAAATTAAATTACCAGTTTAGTAAACATGTAGCCTAAGTTGCATAGCTATACATATGAGTAATATGAGGTATGTTATAAATAAAACAGCTCACCTCTCTAGCCTGACTCCAAACATCCTGCTCCAGAGGATTCACCTCCAAACTAGGAAGTGTGAACTTGAAGTAGGGCCTTAAGTTCTTGTAGACATAGATGAAGGGGCCAGAGGCCACAGCGATGGCTGGGGTTCGTGGCTCATGGAGGTCCATGAGGAAGGAAACCAGGCCAGTGGGTAGGTCAAGCAGGGTGCTCTCACTCAACAGACCAGTGCCACGGTACACCTTTAGCTTCATGTTACACACTCCGGTGCCGAGATCACCCACCACCAGCTGGTACATAAACACACACACTTCAGATGAGCATGCATGGGTGAACTAGGACAACTTTCAGGACTTGTGCTTACTGGAGGGCTAAAATATCTATAATATTTAACACAATCTCACCTTATTCTCACCGTCTCCATGCAAGTCTGAAAGAGCTGTGAAAAAGAACACAACTTACGAGCTGGAGAGTAGTTGCAGGTTAAATTGCAGCTAGTAATTGATTTTCCACGTTCACACAACAGTGACTTACCAATGCAAGATGTAAACGTATATAGATTGGCGACTGGATCATAGTGTGCATCGAGCCATTTGGAAGCCACCGAACTATAAAGAGCACAGAAAAAGTCTTACGCCTAAAGGTAATGTTATTCAAGCATGAATCATTTTAATGCAATATCATTTATTTCAATGAACTAGACTTAAAACCCCCAGACTCCGTTACATGTGAGATAACAATGTGTTACTTTGCCGCCATTTTGTGCAAGTAAGATGTTCATATAAAGAGTAGCTGGCGTCAAAACAATAGTGAATATGATCTATCATTAATACTAATTGTACAGCAGTTTATGTGCGTCATAGGGTTTTCAAGATATTTATATCAGCTATGTCAACGAGTTGTTTACCGCGATATGATCGAGAGAAAGCAAATAAAAGAGCTTATAACTACTCACGTGTCTTTCATCTCCTGGGGAACAAAGGACATGTTGCTTTTGTATTATAAATGCCCCGATATATCCGCGATGATCACAGTTTGGATTGTCTGTAATCCTCAGATCGGCTTTCCTCGTTCCTATGGCAACCGCTCAAGTGGGAGTACTTACACGCGTCACATCGAAACATTTCCGACTGGAATTGTTGGTAGTAATAAACAGTTCCGGAAACGGAACTGTCATATATAATTGATAAAAAATGATATTATATATAAATGATACAAAACAAAAATGTTTCTGTAAAGAATCGCCACAGCCTACTCTGTTGATGTTGTTGATTTGTCACCAAGACAAATTGCTTGTGTGTGTAAACATCTATTCTATTCTATTCTGTTCTATTCTATTCTATTCTATTCTTAATAGGAGGTGTCATAGTAAGTGTATAAGCAAGTAAATAAGAATAATGAGCCACATGTGGTTAATTCAACTGGATTAAAGTTATAATAAAAACAAATAGATCTACATATGAATTTTTATTATCTTTTATTACTCCACAGTACTTTTATTAAATTATACTTCTTACAAATTAGCACAAAGCCCACAGATACAAAAGGTAAGCAAAAAAGTAACTGAATTAAGGTACACACACCCGCAAGGTTTTTGAGTATGCAAATAAACTCTTTATCAAGTAAATGTTCATAAGAATGTAAGAGGGGTTCCTATTTTGTCTTTTCCTATGTGTTCTTTGAGGAATACGCGTATTTCTGGACTGAATAGATTTGTATGGTAATCTCTAGAATCTTCTACAGATCGAGGCTTAGGGTTGTTTGAGCACAAGTCCTTCACCCCCCAGCTCACGACACCAACCTATAAAAGATGGTTCAAATATTAAAAAACAGTCTCTCAAGTCTCTCAGATTAGAGATTAATATCAACTATTTCACAACAATGCACGCCTGCTCTTCAGAAGAATCAGTATGTTTACAAAAAAAGAGTTAAAATCAAAATACATGACATCAAAGTGGATAAATTATTCACTTTACCTGTACCATTCGAGCGCCAGGAACTACAAAAGTGGCCCCTCCAGAATCACCTGTTACAAAATGTCAGGCAGACACAAAACATGATTTATGGTACAGTAAATGCCTGACAAAATTCAATTAGTAATTATGTAATACTAGTAATAATACATTGTAATATGAAAACTACACATGGTATAGTGGAATTAAACAGAATATAACATGCTTTCTTGCAAACATCCAACATACCTTTGCAGGCAACATCATCTGTGATTGGTTCAATACCTCCACTGCACAAAAAATTGTTTGAAACAATATCCTCTGCTTTTGTTGCAGTAATTCCTTTAGCTTTTATTGCATCTTCAACACAAGTGTCCCGCTGAAGAGAAAGAACAGACTATTATATTGAAGCCATGTTGAGTAATTTATATATTTGGTGTTTTAGGACACTAAATTGAAACAATGAACTGCTAATAAAAAACTGCTCTCAGACACACTTTTGAGTTATCAAAAACCAAGCCATGGAAAAAACAATACAGGGCAAATGTATTGTCATATACACAGTAAAAATGATTAAATAACAGTATTTGGTATTGTTATATTAAACATAATCACCCATTTTCCCTGCTTGATTTTGATTTCCTTCTTTTCAATCCTGCCTGCCATAGGTGACATGAAAGCAGCATTCACAGTATCTGCACTCATTAGTATTTCCTCTGTAACAACAGTAACAATGTAAATAAAATATGCATTTTGTTTTAGCAATGTTACAACTTTTAATATATACAGTTGTGTTTCAGGTTTACATAGTATTGTGTTTGTTTGTAACTTACGGTGTTTTTTGCACGTTCCTTCACTGTCTGAAATCTTTAGAGCTCTACTGGTTTCCTTGGTGCAGGGGATGCAGATTGGTCTGTACAAATACAGAGGATATTCTGTAATGAATTATGCCATTTTAACACTTTTGTATTAGAGTAAAGTCATGTTGATGATCTGTGTTTCTCACCGAAGATTAAGACCCATGATTACAGGCTCCTCCAGTTGAATGAGAGCTATATCAAATTCATAATATTCTGGTATCCCCATGTGACGTTTTGCTGTGATATTATAGCGAGGATGAGGTATGTATTGTTTAACTTTGATTTCTAAGTGTGGAAAAGGAAAACCACTGATAAGCTTTTCACCATTATATTTATTTTTTTCTTAATGAGCTTAAGGAAAAACACTGGGAGACAATATTATGTAAAAAACAGCTGGGGAAAGATATTCCTAATGATACGGCTGGAAACATACAATACCTTTAGAACTTGATTCCATTTCAATAGATATCCTGTCAGATGTATCGCCAAATCTGAAGCAGTGAGCCGCTGTCAAGATAAAGGTCGATGTGACTAATGACCCCGTGCATTTTGAGATTTTCCCATCATTACGCTGCAAACATATCAGAATATTAGACATTTTAACAGAAACTTGTTCAAAAAGCTACTCAGATAGAAGGAACTAGTATGGTGATGCAATTTTAATTTGTTTAGTTTTCAAAGAAAAAAGATTAGAAGATAAAGAGATGCCTACAGACACACTGATCTTTGCAAACCAGGGGTATTGACGACGCTCATGAGATTTCATGCCATCATCATAATCTCTGTAAAGTCCACACAATTTCACACTGGTGCCTTCATCTGTTCAAGAAAGATACTGAGATGAATAAATGTATGAGATGGTAGAAGAAAGCAGAGTTGATCAATACTTTATAAGTATGTAGAGATTCTGCTTTGCAGAATATTAAAATAGTTAAGACAGACACAAAACCAAATACAAAACCAGATTAATAAATAAAATTAGCGTAATCATGTACCTATCATGTTGTCAAATGTCTGCTGCAAATCATTCAGTTCCTTAAGCTTGAAAAAAAACTTTTCATTTCCTCTGTCAGTCTTATAATTATTTATGTCCTCAGCATTTACATCATCACCCATTCCAAACACATAAAGATCTGTAAAATAAGCTCAACATTAATGTAAACTGAAAAAACATTTTGGAATTTTGGCGTATACTAAACATCTGTATCATATCAATCTTTTATTTCTGCCTTCTAAACTGTGCAGTTGTTAATGAATGGTAAAAACTTTTCTCATTTTTACAAAACAAAACTATGCTGAGCCAAACCTTTTCCTTCCTTACCACTTATGAAAATTAACAATGGTTTTACCACAAATAAAACCAAACAACCATGATTACTATAGTATAACCATAGTAACCACAAATTGACCATGGTTTTACAAATAGTAATCAATCCACCAAAAAAACATGGTTACAACACTGTCATTTTGGGAAAACCATGGTTAGTTTTCGTAAAGGACAGTTGCAAATCTATCACAATAAACAGTAGCTTATTCTGTCACAGTATTTGTACTAATAGGCCTGTTTGTTGTTACACAAACATTCCTCCTCACCAAGGTTTTCTTCCCGTGAAGGATCATTTTGTATCACAAGATCTTTTATTTGTTCCACCTTAGGTTTGGGATTGCCACCCATGTTGGCTAGACCTACAAAGCAGATTGAGATGTAAAATAGTTTATATACATACAAAGAATGACATCTTTGGTAAAGTTACAACTTTTTTGATATGTGACAATTATTGCTTGTTTATTATAGTTATGGGGCATCAAAGACCCTTAAATAAAAGCACCTGTTTTGGATAAAAACACTTAAATATAAATACATTGCACATAATGTCAAATAGTATTTAAGCATCAGTACCATCAGTGAACATGATGACAATATGTTGAGTCTGAAGAAAGGCCTTTTTATCTCTGAGCTCCTCTATTCTCATACTCTCCAAAATACTGCTGTAAGCTTTGGCAATATTAGTTCCTGTTCGATCACCTTTACCTGTTAATTACAAAAACACAAGAATATTTACATGAATATTTACAAGGCGTTCTCATCCAGATTCAGATTCACTATCAGGTTCATTCTCAGATTCACAGTGAACATGCGCATTTTCTTCAGTACTGTTTAACTTTAAATCTGATGACAGTGTACAAACAATTTAGTGCTTATTCAAACAAAATACTTACTGTCATATTTATAATCTTCTAGTTTTTTAAGAATTTCTAAGAGGTTATTTATTCGACCACTTTTAAAATCTCTCATAGATACTATCCTTGAAACATCTGTGGCAAAAATCAGGATTTCATAATTTGGGGAGACCTCGTAATAACTGATCTGTGGGTTGAAAGCATAAAGTCAAATCTATTTCAATGTATGGTTACATATACATGTTTTATTATAACATAAACATAGTAAATAATTAAGCAATATCACATAAGTACTATTATTCTAAATATTAGTACAGCTGTGATTTGTGAGTACTGTAGTATAAACACAAAATTTTCTGTGATTTCATTGTGATATATAATGAGCTATATGTGATATATTGTGATATATATGAGTTGTAATAATTAGGCTAAATAAATCAAAGAATTAAGATGCAGGATAGCTAAACAGTCCATTGAAATGGCAAAAACAGGTAAAACCCTTCCCTATGCTTATGTGATTTATTTTATATACCTTTTCAATGAGTTTACCAATTACACTTTTTGCCTTTTCAAAGTCCTCCTCATCTATGCTGTCAGATACATCCAGGGCAATGTAAATATCAAGTCGTCCACCCTTATGAACTTGTATTTGTTTTCCGTATTGATCTGTAAAAACAGAGAACAGGTTTTATGCAACGCTGTGACAAAATCTCTTTTTGACAAAACACTTCACACTTTCTTCAAAAGGAAAAGGAAAATACACAATACTACCTGTTTCTTCATTTTGTTGAGAAAGCTCTAGATTTGTCTTCAGAGAACTACTGAAACCCTCTGATGCTTCTTCTGGTGTGTCATATGTGAAATCAGCTGTATTTGCACGACAACAGTCTCATTATTAGGAACATTAAGAGTCAACATAGAACAAGGGCCATGTATAGAATATATACTTCCTGTATATCTAGTTTCGCATAACATTCCGTTATGCGAACATTCCATACAACATACCATAACATTCCGGTTCTGTCCCTGACCACTGGCCATCATTCTGACAGACTCGCTCTTTGGAACCAATCAGGGTCAGTTTATTCTCACAGCGGTATTTGACTTTGTCATCAATGTTAAATTCATGGCCTGTCCTCGTAGCACCAGGGGGAGTACCAGGATCAGGACAGTGATCAGCTATGAGAAACATATAAGAGAATCATCATACACATGATTTTAATTACTAAGTCAATTCAGTTTATTTTTAAATTTAAAGTTCTCAATATCTAGCGTAGGTCCCGCTGTCGGGAACTGGGAGATGTCTGGGGTTTGACAGTTCATCTCTGACACTGCTTATACTAGCTTACATTTCATACTTGTATTGAATCTTTTTTTAACACAAGCCATCATTTGTTGCTTTTATGAAATAAACATCAAACATAGATCACAACTGTCTGCAGAGAATTACGAAATTTAGGTCAAGCATTACATGGGTAGCAAAACAAGGTTTTATCTTCTATATAAGAAACTTATTTTATCTTCTACCTTTTCTTTGTCATTTTTTTAAAATATGTCAGACATATTTAACTTATTTAACATATTTAACTATTTATACATACTTCTCTTTTCTTGATGCAGATATGGATATATAACTGTTATATATAAATGACTAAACAGATATATCTGTCAATTCGTATGTGAATATCTGTAATAATATCTGAATAATGCAAAGGCAGGAGCACCCTAATTTTAATCATTTAAATACATACAATGATAATGTTGTATAACATTATGCATGACCTTATGGTCATAAATATTGTTTTTCTGTAAGATGTAACATAATTGTCCTTGAAAGAATAAAGATACACTGTAAAAAAACTTTGCTGCCTTCAATTTTAAAGTTTAATCAACTAGCTATACAAGTCATTTCAACTTAATATTTTAAATCTTGACAGGTTTAACTTATAAGAAATAGTTGGAAAATTGCTTAACCTATTTTATTAAGTTACCTCAACTCCACACCAGTCAAGATTACAAAGAGTAAGTTGAAATGACTTATGAAACCAAATTGATTAAACAAACATTTAAGGCAGCAAAGTTTTTTTTACAGTTACTATTACAAAAATACAAATTGCAAAAGTTAGAGTAGTTGGAGTTTCGGCTCTGTATGATTATTTTTAAAATGGAATTGACCAATATATCTCGCTTACAGTTTCTCCCACAAATTGGTGTGCCCCCGCTCCACTTCCCATTAGGCTGACAAACACGGGACGCTGAGCCACTGAATTTGTAGCTTGAGTGACATGAGTAGTGGGTTGTGTCGTTCACAAAATACCTCGGCTGGTAAGGATACATCTCTCCGTTTTCAAAACCACGAGGATCAGGGCATGTGACCTCTGACATACATACAGACACAAATGCAGAATAATTATTGGGAGCATGTTTTATACTATGGCTTTGTTTATGATTAAGAATTGATTATAGACGGTTATAGATGTCTTAATGTATAGCTTACTCTTGCACTGAGTGCGTCGTTTTGTGGGCATTGGGTTCCATTTTCCATTTTTACAACGACGAAATTTAACAGCTGGGTAAAAGCCTTCTGGACAGCGGTATCTCAGGACACTCCCATCAGAATAACCATGTGAAAGTGAAAAACTACCTGTGTCAATACTGAGATTCTCTTCAGGACACAAAGTAGAGGATGGCACACCTGCAGGAAATATGAGAGCCGAGATCCAAATAAAAATTAAAAAATAAAAATTAATAAGGTGTTTTATGACAGATGTGTGTACACAAACTGTTACAAGACCCAGAATCCACAAATAACAGAACAGTTCCCTCCAGTCAACATTTAAAAACAATACTTTCTGTTGTTCTAAGAAAGAACCTGATGTTTCTGGTCATTAAAGGCAGTGCAAGAAGACCTACCAGTTATGAGTACACACAGTATTGAAAGCGTGAGTAGATGCCATGATTCACACTTCATGATGTTCTTTATTAGGTCCACAAAGTAAGTGAAACTAAAACTGAAGGTCTCAGGCATATTTATACAGCAATGTAAACAAGAGGAAGTGGACATATTTAGCTTGTCAAATGGATAAAATAACCCTCTGACGCAATAATGAAATATTATTGACATAACATGTAATGCATGATATAAACTTATGTAAAATGTAATTGATCATTTGAAATTGTCACTTCTAACACTACTGAACACTTTAATGTTGTTCTTTTAACTAGAGAAGTAGGTTTGGACAAATGTTACACAGGGTGTTACCTGGTGTTGAAATCGGATACAGTACGTGTGGGTCATAGGTGAACTTAAAATGAGTGTTGAAATGTTCTCTGTTACATACTTTATCAAAATCAAGATAATATTTCTTTTTTCCAAAAACTAATTATCATTTCATCAGTATTATACAAAATGATGACATAATCCCATAAGAAACTAGGAAACTGACACAGGCATTCATAATTGGCCTGTAAAGATGCCTGGACCCATGTACAATGTAATTAATCTAATCCAACCACAGTACTTATTATTATATTGACTACATTCAGTTTTTATATGATATAAAGTTATTATGAGAACAGATGCTGGATAGTTTAGGCAATTGTGTGGATGCAGTTTATTTATGAAGTTAGAAATCCAGTCAATAGCGCTTCACAAACTATAACATTTTTAAGTTCTAAATGCTAATTGTTTTGCATCTTGAATAAAAGGATTGTTTATGTAACTTCTGAGGTAGAAATATTGTTCTAGACATATTTCTTTGACTTCTTTTGATTTTTTTATAGAGTCCTTTTCCATGCAGAGATGTATTTTGGTCTTTGACTTACGGTAAGTGTCATATTTTGGGAAATACAAAAGATTCACCACCACACTGTGATGAAATCTTGAAAAAACCCTTTTCTTGCAATCATAAATTCAATATTGTGAAATGACTTTACCAAACATACCTTTTTTTTGCTGATTCTGTGAGTGAAAGAATTCAACAACAGTAACAACAGTAAACCTTTTTCTGCATATAACTTAATTTTCTTGAATATGGTTTCAGAGAACCCATTTTGGCATAGTATGTTTTAGTTAGATAAGTTTTGTCCTTTAAATATTAATGTTTAATGTCAGACAACTGAAAAAAACACACAAATATTTGATATTTAGGCATGTTCCAAATTCTAGTAAGTAATTCTAGTAAGCCTAACAAGGTTTAAAAACTTTAAAACTAAAAACAACCTCATATAATAATAGAAAATATGTTATATTTAGTTTTACTTTCTGTAGTGTATTAACATTTTCTGAAGGTTAAGCACCTCCATTCCAACATGATCTTCCTTTAAATTACATGATTTAAACCACTGTACCTGTAGTAGACCTTGTAAAGTCTGACACTAGCTAGCAACGCCAAGGTCATGGGTTCAATTCCCAAGAAATATTAATGTCATACCAAGAGAAGAGCATTATCAGTAAGAGTCATGTAAGGGCAAGCAGACAGCAGGGAAATCGTCATTGTCAACACTCAGATAGTAACCAGTTTAAATGCCTAGAAAAGTTCGGCAATATGCAATTTTAGCAAAGCCTTTTAAAGTAAACTTAAATTTAAAATTAAAAAATGAAAGAATCTGCAGCTCATACTTGCATTAATGTTTGATACATAATGTGATTAAAGAAAAGGAACAAATAAACACTCCTAGCATTACCAGATTTGAATGTCTTGGTGCTATTTTTGCAGATAACTTCTTCCCAGGGGACATGCCCATGGACCCCCCAGACATTGTGTCGTACTTTGGTAACATTTTTGGGGGATCTGTGCCCCAGCGATGATCAAATTCTAGAAACACCCGTGAATGTAAACACTGTTTTGTCAACTTTGTTTTATTTGCTTTCCAGCTCTGAGTCATTTTTACATTTATTCTTTCTATTTAATTTTATGCTCCTAGTGGCACATTACAAACCACACCACACAAGATAAACAATGACCAGCAATTCGACAGAAAATTGTTTTAATTTGTTCATACTTTAAAGTAAGCGAAATGTCTCATTAAACTGAGTTCACACAATTTCAGTCTGACAGGAATGTTAGAGGACTTCCATTTTGGTTATTTCCCAGGTGTTCTGTAAGGAATGAGCGAATTTGAGGTCCGAATAGATTTGTATGATAATCTCTGGAGTGCATACCAGAAAGAACGTTGTCTTTATTGCCCCTGCAAATGTTCTGCAAACCCCAGCTTACAACACCAACCTATAAAAGAGTATTCAGATTTTGTTAAAAATCTCGTCTTAAATTGAGCTTTAATTGAATTCTGCATTATGGTATTCACTTCATATGTGATGCAGTTGTAGCCAGAGCAATACTTTTCTCATGAATCAGCTGAAAATACATAAATGGTTTAAATCACCTGAAACACTCGATCGTTTTTATTCACATAAGTGGCCCCACCAGAGTCACCTGTTAAAATTACAATCATACGCAAGGAATTATATAAATGCAGATGAATTAACAGAATGTTAAATCAGAACCAAACAGAAGCCTGCCCTCTAGAGGGAAAAAATGAAACATACCATTGCAGGCAACGTTATCTACTCTTTTTGCAGTTATACCACCACTGCAAAGGAAATTGTCTGTAACTATGTCCTTTGCATGTAGTATTGTGTCCCTGATTATTTTTTTTGCATCTTCTACACAATCATCCCGCTAAAGAGAAACAAAGAAAATGTGTTTTTACTGTCAGTGCAAAGATGGCTAAAACGATTGTATTAAATTATGTATTTCCTGATACAAATTGCATGGTTTGTCAGAGAGACATAGTTTGTACACACACACACACACACACACATATACATATATATATATATATGGGGTTGACAATGTTGGGGTTTCAATCATTCAGGGATCTCGCTTTATTCACAGATATGAACTTTACTGACACTACTATATCAGAAGTATAGAAAATCATTACCTCTCTCCTTTGCTTGATTGAGATGGTTCTTATGGCAACTGGAGTATTATCAGTTTTATTCATATCTGACGTGAAATAAGCATCCACAAGATCAGGACCCATTAGAATTTCCTCTGTAACACACGCATTGAAAAAGTATTAACTGACGTTTTATGTTTGGTATGTTTCATTGATTTTTAAAGCTGCAATCAGTACCTTTTTTTGGTTAAAAATAAAATCAGTTACTGAGCAAGTACATAACAGATCAGTGTTAAAAACGGTCTCCTTACCTTACTCCAATGGTAAGTCTATAATAATGATCTATTTAAGTTGTCAGGTCAGATTTCCTGGGGTATTTTGGTTTAACTTCAATCAAACATGTAATCATGTAAACTATAAAGACCACCTGACAACTATTCTTTCTGATTTGGTTTAAACTAGCACAGAGCATACAACATAAAACAATGAATTCTTGCATATGAACAAGGCTTGATGCCTCACCATGTTTTTTGCATGTTCCCTCAGTGTCTGTAAGTTTTAAAGCTCTGTTAATTTCCTTGGTGCAGGGGATGCAGATTGGTCTGTACAAATACACAGGATATGTTTTGTAGTTAGCATGTTTCATTCCTTTTTAACAATTATTGTAATACATCCTTAAGAAAAACGTTGATGAAACATTACATTAATTAACCTCACCGAACATTAAAATCCAGGTGAACAGCTTCTGTCAACTGTATAAGAGCTACATCGAATTCATAATATTCTGGTAACCCCATATGTTTTTTTGCGGTAACATTATATGCAGGATGAATTATAATTTGTTCCGCTTTTACAACTGAGGAAAAGAAAGTACTGTAATTAGTTTTCCTTGATCAATGCGTGAAAATGTGATAGATGCATAATTTAGGAACGTAGTATTACCCAGGCCCTTCTTCAGAATAATGTTGAGCATTTCAGGTTTGTCATCTGGTCTGAAGCACTGAGCTCCTGTTAAGATGAAACTTGATGTGACTAATGACCCCATGCATCTAGATGTCATCCCAGAACGCTACATAAAAGAGCAGGACAGAAACATGGCATATTTTTTCATTTTTGTAATCATACAGAATTATTTCAATGTTTCCGAAAGTCTTATTTTTCTGGATTTCCAAACTGCCCCTGAAAAGACGAAATGAGGTAGCTCGCTAGCAGGAAATTAAAATGTTATCACAGATATAATAATTTGTGTGACTTTCTGCACCTATCATTTAGACATATGAAATATGCCTAATTATGGCCCCTCCCAATAAACCATGGGCATTTCCACCTCTGCCCAAAGTCATATACATGAATGACTGGCTCCAGTCTTTAGGTCTGAACAAATTCCTGTGCAACTGCATTCTGGACTTCCTGTCAGGAAGACGACAAGTGGTCAGAATAGGCAACAATATCTTTTCCTTACTGTCCCTCATCATTGGAGCTCTCCAGGGTTACATTCTCATCCCACTCTTGTACTCCCTACAAATATATAACTATGTGGTTACACACAGGTCCAACGTCAAAGTAGCTGATGACACAACAGTGGTGGGCTTGATCACTGACCCTGATAAGATGGCCCACAGAGAGGAGGGGCGCACTGACACTGGAGTCAGAAGAGCCACTTCTCACTCAACATTAATAAGACCAAGGAACTGGTGCTGGAATTCAAGGGACAGGGCAACACACTCCCATCATTATCGACGGGACACCAGTGGAGCTGGTTTTTTGGTGTTCACATTGCATGCTCTGTTCACCTGGATCACCGCCTACACCACTGCCCTCAACCATTAGGCTCTACAGAAGGTAGAGCTACAAGATCGTGCTAGGCAACAAAATGCAAAAATAATTGTAGCTCTTATTGTAGCTCTCTGTAACTGTAGCTCTTGTGGGAGAGAAATGTTCATGTAAATGAATTAATGGGCAGCTTGACTTATACGAATGTACAAAGCCTATGATAAAAAAAGTTCTTACCATAACTGTAATTTGTGCCAACCAGGGAAATGCACTCCGTCTGTTGTTGAGGTCATTTTGTTGAATCCCACACAGTTGTACACTATCGCTTTCATCTGTTACATAAAAACAATCAATCACTCATTACATAATAAACATCTCACACAAAAACATGGAATATGAAAGGAAACATCTTTCATTTCAGTCTGTTCCTCACACAAAGCTATAGTGCTGTGATCAGCTGTTGTTTCTAATGACAGCAATGAGACAGCAATTGTTTAAAAAGTTAAAGTTTTAATTGGATAACAGAGTTGAAAATGGAACATGACAGAGTTTTTATTTTGGCACAAGTTTTTATCAGTTTTTTGAAACAGCTTCTTACTGATGAATGATCTGTTTTCATTGCGCAGCACAAGTTGATTTAAAAAAAGATATTTTAGCCTTTATCAATGAAACAAACATGTATAAATACATATAGAAGTGACAATTTACCCAGCATATAGTCAAATGTATCCAGCAGATTTTCCAAATTTGGAAGCAAAAATAAATGCATTTGACCATCCTTTTTTGACACCATTTCATTTATGTATCCTTTATTTACATCAGTTCCAACTCCAAATACAAAAAGATCTGGAAAGAGATGACAGATTCTTATCAACATCAACTTCTGACATTATAATTACAAAACATAATAAAGAGCTAAACTAATACTAACCAAATACTAAACAAATATGGGCTTTTTATGCAGTCCCAACGATACTGCTTGTGAAATAAAAATAGGTCAGCTAAACTCTTACCTCATCAACATTCTCCAAAGCTCACAAAGACAATCATTACAATTTAATTTTAAAATAATATAATTGCTCACCAAGTTTAGATTCTCTTGCCGGATTATTTTGAGTGACCAAATGTTTGATTTGTTCCAATTTAGGTTTAGGAGTACCCCCCATGTTGGCATGACCTGTGGAGTATGAGATACAGATTATAATGCATGAGAATCCACAGACACAATGTACATTACAAAAATGTACAGTTCCTTATAATTGGAACATCCAAGAATTTTCCTTAAGTTATGTCTTTATTGTCTTTATTGATTTTTATCTGATAAGCCCATTAAATTAATTAATAGCTGAATATAAGGTCCCTTTTAAGTACAGTTACTCAAAAGTGTCTGTTTTAGTAATAACAAATTCTGAATGTGATTGTAAATATTTGTCAGTACCATTAGTGAACATGATGACGATATGATGAGTCTGCAGAAAGGCATTTGAATCTGTGATCTTCTCTACTCCCATACTCTCAAAAATGGTTGAATAGGCTTTGGCAATATTAGTCCCTCTTTTTTTACCTTTAGCTGTTATTCAAAAAATATATTAAAACAATATTAAAGAATATTAAAATGAACAGGTCAATAAGAAACACTTTGTAAAACCAAGTGACAGTAAATTAATTGTAATTTAAATTCAAAATAATAATTTTAACAGTATAAAATTAATTTAATTGTTGAGACTGAACAGAAATGGACAGAAAAACAGGAGTGTATTTTCCTTAGAGCTCAGACAGTGTGTACTGTCCATTTCACAGTCCAGTATCTAGTCAGTGTCGGCAAACAGGGTTACCTGAACAAATACTTGCCGTCAAATTGAAAATCGTCCAGTCTTCGAATAATTTCAGATAAATCTCTTTCAGCTGTAATGCTCTTGAATTTTCTTACAGTGATTATCCGTGTAACTTCTGTGTCAAACATCAGGATTTCATAGTTTGGGGAGACCTGGTAATAAGTAATCTTTTGGGAAATAATAAGGAATTTTTAGGGATTTTGTGTATGCTGCTGTAGTTTTATTATTTATTACGGCTTTCTGAGGAAAGTGGATTGGATCTATGACATCACCTGAAAATCCCCCACAATTTAACATACCTTTTCTATAAGTTTTTTGATGACAGTCTTTGCTGCATTAAAATGTGCTTCATTTTTGCTGTTGGATGCATCCACTGCAATATAGATATCAAGTTGTCCATGCTGATTCAAAACAATTTTTTTGCCCATCTGTTCTGAATACAGAAATAGCACTTGCTTTTAAATGCAGTTTTTGTTTCAACATATAATTACTAAAGAGCTACTAAAATATGATTGATGTAAGTTTTAATCATTTAAAGGTACCTGTTTCTGCAGTTTGTGAATGAAACTCTAGACTTGTCTTCAGAAAACTGCTGAAAGCTTCAGTCACTTCCTCAGGTGTGTCGAATGTGAAATCAGCTGTATGTTCAAATCACTTTTAGAGGTGCATTATCCAGCAAAGCTAATTATTTAATTGTTTATTACTTAGCAAATCAACTTGTGTTCCTGTATCTCAATTGGTAAAGCATTGCATTAGCAGCACAAAGGTTGTGGGATTGATTCCCAGGGGAGTGCATGTACTGATAAACTGTATACCTGGGATACACTGTAAGTTGCTGGATAAAAGTGTCTGCTAAATGTGTAAATGTAAACTCAATCTAATGAGGCAAATTATTCTGTTGCCTCTATGCAACACATAGACTATTAAGAAAGCTTACCATAACATTTAGGTTCAGTCCCTGACCAATATCCTTCTTCCTGACAGACTCGTTCTTTGGACCCAATCAGGGTCAATGTATTATCACAGCTGTATGTGATTTTGTCATCAATATTGAACATGTGGCCTGATCTCATGCTACCAGGGGGAATGCCAGGATCAGGACAGTGATCAGCTGTAATACATAACAGTGAGAGAGTAAAACAGACAAAGAGACACACAGAAGTGACGCGATCTGGTAGATCCAGTTTGTTACATTATGTTCTTCAGTTTCCTCATGGACATGTTATATGGTGGCCTATTGTTCTATAAAATATTTCTATGTCTAGAAATTTCCATTGACATTCTGCCAAAACATGTTTGTCAAACAGTCACCTAAAATCAAAAAATAAATAGAACATACATCAGTATAAATGGTTTGGTAGTTAACTCAATTGACCCTGTGTTTTTTATACTGAACTCAAAGGCTCTGGTATAGGATTCGCACCAAACAGTAGAGGCCTCACTGGTCTTACATCAGGAAGATAATAGGTTCCACACCAGTTGTGGTAAAAGACTGTTTTCCCTACTTGATTCCATACTCTTGATTCTGGTTCCCTATTCTTTATTCAGTTATCACTGTAGTAGTATGTTCTGTAGTATACACATTTACACATTTACGACAAAGTGACGTTCACTCACAGTCACGTCCACAAATGGGTGTGCTTCCACTCCACTTCCCATTAGATTTGCAAATACGTTCCGCTGAGCCACGGAACGTAAAACTGGAATGGCATGAGTAAGTGGTGATGTCGCTGGCGTAGTACCTGTCTTTATACGGATACACTTTTCCATTCGCAAACGCATGAGGACTAGGACATGTAATCCCTAGAATACAAGCATGCATAATAAATGCATAAATCTCACATATATTTTACAATACAAAAAGTGCAGCTCGTGTCACAAAACAACAATTTCTAACAATTTGTATTACGTTTGCACTGTGCAGATTCTTTTATGAACCTTGGGTGCCAGCGTCCATCCCGACAATGACGTGTCCAAATATTGGGGTAATAGCCTTCTAGACAGATGTATCTTAGAATACTGCCATGTGAATATTCATTAGAAAGAACAAATCTTCCTCCAGCAATGGACAGATCCTCTGTGGGACATGACCTGTTTTCTTGGGACACTAAGGATGGAGCATGTATATTAGGAACAACCAAACTAATGGAGGAGCCATATAAAAATGTTTTATCTCCAGCAAAACTGTCAAAACAGATGAAAGAAAAGACTTACTAAGCAACTATTAAAACAATTAACAGCAACATTGAATTCTAGATAGAAGATGAGGATTATTATGTGTGACCTTTCTTTAATTACTTTTTTAGGTTAATGCTATTTGATGTCCCTAAATTGTAGAATACATTGATCTTGAAGTCCAGAAGACCTACCTGCGATCAGAGGACAAATCACAGCAAGCATTAACCAATTCAGCCACTGCTTACACTTCATTTTGTTTTATCCAAATCTTTTGCTGAGATCAAAAACAAAAAATCAGCTGAACAGGGAATTTTTATAGTGGGGTTATCCAGATTGTTATTTACATTTGGTAGACAATGTTTAACTTCAAGACAAATAAAGAGGGTCAACGTTCGAAACAAGATGATCAATTTTCTGCCATGGGCTGCAAGGTCATCAATGCAAAAATATCTTCCAAAACTACTTACAGAAATGACATCATTATATATATTCAGCATCTATCATGCATTCTGTTTACAATTTTCATCAAAACAGCAGAATCACAATAGAAAGCATTTTAAAATATATCAGAATATTTTAGGGTTAAATATCACAATAACTTGTTATTTGGGTCTAGAGAACAACTCGGCAGGTCTCTGTTTTAAATGACATTTTATTACATTAAATTCTGTATTCATAATTTTCCCTCTTTTTTAAAACTGTTCTTCTCATACATTATCACCAGTAAACTATATAACTGTAATGTTTTTATTGATACCTTCATAATATATAAAGAACTAAAGTTATGACTTTGGGGACTTTACACTACAGGACAAATACAGATAAGAAGAGGGGTGGTTAGATTCAGCAGTTCAAAAGTCAGAAAGTTTACAATAACAGTATGGCTGGCAAACAGTGACCTACAGTTAATGCTCAAGTGTAAAACACCAGTAAACACATTGTATCTGTTTAGCGGTTTATTTATGTACAAAACCAATAACCATAAACCTATACATATTACACACCTAATTACTCCCTATTTTCTTGTGCTTGATCTAGCATTTATTTTAGTATTTAGTAAAGGATTAGGAATGGAGCTGTAGACAGACTCATCTCTGGAACAAATAAGTAAGTTTGTTATTTACAAAAAAACTTACAACAAAAAAAGCTGTATAAAATAAATATAAGCTGTAACTGTATATTTATGGATACTTTTTTATGTTTTTAAAATTTGAGAATAGATTTGAATCAGTTAAAGCTAAAATCACTATTTATATGTGAATAGATTATTTTCCTCTATTATCTATAGGGGAAAACTATTATCCAGCATGATCGAGAACATTACAAATGCATTGTGTGTGTGTCAGCCATAATTACTGTCAATACTAAACCTAACGGCTTCTTTGAGGGGAATGGTGAGTCTGAACAAAACTGTACCTCATGCATTGTCCTTCAGATTTCAGACGATACGTCCACTTTTTTAAGACATTTTGATTTAATTCATTTTGTATCTAAGAGAAAATATTTGTACTCTTTTATTTATCTTAAATTGTTCTTCGTCTGTAACATCCACATTTGTCCTTTTCCCAAACTCTCAGCCTGTAAAGAAGAGTTATTTATTATCTCTTTTTGTGGTATTACACGTAGTTCTCATTCCTGCCCTCATGCTGTGCAACATTCAGCTTTGCACCTATCTTCCAGTCTTATCCCATCACAATGGGGCCTATTTAATTGTCATGTCATTGTTTGCCATTTTGATTGCCATGATGAGTGGATATTTTGCCCGCCTCTCCATGAGCTATGCCACACAGTAAGTACTCCAAAAGGCAACACCAAAGACACCTTTGTGATGTCACCATTAATGCTACTTCAGGGACCTCATTTAATGTGTGTCTACCCGGATTTGATCTTAGAGTTTAAAATCCATGCCAACATTCAGAAAATTGCTGAGCATATGTTAGGATTTAAGTAGATATATGCCCTTTTTCTTGTGGCACAGTCAGAATACTGTAGATATTTGTAAGTCTAAGCAGCAATAATAATTTTTCTTTGTTTGTTTTCTCTAAGATCAAATGTAGGATGTTTTCTACACAGCATTTAATAAATTAGGACCCTGGTCTTCTCATTCAGGACAAAGCCATGAATGTGTCGTTTGTGTTTTTGTGTTTTTTGGTGTGTTTTTTGTTTCAGACCGGTAAAGCCTATAAATGCAGAGAGAACAGGGGATCTAATGACCCTCTTCCTGGCACTGGGACTCTCTCTGGGTGCTGCACTCTCCTTTGGTTTTAAAAAAGAATGTAAGACAAATCAAATGAGCTAACATGAACATGCTCTAAATCATTGTCTATGGCACTGTTTCAGGCCTATCCCATAAGGAATAGAAACAAAGGCTGTTCATTTAGGTGTCATATTGAAATGTAACCATTTTAAATACACCTCATATTCTTTTATTTGGTTGATCAGTTTAATTTATGCTTAATTGCACCACATGGATATTATGCAGCTTAGATTTACTGATCCTTCTGATTTTGGTGGTTTTAACCACAAGTTGATATGGCCATTCTAAAATTCATTTTTAAAACGAGAAAAATCAAGAAAACACATTGAACTTTGCCTAAACATTTCTGTCTAATTTTTCACACCATCTCAAACAGACACAAATTTAAATGGGCAAAACAACATGAGATTATTCTTTAGAGAAATTTATTTGTTTCTTCCTCCAAAACAAAAGCCATTTGTATGAAGGGAGAGCAGATGTCTCTCATTAACAGCGCCACAGTGAAGAACTATTTTCTGTTACAGTGTTCTTTAACTCTTCAGTCTCTTTTGGCTTGTTTCAGTTTCCCACAACACACGGGATGGATCACTGGCAAGGATCAGGCAGCAACTGATAGGTGTATTTACATCATTGTATGTCATTTAATACACAGGCCTAAACCATTGCAGCAAAGCCGTCCTTCAATTGACATTGTTCTGGAGTTAGATGTTCAAGGGTTTCTTGACTGAAATGAACTTAGGGGAAGGGGGTTTATTTAGGGGACGTTATGGGAGCAGATATGACAGGAAGGGCCCTACAAGTCACTCTCTCCATACAGGGCACTGGAGAAGGAGATGTAGTCAAGGGCACCTGGAGGAGCATCACTGCCCATGTACTTGGTCATACGGCTGATACAGTATTCGGCTTGTTCTGGGGGCAGTTCCCTCCTCAGCTCCTCAACTGTGATGTACATCTGCAGAACATAGCAGAGGTCAGAATAAGACATTTTACATATAAAATTAGCTGGAGCCACACCTGGCTGAATATCCTATAAAAGTGATGCTTTAGTGGTATCTTCAAATCTCATCTTAGTCTTCATAGCTTAGATTTTATCTGGCAACCAAAAACTAAGGCAAAAGTATTTATCATACAGCAACAAAAGCAACAAAAAGTCTCTAAAACAGATGACATGCAAAGGTCCAACAATATACAAAAATAATAATTAATAATGAGAACACAGTTATAATAATTAATATGAAAATATTACTGCATTATTTGCTATAGCTCAATGTTCCTATAGCTCATTGCGTTAGCAGCGCAAAGGTTGTGGGTTTGATTCTCAGGGAGGACATGTACTGATAAAATGTATAACTTGAATGTAAAATGAAATGCATAAATGTAAATTATTTTACATTATATTATCTGACTGTTTAATAAAAGCAGAAACAACAGCTAGTGTGATTACCACTCTAACAAATGGAACAAATACTACTACAGTATTAGTATTAGCCATATTGCCAAGTGACATAAATTTGACTTAACATGCAATATTGTTTAGCAACTGCAATGTTTTAGATGTTGGAGGTTGCCTTCACCTTGTCAGAAGCCAGGATCTTGAAGGAGGCCATGACCTGTTCAGCAGTGTCTGTCTCAGCAGTCTCTCTGGTCATGAAGTCAATAAAGGCCTGGAAGGTGACCACTCCTGTGTTGTTGGCATCCACCAGAGTCATAATGCGTGCAAATTCAACTTCACCCTGAGAGAGCAATGGAAGTTTAAATGTTCTGAGTTATTGCAAGAAAGCAGAGTCAGTCATACTCTAACACTGGTACAGCACCAGGACTGATGAACTTACCAGATCATAACCCATAGAGATCAGGCAAGCACGGAAGTCTTCGGGATCCATCATGCCGTTCCTCTTCTGCAAATACAAGAAAATTTAAGTCTTTTTACATGGTTTATGCTACAGAAAACTTTGAAATCAAGAACATTTGCCCAATCAAAGAAGAAACCAAGAAGGCTGTACATGTTCCTCACCCGGTCAAAGTGATTGAAGGAGGCTCTGAACTCGTTCAGCTGCTCCTGACTGATGCCCTTGGCATCCCGAGTCAAGATCTGGTTCTCAACTTCATTGATGGTGCGGGCAATAGTGGTGAGAAGCAGCTCCCAGCCCACACGAACATGCTGAAACCCACAGGAACATACAGGAAACAGGTCTTACATAAACAGTGAGATTATATGATGCCGGTGGACACAGACCTCTTATACTGTATCACTAATGACACTTAGTAATACTTAAAAGTAAAACTTCAAAGAGGACAAATACATGCTAAAATAAATAGCTGGCGAATCAGGTAACTGAGGATGTTGATACCTCCATGGTGTAGTTGGTGTGCTTGTTGTCAAAGATAAGACCCTCCTGACTGAGCTGGTGGTCTCCCTCCAGTTTGTCAATATTAGATTTATAATTGATGATGTTTTGTTCATATGTCTTCAGATTGCCCATCTGTTCCTCTAGGGAACCCGCAATGTCAATCGACACATGGCTGATTTCCTTTTGACATTAGAGAAGATTATTTTAGATGTGAATTATGATGTAACTTTTAGTTACTTTTTGTTACTTTTTCAGGTATTTTAAATTGAAGTAATGTTATGAAGTCAGGTGCACCTCCATCTTGGTCTGAATCCAGGGTCCAATGATGTTGGCCTGAGCAGCGAACTGGCGTCTCAGCCTCTCATTGGACTGCTGCCTGGCCACTTCCTCCTGCAACATCTGGTCACGCATTGGCACAAGTTGCTTCACCTGTTGTATGGGAGAAAACATCACATTGTTCAGTGGAGAGGATAACATTACTTCTTCAGACCTCTTAAGGCGTAAAAACATGCAATTGTGCTTGCCATTATTGACTCATACATTTGTTTGTTTTTGCAGAATAAAATGTATATTTAAGTATAACTATTTTCTAATTTTTACACTGAAATAAATCACATATGCACACTCTGAACAGGCAGTCAGCAAACATTGTGATTGTGAAGTACTTACAGCTTCCCATTTGTTACTGATATCCTGCAGGGAGAGGACTGTATAGGGGTTCTCGCCCACTATCTTGATCCCGTATGTCTGAGCAATTTTCATGATTTCACTGTGAATGCCAATGATGGCCATACGCTCCTTATCAGCTTCTGGTAGAGTGGCCTTAAACTGGTCATGGGCTGTGATCAAACTCTGAGTGCACAAGTTGACAAAAGTAAGAGAAAAAACAAAGCTGCATATTAAGGTTATATACTGGATCTAATAGTTCTGACAACAACAGACATGGAATGTGTGTCTAATGCTTTTAAAGAAGTTGCAGGACACCAAAGACTTCAAAGCATTCCGTGTTTGTTGTTCACCTGGATCTCCTCGATGCTGTGTACAATGAACATGTCACGTAGATCTTCCATAGCTCCATCCATCCAGTTGTTGAAGGGTGCGGCCCTCTTGGCAAACTCCAGGTACAACTGGTCAATCGTCTCCCACAGCTTCTCCACACGCTGTGGCACAACGAAGTCAAGCATTACAGCAAGCCCACAATCTCAATCTAAGATTAAAACTAAGATTTTATTTTACCGATCATTGCAAAATCTTTACACAATAAATGTTTCTGTATCCATTGA